>CM054061.1:238631862-239831862 GCA_028641055.1 Alopecurus myosuroides
CCAATCACACCTGTGGAGCCATACAACTCAGCCAGCCTGTTCTTCTCATACTCAACCCCGTGAATATGCATGCGGTAACCCTGGGGAGTGTTGAGGCCAGAAAAAGGATACCCAAGCTCAGAAGCAAAGTCATGGAAGTTGGCGGTGAGCAAGTGAGGGCCAGACATCCAGGACATCCCAATCTCTTCAGAATCATCAATGACAAGTGTGGCATAGAACTGCTGAATGAATGTGGTATTATAGGAGCATCTAGTCTCCATAAGCGGACGCAGACCAAGTACCTCAGCTAGCTGAACAAAGTTGTTGAAGTAGGAGGGGTTGGCAGCCAGATGAGCAAAGTTGATCACCTTCATGGGGCACACGGGCTTGCTCATCACAGTGTACACCTGCTTGAATAGGGTCTCCTGCTCAACATGCCAAAAGCACGAATCAATGGTGGGGTCCTGAGGACCCTCTGTGTACCATGCCTTGGCCCTCCATGCCTTGAACTCCAGAATGGACATGGTGCCCACGTTGAGAGTGGCCTTACCTTGCTGTCTGCCGGCCTTGCGGGCAGCCCTGTCAGCATCACGTTGACGCTCATACTCTCTCTCAGCATCCCTCGCACGCCGGCGAGTCTCATTATCCTCAACATAAGTCCCCTCTTCATTTTCTGTCAGGTGACGGAGGCGCTTGCGGGTACTAAGCAGCTTGCCGGGCCTAGAGCTTGAACCATCTCCGAGGAAAGCAGAAAAGATGCAAAGAAAACCAAACAAGAATAAAAAACGGGGGCTCACGACTTGAGAAAATGAAGCAAGTAGATGTCTGTTCGAGATTCAGTACAGGCCGGAAATTCCGGTCGTGGGTGCGGAAATTCCGCAGGGCGGAAATTCCGGCCTCAGGGAAATTTCCGGGGTGCGGAAATTCCGGTCCTGTGGCGGAAATTTCCGGTCTGCGAAATTTTCGAATCCAGATCTGAATCTGCGCCTGGAACGAATCTAGAATGAGGAATCTAGTACAAAGATGAATCCTAGAGAATAGGTGATACGTGTGTGAACGAAGAACCGTGCTATACCATGAGGAACACTAGATAGGAGAACAACGCATCTAATCAACCCAAAATTGCGGAGAAAACGTACACATACCGGGATCCATGAACAGGAACGGACGTGCGGTCTCTAGATCCGCAAAAGGTGAGTAGAGGACGAGGAGGGGAGGCGAAGGGGCCTCCCGGAAGTCTCGGAGGCGGCGGCGGCGGCTGGAGGCGAGTGGAGGCGAGGGGAGGGAAGTAATCTGGAATTGCTCCCTCCCATCGTCCTTATATAGCCCCAGACCAACCACACCGGAAATTTCCGGTATTAAGGCCGAATATTCCGGGGCCCGGAAATTTGGGCCGGAATATTCCGCCCAAATATCCGGTGTGCCCTCTGCGAGCGGGCACGCGGGATATTTGGGGGATTATTCGAGTCCATTTTCGAACCCCGGAAATTTCCGGGGCTTAAGGCACGGAATATTCCGGGCCCCGGAAATTTACCCCGGAGATTTCCGCTGCAATTTTCCGGTGTGCCTTCTGCGAGCGGGCACATCGGAAATGGGCGAAATTTCTGGGACAAATGTCTGAGGGCCGGAATATTCCGGGCCCTAGGCCGGAATTTCCGGTGTTCCCACGCCATCCGAGTTTTTGTGGAAGATGGAACAAGTCGTGAGCCTCCAAAAACGAAAAACACAAACAAACGCACGAACACGAGGAAAACATCAAAATACAAACTCAAAGGAAAAAGTTGGTGGCCGAAGCCACCGTGTTTGAGTGATACCAAGGAGCCGCGAAGATGTATCTTGGACTCAGAAGTATAACTCACGTTTTAAGCACAATAAGTCACAAATTGACTAGATATGCATGACGTTGTGATTGTTTTACACATGATAGGTGGAGTGTTTGTTCATGAGTTGAACTACGCTCCCCCTATGTCCATGCCTACATCTAGACTAGATAGCACATATAGTGAAGGTACTCATGCAAGGGTTCAAGAGAAGTTAGACGCATCGATCACATTTAGTTCATTCCTCAAACCCCTAAATCTTGGTTCATCAAGGGCCTTCGTGAAGATATCCGCGAGTTGATCCTTGGTCGCAACATAGGAGAGGTCAATATCACCCTTCTCAACATGATCCCGAATAAAGTGATGCCGTATCTCAATGTGCTTCGTCTTGGAGTGAAGAACGGGATTTTAGGCGATCTTGATGGCACTCTCATTGTCGCACAAGAGAGGAACGTTGTCGAAGATGATGCCATAATCTCTCAATGTTTGCCGCATCCAAAGTAATTGAGCACAACAACTCGTCGTGGAGATATATTCGGCCTCAGTGGTGGAGAGTGCAATGCAGTTTTGCTTCTTGGAAGACCAACATACCAATGATGTCGGACCCCGGACCCCGAGATAAACAAACTGTCATGTGCTCCTAGCAGTGGACCCACAAGGGCTTCAGGGTTACCAGCCCCGGCCGCAACAAACAACGGCAGGCAGACCGGATTCATCGGCACGTAGTCCGGATCCCCGGTCTACTACTCCTTGTGTCCATGCTAGTCATAACCAGATATGTATACCCAAGCATCCACGAGTCGGATGAAACTGAAGGAACGGGACCAGAGTTATATAGAGATGCTATGTGTCCAGAAAGTGCAACAACAATCGAGGGTTACTGGGGTTACCTCGCCCCAGGCCGGATATCTTCGGCAGGCGGGCTCGGACATGGATCATCGGCTCCACAACCCCTCGACTGCGACAACTATGCAGGCATAGCCAAAACTGTATAACAACGGGCTCGAGACCAACAATCGATCAAAGCAGTACTCTAGACATGAAAGTTGTATTAAACAAGGCATACTAGAGTAGCTTACACACAGAGGTTACTGGACCAACATAGGTCAAGCAACCCAACATTACAACAAGCAGCGAAAGCAAAGATGTTGCTATACAACAAGAGCAAAAGGACTAAGAGTCCGAAACATAAGCAACGTAGCCAAACCCATACTACAGATACCAGACTGCTGCCTGGGAACTCCTAACTACTCGTCGACGTCGAGGTAGAACCCCTCTTCAGCTGCATCACCGAAGTCTGAAACAAAAACAACAACGAGGCAAGGTTGAGTACAAAAGGTACTCAGCAAGACTTGGCTTTTAAGGTTCTTTGCATAAAGCCAACTTTGTTTTCCGAAGTTGAGGAAGAAAAGCACGTGTAACAGAGCATTTATAAAACAGAGGAGGAATCTACTCAATTACTGAGATCATCATGTTCTTTAGTCCACCAAGTAATTTCTCATTCCGAGACTACCTTAAGCTACAAGAATCACCCCTCTCGACTTAGTCGAGGAGGCATCCTTCATTCATTGACAGCAAGTTTTAGTCATTCCGTTAGAGTTGTCTATGATCACAGAATCCGTTGCCAAGTCGTCCATAACCGTGGACACGGCTTTCCGAAAGATTTATCCCTGCAGGGGGTACACTTTACCCACACGTATCAACCGACTCTTAACGCCACGCGGTAACGCTCCTCTCTAAGAGCGCGGCAGAGTGTGGTCGACCACGGCCTTTACCTTGCTTAGCCCTATCCATGAGTCAACCCAAATAGGGCCACCCCGTCAACAGGGAGTTGGCCACCTCCTGACGGCACCTGTTCTGTGAGTCGGGACAAGATCCGTGTACGTCCATCACTGGTCCCGGTCACGTCCTAGTTTTCTCCAAAACGTTTTATGACACACCCGCAAATGGAAACTTCAATCTACGTGACCCATGGAGGTGACTAAACAAGTTAGTTAGCCGAGCGGGGTTCATTGGCCCGCGTGTGGCTGTACGTTCAGTCTTGGCTTCGAAGGCGAGAACTCGCACCTAGGGGCATGAACGAGACAAACACCACAACCCACAGTGGCCTCAACATCCATGCCATGTTAATCATGTTAATCAACCATAACAAAGCATAAACACCTTTCATACTAGGTTCACGCATTATCGGCATTTCATCAACCGGATGAAGCAGATCAGAACACTAAGCATGGCTAAGCATAACACACAAGGCTCTACGGTACTCAAACAACCCTAGTCATACTAGGAGGGTAAACAGGTATGAAGGTGACATGTGAGGGGAAGGGTCATGCAGTGGATAGGTTAACTCTAACAGACTCAAAACCAAGTTGAATCGAATGCATGAGTAAGAGGTTGAAAGACTCAAAACATGGCGTAGTCATGAGGTGGTGCTTGCCTTGCTCGTCGAAAGTAGAGCTTGGGTTGTCGTAGAACGCCGGGTCGACCTCCGGATCGCGGTCTACCGATAACGAACAACACCGGAAAGAAGGCAAACAATCAATACTTGACGACAGTGCAATGCACAATATGTATGCATGAGTAAAACAATGCAATTGAAATGAAGCTTAAAAGACAGAGCAGGAAGCTAGGGTTTCGCGCCGTGAACGACGAACACCGGAGGGGGAGAAAACCCTAAACTGGAGATGTGACCAAGCTAAGATGTTCAAATGACTTTGTAAACCTCATAGTTGGATTGCATTTGTTTCACTGATCAAAATGGTATATTACACTTATTTTTCTATTTTTATTGAATAAAAACTTTATTTTCAATATTTAATTGAATTAAAATATAAACTACAAAAGTGACCTCATTTTAAACTTGGTTAAACATGTATGAAAATGACATGGATAAATAGCTCTCATTTTTCTGCACACCTACATATTTTTTCATAATTTTTGGAGCTGTGAAATAAAAGTTATTAATTTTCCAAAAATCAATTATTTTCTGTTTTCTAATTAATAAACGGGGCCCACTGTACAGTTCAAAAGAGGACAAAATCTGCCACTTGGCACGCCACGTGGGCAGGTGACGTCACGGTGACGTCACCGTGACCTCACGCGGTGGCCGGCCGGTGGCAGTTGCCCTCGCCGGCGACGATTCCGGCGAGCCCCGGGGACGTGCTTAGGCTCGTTGGATTCCTCTCGACGAGGCGGACGTGAGGGTGGCGGCGCCGCCCCGATACGGTCATCGGCGGCGAGCCGCGGTGAAGAAACGGCGGCGGGGTCTCGGTCTCCGGCGGCGTTCGGTGACTCCGGCCGATTGGAAGGAAACGGAGGGGGTGGGGAGGTGCGGTAGCTCACCGTGAACTCGAGGAGGCTAACGGGGAGGCCGGAGGATCGGTGGTGGAGGCGAATCGCGGCGGCGCGGTGGAGTTCTCCGGCGACCGGAGAGGAAGGGGAAGAGCTCGATTCGCCGCGCCTACGGCATCCCGGCGGCCGTGCCTGCTCGAGGAGGTAGAGGACTCGACGGCGCACCTGATGAGCTCAACGGGAGGGCCGGAGAGAGAGCGGAGCGACGGCGGTGGCGGATCGACGGCGACGGCCGGTTTCGGGCGGAAGAGAGAGACAGAGGGAGGAGAAGAGATAGCGAGGGGGGGTTCTCTGCGAGGGCTCGATGCGGACGTCTCTTTGGAGGCGTTCGGGGCCTCCACGTCGACAGGGAGAGGAGCAGGAGGTGGTGCGCGGCGGCGGCTGCCCTCCTATCCGGCGACAGGAGGAAGACGACAGGATTTTTCGCGGATAACCCCCTGGAGAAACTGAGGGATTTACAGAAAGGTCCCTGGGGACTTTAAAACAGAACCAAAACTGAGTTTTGAGGGCCTTTTTGTGAACCAAAAATTGCACAAAAATAGTCATTGGAAAGCTCTTCAAATTTGCCACCTTTCTAGCATGTAGTTGGTTCCATTTGAAAAACTTTGTAGAACAACTTTGTTTGAAACCAGTTTAAGTGACTTTCTGGTAATGTTCTGATTAAACTTTAAAAGCAAAAATTTTGGTCCAAATTTCATGCATGCATGCCATGTACACAACACCTCTCTTTATTACACAAAAAGTAGGGCTGTTACAAGTCTACCCCCCTTACAAGAATCTCGTCCCGAGATTCCTAGGTTTTAGAAAAGAAGTCGGGGTACTTAGATCGCAAGCGATCTTCTCGTTCCCAGGTTGCTTCGTTCTCGGAATGATGCGACCACTGAACTTTGAGGAACTTGATAGTTTGACTACGAGTTCTTCGTTCGGCCTCATCGAGAATACGGACAGGAACCTCCTTGTAAGAGAGATCATCCTTGAGTTTGATGGTTTCATGGTCCACACCACGAACAGGATCTTTGAAGCAACGTTTGAGTTGTGAGACATGGAATACATCATGGACATCCGGAAATCCTGGAGGCAATTGCAGTTGATATGAAACTTGACCTCGTTTTCCAATGATAGGGAAAGGACCGATATAACGAGGAGCCAGTTTGCCTTTGATTCCGAACCGTTTTCCACCTTTCAGAGGTGTGACTCGAAGGTAAGCTTTCTCGCCAATCTCATAATGAACATCTTGGCGATGACGATCATAATAGCTTTTCTGGCGAGATTGAGTTGTTTTCAGTCGTTCACGAATGACACCAACGATTTCTTCCGCTTCCTTGATTACATCCGGGCTGAAGAACGATCTTTCACCGGTTTCAAACCAATTCAGCGGAGTTCGGCATTTACGGCCGTAAAGAACTTCAAAAGGAGCTTTGCCCAAGCTAGCTTGATAACTGTTGTTATAAGTGAACTCGGCAAATGGAAGAAACTTCTCCCAATCCTTACCAAACGATATAACACAAGCTCGGAGCATGTCTTCAAGAATCTGGTTAACTCTCTCAGTTTGACCACCGGTTTGTGGATGGAAAGCAGTGCTGAAAGATAGACGGGTTCCCATAGCTTGCTGGAAACTTGCCCAGAATTTGGAGGTGAACAAACTTCCACGATCAGAGATGATCCTCTTTGGAACACCGTGAAGGCTGACTATTCTGGATACATACAGATCCGCCAGCTGGATAGCAGTGATATCTTCTCGAATAGGAAGGAAGTGAGCAACCTTGGATAGGCGGTCAACCACCACCCAGATAGCATTATGGCCTTTCTTTGTCTTGGGAAGACCGGTGATGAAATCCATACCCACTTCATCCCACTTCCATTCAGGAATAGGTAGGGGTTGAAGAACACCGGTTGGTCTTTGATGTTCTGCCTTCACACGACGACATACGTCGCATTCAGCAACATACTGAGCGATCTCCCGCTTCATACGGGACCACCAGAATCTTTGACGTAGATCTTGATACATTTTGGTGCTACCAGGATGAATAGAAAGAGGTGTGTCATGAGCCTCTTGGAGAATTAGCTTTCTCAGATTCCGTATCTTCGGCACTACCAGACGGTTGCCAAAATATACGACACCTTGATCATCGATGGAGAAACATTTAGCTGCACCGCTAGCAATGTTCTTCTTGATGTTGGCAATTCCCAGATCTCGCTTTTGAGCTTTCTTGATCTGGTCCTCAAGGGAAGGTTTTACCTCCAGGTTGGCCAAATAACCAGAAGGAACGATTTCCAGGTTGAGTTTGGAGAACTCCTCATGAAGAGGAGGTTGGGCCTGTTGTATCATCAGATTGTTGCAATAAGACTTCCGACTTAGCGCGTCAGCAACGACATTTGCCTTGCCGGGTTGATAGTTGAGACCCAAGTCAAAGTCCTTGATTACTTCCAACCATCTTCTCTGTCTGAGATTCAGATCCGGTTGGGTGAACAGATATTTCAGACTCTGATGATCTGAGTATAACTCACATCGGTTGCCAAGAAGATAATGGCGCCATTGCTTGAGAGCATGGACCACGGCTGCTAGCTCAAGATCATGGGTTGGGTAGTTGTGCTCATGTGGTTTCAGTTGACGAGAACCATAAGCCACTACATGACCTTCTTGCATTAACACACAACCGAGTCCTTGTTGAGAGGCATCACAGAAGATGACAAAGTCCTTGCTCGTATCAGGAAGAACAAGCACAGGAGCGGTAGTCAGTTTGGTTTTCAGAGTTTGGAAACTTTCCTCTGCTTTTTCTGACCACTCGAACTTTTTGCTTTTCTTAAGAAGTTCAGTCATAGGTTTTGCAATTTTGGAGAAGTTCTCGATGAAACGACGGTAATAACCTGCCAGTCCGAGAAAACTCCGAACATCCTTGACTGATTTAGGTGTTTCCCAGTCCAGAATAGTTTGGATCTTGTCTGGAATAACGGCAACACCTTCGGCAGACACCACGTGTCCGAGATAGACGAGTTCTTTCAACCAGAACTCACACTTGGAGAACTTGGCATAAAGCTTGTGCTCACGGAGTTTGGATAACACCAAACGCAGGTGTTCAGAATGATCATCTTCGGTTTTGGAATAGACCAAGATGTCGTCGATGTAGACCACGACGAACTTATCAAGATACTCCATGAATACCGAGTTCATAAGCCTCATGAAGGTAGCTGGAGCATTAGTAAGACCAAAAGACATGACGGTGTACTCGTAAAGACCATAACGAGTAGTGAACGCCGTTTTAGGAATGTCCTCCTTTCTGATCTTTATTTGATGGTATCCTGATCGCAGGTCCATCTTGGAAAAGACAGTTGCACCAGCTAATTGATCAAAGAGGTCATTGATTCTTGGAAGAGGGTACTTGTTTTTTATGGTCACTGCATTCAGCGGCCGATAATCAACAACCAGACGTGGAACATTGGTATCCCGCTTCTTGACAAAGATAGTGGGACAACCCCAAGAAGATGTGCTAGGTTGGATGAAACCCTTTTCTTCTAACTCCTCAATTTGGCGTTTCAATTCAACCAACTCCTCTGGGGCCATACGGTAAGGTCTTTTTGACATAGGAGCGGTACCAGGGACTAACTCAATGACAAACTCCACACTTAGATCAGGTGGCATGCCAGGTAACTCTTCAGGAAACACATCAGGGAAATCACTGACTACAGGTAACTCATGAATTTCAGGAGGGTAATCACCTTGCATGAAGTACAGCTGCAGTTCAGGAGAAAGTCGTGTGCGTGCTGAAGGAGGAATGGTGAACTCAGACCGATAGTCGATGATGGCACCGGAAGGATGTTTCAAGGTGAGGCATTTTGTTGCACAATCCAAAACAGCTCCATATTTAGCAAGCCAATCCATGCCCAGTATGACATCAAGGTCAGTGGATTTTAGGGCAATGAAGGTTGCAGGGAATTGTAAGGATCCCACCTCAACCATGAGCTCTGGCGTAACCATGGTGGTTTGCCAGTTGCAACCAGGGGAGTTTACCATTAACGGTTTTTGCAACTTTTCGAAAGGTATCCCATGCATTTTAGCAAACCCTTCTGACATGAATGTATGCGATGCTCCAGAATCAAATAAGGCTAAAGCCGAAATTGAGTTGACACGAATCGTACCCAGTAAAACGCTTGGATCGTCCTGAGCATCCTCGGCAGTCACATAGTTCAGACGACCACGTCCAGCACCAGCAGGCTTTGCCATTTTCTTAGGAGGAGGAGGAGGTGCACGTCCAGCATGATTCTGAGGGCACTCCCTCGAGAAGTGACCAGACTGGCCACAGCGGTAGCACACATTGCTGGGAGGAGCGGCAACTGGAGGACGAGAACCTTGTCCACCACCATAGGTTGATGTAGCAGGTGGGGCAGGTGGACGAGGAGCATATCCAGATGGCCTTGGCTGGAACGGAGCCCTAGGAACAGCGCTGTATGGAATGAAGACACGGCGCTTCCTCTTCTGACCAGAGGGTGAAGCACGGGAATCTCCAGCACTCTTCTTGATAGCAGTATCCATCTCCTTTTTGCCACGTTCAAGAGTGATGGCCTGATTGTAAAGTTCCTGGAAGCTCTGGAACTTGAAGGGCAGCATCTCATAACGAACAGTTGGGTTCAGGCCCTTACGGAACAGATCCTGCTTGTCCTCGTCATTAGTGACATCACGAGGAGCATAGCGAGCCAGACGAGTGAACACACGACCATAGGCCTCAATACCCATACTGCCCTGAGTAAGATCAAGGAACTCCTTTCTTTTACCATCCATAACTGCCTTCGGAATATAAGCCTCACGGAAAGCAGTACGGAATTCTGCCCAGGTGACCTCATGATCGGGCGCCTGCAACGCCAGAAAGCCTTCCCACCAAGCACCAGCAGCACCTTCAAGCTTATAGGTGGCGAAGTTCACACGGTCACGTTCCTGGACACGGAGAGCAATGAACTTGCGCTCCATTGTGCGAAGCCAGTCATCGGCATCGAGAGGCTCAGTGGAGTCAGCAAAGTATGGTGGCTGAGCCTTGAGGAAGTCCACGAGTGTAACACCGGCAGCACGGCGTTCAGTGTTCTGGGCCACACGCTCCAGAAGTTGTTCGTTCCTCAGACGATTGTTCTCAATGCTTTGCAGCACCTGCGCCATTGTGGGTGGCGGCAGAGGTGTTGGCTCAGGGGGAGGGTTGTTACGGCCACGAGTACCACCCGACATCCTGAGTAAAAGGAAGAGGAATCATGAATAACACATCCATGGAAAAAGGATACAATGGTTCGACATGTAGTAGTTTCAACGGAAAAACAAGATACATGCCGAAATGTAGTAGAACAGAATGAATGAACATGAAGTGTATCATTTCATCAACATGGAGACAACATATTACAACATTTATTGAAACCAGTCGAAGTACAAACCATACATGGTGGCGGTACAAGCTCACAAGCTTAAGTACATACAACACTGAAAGAAAGTACGATAGATACACACCACCGAAGTTCTGCTCCTATACATTATTTTTCTACAACTTCGGGTTTCGAGTACATGAAAGCAAACATTACTCTAGCTGGAACCGACAACGGTCTCAGTATCCTCCGAAGTCGAAAGGAAGTGGAACCGGAGCACCAGGGTAGCGACGAACAGACTCGTCCTGCGGTCCGTGGAGAGACTGTGGTACACCATGCACCATGCTAGGCCTCCTGAGGCGTCCACGAGGGGGAACATCACCTCCAACATCTGGAGATGCAACCGAGGAAGGCACAAGTACAGCTGGAAGCTCTATCTCAGAGGCCTGAACAATACCACTCTCAACGAATGGCCTCACTCTGGCTGTCACAGTCCTGAGACTAGCTGCAAGGGTGTTAACTAGTGCACTAAGCTCACGCTCGCGACGAGCATAAGCAGCAAGAAGATCAGCGGTGCACCTAAGTGTAAGATCTTCCTCCTGGGAGGAATCAGCAAAGGTGTGAGTATAACACCCCTCAAGAGTAGCATCAGAACCAGGGCAGTAACGGAAGGAGCTATGCTCATGATCTGGATAGTGATAACGAAGCTCATTAAGACAGTGCCGTGCAACATCCTGCACAGCCATCTCAATGGTGAAACCAATACCCTCAGCATAGTGCTCAGCAGGAAAGATGGTGCCATCTAGCTGTGGAAGACGAACACCACACAAGTACTGGGTCTGGTGGAAGTCACGGTACTCCTCATACACGGTGTACACAGGATACCAAGGGGCTCCTATGTTTGCACAGGCTGAGGCTAAGAGATGAGGAAAACCTAGAACTCCAAGGCATAGAGTATGTCGAACAACTTGGCCAGAAGGCATCTGAAACAAAGACATTTTCAAGATGTCAAAAGACATGAAGAAATGAGTTGAATTTGGAACTATAACAACCTGAGACAAAGTACTCAGAAGAAAAACACCCAACGGTTTTACTCTTAACTTTTGAGGCAACAACAAGGAAACAACACACAAAAACAAATGAGATACGGTGACTCAGAGTTAGAGCGATACCAGGTAAGGAGCAAAAAGAATCCTAAGAGGGTTTTCATAACTCATTTTGTCTTTTCAAAAATAGTTTTCACAAGTTCTAGACTCAACATCGACCAACGGCAAGGGTTTCCTACAGGCAGTCCTGCTCTGATACCAAGACCTGTCGGACCCCGGACCCCGAGATATACAAACTGTCATGTGCTCCTAGCAGTGGACCCACAAGGGCTTCAGGGTTACCAGCCCCGGCCGCAACAAACAACGGCAGGCAGACCGGATTCATCGGCACGTAGTCCGGATCCCCGGTCTACTACTCCTTGTGTCCATGCTAGTCATAACCAGATATGTATACCCAAGCATCCACGAGTCGGATGAAACTGAAGGAACGGGACCAGAGTTATACAGAGATGCTATGTGTCCAGAAAGTGCAACAACAATCGAGGGTACTGGGGTTACCTCGCCCCAGGCCGGATATCTCCGGCAGGCGGGCTCGGACATGGATCATCGGCTCCACAACCCCTCGACTGCGACAACTATGCAGGCATAGCCAAAACTGTATAACAACGGGCTCGAGACCAACAATCGATCAAAGCAGTACTCTAGACATGAAAGTTGTATTAAACAAGGCATACTAGAGTATCTTACACAAAGAGGTTACTGGACCAACATAGGTCAAGCAACCCAACATTACAACAAGCAGCGAAAGCAAAGATGTTGCTATACAACAAGAGCAAAAGGACTAAGAGTCCGAAACATAAGCAACGTAGCCAAACCCATACTACAGATACCAGACTGCTGCCTGGGAACTCCTAACTACTCGTCGACGTCGAGGTAGAACCCCTCTTCAGCTGCATCACCGAAGTCTGAAACAAAAACAACAACGAGGCAAGGTTGAGTACAAAAGGTACTCAGCAAGACTTGGCTTTTAAGGTTCTTTGCATAAAGCCAACTTTGTTTTCCGAAGTTGAGGAAGAAAAGCACGTGTAACAGAGCATTTATAAAACAAAGGAGGAATCTACTCAATTACTGAGATCATCATGTTCTTTAGTCCACCAAGTACTTTCTCATTCCGAGACTACCTTAAGCTACAAGAATCACCCCTCTCGACTTAGTCGAGGAGGCATCCTTCATTCATTGACAGCAAGTTTTAGTCATTCCGTTAGAGTTGTCTATGATCACAGAATCCGTTGCCAAGTCGTCCATAACCGTGGACACGGCTTTCCGAAAGATTTATCCCTGCAGGGGGTACACTTTACCCACACGTATCAACCGACTCTTAACGCCACGCGGTAACGCTCCTCTCTAAGAGCGCGGCAGAGTGTGGTCGACCACGGCCTTTACCTTGCTTAGCCCTATCCATGAGTCAACCCAAATAGGGCCACCCCGTCAACAGGGAGTTGGCCACCTCCTGACGGCACCTGTTCTGTGAGTCGGGACAAGATCCGTGTACGTCCATCACTGGTCCCGGTCACGTCCTAGTTTTCTCCAAAACGTTTTATGACACACCCGCAAATGGAAACTTCAATCTACGTGACCCATGGAGGTGACTAAACAAGTTAGTTAGCCGAGCGGGGTTCATTGGCCCGCGTGTGGCTGTACGTTCAGTCTTGGCTTCCACAGTGGCCTCAACATCCATGCCATGTTAATCATGTTAATCAACCATAACAAAGCATAAACACCTTTCATACTAGGTTCACGCATTATCGGCATTTCATCAACCGGATGAAGCAGATCAGAACACTAAGCATGGCTAAGCATAACACACAAGGCTCTACGGTACTCAAACAACCCTAGTCATACTAGGAGGGTAAACAGGTATGAAGGTGACATGTGAGGGGAAGGGTCATGCAGTGGATAGGTTAACTCTAACAGACTCAAAACCAAGTTGAATCGAATGCATGAGTAAGAGGTTGAAAGACTCAAAACATGGGGTAGTCATGAGGTGGTGCTTGCCTTGCTCGTCGAAAGTAGAGCTTGGGTTGTCGTAGAACGCCGGGTCGACCTCCGGATCGCGGTCTACCGATAACGAACAACACCGGAAAGAAGGCAAACAATCAATACTTGACGACAGTGCAATGCACAATATGTATGCATGAGTAAAACAATGCAATTGAAATGAAGCTTAAAAGACAGAGCAGGAAGCTAGGGTTTCGCGCCGTGAACGACGAACACCGGAGGGGGAGAAAACCCTAAACTGGAGATGTGACCAAGCTAAGATGTTCAAATGACTTTGTAAACCTCATAGTTGGATTGCATTTGTTTCACTGATCAAAATGGTATATTACACTTATTTTTCTATTTTTATTGAATAAAAACTTTATTTTCAATATTTAATTGAATTAAAATATAAACTACAAAAGTGACCTCATTTTAAACTTGGTTAAACATGTATGAAAATGACATGGATAAATAGCTCTCATTTTTCTGCACACCTACATATTTTTTTCATAATTTTTGGAGCTGTGAAATAAAAGTTATTAATTTTCCAAAAATCAATTATTTTCTGTTTTCTAATTAATAAACGGGGCCCACTGTACAGTTCAAAAGAGGACAAAATCTGCCACTTGGCACGCCACGTGGGCAGGTGACGTCACGGTGACGTCACCGTGACCTCACGCGGTGGCCGGCCGGTGGCAGTTGCCCTCGCCGGCGACGATTCCGGCGAGCCCCGGGGACGTGCTTAGGCTCGTTGGATTCCTCTCGACGAGGCGGACGTGAGGGTGGCGGCGCCGCCCCGATACGGTCATCGGCGGCGAGCCGCGGTGAAGAAACGGCGGCGGGGTCTCGGTCTCCGGCGGCGTTCGGTGACTCCGGCCGATTGGAATGAAACGGAGGGGGTGGGGAGGTGCGGTAGCTCACCGTGAACTCGAGGAGGCTAACGGGGAGGCTGGAGGATCGGTGGTGGAGGCGAATCGCGGCGGCGCGGTGGAGTTCTCCGGCGACCGGAGAGGAAGGGGAAGAGCTCGATTCGCCGCGCCTACGGCATCCCGGCGGCCGTGCCTGCTCGAGGAGGTAGAGGACTCGACGGCGCACCTGATGAGCTCAACGGGAGGGCCGGAGAGAGAGCGGAGCGACGGCGGTGGCGGATCGACGGCGACGGCCGGTTTCGGGCGGAAGAGAGAGACAGAGGGAGGAGAAGAGATAGCGAGGGGGGTTCTCTGCGAGGGCTCGATGCGGACGTCTCTTTGGAGGCGTTCGGGGCCTCCACGTCGACAGGGAGAGGAGCAGGAGGTGGCGCGCGGCGGCGGCTGCCCTCCTGTCCGGCGACAGGAGGAAGACGACAGGATTTTTCGCGGATAACCCCCTGGAGAAACTGAGGGATTTACAGAAAGGTCCCTGGGGACTTTAAAACAGAACCAAAACTGAGTTTTGAGGGCCTTTTTGTGAACCAAAAATTGCACAAAAATAGTCATTGGAAAGCTCTTCAAATTTGCCACCTTTCTAGCATGTAGTTGGTTCCATTTGAAAAACTTTGTAGAACAACTTTGTTTGAAACCAGTTTAAGTGACTTTCTGGTAATGTTCTGATTAAACTTTAAAAGCAAAAAATTTGGTCCAAATTTCATGCATGCATGCCATGTACACAACACCTCTCTTTATTACACAAAAAGTAGGGCTGTTACAAATGAGCGGCCAAGAAATTGACAACTTCCGGATGTAGATTTCCTATCCGTCTTCTCTCCCGCATAGTCCGCATCCGAATACCCAATGAGCTGAAAGCTTGAACCCTTGGGATACCAAAGACCAAAGTTTGGGGTATGAACTAAATATCGAAAGATACGCTTAACCGCTTCAAAATGACTTTGTCTCGGGGAGGCTTGAAACCTTGCACATTTACCAACGCTATACATAATATCGGGTCTAGATGCGCAAAGGTAGAGCAAAGAGCCAATCATGGAGCGGTATACCTTTTGATCTACCTCTTTACCATTCGGGTCGGGTTTCAAGTCAATAGTCGTGGACATGGGAGTCTTCATAGGTTTGGCATCGTGCATGTTGAAGCGCTGGAGCATGTCTTGAGTATACTTGGCTTGCTTGATGAATGTGCCTTCGGGATGTTGCTTGATCTCAAAGCCAAGAAAATACTCCAATTCTCCCATCATTGACATCTCGAATTTATCCGTCATAAGCTTGCAATCTTTGGGCCTTGGCACCAATTTCCACACCTTGTTGCGCTTGAAATTGTTGAGTTCTTCGTGCATAGCTTCAAGCCAATCTTGATCTTCAAGAGCTTCATAGACCTTCTTTGGCTCAATGTGAGAGACGAATGCATGCGCTTTGCTAAAATCCGCTAGTTGCCTCCTTGTGACGACCCTTCCACGAACTTGTCCAAGAATCATGTCCTCCGTGTGACCGGCACGAGCAAGATTATCTAGTCTTCTCTTTGCCCTACGAGCTAGCATCTCCTCCAAAGTTTCCTTGGATAGTACTTGATCATCACCTTCATCATCGGAGACATGACCACCTTGATCTTGATCATCAACGGGAGGTGGATCCCTTATGTTCCGAGTTGTATCATCACCATGTGTATCTTGTTCCTCATTGTGAGCTTGGCCTTCATCATGAGCTTGACCTTGATTGTTAGCTTGGCCTTGTGGTGAAGCGTGAGGGCTTGGTGCATCTTGTTGGGTAGCTTGGTTATCAATGGATGTAGTCAATGGCTCCACTTGAGTGGGGCATAGTCCTTCTAACTCCGTCATCCGGTAACCCTCAATGGGGATTATTTCACCAATCCCCATTCTTCTTATGACGATGGGAGGAATTGCATCTCCTACAATACCATGATTTATACGGCCCCCTTGGGACCCATTATCCTCATCAAATACCACGTCTATAGCTTCTTCAACTTGTCCGGTGGACTTGTTATAGACTCTATAAGCATGAGCGTTTGAGGCATAGCCAACAAAGATACCCTCATAGGATTTAGTCTCGAACTTTGACAAGCGTTTCCCTCTCTTGCGAATGAAGCATTTGCATCCAAAGACCTTGAAGTATGAAACGTCCGGCTTCTTGCCCGTGAGAATCTCATACGGGGTCTTGTTCAAGATATTGCGGAGATATAATCGGTTGCTAGCGTGACAAGCGGTGGAGACGGCCTCGGCCCAAAAATTATAAGGAGAAGAGAACTCCGCAATCATGGTTCGAGCCGCATCCATAAGAGTCCGATTCTTTCTCTCCGCCACACCATTTTGTTGAGGAGTGTAGGGAGTGGAATATTGATGAGCAATGCCTTCCTCACTAAGAAATCCCTCTACGGTGTAGTTCTTGAACTCGGAGCCATTATCACTTCGGATAGCCATGATGCTTGTATTATGTTGTCTTTCCACCAAAGTGATGAACTCGATGACCCTCTTTTGAGTCTCACTCTTTCTCTTGAAGAAGTACACCCAACAATATCGTGAGTAATCATCCACAATCACCAAGCAATACTTCTTGCCTCCAAGACTATCATATGATAGAGGACCAAAGAGGTCCAAGTGAATGAGCTCAGGGATTCTTGATGTGGTGATGTTCGTCTTGGTGGGATGTGCTTATCCATGTTGCTTTCCTAGAACGCAAGAGCTACACATACGATCTTTGGCAAACTTAGCATTTGTTAGTCCTAGAACGTGATTGCCACTTTGAAGGTCATGCAACGTCCTCATATTGGTGTGGGCTAACCGGCGATGCCATAGCCAACCCACATCAACTTTAGCCATTAGGCATGTCGCGGCACACGTGTCTCCTTTGGAGAAGTCCACTACATACATGCCGTTCTCGACATGCCCAACAAAGGCTACTTTAAGAGTCGTTTCCCAAGTGACAATCACATTCTCCTTATTAAAGAAAGAGGTAAAACCACTTTTAGCAAGTTGAAGAACCGAGATGAGATTGTAGCCAAGGGACTCAACAAGAAGAACATTCTCAATTGACAAGCCATTTGAGATTGCTACCTTGCCTCGTCCCAATACCTTTAGTTCGGAGTTGTCACCAATTGTAACGCAATTGAGATGAGGTAGTGGAGGATGAATATCACTCATTGCGTCATTGCTTCCGGTCATATGTTGGGATGCACCACTATCCACCGTCCATTTGCTCAAACCGGAAGCACTTCCCTACAATAGATTAGTTTCTTGATTTAGGGACCCATCTTTGAATGGGTCCTCTCATGTTAGCGACAAGGGTCTTGGGAACCCAAATACTCCAATGATAATCGTCACCATAAGAAGTACCAACATATTTAGCATATACATGACCATCTCTAGACTTCATAAGAACATAAGATGGATTATATTTCCCGGCAAAGTTATTGTGAGTGGTGCTCCCCCTAGAGGTCTCACCACCCACAATGATGTTGGTCTCCTTCCTTTTGGTCACCTCTCCCTCTTTCACAAATCTTACTCCTTGTGAGGGGGAGGTGACTCTCTTCTTGTTCTTCTTCTTGTACTTCTTCTTTGACTTGGCTATATAGCCAAGTCCCTCCTTTCCATTGTTGGCACGTTGAGAAGCAATCTCATGGGGATTCTTCTCATTTCCTACAAGATTAGTTGTACTACAAGCATTGCTAGGCAAGACATTCAAGCTAGAAGGTGAAGTGGATACAACTTGCTTGTTTGAAAGTTGGGCTAGAAGATTGGCACGAGATTTGGTTAACTTGTCATGAATTTCCTTAAGAGACATGAACTCCTTTTCAAGTTTTTCATGATGAGTGCCAAGTTCCTCGTGAGCAATTCCTAGCTTCAATTCTTCATGTTCAAGAGTTTTAATTAAAGCAAGAGATTGAGCATTTTCCTTCCTAAGCTTAGAGACACTTATGGCAAAGTTTTCTTCAAGACAAGACAATTTATCCTCAATTGAGGCACGAATGGAACGCTCATTATCAAGTGCTTTTTCAAGCTCTTGCTCATTGCAAGTGTGACCTCCATGGCTTTCTAAGGTCATGATGATCTCCTCCTTTTCATCAACAAGAGAGTTAGCCTCATCAAGTTGCCTCAAAAGGGAGTTCACCTTTTCCTTAGTCTCACCTTTAAGGCTAGATAGCCATATGCTTAACTCATTAGACTCACTATCCTCCTCACAAGCATTTTCAACACAATCCAATAACGAAGGAGGGTTAGTGACAATGGTCTTGGAGTTGGGAGAGCATACCGAAGTGGCTTTTTCCATAAGACATGTAGGTCGGGTAGCCACATTCTCATTGGGGGATTCGAATAGGGAGATCGAAGGTGAGGATGCGGTGGCCTTGGCGATGTGAGAAACTCCAACTACCTCATCTTCTCCTTCATCTCCGGAGATGTAGGTCTCAAGAACCGCCCCTGTTTGAACGTAGAGAGCCCTTGGCACCTTCCTTGCAAAGTTCTTGTTTTGAGGAGGCTTGGTCTTGTTCTTGCGAACGAGCTTGCCTTCGTTTTCTTCTCTTGGCTCAAAGGGGCACTCCTTCACGAAGTGGTTAGCGCTACCACAATTGTAGCATGTCCTTGGTCGCTCCCCCTTCTTCTTGTAGTTCTTGTTTCGTGGAGGCCTTGGAGATCCGGCCTTGTGAGCTTCCCATCTCTTCCAATATCCATGCATAGCAAGGGCAATGCACTTGTGAGCTCCCGTGTAAGTATCTTCATAGTCTTCCTCCTCATCATCATCTTCTTCACTTTCATCAACCCGAGCCATTTCCTTTGACTTCAATGCAAGGTTGGGAGACTTTCCTATCCCTCTAGAGCGAGCTAGAGCATCATCCGCACTCTTGTGTGAGAGAGAGATTGCGATGAACTCACTAAGAACACCAATGGAGTTGAGAGTGTTGTAGTCCGCTCTTGTCCGGATACTAGTGGCGAGATTCTTCTCGAAGGGTGTGATAGCCTTGACAAATTTCCTCTTTATCCACTCATCGGTGATCTCTTCCTTGCCAAAGTCTCTCAGTTGATTGGCGAGAGTGACAACTCTTCTATAGATCTCTTCAGGAGTCTCATCCTCTAGCATAACGAAGTTCTCGGAGTTGTCAATGGACACATCATACTTGGAAGACTGAATGCTAGCATTTCCTTGAAACAAGGTGTCAAGTTTGTCCCAAGCTTCCTTGGCGGTCTTGCAACCGCGGATGTGAGTGAGATGCTCCCTTGGGAGAGCCTTCTGGATAATAACGAGAGCAGTTTTGTTGAGTTGAGATTCAACATCCTCCCTTGGAGTCAAGTTGCTTGGGTCATGAGGATGAAATCCATGGATCACGCTTCTCCATAATGCGGTACACGATCCTGAAATGTGAGATTCCATTTCAAACTTCCAAGAGGAAAATTCGTTAGTGTTAAGGATGGGTGGAACTCCAACATTAAGGATGTGTGGCATGGAAACGATTGGGTGGATAGAATCATAGTTTTGTGGTGGTGGAACTTTTGAATTGGACCCCGAACCATTAGGCGTTTGAGACTTGGAGCCACCGTCACTCTCCTTAGCTTTGGCTTTAGCCTTTTGTGCGGCTTTAGCCTTAGCTTTGGCAATGTTCTCTTCGATTTCGGAAATATCCGGATTTGTTTCCTCATCCGAACTATCCTCATCGGTGACATCGGGGAGAGTGAGACGGCCCCTTGGTTCTACCCATCATGTTCTCCAACATCTTCTTGATGGAGGAAACCTCCGAGCCCACACTAGAGCTAACCTTGGACAATTGGGTTTGAATGGTACAAACCGTTGTCTCTAGGTTGGCTATAGTGTCGGCCATTTTGGAGAATTCCTCCTTATAAGATTCGGGATCATCTCCGTTGACCATGATTACTCTTAGGCGGTTAATCCCGATAAAAGAGCCGAGGCTCTGATACCAATTGAAAGTGCAATATGGTCAACTAGAGGGGGGGTGAATAGGTGACCTACAAATTTTACTTCTTTTTCACTTTTAATGGGGGATTTAAGAAAGTAAATGCTTGATTACCTAAATGTGCAACTAAGTGAATACCCTAGGTGGTACGGAGCAAGTAGCAGCGGAAATAAAGGAACGGTACAAGATAACAACAAGTGAAAAACACGGAGACAAGGATATGTTTCCCGTAGTTCCTTCTTAAAAGAAGTACTTCTACGTTGGAGACGCGGGGAGCCACCTATGCGCTCCTCAATAGCACAGATGTGCACACCTTGTTCTCCTTGAGCTTCTCCGGTGAGGGAGATTCTCGTTTCCACTATGAGGTCGACTTGAAGGCGTTGACCAAACCTTTACAAGGGGTTGAGGCTACTCCACAAGTGAGATGGAAGCTCTCAACAATCGAAGCTTCTTGCTACAAGGTGGAAGCTACAAGCACTAGGGTTTCCCTTGGATGACAAAGCAACCAAGAGATTACAAGATCCCAAGAGTTGTGGTGTGGGTACACACATTTTGGCTTGGTGGAAAGGTAGATCTAGTCCTCCTCCATGAGATCCTTGAAGGGCATCGAGTTTGGTTGGAGGAGGAGGGAGATCGGGGCGTTTTGAGCTCTACAACAATGGAGGAGAGAGAGGAATGGACGAGCTGCCTATCTAGAGGAAGAAGACAGCTATTTATAGGCTCCTCCAATTTCTGACCATTGCAGTCCTGTAGGACCGGAATATTCCGGTGTAAGCACCGGAAATTTCCGGTCTGCCTGGGCCGGAATTTTGAATAGTCCGGGGGGCGGATATTTGAAATATCCGGGGGCCGGAAATTTCCGCCCCAATACTCCGCCCCCCTCTCTGTGCGCGGGCACCAGCTCGTTGACGAAAAATGGCTAAGGACCAGGGGCCGGATAATTGCACCGGATATTTCCGGGGCAAATTTCCGCCCCAGCTTCTGTGCGCGGGCAGCAGCCAATTGTTGAAAAACGGCTAAGGACCAGAACGCCGGAATATTGAAATATCCGGGGGGCGGAAAATTGAAATGTCCGGGCCCGGAAATTTCCGGACAGAATTTCCGCCCCCATCTCTGTGCGCGGGCAGCTGAGAGTGCTCCAATTTCTTCTAAGTCCCAGAGGGCCGGATTTTTGCACCGGAAATTTCCGGGGCAAATTTCCGCCCTGGCTTCTGTCCGCGGGCAGTGAAAACACTTAGTCGTTTCAGAGATGCCAGAAGAGGGCCGGAATATTCCGGTGCTGGGGCCGGATATTCCGCCCCATAGGCACCGGAAATTCCGGTGTGCATACTGAAACATCCGGTGGCATAGAAACCAGAATGTAGTCCTTCTCTTTGATCTTCCGTCAAGAATATAACAATAAGCATCTGAGATAAGAGCTGCACAGACTAAAACAACACTGTTAGATAGATGATACCCGTGTTATCATCATCACCAAAATCATTAGAGGGATCATGAGCTTTCAGAAAGTACCTCGCTGATGTAGTACACTGGCCTCTGAGCATCGTATGATTTTCCGTCCTCTGGCTGCTCGACGACAATTACCATGCTGACCACTTGATTTGTTGCGGCTAGGTAAAGGTAGAGAGGTTCCCTTTCCTGTGGTGTTGTCAATATGTGATTGCTCTGCAGCACTCTCTTCAAATCAATGAACGCCTTTTTTGCTTATGGCGTCCACTCGAACTTATTCGTTTTCTTCAGAAATTTGTAGAAAGGGAGCGCTTGCTCTCCTAACCTTGCGATGAACCTGCTGAGGGCTGCCAGTCGCCCTGCGAGCTACTGCACGCCGTGAAGATTTGTCGGTTCTTTCATCGTCAAGATCGCCTGAATTTTCTCCGGGTTGGCTTCAATTTCTCGGGCAGAGACCAGATAACCGAGGAGCTTTCCAGCAGGAACACCGAAGACGCATTTTGTCGGGTTGAGCTTGATTCTGTATGCGTTGAGGGCGTCGAATGTCTCCCTGATGTCCTCGAGGAGCGTGTCCTCCACTCGAGTCTTGATGACGATATCGTCAACGTACACTTGTACGTTCTTGCCAATGAGCTTGGCGAGGCATTTTTGCATGCAACGCTGATATGTTGCGACTGCGTTTTTTAGCCCGAAGGGCATCGTCGTGTAGCAGTATATACCGTGTGGTGTGATGAATGTTTTCTTCTCTTCATCCTCCTGCTTCATCCTGATTTGGTTATAGCCCGAGTAGGCGTCCAGGAAAGAGAGGCATTAACAGCCTATTGTAGAGTCCATGATCTAGTCGATCTGTGGTAACGGAAAGTTATCCTTAGGGCAGTGTTTGTTCAACAACGTGTAGTCGATGCACACACAAAGGATTTCAGTATTTTTCTTTGGGACTAACACCGGGTTTGCTAACTAGGTGGAAATCTTAATTTCCCTGATGAATTTGTCTGCTAACAATCTGTTCACCTCTTCTTCGAGTGCTTTCTGTTTCAGCTCGGAAAAGTGTCGGGTGGTCTGTTTGACTGGCTTTGCATCTTTAAACACTTCAAATGAGTGCTCGGAGAACTCCATGGGTATTCCTGGCATATCTGAGGGGTTCCATGCAAAAATCTCCCAGTACTCACGGAGGAGTTCGACGAGCACGCTTTCCTATGCGCATGATAGGGTGGTGGACACGATCTCCGTCTTTGCGGTTTCTATCGGGTGCACTTGGTGTTTTCGAGTGTCGCTGCTTGGGCTGAACTCGAGTTCTGGGGCGTTCTTTTTGGTGAGCGGCATCACAGAGTTATCCGTGGTTTTTGCCAGCTCCTCTTGCATCCCGAAATATTTCACGATTTCGTTGAACTCGTTGTCACACTTCTCTGACTTCTAGAAGTCGCCGTTTATGCTTATTGTGTCGTATTCTCCTGGGAGTTTGAGCTTGAGGTAGGCATAATGGGGTACTGCCATGAATCTCGCGAACGCTGTTCGGCCGAGAATGGCATGGTACTGCGATGGACAGTCGAACACCTCAAAGTCAAGGAGTTCTCTCCTATAATTCTTCGGGTCTCCGAGTATCACCTCCAGGTTGATTGTTCCGAGTGGTCGGACGGCTTTCCCGGGTACTACCCCGAGGAAGGATGTTTCTGATTCTGCGATTTCGTCCAGGTTCTTGTTCATCTTGTGGGGTGTGTTTGCGTATATGATGTTGATTCCGCTGCCACTGTCCATGAACACTCGGGCTAGGTCGTCGTTGCCTATTTGCGCCTGGATGACAAGCGCGACGTGCCTTGGTCGATACACTCATGGAGGATGGTCCTCTTTGGAGAAGCTTATCGGCTGCTCTGACATCTTCAAGTATTCAGTCTTGGATGGTGGAGCCTGTACTGCCATGTTAACTTGACGTGTGTTCGTCTTCTGGACTCTGTGGGGCGGGCAGACCTTCTGTATCATTCCGAGGAGTCCGTGTGGATTCGGGTATCGTTAGCTCCTTGGTTTGCGGCGGGTGGCGCTAGTAGCACGGCTAGCGCCACGTTCTTGGGTACTGTGGGTGGAGGCAGTGGTGGTGGTTGGTATCCTCCCGATAGTCGCGGGTATCCCTGGCTAACGGCAGCCCTGTGCTTCTTCGTGTATGTCTCGTGGATGTCCTGGAACTTTCGGCAGTCTTTGAGGAGGTGAGTGCCCTTGTTTTTGCCCGTGCGCTTATCTGTAAACAGATGCAGAGAGCAGTATCCGTCAAGGTCTTCCTCGGAGTTTTGTCGTCTGGTTTTGGTTTCCAGTCGTGATTTCCGTGGGATCCGCTGTCGCGATTTCTCGTAAACTCCGCCGCCACCAGTTCCGATTGGTCATCCTGGTCGTAATGTTTTCTCTTCCTCTTTTGGCGGTCGCTATTGTGCTCCTCCTCAGGCGCGGGCGAGTAAGTTTTTTCGTTGCACAGTGACTCCTCGCCATTAGCCCATCTGTCTGCTATCGCCATTAATTCTCCGATTGACTTGGGTGCAGATCATCCGAGTTCCTCTCGTAAGGTGGCGCGTCGTGCACCCTTGGTGAAAGCTTCGACCGTGAATTCTTCTGATATGTTTCCCATTGTGTTCTTGAGTGTGGTCCATCTCTCGATATACTCGCGAGTAGACTCGCCGCTGTTCTATTTGCAGGCTCGCAGCTCCTGGATAGATGCTGGCCGTTTGTACGTTGCCTGGAAGTTTCTTCTCGAAGTCGCGGGTGAGATTGTCCCAGGATCTGTAGTGCGCACGCGGTCTTCCTTCGAGCCAACTACGGGCAGCGCCTACGAGGTGCAGGTTTAGATACTGCATGGATATTGTCTTGTTTCCGCGTTCGCATTTTACCGCGGTAAGATAGTCTCAAAGCCATGACTTGGGCTCTTGCGAGCCATCGTACTTTGGGACCTCTATTGTGACTTTGAATCTTTTGGGCATTTGTGCCTTGCGGATCTTGCTGCTGAAGCACATTGCACTGCAATCTTCCTCGTCAGAGGAGGTGGATAGCGATCGGGCGCGGTTCCTTCGGGTCGCCGGGCTTGAGACGGATTCAGAGTCCGATTCGCCAAGACCGATCTGGACAGGGAAACGCAGGATTCCCTCCTTGCTAGCGTGGAAGTGGAAACTGTCGAACGTCAGGCTGACACTTTTCTTGAGTCCTCTGAACGTCGGGCGAGATTCCGGCGAGTGGGGCGCGTAGATGAGCGACCTGAAACGGATCGGGTCCGTTGGATTCGATGATCCTGGGCTCCAGTTGAAGCTTGGCGAAGACGAGGCCAAAGACGCGGTGGATCCAGCGCCCGTCGTTCCCACAGACGGTGCCAATTGTCGATTAGTCATCTCGACAAGTCTCTCGGATGATCCGATAGGGTTTCGATTAAGAAAACGAATAAGGCGCTGGCGACAATCGTCGGCTAACAGGGGGAAAGTTTTACCCAGGTTCGGGGCCCTCGTAGAGGTAAAACCCTTACTCCTGCTCTTCTAATCTGTATTACGAGTAGATCGATTACAATGGTGGGTGCGCAAGCTGAGAGATAGATCTCAAGCTATGGCTATGGTGGTGAAAAGTAGATTAGATCCCCTCCCCCGTGGTTCTCCCAGCCTTTTTATAGATAGCTGGGTCCCAAACCGTCCGGGGGGGTTACAAACCCTAGCTCTAGGTCGGTGGAACTTTCCTTATTGACCCACAAGTTTCACGGGTGGGCTTCCACTGGGCCTTCTAGAGCTACGGAGTAGCACCTTGTTTTGGGCCTTGGGCAGGGTAGGCCCACTCGACGGGTCCTAGAGTCATCCCCACGTCACACGCAACAATGGATCAGAGAGAAGTAGACCCCCCCCCCCCTCTGTTCATTCTGTTGGAAGGTATTCTGCACACACCAATAAGGTGGAAAGAGATGATCTTTATTTCGGTCCAAAGTGTTTCATTGATAGGATCCGGAACATAAATCTACATGATGGCTTTGCCAAAGTCGGGCCAACTTATCAAAAGTACACCGGAAGCACAAACCCGGATACGTGGCTCTCAGATTACTATAGTGTCGTTCAGATTAGCAAAGGTACAGATTTGGAAGCTATGAAGTTCCTGCCCCTGATGTTGCTGGATGGAGTGCGTGACTAGATTAATGGACTTCCATCGAGAATGGTGGATAGCTTGGAGCATATGGCTAGGGTCTTTGCTCAGCATTTCTATTGCACGTACAAACGCCCCAAAAGCATTAACCAGTTGAACCGTTGTGTCCAATATAAAGACGAGTCATATGTCGACTTTATCTCAAGATGGACTGTAATGAAGAATAAGTGCTCTCAAGTAAGCGACGTTCAAGCAATGCATGCTTTTGTCAATGGTCTTAAACCCGGATTCGTACCGTTCATGGTTGGATAAAAACGCATAAGGACCTAGGTTCCATGCTAACAAAAGTCAATGAGCATGCAACGGCCAAAGATGACATCAGAGCAAGAGGCGGAAATATAGACGCACTTGTACAAGCTAAAAAGACGGCTCGCTCTGACAAGAAAACCACTCCAGAGGCCCAGCAAAAAACCAAAGAAGTAGATGGAAAGGAAAAAGGGGGGAAACCAAGGAACCCATGTCCTACTCTAAGGAAGAGTGGGAAAAAATCAAAGGGGAGCAATGCATTCACCATGCACAGTTTGGAAAGCCAAACCATACAAACTAGCAATGATGGCTTCATAAGCACATGAAGAGGATCGCTGGAACCGGGAACAAAGGGAAGAATTCCAAAAAGAAGTTCAACAAACAAAAGCCAGAAGCTGAAAAAGAAGAAAGTGAATCTGACACTGACAACTAAATCCAGGAGCAGCAGCGGAAAGGCGAACCCAAGTTCCCAAGGGTCGAAGGAGAATGCAATTTAAGTTTCCTTGCGACACCATCAGCCAAGCAAATGAAGCGGTCATGGCGAGAAATTAATGTCGTTGTTCCACCAACTCCAAAATACCTCAAGTACGCAAAGATGCCAATTACTTGGTATCAGTCAGATAATCCCGGTAATATCCTGAAACCCGGCACACATGCCTTGATAGTAAGCCCTATTGTGCAAAACACAAGGCTCAGAAGAGTGTTGATCGAGACAGGATCAAGCATCAAAATCATGTACTTGAGCACTCTGAAGAAACTGCACCCGTCATAAACTCAACTCAGGCATAGCAATGTACGATTTCACGACATTGTTCCTGGAAGGCAAGAAACTTCCCTAGGAGAAATTTCCCTAGAAGTAACCTTCGGAAAGGCAGATCACTTTCGTTAGGAGATGATCTCTTTTTAGGTACTACCGTTCTAAAGTGTATACCATGCAATACTCAGACGACCGGCTTTTGCCACATTCATGGCTAGGTCATGTTACATCTACAACAAGCTGAAGATGTCAGGACCACGAGGTGGAGTAATCACCATTGAAGGATATTTTTCACTTGCAAACCAGCTAAAGCTAGGAAACGCCCTTTGCACCGAGTAGATTATCGCAGAAGAGGAACTAAAAGAGTTGGCAAAGGAAGTATCGCCGATGGAAATGCCGGCAGGAAAAGAAAGTCGAAAGTCGGCTGATAGCTTCAAAGCATCTGAGAATACAAAGCAGGTCATCTTGGACCCCATAGATCCGACTAAATACGTCGTGGTGGGAACCGGAATGACTGACAATTAGGAAAGCGAGCTCATCAAGTTCCTCCATGAGAACGGGGATATTTTCGCCTGGCATTCAGCCGATATGCCAGGTGTACCCCGGGAGCTTGCTCAGCACCAATTGAAGGTTATTCCAGGATCAAAACCCGTGAAACATGGCCTCCGTCGTTTTGATAGAAGAAGACAGAAGGCTATTGGCAAGGAAATAATCCGGCTTTTAGCAGCTGACTTTATCCGGGAAATTATTCATACCGATTGGTCCGCTAATCCGGTATTAGTTCTGAAGAAAGATACCATTATCCTTAGGATGTGTATAGACTACACCGGTCTTGACAAATTGTGCCCAAAAGATAGGTTTGTCTTGCCGCGAATCGATCAAATAATTGATGCCAATGCTGGCTCTGAGCTTTTATGCTTTTTGGATGCTTATTCCGGATATCATCCAATACGCATGAAAGAAGAAGACCAAATAAAAACCTCTTTCATAACACCCTATGGAGTGTATTATTATATAACCATGGCTTTCGGCTTGAAGAATGCTGGAGCTACATACCAGCGTTGCATGCAAAGATGCTTGCATGACCAAATAGGAAAAAACGTCCACGTTTACGCGGATGACAATGTCGTCCTTTCCAAGGAAAAGCATACGCTCCTTGAAGATTTGCGAGAAACTTTCAATAATCTACGCACTTACTAAATGAAGTTAAATCCATTAAAGTGTGTATTCGGAGTTCCTTCAGGAAAACTTCTGGGTTTAATCGTTTCTCATAGGGGAATTGAAGTAAACCCGGAAAAGATAAAAGCAATCCTGAACATTAAAAGGCCTACGTGTCTAAAAGACGTCCAGAGATTGAAGGATTCTGCTGCCGCCGTAAGCAGGTTTATAAACCGACTTGGTGATAAAGTTCTTCCATTATACCAATTGTTGAAGAAATCTGACAAATTTGTGTGGACAGAAGAAGGAGACAAAGCGTTAGCCCATCTAAAGAAAACTTTAATGACAACTCCGACTTTGGCATCCCCAAAGGAAGAAGAACCAATGTTCCTATACTTAACAGCAACAAACAGGGCTATTAGCGCAGTGATAATAGTGGAAAGGAGGAAAGACAAAAAAAGTATTCCAGACCAACATCCAGTATATTACATAAGTGAAGTATTCTCGGAGTCCAAACAAACATACCCACATTATCAAAAACTGGCATATGGCGTATTTTTTGCATCGCGAAAACTCCATCATTATTTCCAAGGACACTCTATAATAGTGATAAGCAAAACACCACTAGGGTATATCATAAACAATACGGATGCAACAGGCAGAGTCGCCAAATGGGGCACCGACCTCGATGCGTTCGACATTAAGTACCAACCCCAGACGACAATTAAATACCAGGTGTTGGCAGACTTTGTAGCTGATTGAACAGAAGCAATGGAAAACACGCCAATACCGGATTCGGAATATTGGATCATGCATTTCGACGGATCCAAAATGAAAGAAGGAGACGGTGCAAGTGTGGTGCTAAAATCCCCAAAAGGCGACAAAATGGAGTATGTGCTGCAAATTCACTTCAATGTGAGTAACAATGTGGCAGAGTATGAGGCATTACTTCACGGCTTGCATATTACAAAGGAAATAGGCGTCAACCGCATAGTGGGCTATGGAGACTCGGATTTAGTACAATACCACCTCAACCAGACATGGGATGCCAAAAGCCCCATAATTGCGGAATATTGGAGAACTGTCGACGAATTCGCCATATGCTTCCTAGGATTCTAGGTAAACCATGTAAAGCGGGAAGAAAACTGGAGCGCGGATGCTTTAGCCCGGATTAGCTCAGAAAGGGTCAAAACATTACCACCTGGTGTTTTCGTCCAGCATTTGTACAAACCATCAATAAAAGGCAGAGATGTAGACTATCCTTTAATATTCGAGTCAATTGAGGTCCTGCTCGTAATCCCAGATTGGATGGTACCATACCTGAATTTCTTAGTCGATCAGAAATTCCCGAACGGAGCAGATGAAGTCTTGCAAAGGCAGATAAAGCACCGATGCAAAGGATACATGGTAATTAATGGTTACCTGTATAAACGCAGTGCATCCGGAATTTTGCAGCGTTGTGTTTCGTCGGAAGAAGGACGGCAAATTCTGCAAGAAATTCATGCCGGAGATTGCGGACATCATGCTCAATCAAAAAATATAGTTAAGAAAGAATTCCGAGTTGTGTTTTTCTGGCTTACAACTAAGACAGATGCGGAGCACATAGTCATGTGCCGGATGCCAGTACTACGCTAAGCAGACCAATATACCGGCTGAAGCACTCAAAACTATTCCCGTAACACAGTCGTTTGCGGTCTAGGGGCTAGACATGATGGGGCCGTTCAAAACTGCAAGATGCGTACTTACACATCTACTCCTTGTAGTGGATAAGTATACTAAGTGGGTGGAAGCTAAACCCATCAAAAAACTTGATGGCGTGACTGCCAGAAATTTTATCATACATATAGTCGTGAGATACGGCGTCCCACATAGTATAATCACGGATAAGGGGACAAGCTTTGCAATTGGAGAGCTGGCAAAATATTGCCAGCAAACGGGAATCTGCCTTGATCTAGCATCAGTGGCACACCCACAATCCAATGGCCAGGTTGAACGTATGAATAGTTCAATCTTGCAAGGTATACGCCCAAGACTCGAATCTCCTTTTCACAGAGCAGATGGAGCAAGAGTAGAAGAATTGACTTCCGTGCTTTGGAGCATACGCACAATGACAAATAGATCAACGGGGCAAACGCCTTTCTTCCTGGTTTATGGTGCAGAAGTTGTGCTTCTGACAGACATGATCCATGATAGCCCTAGAGTGTAGGCATACGATGATATGAATGCCGAAAGCGCACGACAGGATATCGTCGATCTTTTAGAAGAAGAGCGAGAACTTGTGTTGCAGAGATCCGCCATTTATCAGCAAGGACTACGGCAATATCATAGACAGAAAATCAAGCATCGTTCTTTTAAAGAAGGTGACTTAGTGCTAAGACGGGTGCAGGAAATAAAACACAAGTTAGCCTCAGTTTGGGAGGGACATTTCGTCATTAGCAAAGCTATGAAAAATGGGCCATACTACCTTGTAGATATTCGGGTTGATGAAGATGACCCAAAAAATTCAAATCGCAAGAGGAAAAGGAGCATATATGTAGATCTAGGAGAGACAAAAGGCCCTGGAGCATCCAGCAGTTACGTCCTTTCTATACCTAGTCCAATTCTATGTAAACATTATCGAGATCATGAAATAAAGTCTATCAGAAAAAGCATGCCAGTTATTTCTATGTCTTTTATCATTAAAGCATGTTTTCGTCTTTTCTTTTTCCCAATGATTTTTCAATTTGCTTCAATGTTTACCCGAATTTTATCCTGTGTACTCGGAGTTAAGAAAACTGAATGCTTTTGGCCTAAATAGGCTACCAAACACCAGATTGTGCCTACGTGCCTGGAGTTCATACTTTTAGCTTCTTATTTTCTTAAGTATTATCTAATTGTTTGTTTTCTGGGTCACTTGATTAGTAAGTTAAGGTGTCTAAGTATGTCTCATGATTCTGAGTTCATATTGATTGGTTTCTTAACCCGGTTGCTCGGCATGAAAGTTTTTATACTTTTGGATTCACTCAAACACTAAGAAAAGTTAAAGCATACAAACCAGAGAACTTAAAAGAAAGGGAGATGAAATTAACTTGCAAAGATAAATTAAACTTCAATGGTCATAACTTGTTCATATAAAATAGGCATACATAATGCATTACATATGAATATTACATTGTAAAGAAAGTAATGCATTCTTTCGCCTTCTAGCAGTGCAGGGCCAAGATCTACTCGACATCCGCGTACTCGTCATCATCGTCATTGTCGCTCGGATTCTACGGAGTAGCAGGAATCTCTTCCTCCGGGTAGAATGTGGTGGTGAACACCATCCGAGCAATCTTCGACGCGTACCCCTTCACAAGCTCAAAAATGTTCGTCCTTTGAGCTTCTGTGTAGTCTTGGGGGATGTCAGTCGCAATGCGCCATGTTTTTGTGGAGGGGTAATGCATAAGCATGAGCCCAAGGGCCATGTGCACTCCACCGCGGGTGGCAGACTTCATCTTGGATTCCCGTTTGGCGATAACTTTGGTGAAAGCCGCCGGAAGCTGCCCAATGTCGGAGTATTCGTCTTTTTTGTCCAGGAGGCACTTGCTGACAAGTTTCCTTCCGGATTTCTTCATATCTTTGACGAAAACTCCGAAAGCTCGGATCCGATCGATCCGTGAAGAAGTGTCGCTTTCTACTTTTAAGTATGCAAAAAGTCAGACGTTAGAAAAGCTCAGGAAAAACATTACGTTCGAAACTGACAGAAAAGTTGGTAAAGCTTAAACGCATACCAAGAATGTGTTTGTCTATCTCTGCAATCTCCTCGAGGCAATCGCACAGAGCAGGCTCCAAATCTTGGATCGTAGAAGCATCATTTTCGCCCTTGGGCCTTGAGCCAAGCCTCAGAAGATTCCAAAGCCTTTCGGCTTTCAGCCAACTCATTCTGGATCTTCACATTTCCTTGTGAAGTTCTAGGTTTTTGTCTCGAAGTTGTTGGGCATTGCCAGCATCCGCAGCAATCTGCCGAGCTTCAGCCAGCAAAGTTGTAAACACAGAAAATTAATAAACACGAAAGTCTAAAAATCTCAAGACAAACAATGAATAATTGTACTTCCAAGCATTCTTATCGAACTGCTTCTGAAGTTCAGACAACTCCTTCTCCTTCTCCTCTGTGATTTGGAGAAGGGAACGCGCCTCTTTGTTTTTCATGGAAAGCTTTCTAAGCAATTCCATGTTAATACTTTCGACGGTTTGCTAAGAAAAAGCGGAATAGAAAACTCGGTTAATTCAACAGAAGATTGTATCCTAAAAAGTTTTAACACAAAAAGAATGCCTTTGTGTAAAGACTTGGGGGCTGGAGGCATACCTGGCACATCTTCTGCAAATCCGAAAGCATTTCGGTGAACTCCTTGTTGTATTCTGCAAAGGAGATCTCCAAATGACAAATGTTGTCCTGGATGACCTGCCGAGGAGAGAAAGTGTAGTTATTCCGGATAATTAAACCCCGCTGATACGTCGAAAACGTATCTCCTTTTCCGAACACTTTTATTATTGTTTTCCTCTAAACTTGTGTGTTTTGAATACAACTAACACAGACTAACGATGTTTTCAGCAGAATTACCTTGGTGTCTCGTTTTTGTGCAGAAAAATCAACCTTCGGGAAATTGCCCAGAAAAGACCACATTGGTCTTAAAACGCTGGAAGACCCCGGGAGCCAGAAGGGGGCCAGGAGAAGAGCCAGAGGGGGGCCACACCACCCCCTGGCGCGCGCCCCTAGGCTGCGCCACCTGGTGGTGTAGGCCACCCAGAGCCCCCCTCGGTCTCCCCTTTCGACTACAAATAGCCTTCAACCCTAAAACACGAGGGGGTTCGATAGTTTTCCAAAAAGAAGTCTATAGCTCCGCCGCCACCCCGAACCACAATTCGGGGATCAAAAGTTCCTATTCTAGCACCCTGCCGGGACGGGGAATTGGAGGAGATCATCCCCATCGACATCACCAACGCCTCTCCATCGACCACCCATGTTTCCCTCATCCATGTGTGAGTAATTCCCCCGCTGTAGGCTGAAGGGGATGGTAGGGATTGGATGAGATTGTTCATGTAATAATGTTGTGATTGTTAGGGCATAGTGTCTAGTATCTTCTATTAGTGCTATTGACATTGTTGCAACTTGTTATGCTTAATGCTTGTCACTTTGGGCCCGAGTGCCATGATCTCAAGTCCGAACATGTTATTGAATCGCGATGATAATTATTGTTTCTTGATCATACCTACAAGTTGTTCACACATATCGTTGTCCGGAACCCGAGGCCCCGAAGTGACAGAAATTGGGACAACCGGAGGGGATGGCTGTGATGTGAGGATCACATGTGTTCACGGAGTGTTAATGCTTTGCTCTGGTGTTCTATTAAAAGGAACACCTTAATTACCAGTAGTTCCCTTGAGGCCCCGCTGAAAACGGGCTGGTAGGACAAAAGATGTTGTGCAAGTTCTCATTGTGAGCACGTGCGACTATTTACGGAACACATGCCTATGGTTACATAGTGCATGGATGCTTTCTTATTTATCTGCAATGCCCATGTCTTGATTATTATATGAACAATCTTATCCATCCAACGCCCGTTCATCTATCCCTATGCCTATAGTATTTAATCCCGTTGTTTACTTCAACCACTGGTGCTGTTTTCATCTCACTGCTGCTATTATTTCACTACTGCTGCTACTATAAAACTGTTTCTACTGATAAACCACTACAAACAAAAGTACTTTCGGGTGCAGGTGAATTGAAAACTCACTTGTTAAGGCTCACAAATATTCTTTGGCTCCCCTTGTGCTGAATCAATAAATTTTGGTTTTACTTCCCTCGAAGACTGTTGCGATCCCCTATACTTGTGGGTCATCAAGACTATTTCTGGCGCCGTTGCCGGGGGGCATAGCTTTATTTGCGAGCTCACCGGAGAGTACTATTATCTACTGCCAATCATTCATCATGGGTAAGACTCGTGATGGAAAGTTTCCTATATTACCATCCACTACAAGAAGAGGTACAACTCTGAACACCTCTATTGCTCTTGATTCACCGTCTGTTATGAGTAAGCTGCTTACACCACCACATGCTACACATGCTACTTCTGTTGAATCTGAAAATACTTCTGATAGTTTTGATGATGCTTCCACTGTGCTTGATGAGAGTGGTTCTCTCGGTCCTTTCTTAGATTCTACTATTTCTAAAGCTAAAAATATTGCAAACACTGAAACTCCTGATAAAAATCCTGTTACTCCTGCTATTTCACCTGAGTTTAGAGAAAATCCTAGTGATGATTTGGATGATTCCTATATTGAACTTAATGATGATCTTATTGATGAAATACATGCTACGAAGGATAAAGATGCTATTATAAGTCTTATTGAAAGTCGTGTTGTTAAATATAAATTATCTCCTCATGCTAAGTTTGCCACCTCTCCTATTAATATTAGGGATAAGGATTATGATTTCTCTCTTGATTTATCTTATATATCTATTGTTGAGAAAGAACCTTTTTGTGGTACTGAAAATGAAAGTGCTATGAAACATATGAATGAGCTCTCCTCTTTGAGTAGTTTATTCTCTGATGATCTTAAGAAACGTAGCTATTTTGTCGCTAAAATATTCCCTTTCTCATTAAAAGATGAAGCTAAAACTTGGTTTAATAATTTGTATTCGGGATCTATTGATAGTTCTATTGGTTTGGTTAATGCTTTCTTTCAGAAATATTTTCCTGCTAGTGCTCAACATGCTGCTTTACAAAATATATTTAATTTCAAGCAATTGGAAGGAGAGAAATTGCATGTATCTTGGGCAAGGTTCTGTTCTTTAGTTAGGGCTACACATGGGCATAAGCTAGAAAATAATGAACTTCTTGATATATTCTATAATGTACTAACCGTTGAATCTAGGACATACCTGGATAGTTGTGCTGGTTGTGTTTTCAGGCAAAGAACTCCAGAAGAAGTTGAGGAATTAATGGCTAAAATAAGCCAAAATCATGAGGACTGGACTATGGTTGAGCCTGAGCCGACCCCTAGTTCAGTATCAACACCAACACCAACACCCAAGAAGAGGGGAATGATTGAATTTAATAATGAAGTGATGAGAGAAGCCAAGAAATCTCTTAAAGAGAGGGGTATTAAATCTGAAGATGTGAAGAATCTCCCACCTATAGAATAATTATGTAAGCCAATCCCTCACTCATCGACTATTGAGGTACACTCTCTCCAATATTTTGATAGTAGAGATATTACCTATAATAAATCTCCTCATCAATGTTTAGATGAATTTGATAATTATGTTATTAAGCAAGATAATTATAATATGAGAGTGCAAAATCACCTAATGGAAAACTCTAGAGCTATTGATAATTTGCATGGCATTATAGAAAGAACCTCTAATGATGTTAAATTTTTTGTTAAACACTTTCAAATGGTCGAACTCAAATTGATCAACTTGCTAAAGTGCAAAAATATTTGCTAGTTAATGCTTCTAAAGAAAAACATGCTTATGAAATAAGAACTAGAAGTGGTATTGCTACACAAGATCCTTTATATCCTGAGGGACATCCTAAAAGAATTGAACAAGATTCTCAACAAATTAATAATAATATTGTTCATACTAAGAAGAAAAAGAAGAAGAAACAAAAAACTGATGTAGAATCCTCTGAGCTTGCTAAAGATCCTAATAGTATATCTATCTCTGATGATGAAACTAAGAGTGGTAATGATAAAAGTGAAGCTTCTAATAAAGAAGAACCTGTAGCTGAACCTGAAAAGCAGACTAAAACTCCAAAGTGCACAAGGGAAGATTTTATTGCTAATAAACATGGTAATGAGAGAGAACCTTGGGTACGAAAACCAATGCCTTTTCCTAATAAGAAACATAAATCAAAAGAAGAAGAACACTATAACAAGTTTTGTGAATGGATGAAACCTTTTTTCTTGCAAATTCCTTTAACTGATGCTATTAAATTGCCTCCTTATGCAAAATATATGAAATATATTGTATCTAACAAAAGGAAGATTCCTAATAAGGAAATCTCCACTATGCTTGCTAATTACTCTTTTAATGGCAAGGTTCCTAAGAAGCTTGGAGATCCTGGTATACCAACTATTCCCTGTTCTATTAAAAATAATTATGTTAGAACTGCTTTGTGTGATTTGGGAGATGGAGTTAGTGTCATGCCTTTTACTCTCTATAAAAGACTCCTCCTAGAAAAATTGATACCAAGTGATATATCTTTGCAGATGGCTAATAAGTCTACTGCTATTCCTGTGGGTATATGTGAGGATGTTCCTGTTCAAGTTGCTAATAATTGTCTGATATTAACTGACTTTGTTGTGTTGGAAATGCCTGAAGATGATAATATGTCTATTATTCTTGGAAGACCTTTTCTTAATACTGCAGGGGATGTTATTGATTGCAATAAGGGAAAGTAACGTTTAATGTTAATGGTAAAGAGCACACTGTTTATTTTCTCAAGAAGATTGATAGAAAATATGGTCTAAATTCCATTGAAAATATTGAGACCATCAAGATTGGAGAATTTTATTGTCCTATTCCAAAGCCACCCAAAGAATATGAAATTATTATGATTGGTACTATGTATATCAAGGTTGAGGTAACATGAGTATTTAGTGAGAAACAAAGTTTTGTTTCATATAAAATTATTTTGGTAGCAAGACTTGATCACCCATGTTAACAAAATGATTTTAAATGATGTGGACAATGTTTTCACTATGTTTTCACCTTCCCCATTATGTTTTCACCATGTTTACTTCTGTTATCACATTGCTACTTGAGTACAATCATGTTTTTCACCATCCTTATGCATGTTTTCCTGTTATTTTCACTTTGATTACTGAGGTTATGCATGTTTTCACCATCCATACTTTTGTTTTCACCACTACCACCTTTGTTTTCTTTGGATATTTTTCCATTAGAGTGTCATAGAACCTTTGTACTGCCGATTTTGCTTTTGTTTTCCACCTTTTCACTTTCGTTTTCCTGGTTTTTATTAATTATTAAAATTTTGGAAATACCTCAAAAATAAAGTTTCTCGAAAAATTCCAGAAAAAATATAATAAATATTTATGTCAAAAATGAGGCAGAGAGCCACCTCGGAGACCCCAGGGGAACCCACCAGTCAGGCACACCATAGGGTGGCGCGGCCAGCCCCTGGTGGCGCCAGCACATGGTGTGGGGCCCCCTGGCCCTCCACTTACTCTCTCCACTGTCAAAGTCTTCTCTCTCACCTCCCAAACCAAAAAAAATTCCTGGAACCCGTGTTCTTGTTGTTCTTCCCCTGGATTTTCGATCTCCTTCTTCAGCCCATCATTTGCGCTGAGATTTGGTGTGTTTGATCTCCGGTATGCGACTCCTCCGATGATCCAAGCAGAATTTTGTTTAGTGAAGTTTTTCTTGAGTATTTTGGTAGTGTAGGTGATAGCTTATGTGAGTTTGCAAGCTTTATTTGAGTAGAAATAATGTAGCTTTGATTTATGTTTAGCTCTCATATAAGTCCCTATGGTAGTTTCCACCTTATAGTTGTTTGAAATTAATTTTTGTGATGATTGTTGAAAAATTTCAGAGATGGAGCACAATGTTCATCAACTAAACCAGCATGAGTTGGAGTTGCATGAGTTCATTCTCATGCACCGTGAAGAGAGAGTGTTCCCATCAATTTATCCGTGTCAGGAATTCATGAGGATTACGGAAATTTTGCAGGATTTCAACACTCTTGTGCATAATGCAGGCTTGGACCGATTCATTGAGGATGAGCCTATCCAATATGTGAAACTAACTATGTCTGTGATGCAGGATTTTTGTTTTAAATGGTCCTCAACTAACCCTATGGTCCACTATAAAATTTACAATAAAGCTGTAAACCTGCCTTTCAGTGATTTTTGTGCAGCTATCAAGATACCAGAGTGGGGTTCTTGTGAGAAAATAAAAGGGCAGCCTAAACCACCGCTGGAATTATATGAGGAGATTTGCCAAGGAAGAAGATTCACAGGGGAGAGTGGTAAAATTCGATAAATTCAACTCCCTAGCATTCGATACTTTGCCTATTTTATTTCTAAATGTGTGTTAGCTAGAAAAACTGCCAACAAGCTATCTATTTATGATTTGGCGTTTATTGCAGCTGCCTTAAGATGTGATAGGTCTTATAACTTTGGAGTTTTGATTGCTTACCGTCTCTCACATAACCGTGAGAAGGGCGGAGTTTGTGGAGGTATTATTGCCTCGCGCTTGCTAGCTTTGCATGGTTTGGAGCCACACCCTCTAGACCTGCAGTTTCCTATAGAGAGGCTTGATCTTATTTCCATGGTTCAACATAAGTTTCTTTCTACCCATGCTCACTTACATAATCTATCTTTTGAATTAACTTTCTCTAAACGATCTGGGTGGAGAGTTATTAAAACTGTTAGGGAAGTACTTTTGCCTGCACCTCTTTTGTTTAATCTTAATAGCAGGCAAGGATGGAAGCTTTATGAGAGTGAGATGGACACATACCTTGAGCATCACCCCCAGCAAGGGGAGGATGCCGACGAGGGGGACGATGGTGATTTCGTCCAGCCCTATGACACCACAGGGATCCCATACCAGCACCCCGGTTATGACTATGCGCCCGCTGCTTCATTTTCCTCTTGGGCGCCAGAGTGCGACCACACGAGGAACGACCCACCACAGTGGGGATATTTCTCGCGCCATGATTGATATCCACTTAGGACAAAAGCCTAAGCTTGGGGGAAGGTATACCGACATCACGCTCATTTATATATCATGTTTCTGTCGGTTCTTTGTATATCCATGTTTTCTTTTCTTTCACTTCTTATCACTTGTTTTCATTTCTTTTGTTTCTTTTGCTTTTATTTTGTTTCTTTCATTTCTTTTGTTTTTATTATTTTGTTTTCGCTTTCCAAAACACAAAAAGACCAAAAATATTTTTGTTGTTTCTCTCTATTTGTTTCTTTATTTGGTTTGCTTTCTTTTCTTGTTTCGGTTTAATATTCAAAAATCCAAAAATATTTTGCTTTGTTTGCTTGTTCTCTTTATGTTCTTGTTTTAATTGAATAACCCAAAAATATTTTTTGTTCTTCTTTGGTTTTGTAAAGTTTGCTGCAGAGTTCAACAGTCGTCCGTGACTCCATTGGAGCTTGGTTTTCATTATATATTATTCGAGCCACAAGTGAAGAGCAATAATGACGATCTATGACAATTCAAGTTGTGGTGAGAGGCTGGTATGAACTCTATTTGCTTTTATTTTTGTACATATATCCATCTATGTGAGCATGCTTAGTTTGTTCGTATAAGATATATGTGACTTAATGGCTGCTTAATAGTTCGTGCTCTCTCATGTTTTGTTCCAATTTATTAATGGTAAATGACCTTTCGTATAAATATGTGTTCGCATTGTTCTATTCGTAGAAGGGTATGACATTGTGGTAGACTCCTCTGACTATTTCATTTGAATCGACTTGGCACATGCTCACGCATACTAAGACTGAAAACAAAAATTCAATAAGCCTCGATGATTTATTTTGCCTCAGAGTTCTAGTATCAATTCTATGCCTCAGTTAATTTTACTCTATTGCAAACATGGTTATGGTAGTTGTTGCTCTCTTGATTGTCGCTCCCTGTTTATTGCTAGCCTTCACCTGTACTGAGTATAAGCTCTACTCGTGCATCCAACTCCTAAAAACCAAAGTTTGCCAAATGTGTCCATCATACCTACCCATATGTGGTACTTAACCGCCACTCCAAGTAAATTGCTCATGTGCTACCTTTAAAACCTGCTAAAATTTATACCTGTTTTGTGCCCCTGTTTTAGCTCATGAGGACGTAAATAGAGAATATTTATCTCACTTGTTGATTGGATTTCACACCCTAGACTAGTGGCTTCATCTGCTTATCCAAATGATAGAAGAGCTGGCAGCGGGGTTCCCAGCCCAAATTAATGCAATCAAATTCTTTTCACTCTTTTTGCCCCTAATTTATCAGTCAAAGCATAATTGTGTAAACAAAAGAGAAAGAGGGATGACCTTCTACCCAGACGCGTCCTTCACATGGGAGCCGCTCTTGTGAAATCTAGTTGGCTTGTGACGTACTGTATTGTCTTTTTTACCATTCGCTGACATAAGCATACACCTCTCTCAAAAATGTTTTCAATACCTCTGTATAATAAAATAAAAATCTCTAGCACATGAGTTCATCCATGCTTCCCTCTGCGAAGGGCCTTTCTTTTACTTTTATGTTTAGTCTCCACCATAATCTTTGAGCACTTTCTTGAGAGCATAATTGTCATTCTTATTGTGATGTGTTTGTCCCAAAGCACGGTTGATTGTGGTATAATTTTGATACTTGTATCTTTGATATATTTACTTCTAGTCTTCCCTTGAACTTCAGAGGTGCCCTGGCATTTATGTTTTCCCCGCACATAAGGGAAAGCGAGATACCACTTTATTAGATCCTATTATGAATATTACAATCTTGCAAATAGCTATGCTTCATGTTGTTTATTATTAATACGTTGTTATCTCTTCATGTTTGCATAGCTATTAAGTGACAGTATCTTGCATGTATCTTATCATGAGCATAATTAAGTATTTGATCATATAGTGAGTGTATTTACATCATATGAAACAAATGTGCTCGTAAAAGTCTTTTATCGCACTCAGTTGTCACGGAATTGCTTGAGGACAAGCAATAAGCTAAGCTTGGGGGAAGTTGATACGTCGAAAACGTATCTCCTTTTCCGAACACTTTTCTTATTGTTTGCCTCTAAACTTGTGTGTTTTGAATACAACTAACATGGACTAATGTTGTTTTCAACAGAATTGCCTTGGTGTCTCCTTTTTGTGCAGAAAAATCAACCTTCGGGAAATTCTCCAGAAAAGACCCCATTGGTCTTAAAACGCCGGAAGACCCCGGGAGCCAGAAGGGGCCAGGAGAAGAGCCAGAGCGGGGCCACACCACCCCCTGGCGCCCCCCCTAGGCCGCGCCACCTGGTGGTGTGGGCCACCCAGAGCTCCCCTCGGTCTCCCCTTTCGACTACAAATAGCCTTCAACCCTAAAACACGAGGGGGTTCGATAGTTTTCCAGAAAGAAGTCTGTAGCTCCGCCGCCACCCCGAACCTCGATTCGGGGATCAGAAGTTCCTTTCTGGCACCCTGCCGGGACGGGGAATTGGAGGAGATCATCGCCATCGTCATCACCAATGCCTCTCCATCGACCATCCATGTTTCCCCCATCCATGTGTGAGTAGTTCCCCTGCTGTAGGCTGAAGAGGATGGTAGGTATTGGATGAGATCGTTCATGTAATAATGCAGTGATTGTTAGGGCATAGTGCCTAGTATCTTCTATTAGTGCTATTGACGTTGTTGCAACTTGTTATGCTTAATGCTTGTCACTTTGGGGCCGAGTTTCATGATCTCAGATCTGAACATGTTATTGAATCACGATGATAATTATTGTTTCTTGATCATACCTGCAAGTTGTTTATACATATCGTTGTCCGGAACCCGAGGCCCCGAAGTGACAGAAATTGGGACAACCAGAGGGATGGCTGTGATGTGAGGATCACATGTGTTCACGGAGTGTTAATGCTTTGCTCCGGTGTTCTATTAAAAGGAACACCTTAATTACCAGTAGTTCCCTTGAGGCCCCGCTGAAAACGGGCTGGTAAAACAAAAGATGTTGTGCAAGTTCTCATTGCGAGCACGTACGACTATCTACGGAACACATGCCTATGGTTACTTAGTGCTTGGATGCTTTCTTATTAATCTGCAATGCCCATGTCTTGATTATTATATGAACTATCTTATCCATGCAACACCCGTTCATCTATCCCTATGCCTATAGTATTTAATCCCGTTGTTTACTTCAAACACTATTGCTGCTGTTTTCATCTCACTGTTGCTATTATTTCACTACTGCTGCTACTATAAAACAGTTACAACTGATAAACCACTGCGAACAAAAGTACTTTCAGGTGCAGGTGAATTGACAACTCACTTGTTAAGCCTCACAAATATTTTTTGGCTCCCCTTGTGTCGAATCAATAAATTTGGGTTTTACTTCCCTCGAAGACTGTTGCGATCCCCTATACTTGCGGGTCATCACCCCCTTGCGGCCAAGGACGGACTAGGGGTTTTCCAAATTGTTTTTTCGCACAACGATGTATATATCCATTTACGTCAAAGCATTCTACCTGTTTACCTTGAACTTCTGGTCAAAATAAGGAACATCTTCCTCCATGTTGACGAAGGATGGCTCTCCTTGTTCCGGTTGTACCGCCCTTTCCCACGCATCCGACATGGATGCATCGGCTGGCTGGAAGGAGGAATATCTTCGTCCTGAGCTGGGGCGGAATGCTCTCTCGAAACATCCACCAATGGTGTGTCAGGGGCGATGGAGGGAGAAGGCTTTGGGCCGCGATGTGCGGAAACCTTCTGCCTTTTCAGTTTTCCCCCTTTAGAGGGGCGGGGGAGAGGTTGTGAAGAAAGAAAAGAAAGATAATGAAATATCCGGCAAAATTATCGTATGCAATATGGAAAGCACGGTAAATACTTGGAGGTAGCAATGGGCACACCGTCAAGGTTAATAGCTTCCGAGGTGGAAACAGCATGCTTGCGTTTCCTCCCTTTGGTCGTAGCAAATCTAGATTTCAGGATTGCCTCTTCTTCAGCACACACAAGTTGGTCTTCTGTTAGAGTCACGAGCTGCAAAAGCATGAAAAAATGTTATATCTTTTCATATCTACAAAGAATAAAACTCTCCCTAAAAAGACGGAAGTCGAAAAATTACCTAGGGAGGAGGATTTTCAGCGGTGTACATGGCCCGGCTCTCCGTGTACTGAGTACGGGTTCAAACCAAGTGGTTCACCTGTTTGCGGAAAGTTTTGTCCGACATAACGGTCTTGGTTACCCACATAGTGTCCTCTGAACCTTCATAGGAGCAGAGAAGTCGGCCTGCGCAGTACGAGAGTGGCTGGATCCACCTTTCCAGCCAGCATAGAACAGTGTTCATCCCCGTGAGAGGAGGAGAGGACACAACAAGCTTGGAAATCCGCCTCTTGATCCTCAGGAGATCTGGCGGCAATTCCTGGACGACGTCTAGTTCCCAGTTATCTCTAGGAGAGGCGGCGGAATTAACAAAAGGCGGAATCCTTGTATCCTTTCCAGGATGAGGGAAATCCGGATAATATAAGAAAGAACCCGTCCAATGTTTGACGGATTCCGAAGTTTTGATCTTTGGAAACCATTCCTCTCTGCCACGGCACAGATTGAATGTAATGGTTCCGCGGATAGGAGGAAGGTCGTCGGAGGTATTCCGCTTCACATAGAAGCAATATTGGAAGAAGTCTAACCTAAGTTCTATTCGTAGGTATTCCTCGAACAAGGCTTGAAAGCCGAAAATAAAGAGGATGGAGTTGGGAGAAAGGTTGTGTGGCTGAATGTCGTAGTGGTTTAGAACTTGGATGAAGAAGGCGGAAGGCGGAAAACCCATACCTCGGAGAAGTGCGAGGCAAGCACGACCCTCTCTCCTCCTTTCGGATTGGGATCTTCGTCCTCCTCTTCGAGCCTCTACTTATCCTCCAGAATAAATCCGTCTTTCTCCAAACTCCGGAGAAGAGACCAAGTGATGGAGGAGACAATCTAATTGTCGGCTTCGGTTCCTCCTCCTTCTTCCTCCTCAGCTCCGGTGCCCCCTTCACCTTCTGCATCTTCTCCGACGCGAGAGTTCTCTCCACCTCCGCCCTCCCCCGTGAGGGGGTGCAGAGGAGAATATGGAGGCGGCATGGAAGAGCCGACGGGGATGTTGAGGTTGTCCCCCGTTGTAGAGCTCACTGCGTGTTCTCCGGTAGCCGCAGAGGCCCCGGGGGCGGCGGTGGAGGAGCTCGCCACCGTGGATGGAGTGTACGTTGCGGTGGGAGTTAGCGTGGCGGCGAGATCCACGGACGCGTGCACGTCTCCAGTGGGCGCAGATGCGCGGGGGCTTTCTCCGGCCATAGCATCGTGGAAGGTCGCCGGACGGGAGCTACGTCCACCGATTGGGAGTGCTCTCCGGTGAGGTTTTTGCTCCCGTGTTCTTCGCTCTCGCTGTGAGGTTCTTGAGGCTTTGGGCTCGAATGAATCGCGCGGTGAGAAGTTGAATGGGACGGAGAAAATGAGACAATATTTATAGTTGTATTCCCCGAGATTCGCTCAACGGCTAATTTAACCGTTGGATGTTCGACGTGTGTCACGCAGTAAATCCAGGATATGATGAGACGGGGTAATAATGACTATCTCCTCGTTTCTCGTGCCAAATCTGCCAAAGATTCGTTTTCAGCCTTTGACTGAAGATAAGCGGTCGTGACGTAAGCATGATTTTTTCGCTTACGCCATAAGTTCCTTCTCGGTGAAGATTCGTGGAAGAAATGTCGGATTCCGGAAGTCTGGGATTGGCATAATAATTATGTCGAGAAGAATATTCAAGACGAAAGGCCGACTTTTCCGAAAGCATGAAATCTAGGAAAAGATGACGAATGGAAGTATTAATTCTCCTTGAGGGCTACTGTCGGATATATGCCAACGAGGGTATATCTGGCATCAGCCAAAGGCCGGACTACCAGGGTGGCATGCAGGCAATGGAACAAAGTCCATTAGGCGGCCAAGTAAGCTAACGCACAGGAAGCTAGATTCTAGAAGAACCTGGATCACGGCCCAATACGTGGTCTGACTTGGAGAAGCAGCCAGATGCCTTAGTTTCCAAGAATAGGAATACTTTTCGTACTCTTCTAGGTTTCCTTCCTGTAAGCCCTAGTCCGGCTATTTATATAAAGCCGGACGGGAGTTGTCGAAAGACAGAATAGACAAGATCGAATAGCTAGAAGCCAACTCGCCGGGAAGTGCATCCTCTCCGAGTTAGCGAAACCCTACTCACATTGTACGTTGTATACTTTAGGCTTCAGCCCTGATTTAGTGAGATTGCAGGAGTAGGAACACCGCCTTAGTTGCGACGTACCGAACCTAGGTAAATCGTGTCCTCGTTTCCACTCTCCCATGTTTCCACCTACGGCTCTATCAGCAGTATGGCACCCCTTGCCATGAACCTAACTAAGAACACTCGACACCGGAAAAACAACCGAATAGCCTGGTCGACAGCGATGGGAGCCGAGAGTATGAATCACTATTGCTGAGCACGTAGCAGCCGGAACAAAAATCCTCCTCGCGGCAACCAAGAAAATATATCCAAAATTGATCCAACGAATCAAGATATGAAGGACCATACCTAGAAGAATCGATTTCCAACACCACCACTGCCATCAAGAAGGAGATCTCGATGTTGAATAGTAGGCCAAAGATCACTTATTGCGGACGATGCCATCTCCGTTGCTGAAGAAGACGGATACGAAAACTCTAACCTAATTTACTGAAAACTCTACTTTTGCTGAAAACTCAACTCATACATTGGATTTCCCACCCCTCCAATGTTGGCGAAGCCGACCGGAGGAGCGAGGAAACGACTATGGAGGACAAAAGAAGTGGAGGCGGCTCTTTTTTATTGAGGCGGCGAAACTTTGATCAACTATTAATATCACTTCATAGAACTTTTAGCTAAATCTGATCCCTTTTAAGAACGTCATTCACAATGGTTTATTTTAATAGGTAGACACGCCATTCACGTCCGTGCTGTTGGAGCTATGAGATGCAAAAAGGCTAAGAGCATCTCCAGCAAGGCTCCCCATTCGCCATCCGGATGAGGCGTCATCGGGGAGCGATGGCGTGTGTCCAAGATATGCCAAATTAGGGTGTTATCCAGCATTGGCCAAAAGCCCGCCTCTCAGGGTGGCCCATTGGTGGTGAAGCAGAAGGCTTCTCCGGGCATGGCGACTCTTTGAAGGGCGGCGAGAGAGTGAGAGGAGAGGGACGGCGAGAATATGTGAGGAGAGGGAGGCGAGATAGTGAGAGGCCAGGGCTTGCCAAGGCCCCTTTTTATGAGCGCGACGCAGGCGAGCAGGCACGCATTAACGCCTCCGTGTGGGACGACGGAGAGCAACAGGACTCCTCCATGCGACGTCCCGGTTTGAAGATGACGACCACCGCTCGGCTGCTGACGTGTCGACCCCACCTTTGACCATGCCTACGTGGCGGCGCGCAGCGAGTCGTCCGGACACCCCGATGCACCCCTGCTCGACGGGGTTGGGATGGGTTCTTCGGACGGGAACTGGGGCACGTCCGGACGAGAAGACCCAATGGGCTGCCGATGGTGATGCTGGAGGAGGACATGCCGGGCTACACTAGCGCTGTGTCCGCCTCCATGGCCGAGGCCTCTTCCTCGTCCGGGCACGCCTCCACCAGCCGCGCCGCCTCCTCGCCCACAGTGGTCCTCGACGGCGATGACCTCTATGACTTCGACTAGGAGAGCGGCGACGAGGATTGGGCTAGGGTTATGGTTAGGCGGCGGCGCGCAGGCAAATTTCGTTCAAAATATGTAAAATATTTCTAAATTTGAATGAAATTTATTAATTTTAGTTTATTTTCGTGTTTAAAGTTTTTTGTTTGGGGTACCGTTGTGCGATACCCATCAAATCCGATGTATGTTGTCTCTAAAGAGGACATCGTTGAAGACGCCGTACCCAAATTAAATGGATAATGGTGGAGATGCTATAAAAGTATAATAAGAGGCAATTTCCCGGGAGGCTGACGTTGCGCTATACGAGATATTTCCCCACTTGGAGGAACCCGACGAGCATCGTCTCACCAGCAACGCACCCATGACCTTGCACGATACATTGACTTGTGGGTCTTGCCAACAGTTGTCCCCACATGTTCGCGAATGGCATAAACCTTGTGCGTCTTGTACAGGTGCACACGCTGGATCGCGCTGAAGGCTGCCACGCGGTTCGGATTAGCGTGGGAAAGAAATCCAAATCAGGAGAAGACAGCACAATCAGGTCCAACTCTAAATCCGATCACCCGAGGAGATTCGAGTAGAAAGGAGGCGGAGCGGGTTTAGTTAGGGTTCCCGCCTGCGGTCCATCGATTCTGACGCGCCCGTAGACGAGGAAGGGGACTCATATCCATGCGGAAGTTCCAGGAGTCTGTCAAAGCTCTCCAGGCCGACATCGACCACGCCAATACACTGTGAGAACAACAAGTCTGAAGTCTCCCTCCCCCCACACTCCCCGGATTTTCAAGCTAAATTTAGTAGTAGCAACTTTACTGGTTAATTTACTGGTGTCGCTGATTGCCTGCGTTCTCTGCTGTTGGTGTGGTCGTCCGCAGGGCGTCGGAGTTCCTGAGGGACTACGATGGGTCGGTCATCCAGATGCGGATGGCATACAGCGGTATCGCGGATTTCCTCCTACAGTGGACAGACTGCAGGCTTGCCAGCGCGCTCGGCCTCCTCAAGATTATGATTTATAAGGTAAAGTGCCTTATCTCACGGTAATTCGTTATCTCGCGGCAGCACCGTTGCAAATTCAAGTCTTTGTTCTGTACGGGTTTGATTCTTGTCGCCATTACCGAGTTCTGATCGGTTTGATTCTTGTCGCCATTACCGAGTTCTGATCAATTCAGATTTCTTCCTACGCAGGTGTACGCTGATGGTGTCACGGCGCCGGCTTGGGAGAGGGAGGCCAACATCCGGGAATTCTACGGTACTTTATTCTAAACCTCTCCATCCAACCGAAACCTTCTTTCGTTGGGGTTTTGACTTTTTACATTGCCTGCAGGTGTTATATTCCCGTCGTTGCTTCAGCTGCCGAGCGGGATCACTGCGTTGGACGACAAGAAGCAAAGGAGGCTATGCGTTGACAAGTTCAGGACAAGGGATGCCGATGTCTCGCAGGTGGATTTGGAGAGGGAGCTCGAGTGCGGGATCTGCCTCGAAGTCAACGCCAAAATCGTGTTGCCCGACTGTACACACTCCCTGTGCTTGATGTGCTTCGAACATTGGTACACACAATTCCCTCTTCTCTCTCGGTACTCAAAGCTGTGCCAAAATCGTGCAGCCTGTTTGCCTGCAAAACACCCGTTGCTCAAAGCATTTGCACATAAGCTTGTTTTGCTAGCTTACAGGTAGTACATCTGCTCAAAGCATTTTGCACATACATGAAGCCAAAGCAAAGCTCCATGGTTTATTTACCATGCGAGACACACGGATTGCTCAGCTTTGGCAAAGATTTTCATTTTCATCCAGCACAGCAACTCTATCCGACCACTTCCTGCCTAGTAACTTGTCACGTCCAGCACTTTGTTCCCGTTTACCATACTGCTTAACAAGTCTCACTCTCATCGCAGGAATGCTAAATCCAAGTCCTGCCCCTTTTGCCGTGCCTGCCTTGAGAAGGTGAAACCCAGCAGTTTGTGGGTTTACACCAATGATCGTGATGTTGTGGACATGGAAGCTTTGACTACGGAAAACATTAGGCGACTGTTTATGTACATTAATAACCTACCACTTGTAGTCCTCCATGTTGCCGACCTCGACATTTACGGGTACCTTACAAAATAAAATGCACTGCTCTACAGCGGATTGTACCCTAGAGCTGATCGACTGTTTTGTCCTTGATGCCTCAGTCTCAGCCTACTGATTTTGTTTTCTTTTTTTTGTTGCTAGAAGAGACTACTGTTTTTTTTTGTTAGTTGCTAGAAGAGGCTACTGATTTCTGACCAGCAGATAGAAGCCGTTGAGTAGTAATATTGCTACTGCCACAGACTTGGCGTGAATAAAATGTCTATGCTGTTTAGTAAAAATAATTAAAATAAAAACAACTGGTCCCGTGGCTCAGTTGGTTAGAGCTACTGATTTTTCTTTTGTTGTTAGGAGAGGCTACTGATATCGGACCAGTCGATAGAACCTGGTACCGCTACAGGCTTGGTGTAAATAAAATGGCTATGCCGTTTATTATTATTGAAAATAAATAAATAATTAATTAATTAACAGTAAAACAACTGGTCCCGTAGCTCAGTTGGTTAGAGCGTTGGTCTTATGAGCCGAAGGTCGCGGGTTCAAGCCCCGCCGGGACCACAATTTACAATCTTTCCAAATATCCATTTTCTTTACATTTGTATTCAGCCAAAATTGAAAGTTAGTGAGCTCTTAAAATCGTGAATTTTTTTTGCCTAATCAAGTAAGTAAGACGACCGCTAAGTTGAGTCATCAGGGAATCCATTTTCTTTACATTTGTATTCAGCCAAAATTAAAAGTTAGTGAGCTCTTAAAATCGTGAATTTTTTTTGCCTAATCAAGTAAGTAAGACGACCGCTAAGTTGAGTCATCAGGGAATCCATTTTCTTTACATTTGTATTCAGCCAAAATTAAAAGTTAGTGAGCTCTTAAAATCGTGAATTTTTTTTGCCTAATCAAGTAAGTAAGACGACCGCTAAGTTGAGTCATCAGGGAAAAGAAAATAAGTCGGTGTAGCAACATGGAGGAATAAAGCGTAGGTGGGCTTGATTCCACGATATTCATAGATCAAAAAACTGTTATGCTATCTTGGCGGCCGCGTAGATACCTTATGAGCTTAAAATGCTGAAAGACAAAGTACTTTTTTATACCACGACGTCCTTGAAGCGGAACCCATAAAGAATATGTCAAATGATATGCATAATATATGCCATATTTAAGACTGGCTGAATGTTGATATCTAGCAAACTCCACGGATTTCAAGAGCTTAATCTGTCGGGTTAAACACGCGAAGGGCAGGGAATATGAAAACACGTGACTTTCCAAGTCACTCAGCCCAAGGTCCCACCAAAATAGCTCTATATATATCCTTCCCGCCTCCTACAGTTTTTAGAGAATCAAGAAACAGTAAAACTCATCGAACTAGGGCCTCTTAGTGCCATTCGGCGTCCTGAGCCGTTGAATTTGCTCATCCAATGCTTCAGATCAACCTAATATTCACGGAACATCTCTAAACTCGTTTACTTACATAAATCGTGTAAATGGGCCAACCAATTATTGTCAGGCAGCTACTCCGCAGATCAGGTTATGGGCGTCCCTATTTAGTGCTTATTATTGTGCACGTTTATTATCATGGTGTTGCTACCATATGCAGATAGGAGGGTGCCATAGCCGAAGAAGAAATAGTGGAATTAAGACGAGAGGATTTCGGTGGTGGGATGACACGAGCTTTATACAGGCTGTGGAGGAACCCTACAACCTACTATAATCCACTATATGGCAAAGTGTGTACATATTACCGGTTTATATAGGAGTCGTGCCCCGACTAGGAAAGTCCTAGCCGACTAAGTACTCGAGTCCTAGACTACCACGGCTTCGGTGGCAGACAACTTCGTTTTGTTCTCTTCATTAGTCAGATCGAGGCTTGTCCTTGTGATTCGACCTCCTGGGTTGCCTGGTAAAGCCTAAACGACTTTATTACCCGTGGGCCACACTGCCATGTTGAATACTCCAATGTTGTGGATATACCTATTCGGCATATCCCAACATTATCCCTCAGGAAACTATGAGTTCGCGAGCTGCCATATTCTTGTTTAGGTTGAAGTAAAAAAAAAAAACACGGCTTCCTCCAAAGCGGACACCAAAACCATTGAAAACACGATCGCATAGGCAAGACCAAAGAATCAATACACGGATCCCAATAATCTCTCACGAACCACCCTAGACCATCCCCGCTCGATAGATAATGACGATAGTGCTCTGACATGTTGTCCACATCCAAAGTTTGAGAAAATTGTCAACATGTAAAAGAAAAATCTCCAAAGTTTGAGAAAGCTATCGGGGCAATCTCATTTGAAATTATATTAACAATATTGCAAACCAAGTATTTGAAAGAACAATTATTCAACATTGTGGATGCAACAACGGAAGAATAGGTCAAACATTTATTGCAGAGGGTGCAGAAAGCATGATCATGGTTGTCAACAATCATAGAGAAAGAGCAATTGTTCATCATGATTGAGTTGACAATGAGAGAGAAACAGAAAACATTCATAAATTGACATGCCTATGGTAATATCATCACAAATAAGTAATTCCACATGACCAACATATATGGAAAGCATGTCATCACATGGGAAGAGAAACGAATTGACATCAATCGTATCAGCCATAGCATGTAACCAATCATCATTCATCATGTCATCTGCAAGTAATTAGAAAAAGTGTTAAGCTGGTAGCCTGACATAGCTTATCAGTTTGAGCAGTGAGAGCTGTTATCCACAAGATAGATGGGTGTTCAGTAAGTTCCTCCTCACGACGCATCATATATGAAGCAAAACATATAGTCCAGAACTTCAGTATACAGGAAAGCTTGCTCCTCAATTATAATGCAAAAGAGTTCGGAGACATTATATCAGCACGTCCAGAACATCAATGGTCCCAGATAACCATCTGTGATGACATTACAGAAGACAGAAAAAATGATGGTACAAGATGAATTGCTCTGGTGGAACTTGAACTGATGAAGAATAGAACTGATACCACTTTTATTTGACTGTACAATTAAACATATACATGACAATAATTCTCTTCCCAGAAGGCTGAGGAATGAATTAAAGGAAAAGCACACCTAAACTAGATACAAAGAGAAATAAAAACAATGAGTAATTATACAAAGACTTGAAAATTGTGACCAGAGAAACACCATGAATCAGCCAGATGGTCTCTGATAGATATGTTTGGTTCTTGGGTCCACAATCAGGCCCCTACCACCATTCACTTCCAAATCATGCCTGTAGGATAAATTCCATAAGTACAGCATCTTCCACAGCTTCCTAAACAAAATGTGCTAAAATCTAGGACTTGTGTAAGGCTACTCACTGAAAGACAAAATCTGGAATGGTTAATTGTTCACGTGGCACGTATCTGAACAGCTGCACGAGCCTATCGACATAGACAACTTTCTTCCAGACCTAGTTTAAAAAGAGGATTTTAAACCTCAAGCAACACATTAAGAGATTAAAGGAATATTGTATAGTGTGAACTCGGAGATACCTCTCCATCAACCAAAACTTGCATCGCCAGAATAGCTGTTCTCAACCCCAATGTCGGGTGAAGGATATATATTCCCTGTTACAGTGAAATCTGTTAAAAGAGCAAAATTGTTAACAGAAAAATAAGATATATAGTGAGCACAAGCGAGATACTGACATGGAGGTTTCGCTGGTGTTTCCGACCTAATATTTGTTGTATCCGTTTCATGAATCCTAAATCTGGTTGCCTGGACATGGATTAAGAAAATCCGTTACAACACAGAATAGGTGGGTTACAAGCCATAACCACGTGAGGTTTAAAACCATATAAGCAGCCCATTAACCTGTAGGAAACCATTTATCCCCACCCACCCACACACACGTGAGGTTTAAAACCAAATAAGCAGCCCATAAACCTGGAGGTGGGGGTGGTATTGCATTGACGAGGATTGGGTACCAAAATACACTGCCACGTCACCTGGACCCACTGGTATTGATTAAATTTCTTCATCCTAACTTCTCCTCAAGCTGGACTCACACAGAATTCATGCTGGACCCTCGTATGAGTCTGCATCCATGAGTACTTCTACCATGAGAGAGAGGAGAGATGGAGAGGAGATGAACAAGAAATTTAGTCGATGAAATGTGGATCTGGGGTGATGTGATAGTTCATGTTGGCAACCAATCCACATCGGTATGCCATGTTCCAATTTCACTCTCCAAAAGCCTTGGATGGCTGTTTTCAGGCCGGAAATGGTAGGAAACAAATCCGGACCTCATTACGTCCTTATATTTTACATGCCAGGAGGGGTGGAGTAATACCGGCAGGGGGAGGGGGGGGGGGGGGGGGGGTCCACACAGCCTTTCCATGCGGGGCCTAAAAGTTATTTGAACAGTTTTGGGAGCTGCCTATCTAGCTTTAAACCACAAAGGTCTATGTTGTCCCAGCTCCAAACTTCAACTTCAGGTCATTAAGAAGACTTTTCTTTTCTCAAACACTTACGGTTGCAATGATGCTGCAGAATGGAGATAGACAATCGTATATGGCTTCTGAATCAAAGGTTCAAACTCCTGCAAAGAGATGCTGCTTTTAGAATGAACTTTAATTCATCCTGTATAGTTTTATGTCTTCTTTTGGCTCTCTTTCTAACAGATGGCATACAATAAGACTTAAACTATAAAACATAAATTAAATACAAAAATGAAACAACAAAAAGTCTTAGGAGGCATATAAATGACTTCTGCAAATGCAATATTAAACAGGTATTGTCTGGAAATCTATCTGAATGTTCTTGGTACCATTCTGTATATTTTCTTATTTTTAGTTTGATGTGTGTAAAATCATCTCTCAATTTCATAAAATCATTATACCAGCCTTCAAAACAACCGAATTGCTTGGATTAATTGTCTCTGTGTACGTTCGTAGTTCAAACAAACCCTACAATTTATAGCATCAATACTATCTTGTGTGCTAGCTGCTGGCAATGCACATGTATAACTAGATATGACCAATCTTAAGAAATGCAGAGAGCACAGAGAACTCTATACTATGGTTTAGCTGATCTAACTTCCCAGTCCTAAACTCCTAATCATTGAAATATCTGCAGACAACTGCAATCCTGGACTACAGGACATACACAAGAATATAAGTTGCCATTGGTACATGACATAACACATAAACTGTGGCAGCAGAAGTTCTGTTAGGCAGCTTTAGATTGAACTGCATAATTACCTTCACTACATGTAGAACAAACCGTTCAAGATCCAGGCAGCGAAGAAGAAAGTGTGCGCCAACAACAACCATAACTGGGCGTCCTTCACTATCAACTCCACCACGATAACTGCAAGTGGTAGGGATCATCAGCACTGCCGGCAAACAAAATGCAGTGGAAAAAAAAGTAATCATATGCATAGATAAACTAGCATAATAAGTAAGAAGAGGCTTAATAAATGTTAGAATAACAAGAGAAATTTACATACATTATTTTCATTTCAGCAATCTCTGAAAGATTCAGAGAATTTGCTTTAGCAAGGTATCGTGAATGAAGTGAATATTCCTCAGCAGCAGATAATGGAGGGAAACCTATATCACCATATCCAAGCAACCTAGCGTAATTAAATCCCTTTTGCGCTTGAGAAGATTTTTCCCACTGCTCCTTGCGTCGCAGATCCGGGTCTTTAATTAATGACATAAACGAAGGATCCAAATATGAATCCAACTTGAACGTACTCCTGTTGAATAAATCAGCTAAAATTAGTTGAACAATATTGTACATAATATGTAATCAATAAACAGATATTGTCTATATTAAAGTAAGAAGGTAAAATACCATAACTGACTAATTGAGGGAGGGGGTGGGGTGGATAATTTAGTATTAGAAAAGATAGTTTCTCATCCATATGAGAGACTACACTTTTTTTTTTGAAAAGGGATACCCAGCCTCTGCAATGAGAGACTACACTAAAGATAGTCTTTCAATAGAAGAGGGCGATAAAGATTTGAATAATCAATCTGCACAAAATAAGACCGAATAAATCCAATTTTAAGCTGTCTAAGTAAGACCAACAAGGATGCATAATGCCTAAGTTACGAATCAGCATCAGCCACATAGCTTGCATTAAGATACCTCATATCGACTGCAAATATATCTATCACATATAGTGTATGTGAATTTCTACCGGTTATTGAAGAATCTAGGTAAATGCTGACCAATTTAAATTCACCTCTTCGATGCCAATCCAGAATCAAGAGGAAGATCAAGAGGATCTGTAGCTACTGTTCTATCTGTCACACCAGCTGGCAAAGGTCTTATTCTTATTTTCCTTTCATCTATTACAGTTTCACCATTCTCATCGCCAACATCAGCTGGAAGTTTCGATACCGCAATCTCCTCCTCCTGCTTGTCCCGGGGGAAATATAGAGGGAGCAGTCTACAGAATGCTTATGTTAGCAAATGTAAGAAAAAAAAAATTGGGCTTCAGCTTAAGTACCTTGTATATATCTCGGTATCAGAAGATGATGTAGTACAAAAAACAACACCAGCTATCTTGCCTTTTTGTTTGTCCAGAAAACGTCTAACAGTCCCTGAAGTGTAAAGTGAGTTAAAGCATAATATGACCAAAAGGACGTGAAGTACTTGTAGAGTGACTATGGTACAATCATTTCTTTTGTGCACTTCACAAATATATATTTTTTACGTTCTGCCACTCGTCGCTTCACCTCCACGTGGAAAGAATATATCAAGTGGACGGAGGATGAAACCTTCTTTTTAGTGTAAAACGTTTTATTCTGTAACAGATAATGAATACCAAATGTGGAATATAGAGCAAATGGAATCAAAGAACTCACTGATTGCCACATGGGCAGCTGGTTCACGAGGATAGTTTTTAGCTTCCGTGTATATGCAACCCATTGCGATGCTAAGGAGATGAATTGAAAAGGAATTAAAAATATGTAAATATTTCAGGCACCACAGTTTAAAACACCAAACATCACTTGTTGAACAAGAAAAATAACAAGAAGATGAAGGATTAAAGCTTTTCAACTTTAACCCGCGTGATTTGACAAGCTGACGAGTACCTTTCAAGGCCGTTCTCAATGAGTAGTTCCAAACATGACCGGTAGCAGTGACTAAGTGCATTCTCTGCAGCTGTGTGATACTTAACAGCATATTTGGGGCCCACTGTATGGATGATCTTCCTGCATAATCAATTGATATATACATTTTAGTATAAGCAACAATATATAAAACTAACTGTGAATCAGTATCATGAATCTGAATGATTTTGCACCTATCAAACAACGGTACTTACAAAGTAGGTACAAATTATTAAAACATTACCTATAAATTGCTTGTTTCTAGGATTTGTTCAAAACTCCAAAGTACTCCCTCTATTCCAAATTAATTGAAGGCATATCTTTGTCCTCAGTCAAACCTCTTTAAGTTTGACCAAGTCCATAGAAGAATGTGCTATATCTATAGCATCAAATATATATACAGTACGGAAATATAACCTATGATAAATCTAATTAACTAATTTGGTGTTGTAGGTGTTGATGTATTTTTCCAGAAACTTGGTCCAGCATAAAAAGTTTGACTCAAGACAAAGCTAGGACTTCAATTAATTCAGAACGGAGGGAGTAGCTTTCACCTATTCGAGTTATATTAGTTGAACAATGATGCTTTTCATACAAAGTTACAAACTGCACCATAGAAAGCTGTTAATTGTCAAGACATATCACTCCCGGTAGAACAACAAGGTGGGCAGTCCAATATGGAGTAGATAAGGACTGAAATGAGTGAACCGACACACTGAAACACGTCTATATACAAGCGATTCAGAAAAAAGTTAGGGGGTCCATTTGGGAGCTCCTTCTTTTCAAAGTATTGTGAGAATACTTCAGTTTCTACAAATACTTAAGTATTAAATACTTCATGGCGTTTGGCTCTAATGAATATTGTGGTTTTATATACTTCACTATTTGAAGAAACAACACTAATTTTGCAGTATGGAAAAAAGAGTTCCAGACCACTTTTTCCCAAACTGAAGTATTTGTCTCCCAGGCATGACAATACTACAGTATTAGAATATTTCGGTTTGAAAAAAACTTGGTTGCCAAACTAGGCCTACGGAGGGTATTTTTTCATTAATCTGGAAGATCCAACCTCACAACACAGGTATATCGTAATCATTTCTTTGACTTGTACCACAAGGACTAGTGGACCATAATTCAACAGTGTTTCGGGTCCGTGCACAGGAAATATGTTCATTTTCAACTCGAATAAAAGGAAATGTATTCATTTCCCTCATGAGAAACTGAAACAGCACCGACTAAAAGCCTACCTCGCAGGAAGATCATATGCATTGGTCATCTTTGCCATACCAGTTCGGCACCCACCCTGCAAAGCATCGACGAATGTAAAAAAGATGCCACTTAACACCTTTCGCTGATGGAACAAATGTTCCCTCTAGAGTTCCTGAAATGAAAAGTGGTACCAAGGTGGCGCATTCCTCCGCGAGCCCTGAACCTGCTGCGGCGTGCAGCCCAGGACTACTGTGCAGCTCGTCCAAGCTCTGCAGCAACCGAAGAATAAGGAGCTTAGCACCGCGATTCCAACACTCTCCAGTTCCCAGCCAGCAAGACATAAGAAGAGGATCGAAACCTCGTTGGTGGAGTTGACGACGGCGTCGACCTCCAGGTTCCAGGGGTGCCCCCGCCAGAGGTAGATCCTGGAGTTGGTCTCGTGGTCGACGGGGAAGCGCGAGGCGCCGCCGCGACCACCGCCGGCGGCCCCTCCGTCGTCGCCGGTGAGCGGGTCGGAGAATGAGAGAAAGGCGGACGCTGCGGGCTCGGATCCGTAGTCCGCGGCTTCAGCGCCGGCGGATAAGGAGGTTGGTGTGTAGAGGCGCTGGTCAGGGTCGCTCCAGCGAGGCACCTGGTCGAGCGTCACCGCCGGCTCGACGCCGCCCACGCCAGGCGCCATGGCGGCCGCTGCGGAAGCGGCGCCGGAGGCCATGGCTGCCGCAGGCGAGCGGTGCTGCATGGAGGCGGAGGCGGAGGCGGAGGCTGGCGGGCTAAAGGTAGCGGGGGCGCTGGCGTGAGGCCGAGCGGCCGTTAAGAGGCGGACGCGAGACGGAAGGAGCCAAGGAGGCGGAGGAGACGAATAGAGACGACGACACAGAAACAAAAGCTTCCACTAGAGAATGGCATGTGGGGTCAGTACAAAACTTGGACCCACCAAGCTAGAGACACGTAGCCTCCTTTGTGGGGGCACGACGCGTGTGGGCGTAGCCGACGTGATACAGCTCGGACGGGGATTCGGAGCCGTGCTGGACTGGCACTGCCGCTCGGACAGTCCATGGCTCGTGTAGCAGGTGATGACGTGGAAAACAGCTCGTCTATGCCCTGTGAGGACTCGAGTCGGGTCGCTGCTGTGGTGCAGGAGAAGGTTCGAAATTGGGTGGAGCCGGGGAGTGAGGACAACTCAGGCAAGTCCGCAGCAGCATGGGCCTCGGATCTGTCAGCAATTCCTTGGATCGAATCAACAACAGTTCTTCATCATTTCACGTGCCCATCTCATCTCCAAGCTGAGCTAGATGCTCCGACAAAAACAATGCGCGGGCACTCTCATTGTGAGAACTCAAATGAATGAAGTGAAACTTGTTGTCATTCATTCATCATCAATGCGGGTAGTTATACAAGAATTTCCGTCTCTTGAGAATGTGGGTTACTCCTACAAGGAAAAGACGTCCGGAGGAGGCGTCGCTACATTGGAGAGGTGCCTCTCGGAGCGAACATGCATCGGGGAAAGGCGTCCGTGAGAGGGGATGCTTTGGGCACTCCCCCTTGCATAAAGCTACGTCATGTATATTTTCTATCCCTTGTATAATCTTGAGAATATTCCATATAGTTTTGATGGTCTCTGAAGTTGGTAATCTCTCATCAAAAAACCATGTGTGATGAGGATATAATAGAGGTACATGATGATTTTACATGTTTGAACTGGAAGGAAATATTGAGCCTCACTGATAGTTTCAACGGAGACGACGTGATAATTATTGATGAAGAAGGGGAGCTTACATGCTTGAGACTTTTTGAATACTAGAAGGATACCCCATGTCGCACCCGGACTTCTAGAGGATACTCACAGCCCGCTAAACAGTAGGTAATTGGCTTACGGGGCTTACCGGCACCCGCATCTCAATATGAGTAGGCCAACACGTAAACGTGTGACAACCAACCTCTACTATTCATCGTCTGCGTAAACCATCCCATAGAAATCCGACTATTTCCATTGACGTACTTCATATCATACACGCATGGTACGTCAACGGCATTTGAACAAGTGATATCACAACAAATCTCTAAGACACAAAGAAATAGAAATAAGTGGCAAATAGCTCTCACTAGAGCAGAGATAGCAATTACAGTCATGCAGAGGACACATGTCCCAACAAGTCATCATTACATCATAGCGGAAGCATCCAAAGTGTCTGAGTACAGACAAGATCCAAATAGGCCTAAGAGGCCGGAAACGAAAAGACGGAGCCCGTCCACGATGTCTCGGATCCTGCCCGGGTCCGCTATCTACTCGTCAGCAGCCTCGTCATACTCCACGTAGTAGCCACCATGGGGATCCTCGGAAACGTAGTCTGCAGAACACGCAGCCCCAAAGGGGTCAGTACAGACGAGTACTGGCAAGCAAGACGCACAAGATACCAAGGTGTACCCGGCAACACCAAGTACAGATGCTTTGGGTTCAACGGAAGATAGGTGATACAAAAGTGCGGCAGCGGGCTGCCTAACCAACTACAGAGACACGCTACAACATCCGGCTAAAAGAAGGGGATAAGATAGCGTATCGGAACCAACTACCACTAACCTCAAACAAACCCATCCTGGATCTCGCCCCTTATCCAAAGAAGCAATCCGAGGATAACTCACACAGTTGGATTAGTGAAGGTTCCAGTTATTGTGTCATTAAGCCTATTACTAGTCAAATTATTATTAATTAGGTGTAAGTTGTCTAATCCTTATTAGCCAGCCCTATCACCAAGTCATCCATAACCGCGGACAACACGGCTTCTCGAGAAGATTTAACTCTGCAGGGATGCACCGATTTGGCCGTACACGTAAGAATAACCCGCCAGACGGGGGATCAACCCACCAAGCGAGGTACTCAACACAACCCAACTCTTCTTCGCATAAAGCCCAAAGAACCCCGTGCAATTGAGCGCACGGCTAATCAAGCCCCACGAAGAAAAGGGGACCCTCATAGCACTCTAAGAACGTGTCTCCCTAAATGCCGACTACAAAAGTTACCACCCTGGCGCCAAGGGTTCGCACCTGCATATGCATGCGGCAAATAGAAAACCCGAACTAAATGAGGCGATTTGGACGAGATGCGAATCGAATCAAAGTTGAGGGGGGCGCCCATACACGTTTCCCACATGCGGTTAGCGCGCTCATCATGGATCTAGAGGACAAGAACTTTTCCTGAGTTCGACACTAGCAGGCCTCAAAACCATACCCGGCCTCCTGCCGGTGCCTTATCATCAAATTAGCATTACCTCAGACATTAACAGGTTGTTGTTTAAACATTGAGCCCCCAGAACATAACAGATATGGTAAAAGAAATAACGGAAAGCAGACTCGGGCATAAACAACCCTAAGCATGCTAGTAAGACACAGGCAACAAGCAACAGGGTTATAGGTGTGGAGGATAGGCTATATCAGGGTTACAGGATAACATGTGATAGGATCGGAACACAAGCAACGAATCTTAAGGCTAGCAGATTAGACAACGGAAAGTATCGATATCCAATGTGGAAAGGACACAATGGTTCATGTGAGTGAATACTTGCCTGCAAACTCAGTAGCCTGGTACTAGGCTAACTCCTCTGAAGTAGTGTCGTAAACCTCGTCTGTCTCAACGTCGTCGTCTATTCGAGAAGAAGCAAACAAACAACGCAGAGAGACAACAATCAATAACATGGCATAATGCACAAACATGGGATGATGCATGACAATTTAATTGATGCATCAATGATAAGCTAGTTGACATGGTAAACATATTTAATTGGGCCCATATGCAATTTGGATTGCATATAGAAAAGCCCATGAAATAAGGTTGAATTAAATGATATATAACTAACCATCATGTGAAAGTTGATTAGAATGATGCATGGATGATGAAAACAATAAGAAAACAACAATAGCTTCAATTTGAAATGTTGTTTACCAAATTTGGAATTTTATTTATTAAGTTATGAAATTTGGCTTCTTAAATGAGTTACACAAGCATTTGTTATTCTCACCAATTTTAATTGTTCAAAACAGATAAAAAAAATTCATATTTGGAAAGAACACAAAAATTTAGATGGAATACATATTTCATTTGTTGAAAAAGGGATTAAAATGAATTAATTATGAATTAAACAAGTTTAAACAAGGTTTAAATGAATTTCATTCAAGTATAAAATTATTTGAATTTTTATTTGCTCAAAACATTAAATAGAATTCATATTTGAAAAGATTATACTTTTCTGGTTTAAAAACATATTTTATATGTTCAAAAAGAATTTAATTTGACCAAGTTATTAATTTATCAATTTTAAATGGTTTAAACGAGATTTGAATTATTTAGACAATTTTAATTATTCAAAAAAGGAAACAAAGTTTATATTTGGAAAGTTTGTTCAATTTTGCATGGAAAACATATTTTACATGTACCATTTGAATTAAATTTGAATTAGTTATGAATTTGACCAAATTTGAATGAGTTATTTGAATTTGAATTTTTGAAACCATTTAAAATGTTCAAAACGGTATACAAATGGTTTAAACATGTAGAGAATTAAATTTGGTATGGAAAACATATTTTATTTATTAGATTTGGGTTTGATTTGCAAAAGATATTTGAATTTGAATTACAGGGACTATTCTGTGATTTCAAAAGTTTCAGATTTGGTCCAGGGGCTTGGATGCGAAAAAGAAACTTCAGAGAAGGCCCCTGGAACCTTTTCTACGCGGGCAGAGCAGCCCCTGGGTCACTGGAAGTGGGCCAGTGCCCAGCTGGCGTGTGCGTGGCGCGAGGGTGGGAGCTGGCGTGGCATCCACTGCCAATGGCAGGTGGGCCCTGCGTGCATGCGTGGCAAAGCGAGCAAAAAGGTGGGTTTTATTCTGCGTGGCGGGGGATCGAACCCGCGCCCTCGCGCTACGCGCCGTTGGATCTGGCCACTACGGTGCTGATCGATTCGTGACAGAGGAGGGGGACGCGTGGTTTTGAGGTTCAGTTGCGCTCGTTAACTGAAACTGAACAAAAAGGTTCAGTCTTTCTGAACCTGACGAGGTGCGCTCGCCGGCGGCGACGATGCGCTGCTGTTGCTGCTCGTGTGCGTGCGAGAGCGTCGTGTGCGTGCGCGTGACGCAGGGGAAACAGAGGAGGACGTGGGGGTGCAGGCAGTGCTCACCGAGGGGAAGTAGAGGGAGCATGGGTACTCGACGAGGTGACGGTGGCCGGCGACGTGGACGGAGACGGCCGCGGCGATCCGAGGCCTCCCAGGCCCTGTCGATGAAGCGAGGAGGGAGAGGGGACTACCACGGTCCCGTTCCCGTGCCCGCGGGGACTCGACGACGACCAACACCCCAACCACAACCTCGCTAAGCTCCGACCATGGCGGCTCGTCAGAAGATTCAGAAAGTTCAGAGGAGAAACGGAGGTGATCTGAGAGGGAGGAAGAGGAATGGCGGTGGCAGGGAGGAAGGAGAGGGCTAGGTTTAGGGTTTGGGAGCTCTCGGGGTAGAAATAGGGGAGGAAAAGGGAGCAGGTGGCGAGGGGGAGGTGTGGTGTGTGCGTGCCTGCGTCAGCGGCATCGTCACCTGTACGGAGGAAGGAGACAAGGGCCGCGCGCTGGCTGGGGTAGTAGGTGGCTGGGCTGGCTGTTGGGCTGGCCTGGCTGCCTCCCCCAGCCCGTTTTCTGTTTTTATTTTTTCTCTCTGTTTTTTTTTTGCAGAAAAGAAAAGAAAGGAAAAGGAGAGAAATAGAAGGGATTTTGGGCTTAAAATTTTGGTGGATAATTTTGTATAATTTATTTATTACAAAAGCCCAGTTGTACAACTTTCTGTTTTCCAAATTTTTAAATTCTATTGCTGTTTGAAATTCAAATGGATTTGAGTGAAAATTGCAACAATTGAATTATAGAAATTTAAGCAAGTTAATAGTTTGGAAAATCTAGTTTATTGGAAGCAAATAAATGGTTTGATCTGAATGTTTCATTTGAAAAATTGTAACAGCACAAGTATGAACAAGGATTTGAAATTTGGTTTGAAATTCAAATGGAAAAACAAATGAAAACAAATGCAATGCTTATGATGACATGATGCAAAACATAAATTAACAAGGAGCAAACATTCTAGGGTTGTTTTTCATACTTGGGATGTTACACCCCACTACAGTATATTGTTAATAAGAGTTTATAAGAGATGGAATGCATTATGTTTTCTATGTGAATATACAAAATTCAATTGATCATAGTAAATATATTTTAATTATTAATATGAATAATTTGATGGTTTAATAAATAGATAATGTGTAGCTTGCATGTAGTAATTAATAAATATTAGTGGAGATGACATGGACAATTGATTGGCTAGGAGGATGAATAATGTGGATAGCTTGCATGTTGAGATAGAAAAATCATTAATGCATGTTAGTGGGGGTTTGCTTTATAAGAAGTATAGATAGATTTCTTGGGGTGTCTTGGGCATCCCAAGCTTTAGCTTTTGTCACGTTTTGATCTTTTTTCATCATCCTTTCTCGTGATACTTAAAAACTTTCTTCACATAAAACTTCTCATAAACTTCATTAAAGGGGTTAGTAATCAATAAAAATAAATCCACTTTGGTTATGCAAGGACACATTGCAATCATTCATTGAAAATTTATCTACTTTCACTAGGATTCTCCTAAAGCTCTCCACCCCTAAAGGACAACAAAAGAAACAAGTAAAGAGACAAATGTAAATAAAGGCAGAAATCTGTCAAAATAGAACTCTGTCTAAATATGCATTTTTTCGAGGCACTTATATAGATCAAATCAGAAAACTCAAAACTAACGAAAGATAGATAAAAGTATAGATCTGTCCCTAAAAAAATGGCAGATCTAGAAGATAAATTTTTGAAAAGATATGATTTTCGCACTGAGACACAGATTCAGCAAAAGAAAACTTCACCCTTTGTAACAATTAGAGGATACTCTTGGCACATTATTTTTTAGTACAATGGAGAAACACAACAAAACCATATTTTTATCTGAGAAGCTTGATCGAAAGATTTGCATTGTTTCCATAGGAATGAACACAAGTGTTCAAGGTCGACCCCTACTTCATCAATGTTTATCTTCTCAATCATTTCTCATTTTGAAAAAGTTTTAGATGACAAGTACAACTAATATTTTTGGTAATCTGTTTAGTCTACCCATAAGAGGGTAGAAAAAACTGAAAGCAGACTCAATACTTTCAAAGATGCTCGCATAAAAATAACAAGTGTTGTCTCCCAAGAGCTCTTTCTTTATAGCCATTAAGACAGACTCAATACTTTCAAAGATGCTCGCATAAAAATAAGAACTTAAGCAAGATAAAGCATCAAGAATAAAATATGAAACACATTTAGTCTAACCCACTTCCGATGCATAGGAATCTTGTAAATAAATAAATCAAAGAAGCACATAGTAGCAAGCATAGGAAGGTAAAACAAAAGCAACTTCAAAACTTTCAACATAATGAGAGGTGTTTTAGGAACATGAAAATTCCTACAACCATATTTTCCTCTCTCATAATAATTTTCAGTAGCATCATGAACAAACTCAACAATATAAATATCACATGAAGCATGCTTTTCATGACCCCCAAACACATAATTCATATCGAGCTCCAAAATAGTGGGATCAAAATTAACTAAAATAATGACGTCTCCAGAACCACTTTTGACAATATTGTAACAAGCTGATTGATTACTCTCCAAAGGTATGTGACTACTTCAAGCTAAAGTCAAGACCTCTCCAATCCCATTTTCAGTATTATTAGAATTAATAACATTAAGTAACATAGGACCATCATCTAGAGCATTTTCATATAAATTTTCTAAGCAAACTTCCTCATAATCATGCATATCAATAATAGGAATAAATAAATGATTATCATAAGATTTATAAAAATAGAATGGATTGTCATTAATAACGGTAGAGAAATCCTTCTCATAAGCATCATTCATAGGAGAATCATGGCCACAACAAGCATCATTTTCATCAAAAAGAGATATTTAAAACGAATCAATAGGATAATCACATTCACCAATATATCACTCATCCTACTTTGGTAAGAATGATGGACAATAAAAAAATGTATGAGTCAAAGAGTTACTCTCATTAGAAGGTAGGCATGGGTATCTACTCCATTGTTGCTTTTTTATCGTTACTCTCCTCCTTTTTATCCAATGAGCTTATAGTTTCAGCAATTTCTTCTTCCATAGACTCCTCCAAAGCATTAATATATTCCTTTGGGAAAGAGAATTTATTAAGATATTTAGTAATATAGAAATTATCATACCCATATTTATCAAAGAAAATTTTAAGTATAGCACAAATTTCAGATTTGTAAGGAGCATCATTTCTATTTTTAAGCAAAGAATCAATTTCAATGGCACCCTTCTAAGCAATAAATTCTTCAAATCGTTCCACATCATAGAAATCATAGTTTGCCTTAACGTAAGAGGCTATTGTTTCATTATCATTACAAGCATATTGGAAAGTAAGGTGTTAAAAATTCATATAATAACAAGATTCATCACAACAATAAGATATGTCATATATAGACCATAAGTCTCTAGCATAATTATTCAATTTATATATTTGTTTCCATGCATGTTTCCCTTTTTGAGGCAAGCGGTATTCCTTATAATATTTTTTGCTGGTCTTCCATGAACCTACCTTGCCAATAAGATCTGGATTCAAAGAAAGTAACCATTAATAGAAAAACTAATACAGCAAGTAAAAAAGCAAGTGTGTACTTCCCAAGTGAACTTATAAGTAAAGATTTGATCCTCGACAGCGGTGCTAAATAATAGTCTTGATAACCCACAAGTGTAGTGGATCGCAACAGTCTTCGAGGGTGAGTGTAACCCAATTTATTGATTCAACACAAGGGGATCCATAGAATACCTATAAGGCTTAGCAGCTGAGTTGTCAATTTAACCACACCTGAGAAGCACTTGAAAAAAATAGTAACTAAAGGCAGTAGAAAATGGTGGATGGTGTGGTGATGGGATGGCCCTCTTGTGTCCCCAACACACCTATACAATGGGTGATTGTACATATGCAGACAGTGAAATAGGTGCCATATGGAGTGTAAGAGGTGATTTGTGCAATCTGAAATAATAATTGCAGCAAGGAAACAAGTGAAAAAAGTGAGTGAAAATAGTAGCAATAATAGTAAAAGATGGACCGGGGTTCATAGTTTCACTAGAGGCAACTCTCCAAGCAAAATAAAAAGTGTTTGGTAAACAAATCATAGTTGGCAATTGACAAAAAATGAACTAACTCATGACAGAGTATTCTAGTTTAATAATCATACATAGGCATGTGCTTCGTATATAGTTGTACACACTTGCTATAAGAACGCACAACATCTTTTGTCCAACAATATTGTTTCTGCGGGGCCAAACTGGAACTAATGGTAATTAAGGTGCTTGTTTTACCAAGCACCAGAGCAAAGCATTAGAACTCAATGAACACATGTAATCCTCAAGTTAAAGCATTTCCCTTAGATATCCTAACCTGTCAACTTGGGGTCTCCAGTTCCGGACAATAAACAAGTGCATACAACTTGCAGATAGGATCCAAAACAAAAATTATGTTCATGCAAACATAAAGAGTTCAGATCTGAAATCATGCTATTCCTGCACTAGTAACAAGAATTAAGACTAACAAGTTGCAGCAACGCTAATTCACAACTGAATAATTGATCATAATGTAAAAATTCATCGGATTCCAACAAATACAACAACGATTACATCACATGAATCGCAATCATGTAAAGCAGCTCATGAGATCATTGCATTAAGTAACAAGGGAGAGAGAGAACCAACTAGATATAGCTAAGAACATGTGGTCCATGGGGGAACTACTCACGAAGCATCATGGAGGAAGAACGGTTGATGAAGAGATGGCTCTGGGGGCCAATTCCCATCCCGTCAGAGTGTAGTAATAGAGCCTTCTGAACCCCAAAACTATGTTTGGTGGCGGTGGAGTTCTGTCGCATTTCTGGGAAAATCCTTTGGTGTCCTCTCGTTTAGGTCAAGTGGGTACTTATGGGAGAAGATCCACCGCGAGGAGGCGGGCGCCTAGACAGCGCTTGATAGTTGTGGGTCTCCCCTCCGGCTCTCTTTTGGAATCCTCTCTGCATCGGTGAAAAACCGATCCCTGTAAATTTTCAGTTCATCCCGAGAATATTTCCTGTACAACTTTTCTGAAATGCCCTAAAAAGATATTAAAAAAACATAGTAGAAACATGTAGCAATGGTACAAAATAAGCATGGAACAATAAAAAATATAGATGTGTTTTGGACATATCATAGGGGTATCATAGATGGTATTATGCATGTCATGTTAACAAAAAGATAATGTGGCAGTGCAATTAACAATGAGAGAGATGATAGTGGTATCATAGGTAGATACCATAACATAACACATTCTGAGACAAGATGAGTCTACAATCTAATAAATGCGGTATATTATGATACCGCACGCATGTTAGTACCCATTACAAAAGTAGAGTGTATGATACTCCCCACTGTTGCTAGCCTTACTTATCGAAAAGACTACAATAGACCCCTATACTTGTAGGTCATCACACGTCACTAGTGTATGTTGTCTAGGTGGACAGCTCGTCCCCAATCAATAGTGGTGTGTCTTACCTGGAAGCACACCACTGATATACATGTAATGGTGTCGTGCCCATAAGTGGCACACCATTGATAATACGAGTGACATCTGACAATGGTGGAACTCCACTAATAATTGGGCTCCTAAAAGCTATTCTCTACTAGTGGATATATCACCTCTATTGAATAACATTTGAAAACACCTTCCACAACTTTAAGTAGAGTGGTACATTTACGTTACGAGCAGAGAGTTTACTAATACAATACATATGATCTCGATTCTTATAATGGATAAATATTTGGAAAGTGATATTCCTAATTCTAAGGAAAATAATAGTGAAAAGGGCATAAAACAAGATCATAAAAACAAAATACTCTTAGTTGAGTCCAATAAACACAAGAGAGAATGAGATAATATCAGTTTAAGAGATTTCTCCACTTATCTTGAACAAGCAAACAACCCATGTCAGGGGTGGACCTATGTCTGTATATTTTTTGGGAAAGAGAAAAGAAAATTAATATATAATTAGATGAACAAAGATATTGTAAAATACAAACAATTTACCATGTGTATAGGGTACATAACATAGTTGGGGTAGGGGCCGTTGCCCCCCCCCCCCACAACATCAGGCCGCCTAATCTAAAAAACATTGATAAAAAATTCAAGTATGTTCATCAAAATAATATTTGGTTAACAAGGAAGACAATGTTAAGTCTTTTGGTTATTCATACCGTATATTGTATAATTATTTTAGATTTGTTCACATTGTGTGTTTGCTAAAAAAAATCTTGCTAGCCTAACCTCTGTACTGAATGAGAATGTTGCTCGTGCATCCAAAACCTTGAGCCAATATCCATGCCATTTGTATCCACCGTACATACCCATACATGGTATTTCCCTGCCATTCCAATTAAAAAAATTATGTTCTACCTTTAGAACCTTCAAAATAATTATTATTCCTTATCTGTGACTCTATTTTTAGCTCATAAGAAAGTGGTAGACGGTTCTTTATTTATCCACGTTAAACATGCTTTACCTTTGAATTGCATGCATAATGTGCTTGTCCCTAATATTGAAAAAGAGCTAGAAAATGGGTGCCCAGTCCATAAAAGATAAACAAAAACGATAACAAATAAACTCTCCTTCACAATTTGTTCCTCATAAATCAGTCGAACTTTGCTCATGATAAACAAAGGAGAAATAGAATGTTCTCGTTCCTCTATGAGAGCCACACAAAAAAGTTTGTTTAGCATGGGAAATATTGAGTTACTTATTACCATTCGTTGACAAAGAGCATACGCATCTCAAATTTTATTTTTACATCTCTTATATGTTTTTAGAAATGAAAAGTTTTATCACATGATTAATCTTTGCTTCCCTCTGTGAAGGGCCTATCTTTTATTTTTATGTTGAGTCGGTTCTCTCATCCTACCTAGTCAATACAAGAAAACACATGATGTTTACCATGGGTAATGTTTAGTATATTCCGTATTTATGTGTAATCATGATTCATTGTGTTGACATTATCCATGAGATAATTAAGAGAAAAGTTGAAGCAATGCTGAAACTTGAATCTTCCTATGTTTGGCTTCAAATACTTTTGACAAGAAGGTAGTGCCGTCCTAACTAACAAGTTGTGTCAAAATTTATTGTTTTATGTCTTTAAAGTATTTTCCATGAAAGGTTTTTATTTAGATGATGCAACTTGGTTACTCATTATTTGTTTCATATCAACTATAGACAATTGTTTTGAATAATTTGATCTCAGTTCATATACTTTACATTACTAGTGGATCAAGACTATGTTTGCGGCATGTCACCTCAAAAATTATTTTGGTTATCATTTTCCTACTCGAGGACGTGCAGGAATTAAGCTTGACGATGTTGATACGTCCAAAACGTATCTATACATTTTTATTGTTCCATGATTGTTTGATATCATTGCCTTATGTTTTTGCTATGGTTTTATAGCATTTATTGGACTAATAATTAATCCACTGCCAAGTGCCAGTTTTTGTTTATTTTGTTCGTTGCATTGCAGAAAAGGCCCAAAAATGGAAGTGCTCAATTTTTTTTGAAAAAATTACAGAATTCTAATTTACCGAAAAACACCGGAAGCAGAAGGGCACCTCACGGGAGGTCCATAATGGGGGGGGGGGGGGGGCTAAGGATTCCACTAGGCCCTAACCCACGCCCCAGCTTGCCTATCCACCTCGAGGCTCGCCTCCCAACGCCCTTTGTACTATTTATTTTTTGTGACCCAAAACTTACGCCCAGAGGATTTTCTGAGAAACGATTCCGAGCTCTGCCACCTACAAAAACCCTAGTTAGGGGCACAAAAGTTCCTGTTCTAGCACCATGCTGGGATGGTGATTCACCTCTGGAACCATCTTCATCGACGTTGTTGCCTCCCATGATGATGCAGGAGTAGCCCCTCTTCAGGGTTGAGGGATTGTACCAGTAGTTATGTGCTACCTCGTTCTCTCTCTCCCATGGTGTGATCTTCATAGTGAGCATGAGCTATGCTAATATAATTAAATCTTATGGTATTTTTCCATCTATTGCATTTATGTATTGAATATGATGTTGTCTAAGTGGTTGGTGTCTAATATAATTTTTAGAGTCTCATGGTGACATTGGGGACTCTTATCAATAATAGATTAGAGAGATTTTGATCATGAGTTTGTTCTTCTTTGTTGGATTGAATAATGGAATTATGAGTTTTCTTGATGTTTATGTTTAGTATGATTATTATATTATCACGGTCACAGCGTGGGTACCTTGTTATATTAGAAATGCACTATTCTAGATATGTTTTGTGGTGTTTGTTAGTACTATATTTGGATGCTCAAATCGATATTGTGGGGTGCCCACAAATGTGGGATTCGAACTTTAATGTGTGATTTTGTATCCCTACACAATTCTCATCCTGTTTTGATCTATAGAAGAGTTATCTCTAAGTAACAGCTATCATACATGATTTTGGAGGATTTGTCATATGATTAATTATGTTAAAGTTGTTGAGACTTATGTACTAGTTAAATTATGATCCATAGGCTTTGTTTACAACCATTTAAAGACTATTAATTTCAGTTTTTCTACTTGTCACTTTGCTTCCATTTTTATCAAGCCTTCTTTTACCATCCATATTACCCTAATTTATCATATTTTCGCCGAACTAGTGCACCTATACAACTGACAATTGTATTACGTGTGTTTGGAACGCAAGATACTTCTTCTATCTTAATTACAGGATTGGTTGAGAGGGATACATTCAACCTACACCTCATTGTGTTCGATAAATCTTTGGCCACTCGCTTAAGGGAAATTCATTGTTGTCCTACAAATCTATGTGCTTGGAGGCCACATAGATTCTAAACGAATATAAGCATGGAGTAGACATCACACACTGTGGTACATGTAACTTTTTCCATAACAAATCTCACGTCCTACTTCCATTCAACCAAGAAATGCATCATCCCAAACGCTAGACCTGCCTGCGTATTTGTGTACAGACACGTGTGAGCATCGTGCTCCTGTGCCAAATAGATGCACCAAAGGGACATAGCTTGGCCCACCTTCCGTGGTTCATGCACAGTTGCGTGCTCCACTATACATGTGGCCTAGGCCCACCCGAGCCTAAAGACTGATCCGGCCTTCTGCGCAGGTCCATGTTCGGCTACAACCCCTGGGGCTTCTTTCCATTGCATGCGCTTTGTAGGCCTTACATCGCCACTTCTTCGATGCGTTCGATCTCGTCGAGAAAAAAATTGATCTGGTGGCCTCCTGTTGCTTCTCGTTGACCGAGAATGGTCGCATCAGCACCTCGCACAATTGCGACTTTCCATCCGATGGCCATGACCAGCGATGCAGCCGTGCACCCGACACAAGCGTTCATGATTTCCTTCTGACTGATCTGATATGATTTGATGCACTTGCCGAGATGGATTGATATTTTCACAAGACGATCTTCCACAACCGGCGAAGAATCCTAGGAATGGTGATCTTCGTCTACACCATGATTACCCGCGCTTGCTCTTTGTCGTTCTTCCTTTAGACTAATCTTCTACAGACTCCAAAGCTCGACTTAATACCACTTTTATAATCAGAGGTGTATAATCAATCAACCAAAAACAAGAAATCACAACAATGACACCTAGATTTCGTAACATAGTTCAACGATCAACTCCTACATCTTTGTAGAATGCTTAACAAGCGCTACTCCCCATGTACTAATTAATATATTACCGTCGGCGAAAAAACATACAGACACATTGGATCTCCACGCTGGTCCGGCCTCCCCTGCCATGGCGTCGGACAGTCCCCTCGTGATCTTGATTTTAGCCTACCAACTTTCGTCTAGTATATTTTCGCTACCCATGATGCCTTTATATATTAGTCCCAGATTACAAATGTTTCACTCAAACACCTAACTTTTGGCTAATTATAAGTTCAAATGTAGTCCTAATTGTATATATTCGACACATATTACAGCACAAGACGATACCAATTGCACCTAGCCTCTGCACCAACACGGTATCAAGAGTTAGTCAAAGCATCGACAAAAAAAGAGATTAACAAATATAGTTGTAAAAAACATTACCATCAACCACCAATAATAAAAAACTGAAGATAACTGGAGAGCTTCTCCCACAATGACGCTTTCAAAAAAGTAACAACGCACGACGACGTTGTTGAATCTAATCATAGAGGTCAAGTCATGATTTTTCACCTGAAGAGAAGTCTGATCAAACTCCAAGCAATGCCTTTAACAAGGGAATGATGCGTGAACGGGGCCATTGTCTAGTTCAACCAACCTCTGGAATCAGAGACCCAACACTCAAAAAATGCCCCCACGCCAAAGTCATTGTGTGCCCCCACCACCTGTTGATCCATCATCGCACAACCGCACGCGCACGGGCCTGACGGGACTTAGCCGTGCAACTAGAATCATGCGCGTGCCACATGTGGCCGAGTAGTGGAAGGAAACATTACTACTGATCCCTTGATTTTCCCACGTAGAGCTCATAGGCCAATCATGTGTGGCTCATTGGAAAACGTTCGAACCCAAGCATCAAGTAGAGTAGAGTGTCAATTCTGTTATTGTAGATCCCTTCTTGGGATATGTCGAGCACTCCAACCGCTGCATCAAGGGGGGCCGAGCAATCACTAAAGCACGCCGCCGAAAACCTCCATAGGAGGCCAAACCCCGAAGAATTTGCGATTCGTGTAGACTCTGCCTTTGGCCAGAAACTAAGAAGATTTAGCAGCGTCACCACCATCGATCAACACAAACGAAAAGGTCCACCGTCGCCTAAAATTTGAGACGAGAAGACCTATGCCTGTAGTCACACAACCACCTCTAAGATAACCTAGGGCCGCTGCCCCAATGTCCAAGGTCTCCGTCCTGGCCACCTTCAGTAGAGCCGCTCCTGCCAATCGCTGGCGAGAGCCGGTCTAGAAAAGAGGATCACGACGGAATGGAGTCCCGTCGAGCAACGCCGCAGTGACCGGTGATGGCGACCAGGCACCCGCATGGTCGCTGACGTCCAAACCACCACACGGTGAGATCTTCGCACCCCCATCATCAATGTCATGCGACTATTTTGGCAGCAGATTCCAGGGGCGGCGAGGAGAGGAAGGGAGGGAGATGTGGTGGCGGCAGGGGATTAGTGTTCCCCTTAGTCTCCTGGTGGAGACGACACAAGAGGAGAACTAGATTGGTTTTCCCCTTAGATTTCTCAAAGTGCACCTATGGATGGGCCCCTAGCTGACGTGTCATAGCACCCACTACCATTATCACGAGCCATGGCTTGAACATGAATGCTCTTCGATGGGTTTCCTATCCCCTATCCTTCATATAATATTAAGTCATGCCTGCAACCCTGTAGTCTCTTCATGTTTTTTTGAAACATTGTGCCACCATGCCTTCTTTTATCGCGTTCGACAACTAGGACTGCAAGAAAACCTCGAGACTCGTGAGCGGCTCGAGATCGACTTGAAAATAATTGGGTTGAGCATGAGCGTCCTCTGTAGCTCAACGGGAAAACGAGCCGATCTTGAGCGAGTACTAGCTCGCTCGATAGCTCAGAATAATATAATTATTTATTTTGATTTTGAAATATATTAAACGATAATAAGATAATTTTCTATCTTATATGATGTGAACAGGATTGTTTTTTTCCTTCTGCATGCAAAAAAATCGGGAAGGTTAATTAAGTGAGCAGATTTTGTTATTAATTGTGCGGTCTCTTCCTATGAATTAATAGCCTACACCATAGAACTCCTGGTCAAAGTTTGATAGCAGACGTACATGCACATTCTGTCCCCCTTGCTAGTTCATCCAAAATCTCTCGCTAGTTCGTCTAGGATATTATCACGATTGCTATTGGAAAAATATATTATACTGTTTTATTATGATGTCGTTGTGGTTTAACGATAGAAACTATTTTCTTTGGAATACATAAATTTTTATTGTCTGGTATAGCTCGAAACTCGCTCGAGATCGACTCAAGATCATGACAAGCTGAGCATGATCCATTATTACAGCTCGACCGTTAACTCGACTTAGTGTGAGATTACTCGAATTATAATACGAGTTGAGCTGAGGTGAGGATATCTCGCTCGAACTCAACTTGTTTGCAGCCCTAAGCATATGCAGACTGAAGACGTCGTGCGTATGGGAGATGATAACCCATGTGACATTGTGGGAAAAGTGATGCGGAGGGTTACTCCTAGATTGGCCCGATCTTCACGAATCGACGGAGAACACGAAGAACACGAGGAACTCGATGAACACACGAGGGGGGAACGAGGGGGAAATCGAGGGCAACGCAAACAAACACAAGGATAACTAGTAAGAACCGAAGAACCCCAAATCTTCCGTCAACTAACCCCGAGGGCCGCCTACGGAACGATCGATTCAACTGAGCTCACCTTGATTGAAACCGCTTTACACCCGTAGCCGGTCCACTACGCCAATAGAACCTCAAGATAATCGAGAGGAAGATTGGTCAAGTACTTGATAGAAACCCAAAGGGAGAGATCAAGTATTTGGATGTGCCTTGATACAATCCTCGACGATGTCGGAGGGATGGTTCCTCAAAGAGGGATACAAGAGAGCTGAGCTCCAAATGTTCTAAATTCAACTCTAAACCCTAGATGTAGCTTGGGGGTCTCCTTATATAGCCGGGGGTCGAAGTAGGTGGAAACTGGAGCGAAAACGATGCATTTTCGGGCATTTTCGGGTCCACCCCGGCCTAGGGGCCGGCCTGGCCGGCCTGGGACCCGGCCTGGGGCCAGGGTGGGCGCCTGGAGGGGCTGGCCGGCCTGGGGCCGGGGTGGGGTGGAGGCAGGCCGGCCCCCAGGCCGGCTGGCTCTGTGGGGTGCCCGGCCTGAGGCCGGGGTGGGAGGAGGGGAGGCCGGGTTGGAGGCCGGCCTCCTCTGGAGGGGGTCCGGCCTAGGGGGGGGATGAGGCCGGCCTGGCCGGCCCCCGAGGCCGGGAGGGACTCCTTTCCCCCCATCTTCTCCGTCGGGACTCCGAATTGGACGCCGTCTTCACCGCTGTTCTCCGTATCTTCTTGCGCACCGTCTCGGGTACTTTTCGGTGACTCCGTGGTGGGTTTGAACCTGAGCACGCAAAGTGTGGAAACATGAGGTAGCGCACCATCCTCCATGTGACCGAAAGTATAGAGCGAGAGGAGCGAGTTCACCTTATCCTTGATGGCCTTTGCGCGTGATCTTGTCATCGGTCCACTTGGAGTAGATGGTTGGGCTACATCATCTCCCCCCCTTGAAAAAGAGTCGACCTCGACTCGGCGTCGTCTTCATCACTTGGGTATCCATGGAAGGGAGAGAGGTCCTTGACATTGAAGGAGTTGTGGACGAGGTACTTGGATTGCGGTAAGTCGAGCTTGTAGGCGTTGTTGTTGATGCGCTTGAGGACCTTGAAGGGACCGTCACCTCTTGGCTTGAGCTTGGAGTTGCGCTCCTCGGGGAACCGGTCCTTGCGCAAGTGTAGCCACACGAGGTCACCTTCTTGGAACACCATGGGTTTCTTGTTCTTGTTCATGATAGAGGCTCGGTGCTCGGAATGCTTCTCAAGCGTAGCCCTTGTGGAGTCGTGGAGCTTCTTGATGTAGTCGGTGCGCTTGTCGATGTCCATGTTTGCTCGCTCGCGTAGAGGCAAAGGGAGTATGTCGAGGGCGGTGTTGGGGTTGAAGCCGTAGACGATCTCGAAAGGACTCTTCTTGGTAGCTTGATGGAGAGCACGGTTGTAGGCGAACTCGGCGTGTGGGATGCATTCCTCCCAATTCTTCAAGTTGGGCTTGATCAATGCTCGAAGTAGTGAAGAGAGTGTGCGGTTGACGACCTCGGTTTGTCCATCCGTTTGTGGGTGATAGGCGGTGGAGAATAGTAGCTTGACGCCGAGCTTGGTCATCAATGTCTTCCAAAAGTAGGAGGTGAACTTGACGTCGCGGTCCGAGACAATTGAAGTAGGTACACCATGTAAACGCACAATTTCCCTGAAAAACAAAGTAGCAACATGTGAAGCATCGTCGGTTCGGTTACAAGGAATGAAATGTGCCATCTTAGAGAAACGATCCACAACTACAAAGATTGAATCCATGTTGGTTTTAGTTCGTGGAAGGCCTAACACAAAGTCCATGCTAATATCACTCCAAGGTGCATGTGGGATAGGTAATGGCATGTAAAGACCATGAGGGTTGGAAGTGGACTTAGCTCGGAGGCATGTGGAACATCTCTTGACGTGTCTCTCAACATGATGCTTCATCTTGGGCCAATAGTAGTTGGTGGAAAGCATGGCATAGGTCTTGTCGCGTCCAAAGTGTCCCATGAGCCCTCCTTCATGTGATTCCTTCAATAACAACAAACGAAGAGAAGACTCGGGGATACACAATTTGTTAGCCTTAAACAAGAAACCTTGGTGAAGATAGTAATCATCGAAACCTCGGTTAGGCAAGCACTTCTCAAATATAGGACCAAAGAAAGCATCGGAAGCATATAAGTCTTTGATTTCATCCAAACCAATCACATTGATGTCAAGACGTGTAAGAAGGCATTCTTTCCTAGACAAGGCATCGGCTACCACATTCTCTTTACCTTTCTTGTACTTAATGACATAAGGAAAAGATTCAATGAATTCAACCCACTTAGCATGCCTTTTGTTCAAATTGGTTTGGCTTTTCAAGTATTTCAATGATTCGTGATCGGAATGAATGACAAATTCTTTTGGCCAAAGGTAGTGTTGCCAAACTTCTAGCACTCTAACCAAAGCAAAGAGTTCCTTATCATAGATGGGGTAATTGAGTTTAGCACCATCAAGTTTTTCACTATGGTAAGCAACGGGGCGTCCGTTTTGCATGAGAACGCCACCAATTCCTATACCACTAGCATCACATTCAATCTCAAAAGTTTTCTCGAAATCCGGTAAGACAAGCAAAGGAGCTTCGGTTAGGCATTTCTTAAGTGTATCGAAAGCTTTTTGTTGCGCATTGCCCCAAACAAAAGGTACATTCTTTTTGGTAAGTTCATTCAAAGGGCAAGCAATAGTTGAAAAATCTTTGACAAAGCGGCGATAGAAACCGGCAAGGCCATGAAAGCGCCTTATCTCACCCACGGAAGTAGGGTTGGGCCAATTCCTAATTGCCTCAATCTTCTTGTTATCTACTTCAATACCATTGGACGAGATCACAAAACCCAAGAAAACAAGCTTGTTGGTGCAAAAATTGCATTTGGAAAGATTGGCGAAAAGTTTTGCATTGCGAAGAGCCAACAATACTTGTGAAACATGATCAAGGTGATCGTCCAAAGATTTGCTATAAATGAGAATATCGTCGAAGTAAACCACAACAAATTTTCCAATGAAAGGACGTAGAACTTCATTCATGAGACGCATGAAGGTAGATGGGGCATTCGAAAGACCAAAGGGCATAACAAGCCATTCATACAAACCAAGTTTTGTTTTGAAAGCCGTTTTCCATTCATCACCTATACTCATACGAATTTGATGGTAACCACTTTTAAGATCAATTTTTGAAAAGATAGTAGCACCACTCAATTCATCAAGCATGTCATCGAGCCTAGGAATAGGATGTCTATATCTAACGGTGATAGCATTGATAGGGCGACAATCCATACACATGCGGGAAGTAGAATCTTGCTTTGGAACAAGGATAACCGGCACGGCACAAGGGCTAAGGGATTCGCGAATAAAACCTTTTTCGAGTAGCTCTTGGATTTGGCGCTCAATCTCCTTAGTCTCCTCGGGATTGGTGCGGTAAGGAGCGCGGTTTGGAAGGGGCGCGCCCGGAATGAGGTCAATACGGTGCTCGATTCCTCGAAGGGGAGGAAGGCCCGGAGGGAGCTCATCGGGAAAGACGTCTTCAAATTCCTGCAACAAAGGCAACAAAGAGGGAGGTAGATTTGTCATGTCGTTAGTTTCAAGTGCTTCCCCTTTGCACAATAGGACAAAGTGGAGTATGGTTGGGTCCTCTCTTAGCGCTCGCATCTCTCTTTTGGTGGCAAGTAAGGCAAAGCCTTTGGCATCACTCGTAATTTTTCCACTCATATTTGGCTTGTGGCTCTCACTCGCTTTTTGGTGGATCACTCTCTCACCACTCATCTCACGAGATTTGAGCTCTTCTTGTCGACGTGCAAGAGTCTTGGCGTTGTCGGCGATCACTTGGCTAGGAGACATGGGACGAAGAACAAATGTCTTGTTGTTCCACTTGAAGCTATAGTGATTGGTACGCCCATCATGGATAGCACTCTTGTCGTATTGCCACGGTCGGCCAAGAAGAAGATGACACACGGTCATAGGAACAACGTCACAATCTACCGTGTCTTCATAAGGACCAATCTTGAAAGTCACGGAGACCATGTGTTGAATCTTGAAGGTGCCGGAGTCACTAAGCCATTGGACATGGTATGGGTGAGGGTGTTGCTTGTAAGGCAATTTGAGTTTGTCGCAAAGTTCTTTGCTAGCTAAGTTGTGACAACTTCCACCGTCGATGATGACCTTGATTGACTTTCCATCAATACCGGCTCTTGTTTGAAAGAGATTGCACCGTTGATCTTGCTCATCTTGAGGAGAAGAAGTGAGGACTCTTGTGACCACTAGGGATGGGTTCTTGTCCTCATCGCAATACACACTTTCTTCATCATCGTTGGAGACGTCCAAAGGGTTGAGAGCAACTTGATGCAAGGCATAGTATTCGCCTTCGCTCATAGAATCACGTTTACCATCTTGGTTGACAATCATGATCATCTTGTTGGAACATTCAAAGGACTTGTGTCCACTACCACCACACTTGAAGCAAGTAATAGTGCTTGACTTGACTTGAGGAGCACTTGAGGATGAGGTTGGAGTAGCTTGCTTCTTGAATGGTTGGGAAGACTTGTTGGGAGCACTAGAGGCTCGCGGGTTGCTCTTGGTGGTAGTTGGAGGAGGAGCTTGTGTCATTGGAGTAGAGGATGATGGTCTTGAGTTGAAGAAAGCCTTTTGCTTGCTATATTTGAGATCTTCCGCAATTTGACGTTCCGCCTTAAGAGCTTGGTGGACAAGGGCCACAATGTTGTCATACGGTTGATACTCGACGATCTTCCTTATAGGATAGTTGAGGCCATTGAGGAAGCGGGCCATTGTTTGCTCTTGAGATTCTATCACATGAGCGCGGATCAAAGATGTCTCCATTTCCTTGTAGTACTCATCAACGGACTTCACACCTTGACGAAGTTCTTGAAGCTTCTTGAAGAGGTCACGCTTGTAGTGAGGAGGAACGAATCGAGCATGCATGAATTGCTTCATCTCATTCCAAGTGGCAATAGGAGCAACGCGATTGCGGACTCGTTCGGCTTGTAGACGATCCCACCATAAGAGTGCATAGCCTTCGAATTCCAAAGATGATAGAGCGACCATTTTCTTGTCGGTGAAGTTGTGAATGCCGAAGATCTTGTCAACCTTGAGAGCCCAAGCAAGATAGTCTTCGGGATCATTCTCACCATTGAACTTGGGGACATTGAAACGAAGAGCACTCATGTTGTTGTCCTCTTGCGGACGATGGAGGCGCGCATGTTGGCGCTCATGGGGGTCTTCATCATACATGGGAGGTGAATCATCATAGGGGTCATCCTCATTGTCTTGGCGGTGGCGATCATGATGGGGAGGATGACGCCGGTGGTCATTAGGTGGTGGTGGTTGGTGGTGACGGAGCCTAGCTTCACGGCGTTCACTATCATCATGGCCATTGTGATGTTGTTGAGGACGTTCTTGTTCTTGGAGAGGTTGTTGAGGATGATCATGTTCTTGGCGGTCATTGTTGTTGGGACGCGCATGGCGCATTGGTGGCCTTCGATGTTGACGAGCATCTTCCACGAAATCGTTGTGGCCATAGTCTTGAGCGTGGCCTTGTGGAGGTGGAGGATGATGGTGTTGTCGAAGGTCCGGGCGTTGCGGTTGTTGAAGAGGGTCACCACGGCCTTGGCGATGTCGAGGTGGTGGTGATGGCGAGCTATCCTCATACCGATTGCGTCGCGGAGGTTGTTGATGTTGTGGAGGAGGTGGTGGTGCTTGTTGAGGTTGTCCACCCTCCTCCACGTTGTGGCGATCATGGCGATCATGGCGACGAGGTTGGTGAGGATCTTGATTGCGGTGGCTTGAGCGGCGAGACCTTGAGGACGATGATGAATGACGGCGATTGGCAAGATTAGCCAAGTTGATGTTGATGCGCGTCATTTGATCATTCATTCGAGCCTCTTGCTCTTGGAGTCGACGCTCATAGCGTTGCAACCCGTCCTTGACGAGTTCGCGGAGTTGAAAGTGGTCATTGTGGGTGACGAAGTTGGCGTAATCATTGTCGTTGTAGAATGGGTTGCCTTCGTCTTCCGAGCTCGGACTTGTGAATACTCCTTCCCTAGCCATCTCAAAAACACACACAAGGGTGATATTGAAGAAATGGACGCCTCACTTACCCAACGTTACCTTTCTTGGTCGTATTGAGGCTAGTGGACGAGCCTAGGTGTAGGGCGGTATGTCAAGAGCGAATCCAAAAGATCGAAAGAAACCGCAAACGGCAACACACACACTTTATATGGAAGGCAAATAGGTTAGGAAAGTGGCGAGGAAAATCGACCAAAACCGAAGAAAAGTTTGTTGTCAATCGTGGAGAAAATTCAAAGAAAAGTTAGCACAAAAACCAAACCTATAGGATGGAAATATGGTGGAACACACACACGCAAGGGAAAAATGGGGTTAGTGCGACCAATGGACGAGCGAAGAACGAAATGGCCCTAACGTAGACTAATGCTCAATGCCACACTAACACAAGGAGGACGCTAGCTCAAACCGCAAAGTTGAAAAGGCAACAAGATTCGCACCGTGGCAATCGGTCACTCTTTCTCTTTTGCGACGCAATGCTACACGTTCCTACAATGGAAAGCAATTGGCACCGATCCTTTTGCTTCTTTTTCTATTTTCTCTTTTTCTCTTTTTTTTTTGATTTTCTCTTTTTGATGGATTCCAAAGTGCCAATGCCTACTCGGTAGCTAATCTCTCACAAGCGCTAACTTCGCACTCTCGATGCCACAAATGCGATGCCAAGCGGTGTAAAAAGAACTAGTCTGATAGGTAAGTAACACAATGGGATGGGGTGGTGCAAGCGGAAGCAAGTTATACCTCTCTTATTTTGATGATCACGGACTTGCGGCCGTGGGGGAGTCGATGTCGTGGCGATCCGATGATGTGGAAGCGTAGGTGATGTCGTGGGCGTCGCGTAGCAACTCGTTGCACTCAATTTGGATCACAAACGACAAAGAAAAACAAGTTCCAAAATCTGCCGGAGAATCGAAGAGCTGAAATTTTCTGAGTTTTTGGCTCAAATTCGAAATTCCCACAAAATCAAGAAAAATTTTGGGCGAAATTGGAAAAATTGGCTGAATGGAAAGATGTGGAAAGGTGTTTGGCAACTAATCTCCGAAGAAAAACCACGAAAAACGCAACGAGTCAACAGATCGGTCAAATTCCCTTTTGGCTATTTTTTGAGGATTTTCGAAATTCTTGGTGGAAAAAGAAAAATTGGTGGATGGGGAGGGGTATGGGTGTCGGATTCGTGTCAATCTAGCTCTGGATACCAGATGATGCGGAGGGTTACTCCTAGATTGGCCCGATCTTCACGAATCGACGGAGAACACGAAGAACACGAGGAACTCGATGAACACACGAGGGGGGAACGAGGGGGAAATCGAGGGCAACGCAAACAAACACAAGGATAACTAGTAAGAACCGAAGAACCCCAAATCTTCCGTCAACTAACCCCAAGGGCCGCCTACGGAACGATCGATTCAACTGAGCTCACCTTGATTGAAACCGCTTTACACCCGTAGCCGGTCCACTACGCCAATAGAACCTCAAGATAATCGAGAGGAAGATTGGTCAAGTACTTGATAGAAACCCAAAGGGAGAGATCAAGTATTTGGATGTGCCTTGATACAATCCTCGACGATGTCGGAGGGATGGTTCCTCAAAGAGGGATACAAGAGAGCTGAGCTCCAAATGTTCTAAATTCAACTCTAAACCCTAGATGTAGCTTGGGGGTCTCCTTATATAGCCGGGGGTCGAAGTAGGTGGAAACTGGAGCGAAAACGATGCATTTCCGGGCATTTTCGGGTCCACCCCGGCCTAGGGGCCGGCCTGGCCGGCCTGGGACCCGGCCTGGGGCCAGGGTGGGCGCCTGGAGGGGCTGGCCGGCCTGGGGCCGGGGTGGGGTGGAGGCAGGCCGGCCCCCAGGCCGGCTGGCTCTGTGGGGTGCCCGGCCTGAGGCCGGGGTGGGAGGAGGGGAGGCCGGGTTGGAGGCCGGCCTCCTCTGGAGGGGGTCCGGCCTAGGGGGGGGATGAGGCCGGCCTGGCCGGCCCCCGAGGCCGGGAGGGACTCCTTTCCCCCCATCTTCTCCGTCGGGACTCCGAATTGGACGCCGTCTTCACCGCTGTTCTCCGTATCTTCTTGCGCACCGTCTCGGGTACTTTTCGGTGACTCCGTGGTGGGTTTGAACCTGAGCACGTAAAGTGTGGAAACATGAGGTAGCGCACCATCCTCCATGTGACCGAAAGTATAGAGCGAGAGGAGCGAGTTCACCTTATCCTTGATGGCCTTTGCGCGTGATCTTGTCATCGGTCCACTTGGAGTAGATGGTTGGGCTACATCAAAAAGGCTCCATTCAGATCAAGACACATGATGGAATGATCCGCACTCTAACGGATGTGAGGAACATACCAACCATGACCAGAAATCTCATCTCCATTAGCACTCTTGATGTTGAGGGGTATAAGCACACCGGTTCACGTGGTGTGATGAAGGTATCAAAAGGTTCTCTTATTCACATAGTTTGTGATTTAAATTTTCCCAAGTTATATGTTCTTAGAGGTAGTACTTTACATGGTTCGGTTGCTGCTGCTACTGTTTCTAATGATGAACCAAGTAATACTAACCTCTGCGATAAGCGTCTTGGACATGTGAGTGAACTTGGTATGGAAGAATTAAGGAAGAGAAATCTGCTGAAGCGATGCACTATCAGTAAGACACCGTTCTGTGAGCACTACATTATTGGTGAGCACAAAAGAGTAAAGTTTAATGCTTCCGTTCATACCACCAAAGATATACTTGAGGGCGTGACGTAAGACCTCTTATGGTGGTTCTCGTTACATGCTTACCATTATTGATGATATGGCTCTAGCGTTAAAGGATATAAGTTGTGGAATTTCAAGACTAAGAAGTCTTTCATGAGCAGGAGTGTTTTCTCAATGAATATGTTATATTCACTAACAGTTTACCCACAGACGTTTCTCCTATTAGTTCTGATGATGAGCAGGAGAAAGTTAGCGTGTAGGTGGATCACACAGATGATGTAGAAACTGAAATTGCTGATGATGTTATGATAATGTTCATCAATCACCTCCTATTGTGCAGCAACACAATTTATCTATTGTAGATCACAGAGAGAAGATGAATAAAGGACCTCGTGCATGTTTGATTGTGGAGTGTGACATTGTTCACTATGCTTTTAGTTGTGCTGAATAGGTGGAGAACAATCATGAGTCATCCAGGTACACTAAAGCCATTGGTTCAGGTGACCGCGAGAAGTGGGTCTCCGCTATACAAGATGAGATGCAATCACTTGAGAAGAATGGTACGCATGATGTTGTTCACTTGCCTAAACAAAATAAGACCGCTCGCTTTAAGTGGATCTTCAAGAAAAAGGACGGTTTATCTCCTAGTGAGTGATTGCTGGCAAAGTTAAATCCTTTCTCTGCGTTGTTGGGAACCCCAAGAGGAAGGTGCGATGAGCACAGCAGTAGGAGTTTTCCCCTTAGTTAAGAACCAGGGTTATCAATCCGGTAGGAGAAAGAGAACCTTCGGAAGGTTGATGCCACTGATGGTGGTGCTGGCGCTTCACCGGTGTCAGCAACAACGTGCAACCTGCACACAACACAATCAAAATACTTTGCCCCAACGGTACAGTGAGGTTGTCAATCTCACCGGTCTTGCTGAAGACATAGATTAGACGTATAGTGTGAAAAAATGGACCGGGGTTCGTAGTTTCACTAGTAGTGTCTCTCCATAAAAGATAGCATGTTGGGTGAACAAATTATAGCTGGGCAATTGACAAATAAAGGTTGCACCGTAGTGCACAATATGACATGAAGATTACTATGGTATTTAGTGCGAGCATTACAACAAGATACATAGACCGACATCCATCTGTATCTATGACTAATAATCCACCCTCAGGTTATCATCCGAACCCCCTCAGGTATTAAGTTGCAAGCAACAGATAATTGCATTAAACAAAGTGTGTAATGTAAGCAATGATTATGCACGCGGGCACTCTCACCGTTGTTTTCTCCCTAATGGCAACATCACATCCTCCCCCTTCACATTTCTGTCACTCGAGCAAGGCAACAAGGAGGCATGAACCCACTATCGAGCATAAATACTCCCTCTTGGAGTCACTAGCAACTACTTGGCCAGAATAACCACTAGCAACGGAGAGCATGCAAGATCACAAATAAAATATGCAAATAAAGACTATAATCAACTTGGCATAAGGTCAATATTCATCAGATCCCAGCAAACACAGCACAGAGAATTACATAAGATCAATCTCGATCATGGTAGGCAGCTCACTAGATCTAAACATGGAGGCATATGAGGAGAAGACAACCATCTAGCTACAGCTACGAACCCGTAGTCTAAGGATGAACTACTCACGCATCACTTAGGAGGCAGGCATGGTCATGTAGAGGCCTCCGGTGATGTTCTCCTCCCGGCAGGGTGCCGGAAACAGCTTCAGAACCCCCCTGATCTGGGGTTGATGGTGACGGTGGCTGCGGAATATTTTTGGGGATTTTGATCAGGTGTCTAGGGTTTTCCATCCGGGGGGCTTAAATAGGCGAAATGGCGAAGGCGGTGGCGCTCTAGGGGGCCCACACCTATAGTTGGGGCGGCTAGGGCGGCCGTGCCACCCTATGGTGTGCCCCCCTGCTGCCCCTCTCCGACTCCTCTTCGGTCTTCTGGATGCTTCCGGGCAAAATAGGACTTCCGGGCTTCGAATTTCCCAATTCCGAGAATATTTCCAGAACAAATTTTCTGAAACTAAAAAACAGCAGAAAACAGAGAACTGTCTCTGTGGCATCTTGTTAATAGTTTAGTCCGGAAAATCGATAAAAATGACATAAAGAAGGGAGAAAACATGTAGCAATTGGCATAATATGATCATGGAGCATCAGAAATTAGGGATATGTTTATGACGTATCAAGCATCCCCAAGCTTAGTTCCTACTCGTCCTCGAGTAGGTAAACGACAAAACATTAATTTCCGAGGTGACATGCTACTAACACAAACTTGATCAATCTAATGTAAAAGCATGTGCTCGCTGAGATCATAAGACTTTAAACACATGCATGATAAATCAAACTTTAATAATAAAGCATAGCAGTTACTTTGGATCACGAAAAGTAACTCAAATAAAGGATCATGAATAATAATGCAAAGAAAGGTAAACGTTTGTTTCAGGCATAGAGAAAGCATGGCAAAATGATATTTCGATAGTCCTTAAGAGTGGGGACAAACATAAATGCCAGGACACCTTCAAAGTTCATGAGGAAGACTAGAACAAATAATTTAAGAACAAATAATATCACATCATGAAGTAATTATTGATGCTTATGGGACAAATGCACATAGAACTCAGAATGGCAAAAATGATCTTTCAACTGTGCATAAAGTTAGAAGATGGAGACTCAACATAAAAGTAAAAGAAAGGCCCTCCGCAGTGGGAAGCAGAGATCACTCATGTGCTAGAGCTTTTATTTTATTAAACAGAGGTATTAAAAGTTTGATAGTCCTCCCATCCATCTTTCACAAACCATGGCTAACCGAATCCTCGGGTGCCTGCCAACAATCACATACCGTGGATGAGTGTATATATTTTGGGAGATGCATGCTAATGACAACGAATGGTAAACAGAAATACAATACGTCACAAGTCAACTGGATTCACAAGAGCGGCTCCCATGGTGAAGGACGCAACTGGTGTAGAAGGTCATCCCTCTTTCTCTTTTGTTTACACAATTATGCTTTGACTGATAAATCAGGGGCAAAAATAGTGAAGAGAATTTGTATGCATTAATTTGGGGCTGGGCACCCTGCTGCCAGCTCTTCTATCATTTGGATAAGCGGATGAAGCCACTAGTCCAGGGTGTGAAATCCAATCAACAAGTGAGATAAAGATTCTCTATTTACGTACTCATGAGCAAAAACAGGAACATAATGCAGGAGTAATTTTGAAGGTTTTAAATGTAACACATGAGCAATTTACTTTGGAATGGCATTTAAATACCACATGTAGGTAGGTATGGTGGACACAATGGGATTTTTTTTGGCTTAAGGGAGTTTGGGCACGAGTAGAGCTCATACTCAGTATAGGTGGAGGCTAGCAAAAGACTAGGAGCGACAAATCAAGAGAGCATAAGAGCCATAATCATGCATAGCGACATCAGCATCATTAAGTAAAACATAAGCAGTATCACAAGTTCAAAAACTAAGTGTCCATGAAGACTATTCGTGACTAGTTTGTAGTCATAAACATGGTGTGAGCATGCACCAAGTCAACCAAATAAAACATTCGAAAGAGAATACCATATATTGATGCTTTACTATGACAAGAACAACTCATGAATCTTTCAAGACATATTAAACACTCTCAGATATTTGAGGCTAATCATGCTACTAAATAACCACAAGGCTTTAAAACTAAAATAACATTTAGCATGGCATGAAAAATTCCTAGCCACAGTCTATACAAGCTTCTACTAGTACTGTTATAAATTCTACTTCAAGCAGTAGTTTTCGTTTCTCCCAACAAGCACCATACAAAACATGCTTTAACAAAATTACTCTTTATGATACAGCAAGAAAACATGAGAGTAATAAAATAATACTACTAAAACTAACAGCTCTAACAAGAGATGCATGCAAAACAGGAGCTGAATAAATGCAGCAGTCAAACAGAGACTAAGAATACAACGTATTCTCAAGAAAAAGCGGAGCGTGTCACTCTCCAATAAAAGAATGCTGGGTTCCAACCAAGCTTATTATGAAAGTAAAAACAAACTGAAAGCAAAAGCAAAAGCAAACTGAAAACAAAAGTAAAAGACGCTCCAAGTAAAACACATAAGATGCGACCGAATAAAAATATAGTTTCACTAGAAGTGACCTGATAATTTGTTGATGAAGAAGGGGATGCCTTGGGCATCCCCAAGCTTAGACACTTGAGTCTTCTTGGAATTTGCTTGGATTTACCACCGGGGCATCCCCAAGCTTAGGCTTTTCACTCTTCTTGATCACATCATATCATCCTCTTCTCCTGACCCTTAAAAACTTCCTTCACATCAAAATTCTCACAATCTTCATTAGCAACGTTAGTGCAATTGAAATAATAAATCCACATGGTTTAGTTTCAACACAAGTCCAACACTCAAAAAAGTATTAGCTACTGTCACAACTTCTTTCAAAACTCTTTTTCTCAAAAGAACACCAAAATAAAGAGATTAAGATGCAAATACGATAAATGGCAGAAATCTGTCAAAAACAGGACAACAGGTAAAGATCGATTTTTTCAAAAATCTTCTGTTGATCAAATCAAAAAGTGAACTTCTAAGGAAAGTTGCGTATATAACTCAGGATTAAGCACAAAAATCTCAGGTCATTTTGAGGTTTCTGTGATTTTTAACGGAATTTACAGTGGACAGCAGAAATCTGTTTCCTGCGCAGAAATCCGAAATATAGGCTCAACTTTCCACTAGTGGCTTTACTTGGCTCAACAAAAACTCAAAAGAAAAGATAAAAAGGGGTTTCTAAGGAAATAGACAACACCCAGGTGCAAGAAAACCAAAGAAAACAAAGGAAAACTGAAAGAAAACAGAGAAATAAAATGGGTTGTCTCCCGGTAGCGCTTTTCTTTAAAGCCTTTCAGCTAGGCATAGAAAAATCAACTCAAGTATTTTCAAGTGAAGAATTCAAATCAATATTTGGCAATTCTTTAATAATGCATTGTATTTTATCTAAGTGGGTTTCAGAGGCTCCTCTCTTAGTACTTTTAGGCTTACTATTTTCATCAAATAAGTTCTCAGGAACAATCCAATCAAAATTCTTTTCTTGGGCTTCGTGCAGAGCTACTAATTTAAAGGGGATTGGTATTTTATCCTCGTTTTCATTATTAGATTCAGTTTTTTCTAGAGCACCAACAATGTCTACACGTGAGCCAAGCATATTAAAACAATCAAAAACTTTTCTAGCTTCTATGGCAACATACCTAAATCCTTTAAGCATAGTTTCTAGAATGAAGTTTCTTTTCTCAACATCTTCAATGCTATTCAAGTTGAGGAACATATGTTGCATTATAGAATGGAGGTTAACAAACCTTGCTTCTAGCATGTGAACTAAAGAAGTTGCAGCAGTCTCGTAATTGGGAGCAAGTTCTACTATGCATTTTCCCTCAAAGTTGTCATGCTTACTAACATGATCAAAGAATTCTTTAACAGTGTCTTTTCCAAGTATAGAACCACTTCCTACTGGCAAATCTTTCAAGGTAAACTTAGGGGAAAACATGATGAGCAATAACAACGTAGAGACAAAAATAACAACTATGAAGTAAACTATTTTTTTGTGTTTTCAATATAGAGAAATAAACTTTTTTTTGTGTGTTTTTGATATAGAGAAATAAAAACAAGACAAAACATAAAAATAAGACAATAAAAAAAATAAAGAGATTGAGAGTGAGAGACTCCCCTTGCTAGAAGACTTCCTTCTTCCCGGCAAGGGCGCCAGAAAAATCCTTGATTGCTGGCAGAGTTAAATCCTTTCTCTGCATTGTTGGGAACCTCAAGAGGAAGGTGTGATGAGCATAGCGGTAGGAGTTTTCCCCTTAGTTAAGAACCAGGGTTATCAATCCAGTAGGAGAAAGAGAATCTTCGAAAGGTTGATGCCACTGATGGTGGTGCTGGCGCTTCACCGGTGTCAGCAACAATGTCGAACCTGCACACAACACAATCAAAATACTTTGCCCCAACGGTACAGTGAGGTTTTCAATCTCACCGCTCTTGCTGAAAACAAAGATTAGACGTATAGTGTGGAAAAATAGTGTATGCTTGCAGAAAGTAAAGAAAGCAGGAAATTGTTGTGGGTTGTTTAACAATGTGGAAAAATGGACCGGGGTTCGTAGTTTCACTAGTGGTGCCTCTCCATAAAAGATAGCATGCTGGGTGAACAAATTACAGCTGGGCCATTGACAAATAAAGGTTGCACCGTAGTGCACAATATGACATGAAGATTACTATGCTATTTAGTGCGGGCATTACAACAAGATACATAGACCGACATCCATCTGCATCTATGACTAATAATCCACCCTCAGGTTATCATCCGAACCCCCTCAGGTATTAAGTTGCAAGCAATAGATAATTGCATTAAACAAAGTGTGTAATGTAAGCAATGATTATGCACGCGGGCACTCTCACCGCTGTTTTCTTCCTAATGGCAACATCACATCCCCCCTTCACGTTTCTGTCACTCGAGCAAGGCAACAAGGAGGCATGAACCCACTATCGAGCATAAATACTCCCTCTTGGAGTCACTAGCAACTACTTGGCCAGAATAACCACTAGCAACAGAGAGCATGCAAGATCACAAATAACATATGCAAATAAAGACTATAATCAACTTGGCATAAGGTCAATATTCATCGGATCCCAGCAAACACAACACATATAATTACATAAGATCAATCTTGATCATGATAGGCAGCTCACGAGATCTAAACATGAAGGCATATGAGGAGAAGAAAACCATCTAGCTACAGCTACGAACCCGTAGTCCAAGGATGAACTACTCACGCATCACTCCGGAGGCAGGCATGGTGATGTAGAGGCCTACGGTGATGATCTCCTCTCCGGCAGGGTGCCGGAAACAGCTTCAGAACCCCACTAATCTAGGGTTGACGGTGACGACGACTGCGGAACTTTTACGGGGATTATGATCAGGTGTCTAGGGTTTTCCATCCCGGGGGCTTAAATAGGTGAAAGGGCGAAGGCGGTGGCGCTCCAGGGGCCCCACACCTATAGCTCGCGCGGCCAGGGGGGCCACGCCACCCTATGGTGTGCCCCCCTGCTGCCCCTCTCCGGCTCCTCTTCGGTCTTCTGGATGCTTCCGGGGAAAATAGGACTTCCGGGTTTCGAATTTTCCAATTCAGAGAATATTTCCAGAACAACTTTTCTGAAACTAAAAAACAGCAGAAAACAGGGAACTGGCTCTGTGGCATCTTGTTAGGTTAGTCCGGAAAATCGATAAAAATGACATAAACAAGGGAGAAAACATGTAGCAATTGACATAATATGATCATGGAGCATCAGAAATTAGGGATACATTTATGACGTATCAGTGAGCTTTCAAGGTTTAAGGCAATGTTAGTGGCAAAAGGATCTAGTCAAATTCCACACGTTGATTATAATGATGTTTTCTCTCCGATTGCCAAACATAGTTCTATTCGTACATTCTTTGGTATTGTTAATGTACGTGATCTTGAGCTTGAGCAGTTAGATTTGAAGACTATGTTTTTGCATGGAGAGTTGGAGGAGGAGATATACATGGACCAGCAAGAAGGGTTCATATTACCTACTAAGGAGGATCATGTTTACAAATTGAAAAGATCCTTATTTGGTTTGAAAAAATCCTCCTTGTCAATTGTATAAAAGGTTTGATTCATTTATGTTGTCATATGGCCTTAAGAGGCCAAAATTTGATAGTTGTGTGTACATTAAATTTGTTGATGGATCACCTATATACTTGCTATTATATGTTCATGATATGTTGATTGCTGCCAAGAGCAAGAAAGAGATAACTACATTGATTTTTTTTTGAGTAGTGAGTTTGAGACGATGGATTCTGGTGCAGCTAAGAAAATACTCGGTATGGAGATTACTATAGATAGACATTTTGGTTTGTTATTTCTTAGTCAGCAAAGTTACATTAGAAAGTTCTTCATCGTTTTAACATGCATGATGCAAAGTCTGTTAGTACTCCTATTGCTCCTCACTTTAAATTATCAGCTTTACAATGTCCTAGCAGTGATGAGGATTTTGAGTACATGTCTAGAGTTCCATATTCTAGTGGTGTTGGTTCTTTGAGTACATGTCTAGAGTTCCATATGCCATGGTTTCCTCCCGCCCTGATTTTCGTGTGCTATGAATTTGGTGAGTAGATATATGTCTAACCCTGGTAAAGAACATTGGAAGACTGTTCAGTGGATTTTCATGTACCTTCATGGCATATCTAATACTTGCTTGAAGTTTGGCAAGGTCAACGAGGGAACCAAAGGCTATGTGGATTCATATTTTGTTGTTGATTTGGATAAAAGGAGATCCATTACAGGTTATTGATATGTCCAAAACGTATCTATAATTTTTTATGGTTTCATGCTACTTTTATGCTTTTGATAATTGTTTTTATATTAAGTTTATTATTTATTTGGACTAACCTACTAATAGTTGCAAAAGCGCACAATGTTCTTTTTTTACACTTTGATGTGTAGGAATTATCAAAAATATAAGAAGAAACCTTCTTGGAGTCGAATTGGGACTTTCCTGAAATTTGTGTGAAACTCCTTTTGAAGATTGTCACATACTGGACATAAGACGACGTCAAATGGAAAAAGTCCATTCGTGAAATTTGTGGGAATTTCGCGACGAACGTTCTAGACTTAAAATTCGGCCTAATCCGAGTCCGGACGGCCGAGAAAAGCCCGATTTACCGCAGCCCTAGATGGGGTGACAAAAATCCGTGTGGCTATATAAAGGGAGGAACCCTAGGTCATGAAAGACACCTCATAACACGAATTTTCAGTCACCAAAGCCACGTTTTTCCCTCCCCATGGATCCCATCTCCATGAAAGAGGGCTCCCAAGAAGCCATGAAGGAAGAGGGCTAAGGGGTGGCGCTTCCCCATAATGCCGGCGGCGCAGGGAAGGAGTCCCTGCGCCACCGCTGGCGCCGACACCGCCCTGCGCTGTCCTCTACACCGTCTTCACCGCCATCTCCATCGCCAATTTCTCCTTGTATATAGTGGTTCATCCTCCCACACACCTCTGTAAACATGGTGTTTGACGTTATAAATTATTTGCAGACGATCTATTGCATCTATGTCACGTTTGTGTAGTTCTCTTTTGTCATAGGGTTGATTGCTGAATCTCTATGGATGGTTTGAGCTATATATTGAATTTGTTACAGTCCTATGGTGCCCATCATATGTTTATGCGCGCATGGATCACATCATAGGGTTTGTAGTATGTAGAGAAATCTAGAGGGAGGGTTGCTTGAGTGACAGAAACATGAACCTCAATCTAGTGATTAAATCATATGGGATAAAGAAGACCTTTTGATCTTAATGCTATGGCTGGGTATTTTTACCTTAATGTATCTTCTAGTAGTTACGGATGTTTGCTAGAGTTTCAATCATAAGTACTTGCAATCATTGGATAGTGAGAGCTTGTTAGCTTTGCCTCTACCACATAAAAGAGGAATATCAACCTTGTATTTGACTATTTGATCATGGACAAATCCATCATAATTACCACCACTTTCCATACTCATGGTACAATTAGTTTATGGTTACTTAGTATATTTTATTACTGCAACACTAACATTTACTTTCTTATATTTATTATCTTGCAAAGCTATCTCTCATACTTCTATTATTGCTCTAGTATTATTTCTTAGATAAGTAAATGTTTAGTGTGCGAAGAGTTGTAACAGTGGTTGATAGAACTTGAAAGAACATTTATCCTACCTTTAGCTCCTCGTTGGGTTCGACACTCTTATTTATCGAAAAGGATACATACGATCCCCTATACTTGTGAGATATCAGTTATGTGTTCACGCTAGTTGGTTGTGCCGTGAGTTGTATGTCAACTTTGCAGTCAGTTGTTGCCTAGTATACTATTGAAGCAGAGTACATGGCTATTGCAGAAGCATGCAAAGAATCCGTTTGGTTGAAAGCTTTGTTTGCTGAGCTTTGTGGAGATGATACTTGCGTTAGCCTGTTTTATGACAGTCAAAGTGTCATTGATCTTACTAAGTGATAAGGGGTGGCCCAATCTTCTCAGTGAACTCACAGATAACTTCTGAATTGATAACTAGTGCGCCACTAAGAACTCTCCGGCTGATCCCTGATGCCAATGCAAAAGATAGCAACCCAATGGATATTCTCAACTCCACACTCTTGCACAAGTAATCCACCGACTACAAGTGGTTCTGTACCGTCTTATTCCCAGTGGAACAGCAGGTATCACGTAAAGTTTGCAGATGAACTTCCAGATGAAAGGCTTACAAGCAGTTTCAATCTAGAGGTCTAGGGTTTATGTTTTATCGTAGTCTGCCCTCTCCTATGCGCCCCAAGGGGTATATAAGAGGGGGGGTGCGGCCACAAGGCTCCCCTTGCGCAAGCACCTAACCTAATTGGACTAGGACTCCTACTAGGACACCAAAATAGATACAAACCGACCCCCACACAAGGGGTGCGGCCAAATTGGTATACAAACCAATCCTAATTGAACTAGGTCTTGTATATGGCGCATTGATGCTCCTTGTGGGCGCCCTCCTCTTGCCTTGTTCATGTATGAGTGTGGAATAACATAATTGGATTGTTTTCCACACTTGGTGCATTTGATCTTGTGGAGGCACCATCCCCTTATCATGATAACAATTGTTATTTGTTGTTTTCACCATGCTAGCACTTGTTTTCCATCTCCTCTTGAAGTCCATGCTCATCCTTGTGTAGCTCCTCTCCATGATCTCCATTCATGTTTGTGTTATCAACAAACCTAAGAATACATAAATGCAAAGATTTAGGTAGTATAAAGCTCTCACAATTATCAACATTATATTCAAGTAGGAGTGAATTCACCTGTTGTTGTAATAGCTTGGTTCTTGATCTTGTCATTGGACCAATTCTAACTTCATTAGCTTTGATAGGAGGATCTTCATGTTCAACAATAGGTGGAAAGCTAGGGATGTCCTCATCATCCTCCCCCTCTTGAAAAGGCATCGACCTCGATGCTAAATCATCTCCATGGTAAGGTGTCAAATCAGCCACATTAAAAGAATTACTAACACCAAACTCATCAATTGGGAGGTCAATCTTGTATGCATTATCATTGATCCTTGAAATAACTTTGTAAGGACCAGCTCCTCTAGGCATCAACTTGGACTTTCTCAATGTTGGAAATCTATCTTTTCTGAAGTGTACCCAAACCATATCTCCTGGCCGAAATATAAGTTCCTTTCTCTTCTTGTTTACTCTTTCAGCCACATGTTTTCCTTTCTTCTCAATTGCTTCTTTTGTTTTCTCATGAATCTTCTTCACAAAATCAGCCCTCTTTGAAGCCTCCATATTAACTCTCTCATGTAAAGGAAGTGGTAATAAATCAAGAGGAGTAATTGGCTTGAAACCATACACCACCTCAAAAGGACATAATTGAGTAGTTGAATGCACAGCTCTATTGTAAGCAAATTCCACATGTGGCAAACACTCCTCCCACTCCTTCAAATTCTTTTTGATCATACCTCTTAGCAATGTGGACAATGTTCTATTAACCACCTCGGTTTGTCCATCAGTTTGGGGGTGGCAAGTAGTAGAAAATAATAACTTGGTGCCAAGCTTACCCCAAAGTGTTTTCCAAAAGTAACTCATGAACTTGACATCTCTATCTGAAACTATAGTCCTTGGAACTCCATGCAATCTCACAATCTCTCTAAAGAACAAATTGGCAATGTGAGAAGCATCATCACTCTTGTGGCATGAAATAAAGTGAGCCATCTTTGAAAATCTATCCACAACCACAAAGATAGAATCATGTCCTCTTTTTGTTCTTGGCAATCCCAACACGAAATCCATACTAATATCTTCCCATGGTGTACTTGGTGATGGCAATGGTGTATATAATCCATGGGGCTTCAATTTTGATTTGGATTTGTTGCAAGTAATACATCTTTGCACCAATCTATAGACATCTCTTCTCATATGTGCCCAATAGAAATTTTCTGCTAACATCAACAATGTTTTCTCTCTTCCAAAGTGTCCCATCAATCCTCCACTATGAGATTCCTGGATCAAAAATAAACGCAAAGAACACTCGGGAATACACAATTTGTTAGCTCTAAACAAGTACCCATCATGTATATGAAATTTGTCCCATGCTGTAGTGTTAACACATTTATTAAATGGCATGGAAAATTCATTATCTTCATCATATAAATCTCTAATACCCTCCAAACCCGAAACCTTGATTTCTAAATTTGAGAGTAACATATTTTCCTTGACAAAGCATCAGCAACTACATTATCCAATCCCTTTTTATGTTTTATAATGTATGGAAAAGATTCAATGAATTCAACCCACTTAGCATGTCTCTTATTCAAATTACTTTGGCACTTTAGAAATTTCAATGCTTCATGATCACTATGAATAATAAATTCTTTAGGCCATAAATAATGTTTCCATACTTCTAAAACTCTCACAAGTGCATATAATTCTTTATCATAAACAGAATAATTCAATTGTGCACCATTCAATTTTTCAGAAAAATAGGCAATAGGTTTCTTTTCTTGCATGAGCACACCTCCAATACCTATGCCACTAGCATCACATTCAATCTCAAATTGTTTATCAAAATTTGGAAGCATAAGCAATGGGGCCGAAATCAATTTCTCTTTCAAAGTATCAAAAGCAATATCTTGTGAAACACCCCATTCAAAATTAACACATTTCTTAGTTAGATCATTCAAAGGGGCAGCAATTGTACTAAAATTAGGCACAAATCTTCTATAGAAACTAGCAAGCCCATTAAAACTTCTAACTTGACTCACATTAGTTGGAATTGGCCAATTCCGAATAGCTTCAATTTTAGATTGATCAACTTCAATTCCATGCTTAGAAACAACATAACCAAGAAATATTACTTTATCTTTGCAAAAAGTGCACTTCTCAAGATTACCATACAATTTATTATTTCTTAGCACTTGCAAAACTTGTCTAATATGATCCATGTGGTCATGTTCATTGTGGCTATATATAAGAATATCATCAAAATAAACTACCACAAATCTACCAATAAAGTCTCTCAAAATATGGTTCATTAATCTCATGAAAGTACTAGGTGCATTAGTTAAACCAAAGGGCATTACTAACCACTCATATAAACCAAATTTTGTCTTAAAAGCAGTTTTCCATTCATCTCCCTCTTTCATTCTTATTTGATGGTATCCACTACGCAAATCAATTTTTGAGAAAAGAGTAGCACCACTTAATTCATCTAACATGTCATCTAAACGTGGTATAGGATGACGATAACGAATAGTGATGTTATTAATTGCTCTACAATCTACACACATGCGCCAAGTACCATCTTTCTTAGGAACCAAAATAACGGGAACGGCACAAGGAGAAAGACTAACCCGAATATAACCTTTGTCCAATAGTTCTTGTACTTGCTTTTGGATCTCCTTTGTTTCTTGTGGATTGGTTCTATAAGGGGCTCGGTTTGGAAGAGATGCTCCCGGGATCAAATCAATTTGATGTTCAATTCCTCTCAATGGTGGCAATCCCGAGGGCACATCTTGTGGAAAAACATCCTCAAAGTCCTGTAAAACATTAGAAACACCAAGAGGAATAGGGGTCATGTCATTAGAAACCAAAATCTCTCCCTTGTGAATAAGCACAATAGGGACTAGTGTAGGATCATCCTTAAATTCCCTCAAATCCTCTTTAGTGGCTAACATGCATAATAGGTTCTCTCTCTTTTTACCACTCGAATTGGGTTTACTATCACTCCCCATGGCTTGTATTTGTGGTGTTCCCTCATCCCTCTCTCTTTCTTTTTCCACTTTCCTCTCAATTTTGGATTGGGACTCTTGTAGAATTTGTTGTGGAGTCATAGGCCTCAAAATAATAGTCTTCCCATGATGATATAGCTCATAAGTATTTGCTCTTCCTTCATGCTTCACACTTCTATCAAATTGCCAAGGTCTTCCCAATAATAAGTGACAAACTGTCATGGGCACCACATCAAACTCAATAATATCTTTGTAAGGTCCAATTTGGAACTCCACTCTCACCATATAAGAAACCTTCATTTGTCCCGTGCTACTCAACCATTGGATATGATAAGGAGAAGGATGTGGTATATATTTCAAGTTGAGCTTTGCACATAGATCTTTGCTAGCCAAATTTCTGCAACTTCCTCCATCAATAATGACTTTGCAAGCCATGTTAGGACCAATAATAGCTTTGGTTTGGAACAAATTGCACCTTTGATGTTCAGGAGTAGGCACCACACTCAATGAATTTTGGGTGCAAACAATAGATGGCATAGTAGTAGCATAAGCATCCAAAGGAGAATCACTCAAATAGCCATCATCATCATCAATATCATTAGGATCAACATCATCACCTGTCTCATACTCATTGTTCTCATTGATCACCATCACTTTTGTATTTGGACAATCCCTCTTAAAGTGCCCTTTTCCTCCACATGTGTGACATGAAATATCTCTTGTTCTTGATGTAGAAGCACTTGAACCCGTGGTACTCACACTTGGTTGTGATGGTTTCTTTGCAATTGAAGAACTAGGCTCGGGTTTAGAATAAGAAGCACCTCGAAAACTTGAAGATGGTGGTGGTGGAGGAGGTGCACTAGGCATAGAAGATGATCTCATAGGAAATCTAGCCCTTGTTCTATTAGTAATTTTTGCCTCCTCAAGGATATGTGCTTCGGCCTCCCTTGCATGGTGTAATAGCTCATGGATATTTTGGTATTGATGATGCCTCACAATGCCTTTGATTTTGTAGTTCAAACCCGAAAGGAATCTTTGCATTGTTTGCTCCAATTGTTCTCTCACACGTGCCCTTTGCATAATTAGCTCCATCTCTTGATAATAAGCATCAACACTCATAGTTCCTTGCCTCAATTGTTGCAATTGATCAAATTGTTGCCTTATGTAATTGGGTGGAACAAATCTATCTCTCATAATCCTCTTCATGTTGTTCCAAGTGACAATGGGCAATTCTCCATCTTCTTGTCTCTTCCTCAAAAGCTCATCCCACCATCTAAGAGCATAACCATCAAACTCACTTGAAGCCAATTTGATCTTTCTATCCTCATTGTACTCATGCATTCTCCATAATTTTTCCATCTTCAACTCCCATAGCAAGTATTCTTCCACATCCATATTATCAAAGCTAAATGATGGAATAGAAAATTTAGGCTTACTCAAACCATCTTCTCTAGGATTAGCTTGCACCACATTGTTTGGCATTCTTCTTTCTCCAAAATTTTGGTTTCGGCCATTATATCCTCCTAGGCCTCTTTCCTCTCTATTTCGGCCATGAACTTGATTTCTTGCACCAATAGCTTCCACTCCATTATTAGCATCACTATGGACACTAGCATTGTCATCATCAATAAGAGGCATTCTTGTTTGAATCATGGTTTGAAGTCCAGCAAGGGTAGTAGTCATTTGAGCAATAGAATCATGAATTGATCTCACTTCCCCTCCATTAGTCTCGGCCAATTTGTGTGTGGCCTCCATCTTGGTCTCCATAGCTTGGAGAGCCTCATATAAGGGATCACATGCATCTTGAACAAATTGTTTGAGTCCATTATGATTGTCCAATATCTCCTTTGCCAAAACATCTCTAAGAGCCTCATACTCTCTCCAATTAACTCCCTCCTTATGGTCCTTCTTTTGCTGCACAAGATCACCACTAGAAAGATCCATTAGTAGGTTAGTGTAATAGAAACAAGTATAGGTTGTGGTGCCTCTCACAACTCACTCAAAAATCTAGCAAGACAATAGGATATCTTACCACTCCAAAGTGAATAGAGATACTTACCACAAGTAGAGGCAATTAAAGTACTTTGGTGTGAAGAAGAGAATACCCAGGTTTTTAACTCTCACAAAAGCAAACAAGGTTATTTAGTGGGGCTTGGTATGGATACCTAACAATCACCAAAGTAACAATCCTATTTGCTGTCTTAGTGAAGATATAAAATTCCCAAGGAAACTCACACAATATGGAGACAAATGTGGCAATGCAATATGTGGATGAGTTTTGCAATGCACTAGAAAGTCACTAGCTAGGCTCTTAATTGACAGGCACAAGATTGCTCAATGAAAAAACCAAGTGTCACAATGGCAAGCTCAACTAGTAAACAATAGCAATGATATGGCCTTTTAGCACTTTCTCTTTTCTCTTTTCTCTTTTCTCTTTTTTTTTTTTTATACTTTTTGCTTTTTCTATTTTTTTTTGAATTTTTCAATGGCCTTACACTAAGCTAGGAGCAACAATAAACCAAACACAAGTGAACACAATGGTGGTGATGAAATATGAGCAGCCTGTCAGAGCACAAAATAGCTATACTTGTGGGAAAGTTCCTATTTGAATGCTGTAGAAAGGCTGTGGCTAAGGTTCACAAGGGTACGGATGTATTGGTCCTAGAGATGAAAACAGGAAAAAAAAAACAAGAGCAAAAGATTCTATGTGAAAAACTACTTCTAACAAGCTCACGGCAGCAACTAGTACCCACGGCAGCAAAACAGATGAAATTTCAGCTCACGGCAGCGAAAACGGCTCAAAACGGACGAAAACCGTACCGCGGCAGAGAATAACCAGCAACAGCAGGCGCGCGGCAGAGAAACGAGCTCTTTTTGTACCGCGGCAGAGCGCGCGAGCGCGAAACGGTGATTGGTAACGGCGCTGCGGAGGAAATCGAGGGCCGCGGAGGTAACGTGAGCGCGGCAGCGTTTTAGCGAGTTTCGGTACCGCGGCAGCGCGCAAGCGTGCGGATGGTGTGGTGTGCTGCGGGGGTTCGGGGGGGTTTTGTAAGCGCGTTACGGTGCAATCCGATAGCGACTAGGACGCGGCAGCGGTGGAGTGGGAAATCCGATTGTGAGTGGGGGTGGGTTGTTTGCGTGGGTGGGGTGGAATCCGAGTATGAGTGGGAAGTGGTGCGGCAGGATTTTGGCAAGTTTTGTGCCGTGGTAGGAGCACTAGATGGATCGGATTGGTGGGTGTATAGGGTGGATAGTTGCGGCTCTTTTTGGTATTTTTTTGGATAGAAACTCGGCGAGATGAACAAAACCCTAAACCTAGCCGAAAAATATGAAACTAAAAACGATAAAAAGCAACACAAATCTAACACAAAGACAGCACTAGTAATTGAAAACTAAGATGATATCTAGGCTATGGCAAAAACTAAAACTATTTTTGTGGGGCAATTTTCTGGATAGGTATGAAAACACTCAAAACTAAAGGGAAATTGATAGCTCACCGAGGCAACCTGTAAATCTGATACCAAGATGATAAGGGGTGGCCCAATCTTCTCAGTGAACTCACAGATAACTTCTGAATTGATAACTAGTGCGCCACTAAGAACTCTCCGGCTGATCCCTGATGCCAATGCAAAAGATAGCAACCCAATGGATATTCTCAACTCCACACTCTTGCACAAGTAATCCACCGACTACAAGTGGTTCTGTACCGTCTTATTCCCAGTGGAACAGCAGGTATCACGTAAAGTTTGCAGATGAACTTCCAGATGAAAGGCTTACAAGCAGTTTCAATCTAGAGGTCTAGGGTTTATGTTTTATCGTAGTCTGCCCTCTCCTATGCGCCCCAAGGGGTATATAATAGGGGGGGGGTGCGGCCACAAGGCTCCCCTTGCGCAAGCACCTAACCTAATTGGACTAGGACTCCTACTAGGACACCAAAATAGATACAAACCGACCCCCACACAAGGGGTGCGGCCAAATTGGTATACAAACCAATCCTAATTGAACTAGGTCTTGTATATGGCGCATTGATGCTCCTTGTGGGCGCCCTCCTCTTGCCTTGTTCATGTATGAGTGTGGAATAACATAATTGGATTGTTTTCCACACTTGGTGCATTTGATCTTGTGGAGGCACCATCCCCTTATCATGATAACAATTGTTATTTGTTGTTTTCACCATGCTAGCACTTGTTTTCCATCTCCTCTTGAAGTCCATGCTCATCCTTGTGTAGCTCCTCTCCATGATCTCCATTCATGTTTGTGTTATCAACAAACCTAAGAATACATAAATGCAAAGATTTAGGTAGTATAAAGCTCTCACAATTATCAACATTATATTCAAGTAGGAGTGAATTCACCTGTTGTTGTAATAGCTTGGTTCTTGATCTTGTCATTGGACCAATTCTAACTTCATTAGCTTTGATAGGAGGATCTTCATGTTCAACAATAGGTGGAAAGCTAGGGATGTCCTCATCACTAAGGATCAGATATTCCATGAGAGAACAAAACACATTGATATCAAGTACCATTATGTGCATGATATTGTTACACAAGGTAAGCTGAAAGTATGCAAGATAAACACTCATGATAATCTTGCTAATATGATGCCAAAGCCAGTTCCTGTTGCTCAGTTGGAGCTTTGCTGAAGCTTAGTTGGTATAGCTGTTTAGCCCAAGAGGCTATTTTGGCGCCAAAGATGTTTTCTTTGTTGTTTCAGGGTGAAGATTCGTTTTATGCTATATGAAAGGATTTTGTCTCAAGGAGTAGTATTATTCTGGTGTGATCCAAATTTATATAAAGATAAAAGAAACTTCGGACGGAGCGAAGCGAGACCCGTCGTCGAAGGGTTAAGGCCGAAGCAAGTTGTTGCTGAGTTGGATCCGAATTCTATCCTGTCAAGGATTTTACCCCTTTATATACATTATATAAGCCGACGTTTGAAATAAGTCGCAATTTGTAAATCTCCGGCGTTTGTAACCGCACCCGATATAGTGAAACTCTACTGTCTAGCGCCCGTGGTTTTTTCTTTTTCTTATTGGAAGAGTTTTCGACGTTAAAAATCTCGTGTAATCGTGTGTCGATCTCTTTACTCATCGCTTATTTTTTCTATCATATTATAACATGCACTGCTTGCTAGTTGCGAAATTGTCCAGAAGATATTGCTAGTTTGCTACCTCTGTTGCTTTTGATTGTAAGCCCCCTGATTAATGAGTGAAAAATATTTCAAGCAAAAAAAAAAAAACCTTTATTATTCTTCGATTCTTGCGTGAATAGACCCTCGTGCCCTCTGATGTAGCCAGATCGTCAAAGTTGCCTCCAGTCTCTGTTTAGTCAATCTTCGTGTCTCATCGGAAGTTCAGGCCATAAATAATGCAATGGAAACACAATGCCGTAGTTTCAAGAGACGATATCACAAACTTTGTACACTTACAGCCTGAAAATTCAGTTATGTCTGAATGTATACCTTGTACCTTTTCTTATGGAACATAAGCTAGGAAAGGCTATGAGCACTTGTCTATGGAATCAACTAAGGTGTATCAACGTATTTGTTGTGTGGCCCAGCGGTGTCAGCTTGTGGCTTGATGCAGCTATATACTTGGTGCGTACTCATTCATTTATTAATGTCACAAGTCCCATAAATTTCCAGCAAAACTGGCAAAGCAACAGGTCAGAGGAGCACTATTATTTGTTTAGTTGATTTCAGTACAGTGTAGCATCGTATTTTTTTCTGTTTCCCATCAGTGTCAGGTTGCAGCTTGTTCCAACTATTTATATATACCTTGGTGCGTCCGTCATTATTCATATCACAAGTCCATAAATTTCCTGCAAAATGCACCATTGAATTATATTAACTAAAAGGTCAAGCTAATTAGAGCACTATAGTCTATAGCAAAATTGGCAAAGCAACTGGTCAGAGGAGCACTATTCTTTTTCCCGCAGAAAAAGAGGGCACTATTCTTCGTTTAGTTTATTTCAGTTATTGACATGAAAAAACACAAGTGATGCGTGCCTTTTTTCCCACCATGTGTTTAAGACAGATATTTCTGGAAATTTGGAACGTTAGTGATCATCAGAAGACATACTTTTTTGACTGTTCTCATACAAGTACCAGGGCAAAACGGTAACCAGAAAACCCACTTACTAGATAAGAACTGAGCTATTTCAAAACAAACAAAAAAAGAGCTATTTAACAAAAATAATGCATCACTGCAGTGTAGACAGTGTAGGATTCAGAGGATCAGGTGTAACACCTTCTGATTTTGCTTGAGTTTAACTGTACGAGTCCTGCTGCTCTAATGTTCACTGCTCACTGAAACAATTCTGTAGCAGCAATACTGTATAAAGCTGCTATGCTCTACGAAAATACTGAGATTGGTAGAAAATCTAAACCAATCCCTGTTTAAGACTGCTATCACAAAATATTTGAGTCGATCATATTTAAGATCATCTGAGATTATTGCACCACCTATCTCAGTGAAGAAACGACTAGGTTGAACCTCTGGTATCATGCTCTTTTCTTTATCCAAGCAAGCTGCTCTGCGTTCTTCTGTAGCTCGTCGCCAAGTCGAGAATACGGCTGGAGATTGATGCCCCTGAAGTATGGAAAATCTAACTGAAGAAAATCTAGAACCACATTTGAGATTGCTTTAGTTGAGTAGCATGAAAAGGCTTCACGGATTATGACAAGATGAAACATTCAACTGAATACATATTACTATACAATTTAGCAGGAAGATTGAAAAATACTTAGGTAGCATGGGTTCCATTACACACTTGCACTTGGCAATTTTGATTGTTGAAGCATAAATTGTTTCCTTGTCATGCCACATAGTTTAGAACTTCAGTTACATATCTTAGCCAGTATTGCAGAGTCGTGAATGGTAGTCCAACTTGTGCTTTCCACCTGCTTTGCCAGCTAGACGAGTATATTGCGAATTATAAACCAGAATCTATAGCAGATAGTAGTACACAACGAGAAAAGGAAAAACAGAAACACAGACAATTGCACATAGATGGTCACCTTCAGTTTCAGACTGCAACTTTATCATTTATCACCATCCAAACTATAGTTGCTCATACTCCCCCGGTTTTGGTTTATAGGTCCCATTGTGTTTTTCAGATATTTCGAAAAAATAGGTTGCTAGTCATTAAGGACGTCAATGAGCTCTGGTTTTCGAAAAAACCCTGTCACCTTATTGTGGAGCACTACTGAATCTCTACTGTTCCACCTCTCTAATGTCACCTCTGCCCCTCCAGTTTGTTGATTATTATAGGGTCCATCCATGCTTTTCTAGCTTCAGCTATCCACTTCTAGAATTGTATAAACAAAATATTACTCAAACATTGCACGAATCAAACATCTCAAAAACTGAACACCCTGAGAAACTAAAATCCATATTTACTCTCATAACCTCTACGTTCAGTTAGCACAACAGGGCAACACGTACTATAACTTATTATCAGGAGTACTTTACAAGGCAGTTACGAAGGAGATGGTTCAATCTACTATCTTCACGCTAATATTTGTATTGCCTATGCTCCGTTGTACCATCTTCACCAAAAGTCCTAAAAAATGGTTCTTCGATCATTCATGACTGCAGCTTCGTTTTGGATAAGGGTGATCAACGGCTAGCATCTTGATCTTGTTAATCACTTCCTTACTGAGAGGTGCATTTCCCTGGAATATAAGAAATGGAAATCAGTGGTGCTGCAGAAAAGAGTTCAAGAAATTTATGAACTCTCACCTTCTTTTTGGAGGTAGGGTTGACCAGGTAGGTTTGCACTAGATTTCTCCACTTATCCTGAACGATTTAACAAAATGACAGATTAGTATCAGTTGAGGACCTAGGATATTTTTTTTTTTTGAACTGTCGACTTTCATTAGATAGACACAGAAGCAGAGTTTCAGTCATGTCTGATCAGATCAGCTACACATGGGGAGCTGATTCATACATCACAAGTTCACTAACAAAACGACCTAACTTAGCTAGCTAAACAATGGTAACATCAAATTAATGTACCAAATGTAAATCTAAACATCGCTTGCTATCGAAAATATAGATAAGTAGAAGATGAACAGAGAAAGAGTAGGGCGTTGCAGCTCAAGCAGGGCAACATCTGATGAAGGCTTGGCGCGCTGCATCATCATCTAAGAATGCAATTGCTTTGGGGTGCAATATATCACATACTTACTATACCTTAAGATTAACAGCTGTTCGAACTGGATCTTTATCTGAAGTATCTGAAAACCATCGATCCTTCAACTCAGTCCAGTGGCTAGCTCCAACAACTGAAATGCCGTCCACTAGTAATTTCACCTCTTTAGCTGTCCAGTGTTTGTTGTTTTTTCTGCGTCCCTTTTTTTCGCCTTTACTTGCAGAACACAAGTCCTGTAAGCATGGTGCGTTCTTTTAAAACAATAAAAATAGTTACCGGGCTTCTTTTGGACGAGAGATAAATAATTTGAGCTCAAAGGGTGCACAATATACATATGTAAAGAACTCATTGCACACATATTAACTTGTTGAACTTCTACATGATAATAAACACATTCTTACCAGAAAATGGTTAGACAACCATGTTCCTCTCTTCCTTGGTCCTCTCACGCCACTCCCGCTCTTTGGTATGTGATCTAAAGCACATAACATATGTATTTAACTACTTGATTCTATAACAAGTGATATATCGAACATCACTATTAGAGCCTTCATAATTCATACCTAGTACATCTACCAAGGAGGAGACGCATCCCCCATCTCCCCTCCGTGTGGCGGCAGGCGCGGGCCTCCTCCGGTGACAGGGCAGCAGCCGCGTAGACCCTCCTCCCTCTCTCCTGTCCTCCTCAATCTCTTCATACTGCTCCTCCTTTCCTCCTCTTTTACAGTGGAGGGCCATAGTGGCAGGGGTTTTCTCCTTCTCCGGTGGCACAACGGACAGCATAGGCCTCCTCCTCCCCCACACCTTCTCGGTCTCCGGTGTCACGGACACACATGTTTGTATTGCCATGCTGTCATAGCTAGTTGGTGAATAAGATTCATACATAATCTGCGATGAAAAAACATAATTTAAACACCATTTGTCACATTCATTTGTTTATCAAGTTATCTTTTACATGTGCCAAAATCATGCCTCATGAGTTAAGTTCAGCTCCTTCATATTAGTAGAAGGACTGAATGGACCTGCAAGGAAAGCTTCATTCATTGGTTTCAAAGTTGAAACCATAGATAAATTTGTTGGCTTGCGTAACAAAATTTGGAATATACAAGAATAATTACACATTGTAGTCCCCAAACATTCGCGGAGATCACACTCATCTTGGGGTCCTTGGATTTCCAATCTGTAAGAAGCGTCATATTCTGAATAATCCTCAAACGCCGTCTGCCATCAAGAACAAAGAGGTACATGCTGATTTAGGATTTTGATGAGCCCGCTGCAATAACCAGGTCATATTTGAACTATGCAACACGTCCAGTTAAACGAAAGCTGAAGAAATTGGGGAATCGGCTTCAATATTGTTCATTGAACATTTTGGTTTTGCTTATACTTTTCTTCCAGATAACTCAAGAATCCTAAGTAAAAATACCTTATTTACATCTAGGAATTTGTTTCGTGCATTCGATGCATGGCAGATTGTACAAGTGGATCCAATATGACAGTTGTGGGTAATACATAATTCTCACAGAATAGAAAAGGAAAAAAAAATATCAGTCTTTTTTTAAGAAGAAAGATTGAAAGAAAAAGGGAAGAGATATGAAAAAAAAAACCAGTTCAATCGAAATCTTATGATATTTCGGTGTCCCCTCTAAGCAACTCGATAACACCACGTAACTATGAATCACCGGATATGCTCAGCTAGCGAAGAGGAAGATTATGCTGTGGGCGCAGAACATTTGTCTCCTCATACCTTTGCTGATCAATCCTTAAGCACCGAGACTGATGAATAAATCAGTGAGCAATGCAGCATAACAGCGGAATTTGTACCCACAGATTGCAACGACTCTTTCATATGCGAGCGATCTAAATCAAGGGAGAGGATAAGGAATACTGCTAGAAGCTGCAACGCCCCAATTCAGTACGAGTAGCCGAGTACAACCACTGCCGTTGTGGCCATCGGGAAGATTGCAGATATTACTGGAGAATCTCCGGAAATGAACGATAGCAAGCCCAGGCGATCCACCAAAAAAAGACTGCCTCCCGTTCATTACTGGAGATGTGTGCAGGGAAGTTTTGTACAGGGACTAGTTAGAACACGGAAAGCTAAAAGGCAAAGAAAGCAGCGAAGAAGAAGAAGAAAAAGAAGAGAGAAAGCGGGGAAAATAACAAGCATCTGCTCCACACAAACTGGGAGAATTTCTTCAGAGGAGAGAAAGAAGATGGAAGAAAGCAGACCTGGGTCGGCGGGGTTGAAGAAGACGAGCACCCATCGAGCGGATCGGAAAACACATCGCCGGCCGAAAAGCTCCCCGTCCGCCACCACGTACCCGTCTCCATTCTGCGTGCTACTGCCGCGCGATGCCAGAAAATCACAGAAGCTTTAAAAGGCAAGGTCTGCTTGTGTTGTGTTGCCTTGGGTGTTATTGATATCCCGTGGAGTGCTTTTTCATAGGTGTGGTATTGGAGTTGCAGGAGTGACATCGGGTGGAGTGCTTTTTTAATAGGTGTGACCCGGTGGAGTACTTATTGAATATTGAATAAAATGGATGTGACACCTCATTGAGTTGTACTTATAAAGTAACTCGTTTTCCCATGAGTTGTCGTATAAAGTAATATCTCGTTTCCCAACAAATTATCGAATGAAATAATATGTGACAATTCAATGGTAAACATAATTATTAGTAACTTTGACCGTATTTTTTAAGATATTTTCAAAATAATTATTAAAGAGACCTACTAATCTTTATTGTAAATAATATATTTTATCGGCTCTTAGATTGTGTGAAATTGTATATGAAAAATCATACAATGGCTTCATCTTTGTTATTACATCTATCTAACTAGTCAAATTAGATTTAATGTCCCAAAATATTATTTTTCATTTAAACATAAGTAATGTGCACACATTATGTGAGATTAAGGTACAGAGTATACTAAACAAAGGTTGTGTGTAATTTCAATCACTCGTAGGTATGTGCACGAGCATAATTTTACTCCGGTTTTTTGTGTAAGCCAAATGATTAATTTTCAAACTAATGAGTGAAGTATAGTCAATGCATAATATAGCAAAATGGATGTATTGCTGATCAACCATATTCCATGTATCGGTCATGTATTGATCGCACAAAAATTGTTGACTAGGTGGGTATGCTGGCATTTCAGACTTTGTTCTCCTTTGAGGCCCTACAAAAAAGAATTGCAATGCCTTTTCGATTTTGAGTATCATAATACGAACAAACCGGATCGCCGATATCTTTGCTACGTACGAATTTAACTCCCACTTTTCACACACACACTCTCGTCATACGTCATACGGTCGTGTATGGGGTCCAATGCCGCGTGAACTGGTTTATCCTGTTGCTCCGGGTATACCCATGTGCAGCAATGTGCACCATGCTCGCATGGTGTGAGAGTGCGCGAGATTGCGGATTTCTACCCCACTGCTTCATATGTCACAGCGACCATATTTTGATCCCCTACCTTTTATTGTTCCCGACCTTTGGCACCTTTCAAATGCTCGTATCCATATGTCTTTTCTCACTCCACATGCTCCCTCTACTATATTTGCTTTCCTCACATACCGTCCTCTCACCCTCCCCGTTCTCCACTTTCCCGCCTCTTGGCGCCATGTTGTGTTTGTCCTCCCCGACTGCACACACAAGCAAGGGCCTGGTGGACGCTACCTCCCTTTCTCTGCGAGGAAGGCCGCTATTCACCCGCAAAAGGTCGAATGGCGTTTGTGCATGGACGCTTGGAGAGTGTTAGGTTTCGTAGGTGTGGAGTGCTTTTTCATAGGTGTGGTATCTGAAGTCGCGGGAGCGACATCTGGTGGAGTGTTTTTTTAATAGGTGTGACATCTGGTGGAGTACTTTAAAAAAATATTTATTTAATATTGAATAAAATGGATGTGACACCTTATTGAGTCGTATGTGTAAAGTAACTCGTTTTCCCATGAGCTGCCATATAAAGTAATATCTCGCTTCCCAACAAATATTGTATGAAATAATATGTGACAATAAATAAATTATTAGTAACTTTGATTGTAATTTTTCTCAGATATTTTCAAAGCAATTATTGAAGAGACTTATTAATCTTTTATTGTAAATAGTCTATTTTATAGGTTCTTAGATTGTGTGAAACTGTATTTAAAAAAGGTACAATGTCGTCATCTTTATTATTACATCTATCTAACTAATCCAGTCAGATTTAGTATCCTGAAATATCATTTTTAACTTAAACATACGTACTGTGCACACATTATGTGAGATTAAGCTACAAGTGAGTATACTAAACAATGATTATGTGTAGTTTGAATCACTTGTAGGTGTGTGCATGAGTATCGTTTCTACTCTGGTTTATGTGAAAACCAAATGATTTATTTTCAAACTAATGAGTCAAGTATAGTCAATGCATAATAGCAAAATGGGTGTATTTCTGATCATCCATATTCCATGTATCAGTCTTGTATTGACCGCACAAAAACGGATGACTGGGTAGGTATGATGGTATTTCAGATTTTCTTCTCTTTTTAGAACCCATCTGAAAAGAATTGCAGTACCTGTTAAATTTTGAATATCATAATACAGACAAACCGGTTCGTCGATATCTTTGCTTCGTACGAATTTAACTCTCACTTTTCACACACACGCTCTCGGCATACGTTCGTGTCTGGGGTCCAACGTAGCGGTAACCGGGTTATTTTCTTGCTCTGGGTGAACCCATGTGTAACATTGCGCACCATGCTGGCGTAGTATGAGAGTGCGGATTTCTACCCCACTGATGCATGCACTGGCGGAGCTAGAACATTGGCATCCAAGGTGCACCCATGATGTCACAACACATTTAAAACATTTTTTGGGGGTGCACAAGTGGTAAAAAATTGCTAGTATGCAAAGGAATTCATTTCTTCCCGGTGTCCTGTGCACCCGGCCGGCCTCAAGTAGATCCGCCGCTGGATGCATGTGTCATGTCGACCATATTTTGATCCCCCGCCTTTCTTCTGTTCCCCACCTTTGACACCTCTCACACACTCTTATTCATATGTTTGTTCTCACTCCATATGCTCGCTTTACTCTATTTGCTTGCCTTACATACTGTTAGAATTTGGGCCCATATTAGGGGCCGCCCAACTATCAAATTTTGGAAATCGCAAGTGGCACATACGTGAAGCAAGTGATGGGAGTGCTAAATGTTTAGTCCCACATGGAAAGTTGGACGAGTTGCACACCACCTTGTAAGGTGGAGTATTCCATCACTTATAACTGAGTGAGAATAGAAGAGGCTCTCGCGCACTCCTCTCCTTCTCCGCCCCTCGCTCGTCTCGACTCGACACGACATGCCGCGAACATGTTTCATGAATCAAGACCCGGTTGTTTTACTTATGATTACCAAACGTTCTCGAAGAGACATGGGGATTTCGTCAAGTGCTTTCGCTTCATACGGTTGATTAATATTTATTGTTTTGATATGTGTTTTGTGGGTGAACCTATGCTAATGCACCACCCAACTAGGACTAATACATACTTTTGATTAAAACCCTTGCAAGCATCCGCAAATACAAAAAAGTAATTAAGATAAATCTAGCCACAACTTTAAAATCTGGGATCCTACAGTCCCTCGTGCATCGGTTTCCTAACGGGGGTTTAGGTTTATGTCACTCCGGCAGCCCAACAATTAGTAGCCGAATACACAATGCATCCTCCTAGGCCCATAAAGGTGAAGTGTCATGTAGTCGACGTTCACATGACACCACTAGAAGAATAACACCACAACTTAAATATGATGAGGACATCCCTAGTACATTGCCACTTAAACAAGATGAAGTGAGACTTGGACCTATGACAAGGTCAAGGACCAAGCTACTAGAACAACAGGTGAATTCACTCCTTATATATTATGATGTTTGTGATAGTGAGAATTTTATACTGCCTAAGTCTATGCATTTATGTACGATCAGGTTTATTGATAACACAAGCATTATGGTGGAAAACAACCAAGAGGAGCTGGAAAACAACATGGAGATGCTGGAAAACAAGATTACAAGTGGTGAAAACAAATGTACCATGGTGAAAACAAACATCCAAGATGGTGAAAACAAGACTACCATGGTGAAAACAAATGTACAAGATGGTGAAAACAATCATGCAACTGCGGAAAACAATTACTAGCTTGTTATTCCACACTTAGGGAGAAGGAAAACAAGAGGACGGCGCCCCATTGAATATCAATGCGCCATATAGAAATCCTACTCATAGTAGGTATGGTTTGTATACCATATTTGGCCGCACCCGTAAAGTGGGTCGGTTTGTATCCTCTCTTGGAGTCCAAATAGGAGTCCTAGTCCAAGAGGGATTGTTGCTTGCGCAAGGATACCCTTGTGGCCGCACCCCTCCCTCTTATATACTCCCCTCATGCGAGTTAGGAGATTAGATCCAGTTTAAACCAATTAAAAACCCTAGCCTCTAGTTTGTATTGCTGCCAAGCATACTAATTGAAGTTTACCGTTCCAAAGTTGCGTGATATCTTGTTATTCCATTGGGAATAGGGGGATACATGACCATTTGTGATCTTTGATTACTTGTACAAGAGTGTGTAGTTGAGAATATCCAAAGGGCTTGTTTGTTGTTGCATCTGGCAACAGGGGTCAGTCGAGTGAGAGGTCTTAGTGTAGCACTAGTTATCATAAAATCTAGGAAATCCACAAAAAGAGAGAGAAGCTCATTGAGAAGATCGGGCCACCCCATATCATCTTGGTATCAGATTCTCAGGTTTACTCGGTGAGCAAAGTTATCCCTAGTTTAGTTGTTTTTATTTCCTATCCAGAAAAAGCCATACAAAAATATTTGGTTTAGAAATTGTGGGAGCCTAGATCAACACCAAATTGCTATTCTAATTGCTGTTTCTTGTTGATTTGTGTTCCTGTTTTTCTGTTTTTAGTTTTCATCTATTAGGGTTAGGGTTCATATAGTTCATCTTGTGTTTCCATCTATACCAAAAATTCGAACAAAAATAGTTGCTGCCGTGTGTTCTTTTTCTCGGGAAAGTCTAGACCTACAACTTGTTTTCAGGTTGATCTAGTTTTTCGAGTTCATATTGCCGCGGGAAAAATTGGTTCTGGTTGCCCTCGAGTTGCTTGTCATAACCGGATTCCAATCCAATCCCTGCTGTGGTACAAAAAAGCATCAAATCGCTGCCGCGCCCGCTTCCTAGCTGCTGTCGGATTCTCGCCGTGGCTCAAAACCGCGTGAACACGCTGCCGCAGCTCCCTCCACACGCGCGCACCACCCTAGCCACACTCGGATTCACCCGCGCGCGCTTACAAAATCCTACCACAACACACACCCGCAACACCCCGCGCGCACTCGCTGTTTCCCCCATGCGCTGACGCCAACTCTCTGCCGGGCAGAGTTTTTCGCCCAGTTTCGCTGCCGTACGGCACAGAAGTGCCCGTTTCTCTGCCATGAGCAAATTTCCTGCCATGAGTTCGTTTCAACTCTGTTTTTCTTAGTTTTTCTTTTGTTTTTTCTCCTGTTTATCTCTAGGTTCTTGTGCTGATCTTTGATAAGCCATAGCTACAACCATTCTACAGCAATATTTAGGTACCCAAAACCCAAAGACTAGCTTTTTTATTGCTCTAACAGGCTGCTCAATTTGATCAATTTCTGTCTACTTTTCTGTTTTCCATTTAATTGTTGCTCCTAGTTGATTCAAAGACCATTAAAAAAATAAAAAATAGAGAAAAAGGAAAAAAGTATTAAAAAATAGAAATAAATAAAAATCAAAAAGAGGCCGAGCCATACTATCACTAGTGGAAGCTTTTCATATTGGATATTTTGTGGACAATTGAGCAATCTTGTGCCTGTTTTCATAGAGTATTTGCTAGTGTCTTTCTAGTGCTTGAAATATCTCTTCCATATAATTGCTAAGCCACATTTGTCTCCAAGTGTGACTGTGTTCCTTTAGTGTTTTTCATCACATTAGACAGTGCATTAGAGTTGTTATTTTGGTGTTGTTAGGATTCCCAACCAAACCCCACCAAATACCATGTTTGCATTGTGATACTTGATAGCTCGGTTATTCTCTTCTCACACTTAGCACATTATTCATTGCTCCTTGTTGGTAAGTCAATCCTATTCACTTTGGAACAATAAGTGAAGCCATCTTTGCTTGGGTTTTGAGTGAGTTGTGAGAGGCACCACAACCCATTGATTATTTTTGTTACTAACAAATTAATCAGTTCTCCTAGTGATGTTGATGTGTAGGGAAAGAAGAAACCCAAGGACTTGGTGCAATGGAATGAATATGAAGCACTAAGAGATACTATGTACAAGAGGATTGCTACTGAAATAGACAAGAATGATGATACATTGAGACAAGAAATTACTACTCTTGATTTGAAGATAGAAGTTGCTGCAACACAAGAATCTGTTGATGCTATAAGAAACTTTGAGAACATTGACTCAACAAATGACAAATTTATCAGCTCTAGTGGAACAAATACAACAAAGACCTCAAGCTATTGCTCATATTGATGATGGGAGAGGCAATGTCAATGGAGGCCGTGGAGGTTATGCAAGGAGAGTTCCTTTGGAAAATAATAGAGAGGATGATGGCTTGGGAAAACCAAAATTCTCTATACCTCGTCTTGCTTGTGATTCCGAGGAGTGGAAGAATACTTGATGTGGGAGCTGAAAATTGAGAAATTGTGGAGATTACATGAGTATCCCGAGGAGAGGAAGGTGAAGCTTGCATCTTCTGGTTTTGATGGCTATGCTCTCTTGTGGTGGGATGGCATTACAAGATTGAGGGAAGAACAAGAATAATGAGAAGTTACTACATGGAGAGAGATGAAACAATTGCTAAGAGAAAAATTTGTTCCAAGGAATTATATTAGAACTCTCTATGACAAGCTACAACAATTGAAACAAGGCACTAAATATGTGGATACTTATTAGAAGGAGATGGAATTGATCCTCCAAAGGGCTCGGGTTAGAGAAGAACCATAGCAAACTATGCAAAGATTCTTGTCAGGATTACAATTCAAAATTAAGAGCATTGTGAGGCATGTACAATATAGCAATATGAGTGAACTGTTGCATCAAGCAAGGGAAGCTGAGAAGAGGATAAATGAGGAGGTACAAGTGAGTGCTAGGAGGAATTTCTCATCTCAAAAATATGTTTTCTCACCACCTACACCTCCAATTGCTGCAACCCGTGGGAATACAAGTGCCAAACCCGAGATAAGCACCTCAAATACAAGGAAAACAACACCACCAGCTTCGGGTTCTAGTAGTGCTACACCTCCCACACGAAATACAGACATGACATGCCATAAATGTGGAGGAAAAGGCCACTTTAAGAGGGATTGCCCAAATAAGAAAATCATGATTATTAATGCTGATGATGAGTATGAGACTGGAGATGATGCTGATCCTAATAAGGAGGATACATATGATGAAGATGGTCATGTTGATGCTTATGCTACCAATTATCCAACCATTGTTTGCCCACAAGCTTTGAGTATTGTTCCTAGTGATGAGAGCCAAAGATGCATTCTGTTTCAAACCAAGGCAATTGTTGGTCCTCAAATGGCTTGCAAGGTGATTATTGATGGAGGGAGTTGCAGAAATTTAGCAAGCAAGGACTTATGTGCAAAGCTAAGATTGAGATATATTCCACACCCACATCCATATTATATTCAATGGCTCAATGACAAGGAAGAAATCAGGGTATGCCAAATTGTGAGATTGGAATTTCAAATTGGACCATATAAAGATACAATTGAGTGTGATGTGGTTCCCATGTCTGTTTGTCACCTATTACTTGGGAGACCTTGGCAATTCGACAGGAAGGTTACACACATTGGGAGAGCAAACACATACCAATTGAATTGGAATAATAAGGATAGTATCTTGAGGCCTATGACACCACAACAGATTGTGAATGAGTCTAGACAAAAAGTTGAAGTGAATTTACAGAAAGAGAGTGAGATAGATGAGAAGAGTGAAAACACAAATTCTATGGGTGAAAACAAACCTAGGCCGAGTGGTAAAAGTAAGGGAGTGAGCCTTTTAACAATGTTAGCCACCAAAGAAGACTTGAGAGAGTTTGGAGAGGATCCTAGCTTAGTACCTTTAGTGCTCATGCACAAGGGGGGAATTTTAGTTTCTAATGACATGACTCCTCTTTCTATTGGTGTTTCTAATGTTTTGCAGGAGTTTGAGGATGTTTTTTCCAAAAGAAGTACCCTCAAGGCTGCCACCATTGAGAGGGATTGAGCACCAAATTGATTTAATTCCTGGATCATCATTACCGAACCGAACTCCCTATAGGACAAATCCCCAAGAAACAAAGGAAATTCAGAAACAAGTACAAGAGCTTCTTGACAAAGGTTATATTCGAATAATCCTATCTCCTTGTGTTGTTCCTGTTATTTTAGTTCCTGAGAAAGATGGTGCTTGGCGCATGTGTGTAGATTGTAGAGCAATTAACAACATCACTATTCGTTATTGTCATCCTATACCACATTTGGAAGACATGTTAGATGAATTAAGCGGTGCTGTTGTTTTCTCTAAAATTGATTTGCGTAGTGGTTATCATCAAATTAGGATGAAAGAGGGGGATGAATGGAAAACAATCTTTAAACAAAATTTGGTTTATATGAGTGGTTAGTAATGCCTTTTGGATTAACTAATGCACCTAGTACTTTCATGAGATTAATTAACCATGTTTTGAGAGATTTCATTGGCAAATTTGTGGTTGTTTACTTTGATGATATTCTCATATATAGCCACAATGAAGATGAACACATTGATCATATTAGACAAGTTTTGCACGTGCTAAGAGAAAATAAATTGTATGGAAATTTAGAGAAGTGCACTTTTTTGCAAAGATAAGGTCATATTTCTTGGATATGTTGTTTCTAAACATGGGATAGAAGTGGATGAATCTAAAACTGAAGCAATTAAAAATTGGCCAATTCCCATGAATGTGAGTCAAGTAAGAAGTTTTAATGGACTAGCTGGATTTTATAGAAGATTTGTGAAAGATTTCAGTACTGTTGCTGCCCCTTTGAATGATTTGACTAAGAAGGGTGTGAACTTCGAGTGGGGTGTCGCTCAATATATTGCTTGTGATACTTTGAAAAATAAGTTTATTTCGGCCCCATTATTGATGCTACCAAATTTTAATAAACAATTTGAGATTGAATGTGATGCTAGTGGCATAGGTATTGGAGGTGTGCTAATGCAAGATAAGAAACCAATTGCTTATTTTTCTGAGAAGTTACATGGAGCTCAATTGAATTATTCTGTCTATGATAAAGAATTGCATGCACTTGTTAGAGTTCTTGAAGTTTGAAAACATTATTTGTGGCCAAAAGAATTTATTATACATTCTGATCATGAGGCATTGAAATTTTTGAAGAACCAATCCATTCTTAATAAGAGACATGCTAAATGGGTAGAATTTCTTGAATCTTTCCCATACATTATTAAACATAAGAAAGGATTAGATAATGTGGTTGCTAATGCTTTGTCTAGAAAAAATATGTTGCTCACTAAATTGGATGTTCAAGTTTCGGGTTTGGAAGAATTAAAAGCACTATATGCTGAAGATAAAGAATTTTATACACCTTATGCTAAATGTTCTAATGTGAAGGCTTGGGATAAGTATCATATACATGATGGATTTTTGTTTAGAGCTAACAAATTGTGTATTCCCGAGTGTTCTTTGCGTTTGATGTCATTGCAGGAATCTCATAGTGGTGGATTAATGGGACACTTTGGACGTGAGAAAACATTGCTTATGTTGGCTGAAATTTTTTATTGGGCACATATGAGGAGAGATGTTTATAGATTTGTGCAAAGGTGCATCACTTGCAATAAGGCCAAGTCCAAATTGAAGCCCCACGGTTTGTATACTCCATTGCCTGCACCAACTACACCATGGGAAGATATACGTATGGATTTCGTGCTAGGCTTGCCAAGGAAAAAAAGGGGGAATGATTCTATATTTGTGGTAGTAGACAGATTCTCTAAGATGTCACACTTTATTGCTTGCCACAAGAGCGACGATGCGTCGCATATTGCTAATATGTTTTTCAGGGACATAGTGAGATTACATGGAGTACCAAGGACTATTGTTTCTGATAGAGATGTGAAGTTCATGAGCTATTTTTGGAAGACACTATGGGGGAAACTAGGAACGAAGCTGCTATTTTCAACAACATGTCACCCCCAAACGGATGGACAAACATAGGTGGTTAATAGAACATTGTCAACACTATTGAGAACCATGATCAAGAAAATTTTGAAGGAGTGGGAGGATTGTTTGCCACATGTGGAATTTGCATATAATAGAGCTGTGCATTCAACTACTCGGCTTTGCCCATTTGAGGTGGTTTATGGATTCAAACCCACTACACCACTTGATTTGTTACCACTTCCTATACAAGAGAGAACAAATATGGAGGCATCAAAGAGAGCTGATTTTGTGAAGAAAATACATGAGAAGACAAGGGGTGCTATAGACAAGAAAGGGAAGTATGTTGCTCAAAGAATAAATAAGAAGAGAAAGGAGGTTATCTTTCAAGAAGGAGATTTGGTATGGGTACACTTTCTAAAGGACAGATTTCCTAAGCTCAGAAAGTCCAAGTTATTGCCTCGAGGTGCTGGTCCCTACAAAGTGCTTGCCAAGATAAATCTTCCAATTGATGAGTTTGGAGTGAGTAATTCCTTCAATGTTGCTGATTTGACACCATATCATGGAGATAAAGTTGATTTGGATATCAAGGCTTTTCAAGAGGGGGAGGGTGATGAGGACATCCCTAGTACATTGCCACTTAAACAAGATGAAGTGAGACTTGGACCTATGACAAGGCCAAGGACCAAGCTACTAGAACAACAGGTGAATTCACTCCTTATAGATTATGATGTTTGTGATAGTGAGAATTTTATAATGCCTAAGTCCATGCATTTATGTATGATCAGGTTTATTGATAACACAAGCATGATGGTGGAAAAAAACCAAGAGGATCTGGAAAACAACATGGAGATGCTGGAAAACAAGATTACAAGTGGTGAAAACAAATGTACCATGGTGAAAACAAACGTACAAGATGGTGAAAACAAGACTACAATGGTGAAAAGAAATGTACAAGATGGTGAAAACAATCATGCAAGTGTGGAAAACAATTACTAGCTTGTTATTCCACACTTCGGGAGAAGGAAAACAAGAGGAGGGCGCCCCATTGAATATCAATGCGCCATATAGAAATCCTACTCATAGTAGGTATGGTTTGTATACCATATTTGGCCGCAGCCCCTAAAGCGGGTCGGTTTGTATCCTCTCTTAGAGTCCAAATAGGAGTCCTAGTCCAAGAGGGATTTTTGCTTGCGCAAGGATACCCTTGTGGCCGCACCCCTCCCTCTTATATACTCCCCTCCTACGAGTTGGGAGATTAGATCCAGTTTAAACCAATTAAAAACCCTAGCCTCTAGTTTGTATTGCTGCCAAGCATACTACTTGAAGTTTACCATTGCAAAGTTGCGAGATATCTTGTCATTCCATTGGGAATAGGGGGATACAAGACCACTTTTGATCTTTGATTACTTGTGCAAGAGTGTGTAGTTGAGAATATCCAAAGGGCTTGATTGTTGTGTCATCTGGCAACAGGGGCCAGTCGAGTGAGAGGTCTCAGTGTAGCACTAGTTATCATAAAATCCAGAAAATCCACAAAAAGAGAGAGAAGCTCATTGAGAAGATCGGGCCACCCCATATCAAAATATCAAACCATATAAATATTACTTCAACATAATTCCACTACTAACATCATGATTTCTCCCATGTCCTCAAGAACTAAACGAACTACTCACAAAACATCATATGGATCATAATCAGAGGTGATATAATGATGAATAATAATCTAGTCATAAAGTGTAAACACCGATAAATTTGACAAGTATAACCTACTAACAAGTAATTCACACCGAGAGAGAGATCTAGTGGAAAACAACGATAAAGACCCCTAATTGTTATAGCGGGATGAAGGTGGATGATGAGGGTGATGGTGCTGGTGATGATGATGATGACGATGACAATCTTCATGATGCCCGGAGTGATGACGGTGACGATGGCGATGATTTCCCCTCTCCGGGGAGGAATTTCCCCGGCTGATTTCTCCCTGCCAGAGAGCATTTCTCTCTCTGTTGTTTTCCGCCCCGAGGAGGCGGCGGAATTTTTCCTCGATGATTTTCTGGGGCTTAGGGTTTTCGGGGGGTCAAGGACGCGAAAGAGGGCGACCAGAGGTGGGCTAGGGTGGCCACACCACCTGGCGGCGCGGCCAGGGTGGGGGACGCACCACCCCATGGTGTGGGCCCCTGTATCCCCCTCCAGGTCTACTCGTGGCTAGCTCCCTCTTCTAGACTTCTAAGACATCCCCGATGCCCCCTTCTTCTTCTGATCTTCTGAAATAGGGTATCCCGACGGTGCTTTTTTCCATCAGATTTCTGGTCCCGTTGTTTATTCTCCAAAAATTATGAAACATGCAAAATAAGATGAAATAACATAAGTAATGCGTCATAACATGAAATATATCGATGAATAACAGAAAATAACAATATAAAATAGTGATGCAAAATGGACATATCAACTCCCCCAAGCTTAGACCTTGCTTGTTCCCAAGCGAAACTGAACTTAGTAAACATGACCACAGGTTTATGGAGTGAGGTGTCGATAAATAAAATACGGACAAGAAGCATCACATATATCAAAACACAAGTAATTTTAGACATAAACTTCCTCTCATACAATTAAACTTGAAACAAGTAGAGGAAATCACAATAAAGGTGCAAAAAGGAAATCAAAATTGGTGAGGGCAAACTTCGTTCTTGGTCAGACAACAATTAACAGTGTACTTATCTTTCGATCAGAGTCTATATATTAGAGATTATAATGCAAAGTTTAACATGATCATAACAATCTCTTTGCATTCATTGATCACTTTCAAAGTGGTATTCATTCAGATAAAAACATTTGTACTAAACAAGTAAGAATAAAGGACATGATTGAGTAAATCAACATATAGATGGATGGATCACGACAACTCAAATGCTTTCTTAAGATAGAAAGGAGTAGGTTTACTGACTCAACATAAAAGTAAAAGATAGGCCCTTCGGAGAGGGAAGCAGGGATTAACTCATGTGCTAGAGCTTTTCATTTGATAAACAGAAGTATTGAAAACAATTTTGAGAGTGGTGTATGTTTATGTCAATGAATGGCAAACAGAAAATACAGTACGTCACAACCAACTAGACTTCACAAAAGCGGCTCCCATTGAAGGACACAACTGGTATAGAAGGTCATCCCTCTTTCTCTTTTCTTTACACAATTATACTCTGACTGATAAATCAGGGGCACAAATAGTGAAGAGAATTTGTATTATTAAGTTTGGGGCTGGGCACCCCGCTGCCAGCTGTTCTCACATTTGGATAAGCGGACGAAGTCACTAGTCCAGGTGTGTAAAGTCCAATCAACAAGTGAGATAAAGATTCTCTATTTGCGTCCTCATGAGCTAAAACAGGGGCACAAAACAAGTGTAATTTTGAAGGCTTTAAAGGTAGCACACAAGCAATTTACTTGGAGTGGCGGTTAAATACCACTTATAGGTAGGTATGGTGGACACAAATGGCATGGTTTTGGGGCTCAAGGTTTGGATGCACGAGAAGCATTCCCTCTCAGTACACGTTTTTGGCTAGCAAGGCTGGGTAGCAAGCATAAGATTTGAGGAAAACAAACAAATATACATATGATAAAACCAATCATGCAATCTTCCTTGGAGGTACAAACAATCTTACTTGAGAATACTAAGCTTATTAGCTAACAAGAAAGAAAGATCATGGAATAATATATCTACACGCAACTCCCTCTTTTGTACTTAAGTCTGAACGTATTGTTGCTACTGACCAATGCTAAGTTTGCCAAAACCAACTAGATTAACTTGATGCTCCAATATTGATACCAATACAAATAACAAGATAAAAAATATACCAAAAATTGCAAACTAAAATAAAGTGTAGAAAGCAAATGATGAAACTTCCCATTAATATTCCATTATGACAACTCAAACCAAGGGATACAACGATAACCAACTAAAGAGTGATACTTCCATACTGCAAACCATCCTATATGATATTTTCTTTACTCATTACATGACTCTACTAGAAGGTAAAAAGGTGAAAGATAAAGGTGTGATACCGCGGCTCTCCCCCAATCTTGGAATAAGCCAACGAGTTGCCAATACCAATGATCAATTATTTCTTTGATGGTGGTGGTGAACCCTTCCCATCATCATACTTCCAAGGTAAAGGATCTCCATCAACAAATGATGACTTGGTCTCCAATATCCTGAAACTAGCAGCAGAACTTATACGTTTAAACCTGTTCTCATACTCACAGTTCTGATTCTGCACATCGTAGATTTGTGCTTGCAATTTGTTGGTGGTCTCAGTGAGTGAGAAGATCTCCTCCCAAAGCTTTGGGTCTTGGTGATCATCCTCCATCGGTCCCTTCGCCTTGTTGTTGTTGGCGAAGACCATGGTGCTTCTAAAACCGAAAACAGATCCTGGCATAAACAGGTCGAAACAGAAACACGGCGATAAAACGATATACGGACCTCGAGGGGTCCGAGGGATTATGTAGCAAAAATATGCATAACGAAAGGAAAGCGCAAGTCAAAAATGAGTCAGAGAGGGGCTCCGAGGCGCCCACACCATAGGGTGGCGCGGCCAGGGGTGGGCCAGCGCCACTAGGTGCTGTGGTGCCCTCGGGCACCATCTCCTACCCTTCTTAGGCTCGATATTTTTTTATATTTTCCATACATGAATAATTAATAACTTGGAAAGTAATCCGCGAAATTTTTCTTAACATAACTGTTACTATTCGAAAACGGACTCTGCAGATTCTGGAATCTTCCATCCAATAAACTTCTCTGGAGTCATTACTTGAATAATATCAACATATTCATCATAAGAATCCCCGAAAATATAATGTTTGATTCTATCCCCATTTGCCAAAAGAATTTATTATACATTCTGATCATGAGGCATTGAAATTTTTGAAGAACCAATCCAATCTTAATAAGAGACATGCTAAATGGGTAGAATTTATTGAATCTTTCCCATACATTATTAAACATAAGAAAGGATTAGATAATGTGGTTGCTGATGCTTTGTCTAGAAAAAATATGTTGCTCACTAAATTGGATGTTCAAGTTTCGGGTTTGGAAGAATTAAAACCACTATATGCTGAAGATAAAGAATTTTATACACCTTATGCTAAATGTTCTAATGTGAAGGCTTGGATAAGTATCATATACATGATGGATTTTTGTTTAGAGCTAACAAATTGTGTATTCCCGAGTGTTCTTTGCGTTTGATGTTATTGCAGGAATCTCATAGTGGTGGATTAATGGGACACTTTGGACGTGAGAAAACATTGCTTATGTTGGCTGAAATTTTTTATTGGGCACATATGAGGAGAGATGTTTATAGATTTGTGCAAAGGTGCATCACTTGCAATAAGGCCAAGTCCAAATTGAAGCCCCACGGTTTGTATACTCCATTGCCTGCACCAACTACACCATGGGAAGATATAAGTATGGATTTCGTGCTAGGCTTGCCAAGGAAAAAAAGGGGGAATGATTCTATATTTGTGGTAGTAGACAGATTCTCTAAGATGTCACACTTTATTGCTTGCCACAAGAGCGACGATGCGTCGCATATTGCTAATATGTTTTTCAGGGACATAGTGAGATTACATGGAGTACCAAGGACTATTGTTTCTGATAGAGATGTGAAGTTCATGAGCTATTTTTGGAAGACACTATGGGGGAAACTAGGAACGAAGCTACTATTTTCAACAACATATCACCCCCAAACGGATGGACAAACATAGGTGGTTAATAGAACATTGTCAACACTATTGAGAACCATGATCTAGAAAATTTTGAAGGAGTGGGAGGATTGTTTGCCACATGTGGAATTTGCATATAATAGAGTTGTGCATTCAACTACTCGGCTTTGCCCATTTGAGGTGGTTTATGGATTCAAACCCACTACACCACTTGATTTGTTACCACTTCCTATACAAGAGAGAACAAATATGGAGGCATCAAAGAGAGCTGATTTTGTGAAGAAAATACATGAGAAGACAAGGGGTGCTATAGACAAGAAAGGGAAGTATGTTGCTCAAAGAATAAATAAGAAGAGAAAGGAGGTTATCTTTCAAGAAGGAGATTTGGTATGGGTACACTTTCGAAAGGACAGATTTCCTAAGCCCAGAAAGTCCAAGTTATTGCCTCGAGGTGCTGGTCCCTACAAAGTGCTTGCCAAGATAAATCTTCCAATTGATGAGTTTGGAGTGAGTAATTCCTTCAATGTTGCTGATTTGACACCATATCATGGAGATGACGTTGATGTGGATATCAAGGCTTTTCAAGAGGGGGAGGGTGATGAGGACATCCCTAGTATATTGCCACTTAAACAAGATGAAGTGAGACTTGGACCTATGACAAGGCCAAGGACCAAGCTACTAGAACAACAGGTGAATTCACTCCTTATAGATTATGATGTTTGTGATAGTGAGAATTTTATAATGCCTAAGTCCATGCATTTATGTATGATCAGGTTTATTGATAACACAAGCATGATGGTGGAAAACAACCAAGAGGAGCTGGAAAACAACATGGAGATGCTGGAAAACAAGATTACAAGTGGTGAAAACAAATGTACCATGGTGAAAACAAACGTACAAGATGGTGAAAACAAGACTACAATGGTGAAAAGAAATGTACAAGATGGTGAAAACAATCATGCAAGTGTGGAAAACAATTACTAGCTTGTTATTCCACACTTCGGGAGAAGGAAAACAAGAGGAGGGCGCCCCATTGAATATCAATGCGCCATATATAAATCCTACTCATAGTAGGTATGGTTTGTATACCATATTTGGCCGCAGCCCCTAAAGCGTGTCGGTTTGTATCCTCTCTTAGAGTCCAAATAGGAGTCCTAGTCCAAGAGGGATTGTTGCTTGCGCAAGGATACCCTTGTGGCCGCACCCCTCCCTCTTATATACTCCCCTCCTGCGAGTTGGGAGATTAGATCCAGTTTAAACCAATTAAAAACCCTAGCCTCTAGTTTGTATTGCTGCCAAGCATACTACTTGAAGTTCACCATTGCAAAGTTGCATGATATCTTGTCATTCCATTGGGAATAGGGGTATACAAGACCACTTGTGATCTTTGATTACTTGTGCAAGAGTGTGTAGTTGAGAATATCCAAAGGGCTTGATTGTTGTTGCATCTGGCAACAGGGGCTAGTTGAGTGAGAGGTCTCAGTGTAGCACTAGTTATCATAAAATCCAGAAAATCCACAAAAAGAGAGAGAAGCTCATTGAGAAGACCGGGCCACCCCATATCAATATATCAAACCATATAAATATTACTTCAACATAATTCCACTACTAACATCATGATTTCTCCCATGTCCTCAAGAACTAAACGAACTACTCACAAAACATCATATGGATCATAATCAGAGGTGATATAATGATGAATAATAATCTAGTCATAAAGTGTAAACACCGATAAATTTGACAAGTATAACCTACTAACAAGTAATTCACACCGAGAGAGAGATCTAGTGGAAAACAACGATAAAGACCCCTAATTGTTATAGCGGGATGAAGGTGGATGATGAGGGTGATGGTGCTGGTGATGATGATGATGACGATGACAATCTTCATGATGCCCGGAGTGATGACGGTGACGATGGCGATGATTTCCCCTCTCCGGGGAGGAATTTCCCCGGCTGATTTCTCCCTGCCAGAGAGCATTTCTCTCTCTGTTGTTTTCCGCCCCGAGGAGGCGGCGGAATTTTTCCTCGATGATTTTCTGGGGCTTAGGGTTTTCGGGGGGTCAAGGACGCGAAAGAGGGCGACCAGAGGTGGGCTAGGGTGGCCACACCACCTGGCGGCGCGGCCAGGGTGGGGGACGCACCACCCCATGGTGTGGGCCCCTGTATCCCCCTCCAGGTCTACTCGTGGCTAGCTCCCTCTTCTAGACTTCTAAGACATCCCCGATGCCCCCTTCTTCTTCTGATCTTCTGAAATAGGGTATCCCGACGGTGCTTTTTTCCATCAGATTTCTGGTCCCGTTGTTTATTCTCCAAAAATTATGAAACATGCAAAATAAGATGAAATAACATAAGTAATGCGTCATAACATGAAATATATCGATGAATAACAGAAAATAACAATATAAAATAGTGATGCAAAATGGACATATCAACTCCCCCAAGCTTAGACCTTGCTTGTTCCCAAGCGAAACTGAACTTAGTAAACATGACCACAGGTTTATGGAGTGAGGTGTCGATAAATAAAATACGGACAAGAAGCATCACATATATCAAAACACAAGTAATTTTAGACATAAACTTCCTCTCATACAATTAAACTTGAAACAAGTAGAGGAAATCACAATAAAGGTGCAAAAAGGAAATCAAAATTGGTGAGGGCAAACTTCGTTCTTGGTCAGACAACAATTAACAGTGTACTTATCTTTCGATCAGAGTCTATATATTAGAGATTATAATGCAAAGTTTAACATGATCATAACAATCTCTTTGCATTCATTGATCACTTTCAAAGTGGTATTCATTCAGATAAAAACATTTGTACTAAACAAGTAAGAATAAAGGACATGATTGAGTAAATCAACATATAGATGGATGGATCACGACAACTCAAATGCTTTCTTAAGATAGAAAGGAGTAGGTTTACTGACTCAACATAAAAGTAAAAGATAGGCCCTTCGGAGAGGGAAGCAGGGATTAACTCATGTGCTAGAGCTTTTCATTTGATAAACAGAAGTATTGAAAACAATTTTGAGAGTGGTGTATGTTTATGTCAATGAATGGCAAACAGAAAATACAGTACGTCACAACCAACTAGACTTCACAAAAGCGGCTCCCATTGAAGGACACAACTGGTATAGAAGGTCATCCCTCTTTCTCTTTTCTTTACACAATTATACTCTGACTGATAAATCAGGGGCACAAATAGTGAAGAGAATTTGTATTATTAAGTTTGGGGCTGGGCACCCCGCTGCCAGCTGTTCTCACATTTGGATAAGCGGACGAAGTCACTAGTCCAGGTGTGTAAAGTCCAATCAACAAGTGAGATAAAGATTCTCTATTTGCGTCCTCATGAGCTAAAACAGGGGCACAAAACAAGTGTAATTTTGAAGGCTTTAAAGGTAGCACACAAGCAATTTACTTGGAGTGGCGGTTAAATACCACTTATAGGTAGGTATGGTGGACACAAATGGCATGGTTTTGGGGCTCAAGGTTTGGATGCACGAGAAGCATTCCCTCTCAGTACACGTTTTTGGCTAGCAAGGCTGGGTAGCAAGCATAAGATTTGAGGAAAACAAACAAATATACATATGATAAAACCAATCATGCAATCTTCCTTGGAGGTACAAACAATCTTACTTGAGAATACTAAGCTTATGAGCTAACAAGAAAGAAATATCATGGAATAATATATCTACATGCAACTCCCTCTTTTGTACTTAAGTCTCAACGTATTGTTGCTACTGACCAATGCTAAGTTTGCCAAAACCAACTAGATTAACTTGATGCTCCAATATTGATACCAATACAAATAACAAGATAAAAAATATACCAAAAATTGCAAACTAAAATAAAGTGTAGAAAGCAAATGATGAAACTTATCATTAATATTCCATTACGACAACTCAAACCAAGGGATACAACGATAACCAACTAAAGAGTGATACTTCCATACTGCAAACCATCCTATATGATATTTTCTTTACTCATTACATGACTCTACTAGAAGGTAAAAAGGTGAAAGATAAAGGTGTGATATCGCGGCTCTCCCCCAATCTTGGAATAAGCCAACGGGATGCCAATACCAATGATCAATTATTTCTTTGATGGTGGTGGTGAACCCTTCCCATCATCAGACTTCCAAGGTAAAGGATCTCCATCAACAAATGATGACTTGGTCTCCAATATCCTGAAACTAGCAGCAGAACTTATACGTTTAAACCTGTTCTCATACTCACAGTTCTGATTCTGCACATCGTAGATTTGTGCTTGCAATTTGCTTGTGGTATCGGTGAGTGAGAAGATCTCCTCCCAAAGCTTTGGGTCTTGGTGATCATCCTCCATCGGTCCCTTCGCCTTGTTGTTGTTGCCGAAGACCATGGTGCTTCTAAAACCGAAAACAGATCTTGGCATAAACAGGTCGAAACAGAAACACGACGATAAAACGATATACGGACCTCGAGGGGTCCGAGCGATTATGTAGCAAAAATATGCATAACGAAAGGAAAGCGCATGTCAAAAACGATTCAGAGAGGGGCTCCGACGCGCCCACACCATAGGGTGGCGCGGCCAGGGGTGGGCCAGCGCCACTAGGTGCCGTGGTTCCCTCGGGCACCATCTCCTACCCATCTTCGGCTCGATATTTTTTATATTTTCCATATATGAATAATTAATAACTTGGAAAGTAATCCGCGAAATTTTTCTTAACATAACTGTTACTATTCGAAAACGGACTCTGCAGATTCTAGAATCTTCCATCCAATAAACTTCTCTGGAGTCATTACTTGAATAATATCAACATATTCATCATAAGAATCCCCGGAAATATAATGTTTGATTCTATCCCCATTTACCACTTGTGTAGTGTTATCTTTGAGGGAAGCAATTTTTATTGCACCCGAACGATATACTTCTTCAATAACATACAGTCCTTCCCATCTCGAGAGTAATTTTCCTGCAAAAAAATCTGAGACAAGGCGTATACAATAGAACTTTCTCACCATCATGAAACTCTCTTTTAAGAATTCTCCTATCATCCCATTGTTTAACTTTCTCTTTAAAGAGTCTAGCATTTCCATAAGCTTACATATCCATTCATCTAGAGAACTCAAATCAAGGATTCTTTTCTTACTAGCAAGTTTAAAATCTTTATTAAGTTCCTTCACCGCCCAATAAGCTTTGTGTTCTAATTCTAAAGGCAAGTGAAAAGCTTTTCCATAAACCATTTTATAAGGAGACATACCCATAGGATTTTTATAAGCAGTTCTATAGCCCATAAAGCATCATTCAACTTATCAGACCAATTTTTCCTAGATTTATTAACAGTCTTTTGCAAGATAGATTTCATTTATCTATTTGATATTCGACTTGCCCACTGGTTTGAGGATGATAAGCTGAAGCAATTCTATGATTAACATCATATTTAGCAAGGGTTTTTCTAAAACCACCATGAATAAAATGAGAACCTTCATCAGTCATAAGATATCTAGGCACACCAAACCTAGGGAAAATAACATCTTTAAGCATTTTTAAAGAGGTCTCACCATCAACACTTTTTGTAGGTATAACTTCTACCCATTTAGTAACATAATCAACAGCAACAAGAATGTGAGTATAACCATTTGAAGGAGGAAACAGACCCATAAATTCAAATCCCCAACAATCAAAAGGTTCAATAACAAGAGAATAACTCATAGGCATTTCATTACGTCTAGAAATATTACCAACTCTTTGACATTCATCACAAGATAAAACAAATTTAAGTGCATCTTTAAAGAGAGTAAGCCAATAGAAACCTGATTGTAGAACCTTCTGTGCGGTTTTATCTCCAACATGATGTCCTCCATAAACACTACCATGGCATTTTTTCAATATTTCACGTTGTTCATGATCTGGAACACATCTTTGCATAATACCATCTACTCCTTCTTTATATAAGTGTGGGTCATCCCAAAAATAATGCCTCAAATCATAAAAGAATTTTCTTCTTTGTTGAGCTGTAAATGTTGGAGGCAAATACTTGGAAACAATAAAATTAGCACAATATGCATACCATGGACTATCTCGTGAGCTTACTTTTATTGCAGCTAGTTGTTCATTTGGAAAACTATCATTAACAGAAATAGGGTGGTAAGAAATGTTTTCCAATCTAGGAAAGTTATGAGCAACAGGATTTTCAGCACCCTTCCTATCCACAATATGCAAATCAAACTCTTGTAAAAGCAACACCCATCTAATAATCCTAGGCTTAGCATCTTTCTTTTCCATAAGGTATCTACTAACAGCATGATCAATATGAATAGTGACTTTTGAATCAACAATATAAGGTCTAAACTTATCACAAGCAAAAAACTACAGCTAAGAACTCTTTTTAAGTGGTAGCATAATTCTTTTGAGCAGCATCAAGAGTGTTACTAGCATAATGAATAACATTCAATTTCTTATCTACTCGCTGTCCAAGAACAACACCTATAGAAAAATCACTAGCATCACACATTATTTCAAAACGTAAATTCCAATCAGGTGGTTGAACAATAGGAGCAGTAGTTAAAGCCTTCTTTAAAGTTTCAAAAGCTTCCTTGCAATCATCATCAAAAACAAAAGGTACTTCTTTTTGAAGAAGATTAGTAAGAGGCTTTGATATTTTAGATAAATCTTTAATTAACCTCCTATAAAAACCAGCATGACCAAGAACACTACAAATACCTTTAATGTCCCTAGGACAGGGCATTTTCTCTATTGCTTCCACTTAAGCTCTGTCAACTTCAATACCTCTTTCAGAAATTTTATGCCCAAGAATAATTCCTTCATTCACCATAAAGTGACATTTCTCCCAATTGAGAACAAAATTAGTTTCCTCACATCTCTGCAAAACTTTATCAAGGTTGTGCATGAAGTTATCAAAAGAAGTTCCATAGATGGAATACTTCCACAATTTCTTCACAAAAGCCATAGAAATAGAAGACATGCATCTTTGAAACGTAGCAGGAGCATTACACAAACCAAAAGGCATACGTCTACAAGCATAAGTACCATAAGGACAAGTAAAGCTTGTTTTCTCTTGATCAGTTTCCCTAACAACAATCTGAGAAAACCTAGAATAACCATCAAGAAAGCAAAAATGAGTTTTCTTAGACAACCTCTCTAGCATTTGATTAATAAAAGAAAAAGGATAATGATCTTTCTTAGTAACTTTGTTAACTTTCCTAAAATCAATGCACATTTTGTAACCAACTACTACTCTTTGAGGAATAAGCTCATTATTTTCATTAGGCACAACAGTCATTCCTCCCTTCTTAGGAACACAATGCACCGGGTTTACACATCTACTATCAGCAATAGGAAAAATAATGCCAGCATCAAGGAGTTTTAATACCTCATTTCTTACCACTTCCTTCATCTTAGGAATTAAACGACGTTGATGTTCAACTACTGGCTTTGCATCAGGTTCAAATTAATAACATGCTGACATATAGAGGGAGAAATCCTTTTCAAATCATCAAGAGTATATCCAATAGCTCCAAGTGTTTCTTCAATATTCCCAATAATCTTTCCTCTTCTTCACCTAAAAGTTTAGAACTAATAATAACAGGATATATTTTCTTATCATCAATATAAGCATATTTAAGATCATCAGGTAAAGGTTTTAAATCAAAAACTGGATCCTCCTTGGGTGGTAATGTGGTACCCAAGTCCTCCACAGGTAAATTATGTTTTAGTATCACCGGTTGACGAAGAAGAATATCGTCAATCTCATTTCTTTCTTCCATAAAGATCTCACTTTCATGGTCCTCCATATATGGCTGCAAAGCATTGTTAGGAGCAAGAGAAATAGAGCAAGCTGTTCAACTCTAAAATTTTCATTAGGCAATTCAGATTCATAAGGAGCTCTAGCAAATTTGGAGAAATTAAACTCATAAGATTTTCCATCAAATCTAGTCAATATTTTCTCCTTCTTACAATCTATAATAGAACCACAAGTGTTCATCAAAGGTCTAAAAAAATAACAGGACAAGTTTTACTAGTAGCCTTACCCAACACTAGAAAATAAGTAGGATATTTAGTTTTACCACATAAAACTTCCACATCCCTAACAATACTAATCGGAAAAATACTTTCTCTATTAGCAAGCTAAATAACCACATCAATATCTTCAAGTTCACACGAACTAATTTCATGCATGATTTCTTTATAAAGCTCATAAGGAATGGCACTAGAAGTTGCACCAATGTCACACAAACCATAGTAGAAATGATCACCAATCTTAACAGAAAGCACATGGACACTAGTTTTCTTAGGTCTATTTGGATGTGAGACAATATTAGAAGCATCCTCTAAGAAAACAAGGTCTTTCACTATTGATACTGCAGGTTCAACAGTTATTTCTTCATCAGGTTCAATAGATTTCTTTATACTTTTGTTAACCACACTAGCTACAATAGAGTGTTCTTTTACCTTAGCAGGGAAAGGCATTTTCTCAATATAAGGCTCAGGGACAGCAGGATTAACAACATGCACTTCTATATTTCTAGCAGGAACAATATCTTTATAAGGTGCATGGTACTTTCTCAACTCCTTTTTTAGGAATATCAAGATCGGAGGCAAAATCTTTAAGATAATTTGCAAATATTTGAGAATCAAGACCACAAATAGCACTAACATTATAGAAATCATCAGTTCCCATAAAAGCTTTAATGCATTCATAATAATAATTTATATCTGACTTTCTACCTTTGTCATTCTCCCATCCTTTAGTGTTTTCTTAAATACGGTAAAGAAGATCCCATTTAGCTTCTTCCTTCATACTTGTGAATGATTCATAACAAGCAGCATCCAATAAATCCTTATCATGAAGAGAAAGCCTTGCATAAAAATTATTGATAACAATATTACTCGGGATCTCATGAACGGAACATTTAAGCATTAATAACTTCATTCTCCCCCAATCTTGGGCAATACTCTCTCCATCATGAGGCCAACAATTATATATTTGATTCCGGTCTTTATGAATCTCACTGGAAGGATAGAATTTAGAATAAAAGAAAGGTACAATTTCCTCCCATCCAATAGATTCACCATTCTTCAGTAATTTAAACCATTCAGCGGCTCTATAAATAAGAGTGTCGAACCCAATGAGGAGCAGAAGGTGTTGACAAAAAAGTTGGATAGAGGATTCACTGTAAACACTTGCAAACGGGTTTTTGGTGGTTTTTGATATAGCAGATAAATAAAGTGCGAGTAAATAAATAACAGTAATAATAATTGCAGCGAGTGGCCCACTACTTTTGAGAGCAATGGACAAGCCAGTTGTCGAGGACACATGGGGATTTCGTCAAGTGCTTTCGCTTCATACGGTTGATTACCATTTATTGTTTTGATAGGTTTTGTGTGGGTGAACCTATGCTAATGCACCTCTCAACTAGGACGGATACATAATTGTGATTAAACCCCTTGCAAGCATCCGCAAATACAAGAAAGTCATTAAGATAAATCTAGCCACAACTTTAAACTCTAGGATCCTAGACTCCCTCGTGCATCGGTTTCCTAACAGGGGTTTAGGTTTCTGTCACTCCGGCAGCCCCAAAATTAGTAGCCAAATACACGATGCATCCTCCTAGGCCCATAAAGGTGAAGTGTCATGTAGTCGACGTTCACATGACACCACTAGAAGAATAACACGACAACTTAAATATCAAACCATATAGATATTACTTCAACATAATTCCACTACTAACATCATGACTTCTGCCATGTCCTCAAGAACTAAACAAACTACTCACAAGACATCATATGGATCATAATCGGCGGTTATATAATGATGAAAAAACAATCTGGTCATAAAGTGTAAACACCAATAAATCTCACAAGCATCAACTACTAACAAGTAATCCACACCGGGAGAGAGATCTAGTGGAAAACAACGATAAAAACCCCTAATTGTTACAATGGGATGAAGGTGGATAGTGAGGGCGCTGGTGCTGGTGATGATGATGATGACGATCTTGATGATGCCTGGAGAGATGACGGTGATGATGACGATGATTTCCCCTCTCCAGGGAGGAATTTCCCCGGCATATTACTCCCTACCGGAGATCTTTTATCTCTCTATTGTTTTCCGCCCCGAGGCGGCAACGAAATATTTCCTCGATGATGTTCTGGGGCTTAGGGTTTCCGGGGGGTCAAGTACGCGAAAGGGAGCAACTAGAGGTGGGCCAGGGTGGCCACACCACCTGGCGGCGCGGACAGAGTGGGGGGCGCGCCACCTGATGGTGTGGGCCCCCTGTGGCCCCCTCCAGGTCTCCTCAAGGCTAGCTCCCTCTTCTGGACTTCTAAGACATCCCCGATGCCCCCCTTCTTCTTGTGATCTTCTGAAATAGGGTTTCCTTACAGTGCTTTTTTCCATCAGATTTCTGGTCCCGGTGTTTATTATCCAAAAATGATAAAACATGCAAAATAAGATGAAATAACAGAAGTAATGCATCATAACATGAAATATATCGATGAATAACAGAAAATAACAATATAAAATAGTGATGCAAAATGGACGTATCAGCTACCTAGTTGACATGACAACCTCTCCATATTTCGTCCCGTATTCAACCACCCCAACTATCAATCCACCTAGGTGGTTCATTAATCTTAGTAATTTTATCCTTAACATCTAAATAAAACATTTGATGAGCATAGCTAAGAAATTCTACTAATTTCAAGGTTTTCCACACTATCAGGATAACACAGGGTAGCTACACACTACTTAGGATATTAGCATAGCATAAGACTTATGTAAAAGATATTTCCTATCATGCAAACTACTCAAGAAGCTCTAATGCATATAGAAAATACATAGGTAGTTTATGATGTGCGACTTTCCTTTTTCAAGTTGGTGTAGAGATACACTCTCTTCAAAACTAGACCGCTTCTCTTCGTATAATCTAGAAAAGTCGAACAAATAACAATAAACAAACATTCTCGACCAATGGAAGGTAAGCATAACATTCAACATTCTAAAGGAAGGATTTGGGATTGATCACTCAATTCCATATACCAATAGAACTTAGAGTGTTTGGGTTAGACTTCATCTTGGTTAGGTTTGGTCTAGACTCATCACATAATTCTAAGGAATTATTGTGACAAGGTTTTTATTTTTTTTACCATTTGTCTTGAGGGTTGTTTTATTTCAACAAGAACAACTCTAACTTGAAAAATATGAAAGGGCTTGATCCATGGGTTTCATTGGGGCTCTGGTCACAAATAACCTCTATGGTTTTGGCCTAAGTGTTTTAGAAGCAAAAAAGATTCCATGATCCACTAAGGGGTTTTAGCACTACGGCTCTAACAAGTTCACACATACGGATTTTTGTGAAAGATCGTTAGTCAAGGTCTTCTATTTTCTTCTCATTGTTCCAAGTACTTCTTCAGTTCTTGATGATGTTGTTCACCACACTTTCTTGATGATGTAGAGGTTCTTCTCCATAGAGTCACTCGATTTGATGTCTTCTTGATTCTTGGCTTAGTCGTCAGCTGCATATACTACTAAGTTATTTAGCTAACATGTATTGCGTGTTGGTCTTGATCAAAATGATCATGCCACAATCTCTCCTAATAGGGTTTTAATATTTCTACACAAATGTCTAAGTGGCTAACACTATGGAGGGAGTTTGGCCAAAAATACATGGAGGAGATTCAAGGGTGTCTAATTGGTTTAAGTGCTAGTCTCTCTGGTTCAAGGGTATTATTTGGAGCTATTTTTTAAAAGAAAACATATTCTAAGTATTCATGGAATTAAATTAATGTAAAAAATACTCAAATGCTCATGTTAAATTTAAACTTATTTAAAAATTAATTTGGGCAGAAGGATCTGTTAGAGTACATCTTAATGTTTCCAAATATATTTTACGTGCAATTTTTGTATATGTAGAATTTGAATTATGCCAAAATTCATCCAAATGGCTCATTTGAATTTGGACAAATTTGAAAAATTCAAATTGGAAATTGGACAGTTCTTAAAGTATCTACATGTCATGGGATTTTCAAAAAAGTCCAAGTTTTCTAAATTTGGCTAAGTGGCTCAAAAGTTATGACGATTCTACGTTCCAGGGGATTTTCTGCAAATCTGCCATTTAGTTCTATTTGGGAGAAAATTCAAAAAAAGGCTGGCCACGTGGCGCTGACTGTGCTGCCAAACGTCCTGTTGGGATCGGCAGAAAATGTTTCGGTAAGTGATCTATTAGGGGTCGCACGATTCAGATCCAACGACTCAGATTTAAAACAGAGCTAGGGTTCTTATCGGGCGGCAGGTCTCGCCAGAAAATGGTGGTGCGGCGGCCGACGGCGCAGATGGTGGACGACATCGACATTGTAGGAAGTTTTGGGGCTTAGCGAGGGAACAGGGAGACGTGGGGCAAGACGGGAAGCTTGATGGTCGCCACGGGAGCTCCTGGAGTGGCTTGAGGTGAAAGCAGCGTGAAGACCTCGAGGCGGCATCCTCGGTTTGCTCTGGCGAGGTGCAGAAGTAGATGGCAGCGACGATGGTCTGCACGAAAAAATCCTGGAAGAAGCTCAGAGGATGCGCACGAGGGAGAGGAAGAGAAGAGGCCAAGAAAGGGCAGCGACGACTCACTGGTGATGAGGACATCCCTAGTCCTTCACCTATTGTTACACATGATGATATTGCTACAAAGAATGATGAAGTGAGCATTGGTCCTATGACAAGATCAAGAACTAAATTATTACAACAACAGGTGAATTCACTCCTACTTGGGTATAACATTTATAATTATGAGAATTTTATACTACCTAAATCCATGCATATTTGTATTCTCAGGTTTGTTGATAACACAAGCATGAGGAGGGGAGATCATGAAGAGGAGATGCACATGGATGAAGATGGACTTCAAGAGGAGCTGGAAAACAAGATCACTATGGTGAAAACAAATATGGAAGATGTTGAAAACAATTCTACAAGTGTGGAAAACAATTGCTAGTTTGTTATTCCACACTCATGGAGGGAGAAAACAAGAGGAGGGCACCCACAAAGAATATCAATGCGCCATAGAGGGTCCTATTAGGAGTAGACATGGTTTGTATACCATTATGGCCGCACCCCTTAGCTTGGGTCGGTTTGTATCTATTTGTGGTTGAGTCCAAGTCCAAAACATCCCAAGTTGGGTCCTATTCGGGTTGGGTGGGAATTGCTTGCGCAAGCCCCCTTGTGGCCGCACCCCACCCCTCATATATACTGTAAGGACCCCAGACCGGCAGTCTGAAACCCTACGTATGCATACATTCACGATCCCAGAAAGATCAGTCGTGAACAACATACACAGTTGGCACACAGATATACATCATCCATTACACGAATACATAAAGGTATTACACAAATGATCACATGATCAAGTCTAGCACAACTGCCAAAAGGGCAGGCACTTAACAAACACAGCGGAAGACAAATAAAACACAACGTAGTTGAGCCCAAGTCACGCCTTAACCTACAGGCTGCTGACCCGGAGACGATCCTAGTTCGCAAAGCCGTCAACTCCGTACTTCTCTTCATATATCTCCTTCGGAGGTTCCTTCTCAAAATCTGATAAGTAGATACCAGGGGCGAAACCATAATGAGTACATTTGAATGTACTCAGCAAGACATCCATCATGTCACTTACCAACATGCAAATATGCTTATATGGTGGAATAGGTAGGCTATAAATAGGGTTCACTATCAATGGTGTTCATATATGATGACACCACAGTTGCAGTCAGGTTAATCTGTATCTTCGTTGAAGAAGATACTTCAGAATAAAATAATATAGTTTTATTTCTCTTGTAGATATCATATGTACAAGAGGTTTGGTAAAGTTTTGTTTAAAGAATATTTTCTCTTTGCAAAACTTCTTGGAATCAGTTTCCAGAATTCTTGCGTAGAGTAGAAAAGGTTTTGTTTGCAAAACATTTTGTTTTGTATAACATCATCTGGCTTTTCATCATCGACGATACCTCCACGGTATAAGTTTCCATTCCTTTCCGAACTTCACAAGTTCAACACTTCCTTTCCAAAATTTCCCTTTCAAAAACTTCCTTTTTGAAAACATTGACACAATGCTAGCTACATGGCCATTCAACTGTCCATATCCGAGGACGCGGCTTCTTCGAAAAAGTTGTACTCTGCAGAGGTGTACACATCCACCAGATCCAGTACACCTCCCGTGAACAATCACGGACTGTAACAACAGTATGTAAACATCAGGTATCTGATCATAACCATCCACTATGTTCAAGCTAGAATATGCCTATCTCTCAGTTTTAATCTCCTCGGCACCATGTCGCACATCGCCATGACAGGAGACTCAACCGATGCAACCGGAGGGAAAATTAATCCCACACTTTATATGCCTCAACATTGGGAGTTTTGACGACATTCGGTTCGAGGGTACGATGTCCCTTATAGCGATTGAGATAGCACACACTAATAAGAACAAACTTCAAGTTAAGCCCCGTGCCCATGTTAGGGTAGGGTGGCAGTACGGTAAAGGTTGTCCGGCGAAGACTAGGTTATGTGTCATTTTTGAAAACACCACCTTCTCAAAAATGACCACTTCCACATTCCTCCGGAGAACAAGGATCCGCCTTTTCTCCGGGTTTTTCCGTAAAGCCTTTGTTTCGTAGAATCACAATTTTAGGGTGTCCACTTAGGGACTAGTATATTTGATGGTAATAAATACCATATGGTGGCCTATGGGCTTGGTATTACCAAGTTTAACTACTGGCATAATAATAACCTATAATATAGTATAGTAGTAATTTCCACCTCAAAAATAGTTTTGATAATCAAGTTTTTTTGTAAAACTTCAGAGGTAAAACATGCATGATATATAATGGTAAGTATTGTATCAGCAAGCATCAGGATGGCTTGCCTGGTATCTCTTTGTGTCCCTGGTTGTTGGAGTGACTGGAACTTGAAACAGAGCTTCACGACACTTCCTTCCTCTTCGTTTTCTAACGCCGTAAAAAGAGAATAAAGGACACACATTCAGAACCAAACAAGACAAACAAGGCTACAAGTAATACATACAGCAAGCAATCAAGAAGTACCACCCAAGTTCTCAATTTTTCCCTTAAGAAAAATTGGCATAAAAACTATAGTTGAAAAGTCTGCTTTTTTTTCTAGTGTTTATGTGTGGCCAATTCAATGATTTTTAGTTAAGAACACCATGGACCAGTGGGGTAGAGCACATGTTACTAGACAGTAGGGTGTCACATAAAACACATTTTTATGTCTAAAAACTTCCCCAACAATCTCTATGGCTAGCACACATAATTTGCTAAATTACTCAAGTGGTGAAATAAGCTCATGACAACAAGTCAAACCTATTTTTCCACCATGAGGCAAACATACCAGTGGGTGTTCCACTAGCAAATATGCTCACCAAGAGGTTAATAAGCCTCTGGTCACTTTTATAAAAGTGCTCAAAACAAACAAACAAGCATCCAAAAACTCCTACTCATTACTAGTAGAAAATTTAGGAAAAATACTAGACTAGTTTAGGCTACACTAGTTAATTTTATGCACAAGTGTGCAAGCTAGCAGAGGAAAAATACTCCTCTAACCAGTACCACAAATGCTACTGGATCCCACAAAATATCATAAAAAGCATAGCTAGGAAACAAGGAAAAACTATGCTTAAAAAGCTACACATGTGAGGAGATTAATTCCTAGTCATCCAAGTGTTATTCATGCTTTTATGCTACTTAAGAGGAAACCTATCAGAGGTGAAAACCCTAAGATTAAAATGCCACAAGGACATTCCATCCTCTGGTTTCCACACCAAAGATTTATAGTTTTCCCTAGGGTAAAACAAGACAAAAAGCATACATGAATATCCTAGTATGAAATTTAGACTTTAGCATTGCTATTTAAATCTATTTCAAACACAAGCACCAAGTATCTAGAGGTGCTATAACCAAAATAACAGTACCTAAATGGTACTGGTTTCATGAGAATTAATCTAGCAAAATCCTAAAAAACATTTAAAGATCTACTCAAAACATATATAAAAGAAACACATCTAGTGTGGGGGAAATAATGTTTCCACCAAAAATGCAATGAAACCAGTGGGTGTTCCACTAGCATATCAAAGCATTAAGAGGTCACAATGCCTCTGGTCCATTTGCTAAAAATTAACAAAAAACTAAACTAGCATCTAGTGCATTAACAATACTAGCAGAAAATAATAGGGTGCTTAAATAAGCAAGGCAATGCTACTCATGCTATTGTTTTCACACAAGTGAAAAATCTAGGAGTCAAGCACTCATAACAAACTTATCAAAATGCTACTGGACCTATGGATACAACCCAAAAATATGTGGTCACAAAACCACAAATGATTATGTCAAACTTCCACACCTGAGGGAATTTTTCCATAACCATTCTCATAGTCATGACAAAGCTAATAGTGCTTTTCTACCAATTCCAATGCAAGATAGCAGAGGTGATAACAACACAAACTAAGTACCAACATGGTACTGGATACACTCAAAAAATCCAAGTGCTTTGCACATGAATTCATCACTCAAAAATGCTATGCAAGTATTACTAAAGAATAATCAAATGCTATTAACAAAAATTCTATTTCTTCTCAACTCAAGTCCCCACATTCTAACATGATAAAATAGCTAAGTAACACTTAGAAAACAAGTTCACACAACTTATACATGCTAGAAAACAATATTGTAACACAAAAATATAATCACAACAATTAATTATCTAAAAATGCCAAAATGGCAGAAACATGCATTTTAAAGATCTGTCCACCAAATTTTATAGGATGCTCTAAAAATTAAACCCTTCTAGGTTTGGATAGCCCTAAACATGTACAAGACCATCCAATTTAGTTTGCATCAAAATTCATCTTTAATTAATTTATAAAAATCACCAAAGTGCTCACTGGTGTTTTACCAATTTGCATGCCATTTCAAAAATACAATGAATTTGGAAACGAGGTTAAATGTTTCTGTTAGGAAATTTCAAGGGCTTTCCAATGCAATTGGCCTCACTTCATTCTGAGTTGTAAAATAAAAATGGTGCTCATTTTGGTGTTTCTGGTACCTGTTGCCAAATCATTTTTAATTTCAAACATGTTCATCCAAAAGTAGATCTACAAGTTGGAGGTGGTTTGGAATTAGTTGAGGTACCACTGTGAATTTTAGTTTGGTAAAATTCATCTTTTAAGTTGCCTTTTGGAGCCCAAAGTAAACATGCATCTTTTCTGCAAAAATTAAAATGGAAAAGAAGGCAGGGATGGGCCAGATCCATCGTGGGCCGGCTAGATCCAGAGATACCGCGGGCAGATCTAGCCCGTGAGGCTGACACGCGGGCCTGGGCGCCACGCGGCAGCCACGCGGACATCACGCGGCCCCACCCGCCAGTTTGACTTCCTACGCGCGGTCAGGGCGGGCTGACGCGAGCATGACGCGCGGATTGCGTCACCCGCCGGCGGGAGCTTCTCCGGCGAGCACGCATACGGCGATTCCGTGCATCTTAATGCGATTAAAAGGCACCCGTGTGTTTCCAACGATGAGGGGAACCTCCTAGCGTATGGTTCGTTTCCTGGGAGACGACCGGAGACCGGCGGCAACGGCCACGCGCGGCGGCCGGAGTGCGTCCACGGCGCGGGAACGAACTAGAGGGAGAGGGAGGGGTAAAAACGACGGGGGCATTCCCCTGCTTACTGCGAACACGCGGAGACGCACGGCTACGGAGGAGGAGGGTCGTGGCGGCCGGAATGCCTCGCCGGAGCCCGCCGGAGTCGGAGAAGGGAACGGGATGGCGCGGCCTCCACGCGTGCTCCCGCCACGATTCCTTCTGCAGGGGCACTCAGCAAGACAATGCGGAGGCGTTGAGCTCAACGGCGACCGGCGGCGCGCCCTCTATCGGCCGATCGACGGCGAGCTCAAGTAGCTAGGGTTTCGTTTTTTGTTTTTTTTTTTGTTCTTTTTATTTCAGAGAGAGAGGGTAGCTCGAGGGAGAGAGAGAGAGCAGGTAGAGACCACATGGGGGGGGTTTTTATCAACTAGCAAGACTTCTACTCGAAGGCAAGCAAGCATGGGCAGCCATGGCCCTCTACTGCGTCATCTACAGGAAGAAGATGACCCTGTGACTCAGCTTACAACTAAGTCCCTGGAAAATTACAAGTAGGTCCCTGTACTCTCAGAAAATGGATGTTTTCCCTAGGCAAACAAAGTTTAAATTTTAATTCCTTTTGCCCAAAATTCTAATTAGTTAAGATACACAACATATGTGAAAATTGGCTCCATTTGATAAACTTTATAATTCAAAGTTGTTCAAATTTGAATTCTTACAAAAATGGACATTGAATTTATTAACCTACTTAGGAGCTTCCAAAAATTATAATTTTTGGCACACATTCCTTATTTTATGTGTTACTTATGTGGTAGAAAATTCAAGTCATTTTGAGTTACTTCATAGAACAAACTTGTTCAATTTTCAAAAAAATGCTGTCAAGAAAACAGGGGTTTTTGGCAACTTAAATTATTCAAAAACTTGTGCCCTTTTGTTTTTCATCCTTATTTATGTTATAGAGCATGTGGTATTTATTTCATGGCATTTGGAAAAAGTTTGTAGAACAAACTTGTTCAAAATCCCAAATGTTGCTGTGGAGAAAAATCATGTTTTCAGGGCTTTAATGGATTCAATTTTTGGTCTCCTCTTGTGTGTGTTCCTTATTTGATATAAGGAAGCAATGGTATGAATTTCAGATCATTTGAGGAAAGTTTCCAATAGTAACTTGTTTTAGTTTTCTGTTTCTAGAAATATTGGAATTTCTATTTAATAAAGCACTAGGCTTTTCTTTATCAATGCTTTGCCAAAATATTTATGTGACTAGAGATAGCAAGTAAATGCTCTCTCATACTATTGTTTTTAATCTTGCAAGATTGGAAAAACATTTGATAATATTTTGGTGAAGCATCTAAGAATGCCTCCTTTTCTGATAATCTTTTAGGGAAAGTTATTTAGTGTTTCCTCTTTCTTAATTTAGGTCTTGGAATAATATTCAACAAGTAGTAGGTTCATAAGATAGTTTTGTAAAACTCTTTGATCAATATTTACTTTAGAAAATATTGCCAAGGTCATTGGAACAATATGTTGAATATTTTTATCCCTGGAACAATATGTTGAATATTTTTAGTTCACTGCTTTGCTATCCTTTTAAGTTTGCAAGTTTATATAATTAGTTTGTTTAGTTGCACTTAAACAACCACAACAAACACAACCAAGGTTTATTAGTAAAGCAATTAGCAAAACAACTGTGTTAACAGGTATTCCAAAATTGGGATGTGACAGGTCTTCCCCCCTTAAAAAGAATCTCGTCCCCGAGATTCACAAGCGAGGACTAAGGGAGGGCCAACAAACACAAAGTTAGTGTTGGAGTGCAGGTGCTTCCCCCCTTTGACTTTTCTTGGGAGGTGGGGTACATCCCTAAATTAGTGAATTCACTATTAAAAGAAGTACACCAGTACTTGTTTTAGGTCCAAAACTTTCTGTTTCCTAGTTTGAACAAAAATTAAGGTTAGTGCAGAACTACCTCGAAATGTATCGTCAGTTATTACATGAGTTCCTAGCTATATCCCACATCTTACATAACACATATGGAGTGGTATACCACTCTCATAATAAGGTATATAATAAGCTAAAAGTATAGCTTGTGGGTGCAAAAAGGTTAGGTTGCTAAGGTAAAACAAACAGACAGAACAAATACCCATGGCAGTGGTTATTACTCACCACAAGCAACTATCACTTAAAGTGTTCATGATTTTAGTTGGATGCTTTAGATTCTTAAGATACTCTTAAGCACAATCATAACACAAGTATTAACTCATGGTAAGGTAAAAACATTTAAACAAAATCCAATAAGCCAGCAAACAACACCACAGATGAATAGACTATTTATCACTAGGTTATTGTTTAATAGGGGTTTTGGAATCCATCAATCATGAACAATTAGCAAACAACCAGTAGCTAAAAACCAATGAATACAATCATAAAGATACTCTAAAACACCATCTTTACACAAGGTAAAACTTCTATTACACAGGCATATAAAAAGGTCTGCACAAATCACACACTAGTATGAAAAATCTACACTAGCATGCTATAAGAGATAATCATATCCTATAACCATAGAACATGAAACTAAATAATTCATGGCATGATAACAGAAGTAATAACTTCCTAAACATGCTATATCAACACATATACTCATAAAAATAAAAAGGGTACTACTAGAGCAAAAATCACCATTTTCTAGTGGTGAAACTAGTTTTCGCGCTAGAGAAGCAAATAATGCTATTATGATGTTTAAATCTAAACAAGCCAGACATGAACTTAAATGTACCTTATAACAGTACACAAAACTTACACATGCTAGTAAGCACAAACATCAAAACAATCCCATGATACAACTATTAAACATGCAGAATTTTCTTCTAGCAATTTCTGTTTTTCTTAAACAATTACTAGCAAACAAGCAAGGTATAACTCACACAACCAGTAGCTATGAAATTAATGAAAAGTTATCTAAACCTTCTCACAAATCCATACACTCAATTTAAAATCATTCACAAACAATCTACCAATCAAGAGGAATTTATTGTATTTTGTGAACAATTTAATTTTAGCACACGATAGTGAAACATTTCTTAACATGATACCCCTAAGGAATATTATGCTAACAAAAGGATCACACCTAAACATACTAGTATTTACTAATAAGAAATAAACTTCTCACTTGCATAAGTGAAAAGAAACAATTATATTTTCCATGGTGGAAAATAGAAATCAATCACATAGTGAAACATGCTATTTTCACACATGTGTATGGTTGGGGATTTTCATCCTCAAGATAAAATACAATGGGACCAGTGGGCTATGGCCTACTAATACCAAGTAAAAATAGGTACTAAGCCTCTGATTACTCATGAAAAACCTTGCATACAAGATAAAAATATAAGGCTATTTAGTCTAGTGAAACAATACTAGTGCATATTGATAGCAATGCTTACATATGCTTTACTTTTAAGAGGCATGCAAGCTAACATAGGTACAAGCATAAAAATAACAGTACCTAAATGGTACTGGCCTCAAGGAAAACATAGCACAAAAATCTACTAAAAGTATACACAGATCTAGCTCTCACAAAATTTCCAAATAATATAAAACTGGAAAAATAGCAAATGTTACTCATGCTTTGCTATAAGATCACAAGCAAGTTAATGAAGATAACAGCATATAAATAACAGTACCAAAATGGTACTGGATCTATCATAACCATAACAAAAATCTAGGTACAACAAATCTATAAGGATTTGCCCACTCAACAATCCAAATAATAAACTAGAAGGTAACAAATGCTATTCATTTTTATTCGAGTTTTCAATCATGCACACACTTTCTAGGGTAGATTTCTTGTAAGAAAACAACATAATCACAAGTCCTAACAACTCCATATAAGTTAGTAAGCAAGATTGAATAAAACACAAATTTATTTCAATCAAGAGCACACAAAGAAACAAAAACAGGAAAACTGCTGTTCTCTAGATCTATCATAATCATTCCATCGTTCACTTAATTTCTAAACCCCGAATCTCATAGTAACTACAACGTCTATTAAGATTTGGTTTCCAAAATAGATACACATGATATCCTATTGACTAGTAAACGAATAGGTCATCATTTATTTTCTCGGGACTTCTCCTTTTTACCAACTAGATTAAAAGGTGTCGTGAGTCACTTAATTTCTTGGTTTAGAAAGAGTTGTCAGTAGTTTGCATGCTTTGGTTAGGTGTCAACCTAAGATTAGGCAAAGCATGTTAGTCTTGTTAGCTTTCTATTTAATCATGTTTGTCCGACAAGATACGACTAGCGTCATTGTACGGCGAATATTGAATTGTGCTCTTTTGATTGGCTTTTGAGGGGGGTGCGCTTCATGGCATGTAAAGACTTCTTTTTCAACTTTCTCCAGAGGAGGGAGGTATATAACCTTTAAAAGGGGATTTCTCTTGTTTGGTCTTTTAAAAGGGGATATAAAAAGGTGCATCATTTAGCCAACAGGGCAAAACGAGTCTTTTTCAAACAGACAAAACATAGAGGTTTTTGGTCAGTATTGGTTGGTTTTCTTCATGCCTTTTCTTCTATGAAGGTTGTCGTTGTTGGAGATTTATCTGTTGGAGTGCATCACTGGTAGCAACGCTATCAGTTCGCGTGGCTTGATGGTCCTCTACTATTAGGTCCAATGGTGCTTTTATTGATGGTGGGGCAGATGGTGGTGGTTCACGACGGGTCGCATTATGAAGCGAAAACTAGTATAAGTCTAAGCAACAAATTCTTGTTTTTGAATACTATACAAACATTTTTGCTTGCAAAAATTTAACACGAGGCGATTCAAAAACAAGAGCGGGGCAAGCACAAATCTGCAAAATTTGAGCACCCTACAAACATATAGAAGCCTAGATGAATCAAAATCTACACCACACAATAGCACAAAGTCCTACGGACACACATAAACAAGCCAAAACACACAAACAAGACTCCATTGGGGCTACGTCGGGGAAGGCGACTCATGGGGTAATCGCTAAATTACTCCAAACTAGACTGATCCAAAATCCTAGAAGTGGCTGAAGAACTATATCTACTTCTGACCATCATCACTGTAGAGCTAGGCAATTATTTTGGTCTTCTCGGGACAACGGCAAGTATAAAAGTTTTTTGGATAGAAACAAGATACTAGAAGTAAAGTTTTGATAAAACTTTATGCAACAATCTGTTTTTGAAACTCCAACTATTTTCTGGACAGAAAACTTCAAAGACGAGAGATGTTTCAAAAACAGAGCGGAGCAGTTGCAAACAAGTAAGAAATAAACTCTTAACCGAGAGAGATACTAACTCTGTAAGGCCCGCCCTTCGAACCACTGTTCAAGGACGCCCTTAATATGCAATTTAGAATCTTTTGAAAAGATAATTCGGAGGGAAAATATACTAAAATTCCCTTAAGTAAAAATAATGCACATAGTAAATGGGTTTTTACTCAAAAATTTACTTTTCTTTCCTATCTGACGTCCATGCTAACTAAGGTCTCCTAAGGTCAGGATGGCTCTGATACCAACTCTGTAAGGACCCCAGACCGGCAGTCTGAAACCCTACGTATGCATACATTCACGATCCCAGAAAGATCAGTCGTGAACAACATACACAGTTGGCACACAGATATACATCATCCATTACACGAATACATAAAGGTATTACACAAATGATCACATGATCAAGTCTAGCACAACTGCCAAAAGGGCAGGCACTTAACAAACACAGCGGAAGACAAATAAAACACAACGTAGTTGAGCCCAAGTCACGCCTTAACCTACAGGCTGCTGACCCGGAGACGATCCTAGTTCGCAAAGCCGTCAACTCCGTACTTCTCTTCATATATCTCCTTCGGAGGTTCCTTCTCAAAATCTGATAAGTAGATACCAGGGGCGAAACCATAATGAGTACATTTGAATGTACTCAGCAAGACATCCATCATGTCACTTACCAACATGCAAATATGCTTATATGGTGGAATAGGTAGGCTATAAATAGGGTTCACTATCAATGGTGTTCATATATGATGACACCACAGTTGCAGTCAGGTTAATCTGTATCTTCGTTGAAGAAGATACTTCAGAATAAAATAATATAGTTTTATTTCTCTTGTAGATATCATATGTACAAGAGGTTTGGTAAAGTTTTGTTTAAAGAATATTTTCTCTTTGCAAAACTTCTTGGAATCAGTTTCCAGAATTCTTGCGTAGAGTAGAAAAGGTTTTGTTTGCAAAACATTTTGTTTTGTATAACATCATCTGGCTTTTCATCATCGACGATACCTCCACGGTATAAGTTTCCATTCCTTTCCGAACTTCACAAGTTCAACACTTCCTTTCCAAAATTTCCCTTTCAAAAACTTCCTTTTTGAAAACATTGACACAATGCTAGCTACATGGCCATTCAACTGTCCATATCCGAGGACGCGGCTTCTTCGAAAAAGTTGTACTCTGCAGAGGTGTACACATCCACCAGATCCAGTACACCTCCCGTGAACAATCACGGACTGTAACAACAGTATGTAAACATCAGGTATCTGATCATAACCATCCACTATGTTCAAGCTAGAATATGCCTATCTCTCAGTTTTAATCTCCTCGGCACCATGTCGCACATCGCCATGACAGGAGACTCAACCGATGCAACCGGAGGGAAAATTAATCCCACACTTTATATGCCTCAACATTGGGAGTTTTGACGACATTCGGTTCGAGGGTACGATGTCCCTTATAGCGATTGAGATAGCACACACTAATAAGAACAAACTTCAAGTTAAGCCCCGTGCCCATGTTAGGGTAGGGTGGCAGTACGGTAAAGGTTGTCCGGCGAAGACTAGGTTATGTGTCATTTTTGAAAACACCACCTTCTCAAAAATGACCACTTCCACATTCCTCCGGAGAACAAGGATCCGCCTTTTCTCCGGGTTTTTCCGTAAAGCCTTTGTTTCGTAGAATCACAATTTTAGGGTGTCCACTTAGGGACTAGTATATTTGATGGTAATAAATACCATATGGTGGCCTATGGGCTTGGTATTACCAAGTTTAACTACTGGCATAATAATAACCTATAATATAGTATAGTAGTAATTTCCACCTCAAAAATAGTTTTGATAATCAAGTTTTTTTGTAAAACTTCAGAGGTAAAACATGCATGATATATAATGGTAAGTATTGTATCAGCAAGCATCAGGATGGCTTGCCTGGTATCTCTTTGTGTCCCTGGTTGTTGGAGTGACTGGAACTTGAAACAGAGCTTCACGACACTTCCTTCCTCTTCGTTTTCTAACGCCGTAAAAAGAGAATAAAGGACACACATTCAGAACCAAACAAGACAAACAAGGCTACAAGTAATACATACAGCAAGCAATCAAGAAGTACCACCCAAGTTCTCAATTTTTCCCTTAAGAAAAATTGGCATAAAAACTATAGTTGAAAAGTCTGCTTTTTTTTCTAGTGTTTATGTGTGGCCAATTCAATGATTTTTAGTTAAGAACACCATGGACCAGTGGGGTAGAGCACATGTTACTAGACAGTAGGGTGTCACATAAAACACATTTTTATGTCTAAAAACTTCCCCAACAATCTCTATGGCTAGCACACATAATTTGCTAAATTACTCAAGTGGTGAAATAAGCTCATGACAACAAGTCAAACCTATTTTTCCACCATGAGGCAAACATACCAGTGGGTGTTCCACTAGCAAATATGCTCACCAAGAGGTTAATAAGCCTCTGGTCACTTTTATAAAAGTGCTCAAAACAAACAAACAAGCATCCAAAAACTCCTACTCATTACTAGTAGAAAATTTAGGAAAAATACTAGACTAGTTTAGGCTACACTAGTTAATTTTATGCACAAGTGTGCAAGCTAGCAGAGGAAAAATACTCCTCTAACCAGTACCACAAATGCTACTGGATCCCACAAAATATCATAAAAAGCATAGCTAGGAAACAAGGAAAAACTATGCTTAAAAAGCTACACATGTGAGGAGATTAATTCCTAGTCATCCAAGTGTTATTCATGCTTTTATGCTACTTAAGAGGAAACCTATCAGAGGTGAAAACCCTAAGATTAAAATGCCACAAGGACATTCCATCCTCTGGTTTCCACACCAAAGATTTATAGTTTTCCCTAGGGTAAAACAAGACAAAAAGCATACATGAATATCCTAGTATGAAATTTAGACTTTAGCATTGCTATTTAAATCTATTTCAAACACAAGCACCAAGTATCTAGAGGTGCTATAACCAAAATAACAGTACCTAAATGGTACTGGTTTCATGAGAATTAATCTAGCAAAATCCTAAAAAACATTTAAAGATCTACTCAAAACATATATAAAAGAAACACATCTAGTGTGGGGGAAATAATGTTTCCACCAAAAATGCAATGAAACCAGTGGGTGTTCCACTAGCATATCAAAGCATTAAGAGGTCACAATGCCTCTGGTCCATTTGCTAAAAATTAACAAAAAACTAAACTAGCATCTAGTGCATTAACAATACTAGCAGAAAATAATAGGGTGCTTAAATAAGCAAGGCAATGCTACTCATGCTATTGTTTTCACACAAGTGAAAAATCTAGGAGTCAAGCACTCATAACAAACTTATCAAAATGCTACTGGACCTATGGATACAACCCAAAAATATGTGGTCACAAAACCACAAATGATTATGTCAAACTTCCACACCTGAGGGAATTTTTCCATAACCATTCTCATAGTCATGACAAAGCTAATAGTGCTTTTCTACCAATTCCAATGCAAGATAGCAGAGGTGATAACAACACAAACTAAGTACCAACATGGTACTGGATACACTCAAAAAATCCAAGTGCTTTGCACATGAATTCATCACTCAAAAATGCTATGCAAGTATTACTAAAGAATAATCAAATGCTATTAACAAAAATTCTATTTCTTCTCAACTCAAGTCCCCACATTCTAACATGATAAAATAGCTAAGTAACACTTAGAAAACAAGTTCACACAACTTATACATGCTAGAAAACAATATTGTAACACAAAAATATAATCACAACAATTAATTATCTAAAAATGCCAAAATGGCAGAAACATGCATTTTAAAGATCTGTCCACCAAATTTTATAGGATGCTCTAAAAATTAAACCCTTCTAGGTTTGGATAGCCCTAAACATGTACAAGACCATCCAATTTAGTTTGCATCAAAATTCATCTTTAATTAATTTATAAAAATCACCAAAGTGCTCACTGGTGTTTTACCAATTTGCATGCCATTTCAAAAATACAATGAATTTGGAAACGAGGTTAAATGTTTCTGTTAGGAAATTTCAAGGGCTTTCCAATGCAATTGGCCTCACTTCATTCTGAGTTGTAAAATAAAAATGGTGCTCATTTTGGTGTTTCTGGTACCTGTTGCCAAATCATTTTTAATTTCAAACATGTTCATCCAAAAGTAGATCTACAAGTTGGAGGTGGTTTGGAATTAGTTGAGGTACCACTGTGAATTTTAGTTTGGTAAAATTCATCTTTTAAGTTGCCTTTTGGAGCCCAAAGTAAACATGCATCTTTTCTGCAAAAATTAAAATGGAAAAGAAGGCAGGGATGGGCCAGATCCATCGTGGGCCGGCTAGATCCAGAGATACCGCGGGCAGATCTAGCCCGTGAGGCTGACACGCGGGCCTGGGCGCCACGCGGCAGCCACGCGGACATCACGCGGCCCCACCCGCCAGTTTGACTTCCTACGCGCGGTCAGGGCGGGCTGACGCGAGCATGACGCGCGGATTGCGTCACCCGCCGGCGGGAGCTTCTCCGGCGAGCACGCATACGGCGATTCCGTGCATCTTAATGCGATTAAAAGGCACCCGTGTGTTTCCAACGATGAGGGGAACCTCCTAGCGTATGGTTCGTTTCCTGGGAGACGACCGGAGACCGGCGGCAACGGCCACGCGCGGCGGCCGGAGTGCGTCCACGGCGCGGGAACGAACTAGAGGGAGAGGGAGGGGTAAAAACGACGGGGGCATTCCCCTGCTTACTGCGAACACGCGGAGACGCACGGCTACGGAGGAGGAGGGTCGTGGCGGCCGGAATGCCTCGCCGGAGCCCGCCGGAGTCGGAGAAGGGAACGGGATGGCGCGGCCTCCACGCGTGCTCCCGCCACGATTCCTTCTGCAGGGGCACTCAGCAAGACAATGCGGAGGCGTTGAGCTCAACGGCGACCGGCGGCGCGCCCTCTATCGGCCGATCGACGGCGAGCTCAAGTAGCTAGGGTTTCGTTTTTTGTTTTTTTTTTTGTTCTTTTTATTTCAGAGAGAGAGGGTAGCTCGAGGGAGAGAGAGAGAGCAGGTAGAGACCACATGGGGGGGGTTTTTATCAACTAGCAAGACTTCTACTCGAAGGCAAGCAAGCATGGGCAGCCATGGCCCTCTACTGCGTCATCTACAGGAAGAAGATGACCCTGTGACTCAGCTTACAACTAAGTCCCTGGAAAATTACAAGTAGGTCCCTGTACTCTCAGAAAATGGATGTTTTCCCTAGGCAAACAAAGTTTAAATTTTAATTCCTTTTGCCCAAAATTCTAATTAGTTAAGATACACAACATATGTGAAAATTGGCTCCATTTGATAAACTTTATAATTCAAAGTTGTTCAAATTTGAATTCTTACAAAAATGGACATTGAATTTATTAACCTACTTAGGAGCTTCCAAAAATTATAATTTTTGGCACACATTCCTTATTTTATGTGTTACTTATGTGGTAGAAAATTCAAGTCATTTTGAGTTACTTCATAGAACAAACTTGTTCAATTTTCAAAAAAATGCTGTCAAGAAAACAGGGGTTTTTGGCAACTTAAATTATTCAAAAACTTGTGCCCTTTTGTTTTTCATCCTTATTTATGTTATAGAGCATGTGGTATTTATTTCATGGCATTTGGAAAAAGTTTGTAGAACAAACTTGTTCAAAATCCCAAATGTTGCTGTGGAGAAAAATCATGTTTTCAGGGCTTTAATGGATTCAATTTTTGGTCTCCTCTTGTGTGTGTTCCTTATTTGATATAAGGAAGCAATGGTATGAATTTCAGATCATTTGAGGAAAGTTTCCAATAGTAACTTGTTTTAGTTTTCTGTTTCTAGAAATATTGGAATTTCTATTTAATAAAGCACTAGGCTTTTCTTTATCAATGCTTTGCCAAAATATTTATGTGACTAGAGATAGCAAGTAAATGCTCTCTCATACTATTGTTTTTAATCTTGCAAGATTGGAAAAACATTTGATAATATTTTGGTGAAGCATCTAAGAATGCCTCCTTTTCTGATAATCTTTTAGGGAAAGTTATTTAGTGTTTCCTCTTTCTTAATTTAGGTCTTGGAATAATATTCAACAAGTAGTAGGTTCATAAGATAGTTTTGTAAAACTCTTTGATCAATATTTACTTTAGAAAATATTGCCAAGGTCATTGGAACAATATGTTGAATATTTTTATCCCTGGAACAATATGTTGAATATTTTTAGTTCACTGCTTTGCTATCCTTTTAAGTTTGCAAGTTTATATAATTAGTTTGTTTAGTTGCACTTAAACAACCACAACAAACACAACCAAGGTTTATTAGTAAAGCAATTAGCAAAACAACTGTGTTAACAGGTATTCCAAAATTGGGATGTGACATATACCCCTTGGTGCGCCTAGAAGAGATTAGACTATGTTAAAACAAAAACGCTAGACTTCTAGATTGTATTTCTTGAAGCATTCATCTTGAATCATCATACCTTTGCAAATCTGAGTGTATTCTGCTGTTCCACTGGGAATAAGGAGAAACAGGACCACTTGTAGTCGGTGGCTACTTGTGCAAGAGTGTGGAGTCTCGAATATCCGAAGTGGTTAAGTTCTGCTACAATTGGTGACAGGGTTTGGCCAAAGGAGAGAGCGAGGTATCACATTGGTTATCAAATTACCAAGAGAGTTCACTGAGAAGATCGGGCTACCCCTTATAATCTTGGTATCAGATTACTGGGTTTACTCGGTGAGCTGTATCTATCCCTTAGATTCGAGTTATTTTTCTACCTATCCAGAAAAAGCCACAAAAAATAGTGTTAGTTAATTGCCATAGCTTTAGATAATTACTAGTTTTCAAGTTTTAGTTGCTGTTTTGTGTTTTGATTTTGTGTTTCTTTTTTTTCCTTTTGAGTCATTAGGTTTCGGTTAGGGTTAGGGTTCTTAGTTGTTCTTCAATTTCGAGTCTAGTTCATATACAAAAAAATTCCAAAAAAATTAGTTACCAGAGAGGATTTTTGGTTCCAATCCGAGTTGCTTCTATTTTTCTACTGTGGCATGAAATCCTTGTGTGCTCTGCCGTGGTTGTCACATAATTTTACTCGGGATCAAGTGGTTCTAGTCCTACTCGGAATCGAGTTGCTGCCGTGGTTCGAAATCCATACAAAATCGCAGACGTGGGTTGTTTTAGCGCACCAATTTGCTGCCGCCGCTGCCGTGGGGTGTTTGGGTTCGAATCGGAATCGTTCTGCCTCGGTGCGTTTTCGCGATAAAATCGCTGCCGCCACTGCCGTCCGCTCGTGCCAAACCACAGCCATCCTTTGCCCTTTTGCGCGCGCTCGCAACTGCTGCCTACGGCACAAAAACACACGGTTTTTTGCCGTGCTCGCCTACCGCGCGCTCAAAACGCGCTGTTTCGCTGCCGCCAGCACGAATTCGGGCAGTTCTCTGCCGTGTGCTCCCTAGTTAGTTTTAGGTTGTTTTCTTTTGTTTTTCGTTGCAATTTTCTTTAGGAATTCCAGTCCAATCATTGTGAACCTTAGACAAAGCCTTTCTACAACAATTAACTAGGTACCTTGCCCACAAGACTAGCTATTTTCTTGCTCATTTTCAGGCTGCTCACTATCATATCGTGTCACATTGATTTAGCTGTTATTTTCATTTGCTCCTTTAGTTATTTTCGGCCATAAAAAGTATAAAAAAAAAGAGAAAAACAGAAAATAGAAAAAGAGAAAAACATAAAAATCAAAAAGAAAGGCCATTGAGATATATTGTGATTGCTATCATTTGGGGCTGTTTTCATTGCTATCATTGACACTACACATTGAGCAATCTTGTGCCTGATTATCTTTGAGCTTGGCTAGTGTCTTTCTAGAGCATTGCAAAATTTCCTACATATATTTGCATTGCCACATTTGTCTCCAATTTTGGTGTGTGTTTCCTAGGATTTATTTTGTATCATTCACAAATAGCAATAGGACTTGTTAATTGGTGATTGTTAGGTATCCATACCAAGCCCCATCATATAGCCTGTTTTACCTTTGTGAGAGCAAAAACCCCTGGGTATTCTATTCTTCACACCAAGTCACATTAGTTGCTATTACTTGTGGTAAGATTTTCTATTCACTTTGGAGCAGTAAGGATCACCTCTTTTGCTGGTTTTGAGTGAGTTGGGAGAGAGCACCACAACCCATAGCAATTTGTTTATTTCACTAACCTATTAATCATGGTTGCTCCTAGTGATGTTTCTACACAGGCTAAGAAGAATCATGGTGATGAACAAGTGAAGTGGACAGATTTGGAGGAGATGCAAGAACAATTGAACACAACTATTGCTGCAAAAAATTCAGAATTGCATTCTCTCATTGATAGGCATGGAGTGGACATGGATACACATGTTCAGAATTTGGGGTCTTCAAATTGATACCGTGACTGAAACAGCTGATGCTACACAAGAGCAAGTTACAACATTACAAACTTCTCTTGATGCTTTGACTACTAGAATTACTCCCTTGGCTACTTTGTTGGATCAAAGGCTGCCTGCCCAAGAGGATGGTGGTAGTGCTTTTGGTGATGCTGATTATGATGAGGACAATTTTATTCCTCATGGCCGTGGAGGTGGTAGAGGTAATCATGATGCTGGCCGTGGCTTTCAAGCAAGGAGGATCCCTGTCTATGAACCAAACCGAGAAGATGATGGTCTTGGTAAACCCAAGTTCATGTTACCTACCTTCAACTTTGATACTGATGATGCTGAAGAGTACCTCATGTGGGAGCTGAAAATAGAAAATTTATGGAGGATGCATGAGTATAATGAGGAGAGAAAAATTAAGCTTGCTTCTTCAAGTTTTGATGGCTATGCTTTACTATGGTGGGATAATAGTACAAGAACAAGGGCAAGAAATAGAGAACCTGATATTCTTACTTGGAGGGAGATGAAGCAAATTATGAGAGATAGATTTGTACCCAAAAATTATTTGAGATCTTTGTATGACAAATTGCAACATTTGAAGCAAGGCACAAAATCAGTGGATGCTTATTTTAGAGAGATGGAGTTGATATTGCAAAGAGCTAGAGAGAAAGAGGATGTTGAGCACACTATGCAAAGATTTCTTTCAGGTTTGCAATTCAAAACCAAGAGCATTGTGAGGCATATACAATATAATGATATGAACGAGTTGTTGCATCAAGCAAGGGAGACTGAAAAGCAATTGGCCGAGGAGGCACTTATGGCTCCAAGGAGACCTTTCACTAATAGGTCTTCCTTTTCTTCACCACCCATGCCACAACCTACCCCTAGCCGTGGGGTATCCACTTCTAAACCCGAGAGTTCTACTTCTATGTCTAAGAAGCAAGTGCAACCAGCAGCTAGTGTAAGTGGATCTACAAATTCTACAGCTCCAAATAGGGACATGAGCTGCCATACATGTGGAGGTAAAGGGCACTTCAAGAGAGATTGTCCAAATAAAAAGGTTATTCTTATTAATGAGGACAATGAATATGAAACTCGTGATGATGCTGATCCAACTCGAGAGGATGATTATGATGATGATGATGGGCCTCTTGATGCATATCCTTCCACCTATCCTACATTTGTTTGCACACCAAGAATTTTGAGTATTCTTCCTAGTCCTGAAAGTCAAAGATGCAACTTATTTCAAACAAGAGCAATTGTTGGTCCCCAATTGGCTTGCAAGGTTATTATTGATGGAGGTAGTTGCAGAAATTTGGCAAGCAAAGAATTGTGTGCAAAGCTCAAATTGAGATATATTCCACATCCTCATCCTTATCATATACAGTGGCTTAGTGATAAAGGAGAGATGAAGGTTACCCACATGGTGAGAGTTGAATTTCAAATTGGGCCTTACAAAGATACCATTGAGTGTGATGTGGTGCCCATGTCAGTTTGTCACATGTTGCTTGGGAGACCTTGGCAGTTTGATAGGAGTGTTATACATGATGGGAGAGCAAATACCTATCAACTCAAGTGGAATGAGAAGGACATATTATTGAGATTTATGACACCACAACAAATTGTAAATGAGTCTAGACAAAAAAATCCTGAGAGTGCGGAAAGATTGAGAGTGAAAACAAGAGTGTTGTGAGTGAAAATAGGAAAACCAATTCGAGTGGAAAATTAAAAGTGAGGGAGTGAACCTATTATGCATGTTAGCCACTAGAGAGGACTTGAGAGAATTTAGAGAGGATCCTACTATGCTTCCTATAGTGCTTATGCACAAGGGAGAAATTTTGGTTTCTAATGACATGACCCCTATTCCTCTTGGTGTTTCTAATATTTTGTAGGAGTTTGATGATGTTTTTCCAGAAGAGGTGCCTTCGGGTTTGCCACCATTGAGAGGTATTGAGCATCAAATTGATTTGATTCCTGGATCTTCATTTCCAAACGGAGCTCCCTATAGGACTAATCCCCAAGAAACAAAAGAAATTCAGAAACAAGTACAAGAGCTTCTTGACAAAGGTTACATTCGAATAAGCCTTTCTCCTTGTGCTGTTCCTGTTATTTTAGTGCCTAAGAAAGATGGTACATGGCGCATGTGTGTAGATTGTAGAGCAATTAACAATATCACTATTCGTTATCGTCATCCTATACCACGTTTGGAAGACATGTTAGATGAATTAAGTGGTAGTGCTATTTTCTCTTAAATTGATTTGCGTAGTGGTTATCATCAAATTAGGATGAAAGTGGGGGATGAGTGAAAAACATCCTTTAAAACAAAATTTGGTTTATATGAGTGGTTAGTAATGCCCTTTGGGTTAACTAATGCACCTAGTACTTTCATGAGATTAATGAACCATGTTTTGAGAGATTTTATTGGAAAATTTGTGGTGGTTTATTTTGATGATATTCTTATTTATAGCCACAATGAACATGAACATATTGATCATATTAGACAAGTCTTGCATGTGCTAAGAGAAAATAAATTGTATGGAAATTTAGAGAAGTACAATTTTGGCAAAGATAAGGTCATATTTCTTGGTTATGTTGTTTCTAAACATGGGATTGAAGTAGATGAATCAAAAATTGAAGCTATTAAAAATTGGCCTATTCCTATTAATGCGAGTCAAGTGAGAAGTTTTAATGGATTAGCTGGTTTTCATAGAAGATTATTCAAAGATTTTAGTACACTTGCTGCACATTTGAATGAACTCACTAAAAAGGGTGTAGAATTTGTGTGGGGAGTTGAACAAGATATTGCTTTTGATGCTATTAAAGGGAAGTTGATTTCGGCCCCTTTATTAATGCTTCCAAATTTTGACAAATAATTTGAGATTGAGTGTGATGCTAGTGGCATAGGTATAGGAGGAGTACTAATGCAAGAAAAGAAACCTATTGCCAATTTTTCTGAAAATTACATGGTGCACAATTGAATTATTCTGTTTATGATAAAGAACTATATGCTCTTGTGAGAGTTTTAGAAGTATGGAAACATTATTTATGGCCCAAAGAGTTTATTATACATTCTGATCATGAGGCATTAATTTTTTTAAAGAACCAATCCAATTTGAATAAAAGACATGCTAAATGGGTAGAATTTCTAGAATCTTTTCCATACATTATAAAACATAAGAAAGGGTTGGACAATGTAGTTGCTGATGCTTTATCAAGAAAAAGTATGTTACTCTCAAATTTACAGATCAAGGTTTCGGGTTTGGAGGGTATTAGAGAGCTATATGCTAATGATAATGAATTTGCTATGCCATTTAATAAATGTACTAATGTTAAGGCATGGGACAAATTTCATATACATGATGGATACTTGTTTAGAGCTAACAAATTATGTATTCCCAAGTGTTCTTTGCGTTTATTCTTATTACAGGAATCTCATAGTGGAGGATTAATAGGACACTTTGGAAGAGAGAAGACATTGCTTATGTTGGCTGAAATTTTTTATTGGGCACATGTGAGAAGGGATGTGTATAGATTGGTGCAAAGATGCATTACTTGCAATAAGGCAAAGTCCAAATTAAAACCCCACGGGTTGTACACACCATTGCCATCACCTAGTACACCATGGGAGGATATAAGTATGGATTTCGTGTTGGGCTTGCCAAGGACAAAAAGAGGACATGAATCTATCTTTGTGGTTGTGGACAGATTCTCCAAGATGGCTCACTTCATTGCTTGCCATAAGAGTGATGATGCTTCTCACATTGCAAATTTATTATTTAGATAAATTGTGAGATTACATGGAGTGCCAAGAACTATTGTTTCAGATAGATATGTCAAATTCATGAGCTACTTTTTGAAGACACTATGGGGGAAGCTTGAAACTAAGTTGTTATTTTCCACTACTTGCCACCCCCAAACTGATGGGCAAACCGAAGTGGTAAATAGGACATTGTCAACATTGTTGAGAAGCATGATCAAGAAAAAATTGAAGGAGTGGGAAGAGTGCTTGCCACATGTGGAATTTGCATATAATAGGGCTGTGCATTCAACTACTAATCTTTGTCCTTTCGAGGTGGTCTATGGGTATAAGCCAATTACCCCATTGGACTTGTTGCCACTTCCTACACAAGAAAGAATTAATATGGAGGCATCCAAAAGAGCAGATTTTGTGAAAAAGATTCATGAGAGAACAAAAGAGGCAATTGAACAAAAAGGACAACATGTGGCTGAGAGGATTAATAAGAAGAAGAAGGAGGTAATATTTCGGCCAGGTGACATGGTGTGGGTTCACTTTCGTAAGGACAGATTTCCCACATTGCGCAAATCAAAATTAATGCCTAGAGGTGCTGGTACTTATAGAGTTATTTCAAGGATCAATGACAATGCATACAAGATAGACCTTCCAATTGATGAGTTTGGTGTGAGTAATTCTTTTAATGTGGCTCATTTGACACCATACTATGGAGATGATCTTGCATCAAGGACGATGCCTTCTCAAGGGGGGGGGAGGATGATGAGGACATCCCTAGTCCTTCACCTATTGTTACACATAATGATATTGCTACAAAGGATGATGACGTGAGGATTGGTCCTATGACAAGATCAAGAACTAAATTATTACAACAACATGTGAATTCACTCCTACTTGAGTAGAACATTTATAATTATGAGAATTTTATACTACCTAAATCCATGCATATTTTTATTCTTAGGTTTGTTGATAACACAAGCATGAGGAGAGGAGATCATGAAGAGGAGATGCACATGGATGAAGATGGACTTCAAGAGGAGCTGGAAAACAAGATCACTATGGTGAAAACAAATATGGAAGATGTTGAAAACAATTCTACAAGTGTGGAAAACAATTGCTAGTTTGTTATTCCACACTCATGGAGGGAGAAAACAAGAGGAGGGCGCCCACAAAGAATATCAATGCGCCATAGAGAGTCCTATTAGGAGTAGACATGGTTTGTATACCATTATGGACGCACCCCTTAGCTTGGGTCGGTTTGTATCTATTTGTGGTTGAGTCTAAGTCCAAAACCAGCCCAACTTGGGTCCTATTCGGGTTGGGTGGGAATTGCTTGCGCAAGCCCCCTTGTGGCCGCACCCCACCCCTCATATATACCCGTTGGTGCGCCTAGAAGAGATTAGACTACATTAAAACAAAAACCCTAGACTTCTAGATTGTATTGCTTGAAGCATTCATCTTGAATCATCATACCCTTTGCAAATCTGAGTGTATTCTGTTGTTCCACTGGTAATAAGGAGAAACGGGACCACTTGTAGTCGGTGGATACTTGTGCAAGAGTGTGGAGTCTCGAATATCCGAAGGGGTTAAGTGCTGTTGCAATTGGTGACAGGGTTTGGCCAAAGGAGAGAGCAAGGTATCACATTGGTTATCAAATTATCAAGAGAGTTCACTGAGAAGATCGGGCTACCCCTTATCAACTGGTTTCGTCGGAATCCTCCTCGAATGGCGGCGGAATAGAGGATCTCCGGCGAGTAATTTCTCGAGCGTGGCCACACAATTCTTAGAGGGAGGAGAGGGGAAATGACGAGGGTCTCCATGGCTTCTTAAGGGATAAAGAGGGACGATTAATCGGGGCATTAATTGCCCGTAATCAAACGCGCCATCAAGGGCCAAAACATCCGTTTCTACCGTCTCTGGAGCAGGAAGGTGACCGCATCATCAATGACGTCACTAGGGACCCACCTGTCAGTCGTAGAGGGAGAGAGGGAATAACTGCGGGCTGGTACTGGGCCTCTACGCACTATGCCGAGCGGGAGGTAAGGATGGGCCGACTCGGTTCCTTTTGTTGTTGTGTTTTTTTTAACTTACTAATTTTCCCTTTTCTGTTTTTATTTGAATGGCTTCCAAATAATTTTAAAACCCAATCAAACTTTACCAGTAAAATTCTTAAAAATATTTTTTGAAAAGTTTGTCAAAAATAGAGTCTTTTGGCATTATTATTGCCTTCAAATAAGAATAAAATAATAGAAATTTGGCTAGGGATTAATAGTATCCTTTATGCCATTTTTAAATTAGAAAAACACATAAATATAAAAGTGGCCTAATAAAATAATAATTTCATTATGTGCCCAAAATAAACTTGGAAAATAATTTATTGCTTTAAAGCATTGATGATCATTTTGAAACAACATAATTACTTTTGGGCTCATAATTTTTTTTTGAGGACCAGAATATTATCAAGGGTAATAATTTTCTAGCTTTTAAATGCCATAAAACATTTTCAAAATAATTTTTGAACTGAAAACATTTTATATGATAAGGTTTGCTATGATAAAACAATTACTTGAATAAAGAATATTTATTTTTAAATAGACTTCATGGTTTAGGAAAATAGAGGCATAATTGGATTTCCAATTCCAGTAACATTGGAATAGCACCTAATATTTCATTTGTGTTTGAGTTTTATTTGTTTTTGGTGACTTTCATTAACAAGAAACCAAAAGTTTCAGTTTTGAACTTTCCAAAAATCAGGGATGTTACAGACTACCACCCTTAAAGAAATCTCGTCCCGAGATTTGGGAAGGCTAGAAAGAAATATGAGTTTGGGTTACTTGGGTTCCAAAACAACTAGGTGGCTACACGCTTAAAGAAACTCTTGTGGGTAGTCTAATTCCATTATCTTAGAGTGTAGCTTGATTCCAGATTGTCTTGATTAGAACTTTCCTTTGAGGTAGATTTGCAGACCATGGATTTATTTCTTTGATGCACTAACCCCCCTAATGAAGATTGTGAGATGTTCTGTGTGGAGGAAGTTTTCAAGTGTAAGGAGAGGAGGATGATATGAGAAGATGAAGGATGGACAAAAGCTCAAGCTTGGGGATGCCCATGTCACCTCCAAGAAAAATATCCAAGAATTACAAGCATCAAAGCTTGGGGATGCCCAAGGCATCCCCTTATTCATCAACAAAATTATCACATCATGTTTCAAGACACTATGTTTTTATTGCTTCACATACTATGTGTTATTTTTTGAGCCTATTGTTATTTTTGCATTCAGTTTTGTTTTGTTTGGTTGGTGGTCATAATTGGTTGGATCCTAACATTCTATGTTGGAGAGAAACACACTTCACTATTATTGTTTAGAACACTCTAGTTTTCACTCTTATCGCTTTGTGAGTGTTCAGTTTTTGCTACTGCTGTTTTTAGATCTTGTTTTCCTTAATTATTTTTTTAGAGCTTGTTTGTATGATGTATTTAGATATGATTAGCTCTCTGGTATTTATTGAATATTTGTTAGAGAGTTGTTTCAAGTTTGTTAGTGATTTATTGGACTAAAAATTATTATGCTTGTGGTAGTGGTATGAGAAGAAATTGCATAATCTTGTAGATCATTAAATTGTTTCACTTCAATCATTGCTGAAGTTTTGAGATATTAATATGCTAAATGGGTAAATTTGTTGGTCTAGAAAAGTAAAACAATTAATGGTTTGTCTAAAAGCCACAAACTGTGCCACAGTTGAATAATCAGTTGATAGCATGATGGTATACGATTACAACGTGGATAGAAATCGTGATAATTTTTGTTACGCGCTATGGTCGGGGTAGCCAACAATGACTTGTCATTGCCACATACCCTCTTGGAGTTATTTTCATTATATCTTGCAAGATCATACTGCTAACTGGAATCTTTAAACTTGTGAGTTCTTTTTTATTCAAGTGAAGTTGCGGTTTTCTGGCACTTCAACTAACCATATTTTCTAGCCTCTAAGGTGCTTTAGGTTGCCTTTCTCACATGGAGAGTAGGTGCATACTTCTCCAGTACATCCAAACCCCATGGGAGGACTTCATCATGTCCCCCTACACATAAGCCCATATATCTTCCTCAAAACAGCCACCATACCTATCTACCATGGCATTTCCATTGACATTCTGAGATATATTGCCATGCAACATCCATCTATATTATGTTACTTGATGACGTGCTTCATTGTTATATTTATTTTATACATCATAATGATTCATTATGAGTTATGAGTACTACAAGTGTGATGATTCAATGTAATATAGAATGTTGCCCCTACCAGTGAGGATTTAAAAAATTCCAACGAGACCACCAAAAGATCCCAAAGAGGCCACAAAAGAAAGATCCCAAAGAGGACAACTGAGAGAAAATATAAAAGAGCCACGTAGGCCACCAATTTTTTTTTATAAAAAGAGAGAGGGGCAGGATTACTATCCTTTATTCCATACTCGTGATTATGTTTAGCACCTATACTTCAGTTTGGTGAGATTTTTCTTATTATGAATTGCATAACTATGTGGGTATCCTTACATTACAGAACTTGGCTTGTATATTCCAATGATGAGCTTCCTCGAAAGTGCTCCAGGTCTTTGTGAGAAATCAAGTTGGATGCACCCCCGTTATTCCTGTTACGAATAGAGGAACATGCAACTTGTATTCCACGGGGCCAAAGGCCACAATATTTAGTACATGTACAGGGCAAATATACAGGAAACCCCCTATGTGATAGGCAAACAATAAATATTCAAATGATCTCTCTAACACCCCCCCTCAAACTCATGGTGGTTTGACAACACTGAGTTTCGAGAGAAAGAAACTGTGATGTACTCTAGTCTGGGCCTTCGTAAAGAAGCCCGCCAATTGTAACTCTGAAGGCACATACTGGAGCGAAATAATCTGATCCTGCACACTAGCACGAACAAAAGAAGCATCTACACCAATATGCTTGGTAAGCTCATGCTTCACAGGGTCACGTTCAATACTGATAGCACATGTACTGTCACATAATAGATCAGTGGGTGTCGTAACAGAGACACAAAAATCTGCAAGTAACTACCGTAACCAAGTCACCTTAGAAGTCATAAGAGCCATCGCTCGTAACTCAGCCTCTGCACTCGAATGGGAAACTACAATATGCTTCTTCGTCTTCCAGGAAATAAGAGAACCACCAAGAAAAACACAGTAAGCAGATAGTGACCGGCGATCAATAGGATCACTAGTCCACGTAGCATTAGAGTAAGACTGGAGTTGTAAAGAGCTAGAACGAGGAAAGAAGAGACAAAGATATATGTTCCCACGAAGATAGCATAAAACACGAAGAAGGTGACTATAGTGAACGGAGGTAGGAGTAGAAACAAACTGAATCAAGATATGAATGGAATAAGAAATATCTGGACGAGTAATAGCTAGATAGAAGAGACTCCCGACAAGATGTCGATAACGAATCGGATCAGAGAGGGGATCATCACTGGGCACGAAGTGAGAGATGGAGGTCCATGGGAGTCTCAATAGCACGCTCAGGCACGAGTAAGAAGATCATGAATATATCGTTCTTGGGATATGAGGAAACCACCAGAGGTAGATGAAACCTTAATCCCAAGAAAGTAACGAAGCGGACCAAGATCTGACATAAGAAACTGCTCACTCAGACGGGCCTTAACAAAGCCAATATACTCAGGGTCATCACCAGTCATGATAATTTCATCAACATATAGAAGGAGAGTGCAACCACGAGGAAAGCAGTGAACAAACAACGCGGGATCATGAGCACTGGGAGAAAAACTATCAGCCATGATCACAGAAGCAAAGCGCTCAAACCATGCACGAGGGGCTTGCTTAAGGCCATAGAGAGAGCAGCGAAGATGGCATACCATGCCATCATCAACAGAATACCCAGGTGGTGGTCGCATATAGACCTCCTCATGCAACTCACTATTAAGAAAGGCATTCTTAACATCAAGCTAGGACAGATACCAATGGCGAATGTACACAACGTCAAGAAGAGTCTGAACAGTGATCATGTGAGCAACAGGAGTAAAAGTCTCATCATAATCACGACCATGCTCCTTCTGAAAGCCACGAGCAATTAGACGAGCTTTGTAATGCTCATGGAACCCGTCAAAGCGAGTCTTGACATTATAGACCCACTTACAGGTGATAGGTAGAATATAAGGGGGAGTGGAACAATCTCCATGCACCGGTGCGCTCGAGGACAACGATCTCCTCGGCTATCACAAGCTGCCATTCATGATGAACAACAGATTCACGGTACATAGTCGGCTCCAGAATAGCAGTAACATGGTAACTGGCGGGATTATAGAAATCAGGTGTAGTACAAGGCCGAATGCGAAGAGAATAAGTCGGCTGAGATGGTGCACCTGAAGTAGAGGGTGCATCAGAGGACTTGTCCACAACATGTTGACGACGAGTATAGTAAAAGGGAAACACATGATGAGAGGGAATGATAGGAGGAGACGGAGAGTGAGAAGACACCACTGAAGAGGGTGAAGAATGCGACGACGAAGGAGGAGAGGATAGTGTCAGTGTAGATGACTCCAGACTAACAGGATGAGAAGGAGGAGAAGAAATATGAGTAACCAAGGGAGTAGAATCAAGAAGAGTAAGAAAAGAGAGATTCTCTGTAGTGGAGGTCGATCGTGGATAGAAAGGTCGAGACTCATCCAAAGTCACATCACGAGAAATACGCATCCGATGAGCCACATGATCCCAACAACGATAGCCCTTATGCTCATCAATATATCCGAGAAAAACACACTCAACTGACTGAGCGGTTAGTTTGGTGCGTTCATGAGGAGCGAGAAGAACGTACAGACGCAACCAAACAAACGTAGCATAGAATAGTCAGGAGAACGATCATAAAGTTGCTCAAGAGGAATAGCACCCTTAAGGGCGGCAGAAGGCTGGATATTAATAAGAGAAGACGAGGTAGAGACAGACTCCGCCCAAAAATGAGGCGGGAGAGAAGAAGAGATCATAATTGCACTAGCAGTCTCAAGAAGATGACGATGCTTGCGCTCAGCAACGCCATTATGAGCATGTGCACCGGGACAAGATAACCAAGCAAGAGTGCCATGCTCAGCAAGAACACCACATAGATGCTTGGAGATATACTCGCCAGCAGAATCGACACAGAACACACGAATAGGTGTAGAGAACTAAGCGTGAACCATGGCAGTAAAACGGTTATAGATAGAGAGAACCTCACTAAGAGAAGACATAAAGTAAATCCAAGTGTGACGAGAGTAATCATCTATAAAAAGAATATAATATCAATGACCCCCTTTCGAAGTGAAGGGAGCCGGACCCCAAACATCTGAATGAATGAGATCAAAAGGACGCTCAGACACAAGGTCACTATGAGGATATGGTACCTGAATCTACTTACCTAGCCTACAACTCATACAATCCAAAGAAGAATTTCTGGTGACAAACCCCAGAACAGCAGGATGAACAAGAGACGATAGACGAGAACCACATTAGTGGCCAAGATGATGATGCCACTGCTGAAAAAAGCTGGTGGTTGCAACAATAGGGGCCGAGAGACCGGCGGCGGTGGCAGCAGAAGGAAGACGAAGCCAGTCAAGCTCCCATAAGCCATCATGGCGTCGGGGGTCAGCACCAAGAAAAGTGCCCGTGCAACGATCCTGAACAGAACATGAATCAAAATCTAGAGTGACCCTACAACGAGAATCGACAATCTGACTACCAGCGAAGAGTTGCATGGTGAGTCGAGGAATATGAGAAAAAGAAGGAACATGAAACACAGAACTGCTAAGAGTGCCTCGACTAGCAACGGGGATGGGAGTACCATCAGCAGTACAAACAGAGACAGGAGGCTCGACACGCCGAAAAAATCTCAAAGTAGAAGAATCGTAAGTCATAAGGAAAGATGCTCCGGTATCAAGGATCCAAGAGGATGTACCTGAATTATTAGAAGGTGGTCTCCCAATGCCAGAAAAGTCAGTCGCATAACCGACAGTACCTTCCGGTAAAGAGTCGCAAGTAGCAAGCATGCATCGGAGTTGCGCCATCTCATGCTCGGTGAAAGACGCAACTGAAAAGGTCAAGGTAGACGCGTCAACCAAGGAGGACCAATCACCAGCACATGTGGTAGTCACGCAGGGAGTCGACGGAGAGCGGTCACAAGTGCATGCACAAGCCACGCGAGGAGCCGATAAAAAGTAACCTGAACCATGTGAAAAGCCGCAAGAGTTGATGTAGAGCGCTGAGTCAACACAAACAGAGTCGACGTAGATGGATTCGACATAGAGAGGCCACAACTGCGGGCAAAATCCGCGATAGGCGAGAAAGAGCGACGAGTCGACATAGGCGGATTCGACGTAGAGCGGCCAAAACCGCGGGAAGAAGCCGTGATAGGCGACGTAGAGCGACGAGTCGATGTAGACGGAGTCGACGTTGAATGGCCACAACCGCGGGCAGAAGCCGCGAGAGGCGATGTAGAGCGACAGGCGAATGCCATCGGAGGAGGCATCCAGATAGGCAACAAAGACCGCAGAGTAGCACCGAGCAGGGAAGGAGCATCACACGACGGGGATATTTTTTTTGAATTTTTTTACAGAACACAGACAAGTCAACCGTTCAAGCAGAGGACTCGATGCTCGATCGATGGCCACAAACGCCAGCAGGGGCCGAGAGGAGAGCAACGACATAAGCGGCCCAACAGATCGACACCGGTGGCCGCCCGAGATGGAATGGGGGCGGACGGTAGGCGACAGGCGATGGCTCTCCAGAATGGCACACGACGAGCGGCTGCTTTACGGAATGGCATGCGACGGGTGGCGCACGGGGACAGTGGGCGTGTCGGTCGACATCCTGGGGGAGGTGGCGGCTGACCTTGGGCGGCAGCCGGTGGAAACGGCTGCGACCCGAGCGGCAGCAACCTGGAGGCATGTGGCGGCTGCTTGGAGACGAGTAGGACGTGCGCATCGAAGGTAACAGATGACTTGTACGAGCTATGACTTGGAGGCGGGTGTCGGATTAGAGATAGACTATGACAGCGATCTTCAGCGGATGGCCTAGACAGAACGAGTGGCAGACGGCGGCGGGAGCTCTCGGGCGGAGGGAGTCTGATAGCAGTAGGGAGACACGGACAAGGGCAGCGAGAAAGTCTCCTGCGGGCAAAGCTTCAGTAGAACCGAGAGGAAGCCGGGGTAGATAAATATACACATCCTCTAACAAGTTCCATTGGAGAGTTTGCATAAACTTATATCTCTTTGTGCATCTGTTGTGTGGCAATCACTACTCCTTGCATAGCTTTGATTATGAGACTTCCTCCTGTGTAATGATTAGTTTCAGCCGCGTGATACTTTCTTCCATTGACCATCCAAACCCCCCATAATGATCTTTTAGCCATAATATCCTGGTGTCACGAACCATTGCTAAACCCTTACTCGTTTTCAGTGCAAAACAATGAGATGCCTTTCTACGTGCATATTGTTATGACTTGACCTGATCCTAAAAAAAATTGTTGTGAGTGTTTGATACATTGGATGGTTATATTGTTGTGCTTGATGCTTAAATCATTTTTAATACACCTTGTACGATTGATGGTCTTTTAGTATTGATTCATAGAAAGTTTTAACTTTAGTTTTCCTAATCGTTTATGCATTTTTCATTTGATGTCAACTATAAACCTCAACTCTTATTCATTTGATCGTAGTTTACATGATTTACATTACTACTTGATCAATATTGTGTGGGTAGCATGTCACCTCAAAAATTACTTTCTTATCACTTACCTACTCGAGGACGAGCAGGAGTTAAGCTTGGTGATGCTGATACGTCTCAAACGTATATATAATTTTTGATGCTCCATGCTTGTTTTTTTTAAGTTCTTACATGTTTTCTCCATGATTTACTTTGTTTTTCAGATGATTTCATGGAATAACATATTAACAAGATGCACAGAGCCAGTTTCTGTTTTCTGCTGTTTTTATGTTTCAGAAAAGTTCTGAAGAAAATATTCGCCAAACGTCCTAAAAATTCAAGGAGATCATTTTTTTATCTGGAACAAAGACGAAGTCCAAAGTAGAGCCGGAGGAGGCCCAGGGGGCCACCAGGCGGCCCCCTAGTCCCCGCCATGGGGTCACCCCGTGGCCCTAGCCATCGCCTCACGCCGCCTCTTCACATATAAATCACCTTCAACCCTAAAAACTTTAGGGACAGAGACATTTTCCATGAAAGAGATAGAGAGGTTCCATCACCTTGAAAGTCCTTTCTAGGGCTTCTGGAGTCCTTCTCTAGCACCCTTCCGAAGAGCGGGATCGTCATCGGAGGCTTCTACATCGCCATGATCTCCTCCAGACAGATGCGTGAGTAGTTCATCCCGGGACTACGGGTCCATATCAGTAGCTAGATGTAATTTTATCTCCCTTTTGCCACCATGTTTAGACCTTGTGGGCTTCCCTACATGATCAAGATCGCCGTTATGGAATTGCTACATGTTGTGTTTGTTGGGATCTGACGAACCTTTAAATTATGATTACTTTGTTCATGTCTTTTTAGTGCTGCACTTGTATCTTTAGAGAGTTTTAATCTTGTCTTGCGATGCTCTCTGGTGTGTATGATTGCCTTGGACAAGTTATTGGATGCACCTCCAAGAGAGGGTTTATAGGCTAGATAGTGGGTTCATCCCTCCTTTGCAGCTGCGCTCGAGTGCCACAAACGTGTAAGGTGGAGGATGTGTTGTTGCCAGTAGGGAGAAGACAATAGTGTTCTTTTCTAGGATATGAATTATTTATTACATTACATATTTTTTTAATGCATTTTTCTGTTGCACACAAGAAATCACTTCATTGCCGCAAGTTAATACCAACGAGATTAGATGGATTTATGTCCCAAGGTGGACTTTTAGTAAATGATGCTGTTGGAAATGTCTACAATGTTAGAACCCGTGAACTATATTTCATACGCTCATGATTTTTCAATTGACCAGCTGTAATTTGTTCACACAACATATTTATTGTTCTTAGGAGAGACACCACTAGTGAAACTATGGCCCCTGGTCCTATTTTCCTCCTTGATTAGAAACTTGTTTACTTGCTTTCATCATCATTTTCTCGCTGTTCCGTTCCCATTTAATATTCTCCAACAATTCTATACAATTAATTCTCTAGTTTTCAGCAAGACGGGAAGATTGAGAACCTACTAAGAGACCGTGAAGTCCTATTGGATTGATAACCCTGGTTTCTAACTAGGGGAAATTTTTCTGTTGGACTACATCATACCTTCCTCTTGGGGTATCCCAATGGGTGTGTGATTTCATGCCATCAGGTAACACGTGATACCCTCACTCTGCTAGATCTACAAGGTGGAATACCGGGAATTGGCAACAGTCCCACCACTAGTCTTAGCCATGGCACTGTTCATCAGGCATAACCAACATCGTCATTACTGCCACGCTTCGTGTCGGTAATGAATTAGATCTATCCACACCTTTACCTGCATAATAGATCCTGTGTGTTATGTATGACGGAAAATTTTAAATTCTGCTACGTACACCAATACTCTCGACCTCAATTGTGCACCCGTAGAGATTATCCCTTGATGGCGAATCGCTGCAGGACTTTGACGGAGGTACACGTGCGAGATCTCGGAGGGGTAACTCATGAGACGCTCACTTTGCTGGATCCAGAAGGCATGATATGGCGAGACAGGAACAGTTACATCTCTAGGCTTAGTCGTGGAACTCTTCAACATGAATCATTGACATCGTCATCGGTTTTTATTCAGTGCTTTGTGTCGGTAACAAAAAGATCTATCCTCGCTCATACCTTCATAGTAGATCCTGTGTGCTACATAGGACGATAAATTTTAAATTCTGCTACGTAACCCAATAGTGGTATCAGAGCGGTCTATGCATAGGTACAAGTATGATCTAGAGCACTAGTGAGTGCGGGCATTGCATAAGTTTGTGCAAGTATATTAGAAAAAAAACTCAAAAACAAGTATATTAGAAAGTCCTCTAATATTCATATTGTTTATGGTTGCTTCCCAAAAAGTTGTTTTGTTTTGTTTTCAACAGTATAGTGAGATCTTTACAAACTTTTGGCAATCCGAGGATGTTCGAGTTACACCTGACATATCTCGTCTAGTCCGAAGAAATGCTTCAGTAGCTTGTGGTCTTGCTATAGTTGGATTCATGGAAGGCATTGTCGGGCCTTTGGATACCGGGGTACCCCGGCCCGTCAGTTGGTGCCCGACCCAACAAGCATCTCTCGAAGGCTGTCAGGCAGCTGGGGTCCTGAAGAGGCTCGCTCCTCTCTCGGGCTCCCTGAATCCGTCGACGATAGGGCTTGGCGTATGTTCCTTTCGGGAGGAGCTTGACCTCGACTTCGCTCCTCTCGAAGGGACTCACCTACCAGGAGGGGAACAAGGCACATGCAGCTGACGGCCGCGCCTCCGTGCGGTGCCAGAGGCCGTGCAGGCGCACATGGCCTCTTTGTCCCTAGTTGCCATTTGGTGTATAAAAGCAGGGGACAGCTGTGGCGGCCAAAGGGGTTCCCAAAGACTGCCTCTTTGGTGCAAGAAGACCAAGACCACGCTACAAGACGACGGCGGCATCACCGGGCTCCCCCATCGTGATTCCATGGACGGTGGAGTTGACGACCAGGACCACGCAGGAGGCTCAAGAGTACGGGACGCTCCTACCTTTGGCATCTTCTGGTAACCCTTTCCCGCCTAGTGAGCGGGAAAGAGGTCCAAACGCCAGTATAAGAAGGGCACTACCAGCCCTTGGACAGAGGGAGCTCGATTTATCGTAGAGCCCAAGTAGTCTATTCCGAGCACAATCTCGCCTTTGTACTGTAACCAACGCAGTGCAATCCATCAGACAAGAAGGTGTAGGGTTTTACACCACACTGGTGGCCTGAACCTGGGTAAACTCTCCGTGTCGCTATTGTTGTCGTGCTCAAGCTTCCCTCTCGAAGCCTCCTCTTGAAGCGAAGGAAACGCGTTTAGTCACCAGTGTTCGAACCTTTGAGAATTATCCTGTCCCGGACAGACTAGATCTCTCCGACATTTGGCGCGCCAGGTAGGGGGCTAAGGCGCTCCTTCATGTCTTCACCACCATGGCACCTGCCGCCCGGACTAGCCCGCGCCTGACCCGCTCCGAGCGCGCTCGTCGCCGGGGGCAGGTGGAGCCAACCGTCAACGACAATGACAATGACAACGACGCTCCACAGCGCAACACCACTGGCATGGGGGACGAACACAACGCCGAGGAGGAAGCTTCCTCCCACACGCTGCGGCAAGACGCACCCGTGTTTTAGCATCTGCCCCACCGTCGTCGGAAACGTAGGGGTGCTAGAAGCAGGCTACCCCATCAGCAGTCCTGCTGTTGGTTCGGGAGCTGCTTACGCACCCCGCCCGCACCTAAAGGACACGCTGCATGGCTCGCCCGACTCCAGGCGCTCGCCGCTGTCGCAAACGTCCCCCCGCGGGAGCCGCGGGGAGGCGATGTCGGCCAGCGTAGGAGCGTAGGAGCTCATGACATGCCGCCCCTTTCTCACGGTGTAACCTCACCGGTGCATGGCGACCACCGCACCAAGTTCCCTGACAAGGCACCCACAACTAAGGTGCCTGAGAAGAGCAGCAATAGCTGCCAGATCCCGCGCACCCCACCGGATGCGCGGGTTCAAATCGAGCGCTGCCACGAACGTGAGCGCCACACCATCCGCGGCCTCGCCAGGGCTGGCCGGGCCAACTGCTCGGCCGACTTCACGCGGGAAACCGTCTACATCGACGGCGCCCTCACGTTCACCAAGCAACTTCACCGGTCTCTTGGCCGCCAAAGTTCAACCCCACGCTGCCATCTCGCTACGATGGCACTACTCCTCCCCACGACTTCCTGCAGCTCTACTGCCTTAGCGTAGGAGCTGCAAAGGGGGACGACAAGTGCATGGAGAACTGGCTTCCCATGACCCTCAAGGGGCCAGCCCTCGTCTGGCTCATGAATCTACCAGAAGACTCCATCGGGTCGTTCGAGGAGCTGTGCCTCCGCTTCATCGCTAATTTAAAGGGCTCCTACGAGCGCCCCCTCTCCTACAACAACCTCTGTGGCATACGCCAGCGGCCCGACGAAACACTTCTCCAGACAAAGGCTCGAGGCGACGATGCAGACTCCAAACGGAAAGCTCGGGTAGTTCTGGCATCCGAGACAGAACGCAAGCAAGGCTGGAGCAATGCTGCACCCGTGGCGGACAACCTCCCTTACCACGAGTTTCATCGCATGCACTCACACGCCACAAGGGACTGCTTCCAGCAGGAGAGGATGCGGGGAGACCGCCTTGTCGTGGGATAATCACGGCATGTGTTACCAGGGGTAACTGATCTTGGGGCAAGTCGACACAGGCGTTCGGGAGAGGGTTTAGCTCAAAGGAAGACATGATACAACTTGATCTGACAGCCGGCAATCGAAGTCGCCGGATCTCTATTCTCGATACAATAACTCGATTATGGTTTACACTGGATACTCGATACCACACGATATTGCTAGGGTTCTTAGATCTCTGTGTCAATCTATACCCGAGGGTCGGTTTATATAGTACCCGTACCCCCCTAACTTACTTTACAAGGCACACCCGGGTCCTACCCAGACACGGCGTGCTAACCCTAACTTTCCTTTACAACACCCACAATCCGGGTCACTAGGCCCACGAGCTTGGGCCTCCACAAACATCTTTATCCCTAGCCGTATCCTGCTCACTGTCTCTGGGCCGGGTTATTCCTCGGATCTTGGCATACCGGGTTAGCATCCCCCCATCAGTAGTCCCCAGAATAGCCTGGGCTTCACGGATCTCCTTGAAGCGCTTGCTATTCCTGAAAAGATATCAATCACACGGGCACATGGAAACCGGGTTAAGATGTTTCAACATCCAGCTAGGCCTTGCTCCTTGGTGGCCATGCGATAATTCAGGTTTTTTCCCTCCAAACACCTTGGTTCAAACTTCTGGATCCAAATCATAGTAGCAACGCCAAGATCCTACGCTTGACAGTTAATCCCATCATCGCGGGACGAATCCCCTTCTTTCTTTATCCGGATGCTTTACTCAATACTGGGCGCATATCTCGCAGGAACTTTAAATTAATAGCCGTTTTACCCCCACAATTCCCGGCCTCCACTCACCGAACCGGGCTTATCCAGTCGCACTATAAAAAAGCTCCTTAGGAATGACTCGAACCCTAACGGCTCATTTCCCCCACTCCATTCCTTTCTCCTCTTGAGCTCTCTTTCTTCCTGAGCGCCACCACGGACCTTCCACGCACGTCACCGGAACCCATTGCCCGAAGGCTACGCTCCGCCACCGGTCGCTCCGCGCCACCGCCAAGATCCGCCGGCGAATTCTCATCCGGCCCACCAAGAACCGCGAAAGGACACCAGGCCTGCGCCATCTGCCTCCGCAAGGCCTCCCTCGGATCTCCTCCGGTAAGCCTTTTGCGTTCATCAACTTCCCCTCGCAACCTCTGATTTTTTTCCTCAGATTAGATCTAGATCCGTTCGCCTCAGATTTCTTGGCTAGACCGGATTAGGCTACCCATAGTCTCTTTTAGTTCGCACAAAGGATAAAGCGCATACTCCAACCAACTCGCCTACTGCCCACAATCATTACCTTCGCCACGAATTTGAAAATAAAACTTCCAATCTAGGCTCGTACTGCCCAAGATTTCCGCCCCTGCATCAGTCACTCGGCTGGACTGCTTCTTTTTAATCCCCTTTATTCACATTTGGCGCTTAAGCCACTGCCCATCGTTTTCAAAAAGCTTTTTTACCATTTAGACCCCATAAATTTCTCCATAATACGCGATACCAGGAACTTCCGAGCTTGATTCTACGGGCTAACACCCGGATCTCCTGCCATACCTCAATACCATCCGGCTGATACCTGACCGTTTCATAACTTCCATGTCTTAATCTTCTTCTTATTTGATGCCTTGCAGGTCAACCACATGGCTCCCAAGAAACAGGTGAAAACCCCAACCAAGACTAAAGCCACCAACACCATTTCCGCCAACTGGGGGCGGTCGATGGTCACGAAGGCCAAGTTGGAGGAGCTAGTGGAGCTGGGAGTTCTCCCTCCTCAGGAGGATATCCAATGGAGGGTGCCGGGTAAGGAGACCCGGCCCACCCCTACAAAAGACGAGGTAATCTGCTTCGTGGAACATGTGACCCGGGGTTTTCGCCCACCCGGTCATCCTTTTTTCCGTGACATTCTTAGTCACTATGGCCTTCGCGTCTTCGACATCGGGCCCAATTCCGTGCTAAATATTACCCACTTTATTGTCCTTTCTGAATCCTATTTATGCACTCCACCAAACCTAGCTCTTTTTATCGAGCTTTATCAATGCAAACCATGCCGCGAAAGCGGTGATGGGGCGCTTCTCACTTGCGGCGGGGTTTCGATCCAGCGCCGCAAGAACTCTCCGATGCCATCCCTCACCCTTAATTCTCATGTCAAACACTGGCAGCTTTCTTATTTCTACTGCCAGGACACTTCCCCATCCGGCCAAAAGAAACTGCCGGGTTATTCTGATGGTCTTCTTGATATCTCTGATAAATTTAGTGCCTTTGCCCCTGACTCAGATAGGGAGGCCATCCAGCCTCTGCTATACAAACTCGCCACTCTTAGAGCCCAGGGCCTCATTGGGCTCAACCTAGTGAAGACCTGGGTCGACTTCAGAATTCAACCCAACTCCATCCGCACAAAGCTGATGTGCGAGTATTCTGGGGAACCTTCTGATCCACTACGATACTCTGACAACATCTTCGCAGTCGGCGACACTCTCAAGACCATCAAGGGTTTTCTTACGGAGAAGCTCGAGGTAATCCGGAACATATCCGGGCTAGAGCCCTTCACACTTGAAAACCCGGCCCCCCAGGTAAAAACCCGACTCTGACGCCTTTACTTTCGCTCTTTCCACTTGATGCAACTGATAACCCGTACTTTAACGCCTTTCAGGATGATGACGACTTTTGGAACACCAATACCCCCTAGCTCCGAAGGTCCAGAGGAGCAAGAAGCTGTTCACTCAGACGAAGGTACTCTCTGAGTTTTACTTGACTCGTTTGAACTCACCGTAACCCCTTTATTTCCAACCGTAATCTTGATGACATTCAGAACAAGAAGATGACGAGGAAGAAGATTCGGACGGCAAGGTAGAATCTGCCAGTGATGAGGAAGAACCGGAGCCGGCAACCAAAGCCGGATTTAAAAGAAAAGCTCAAGGAGCCACCTCCAAGGTTTCATCCCCCTTCACACATTCACTTTATATTACCGTAATGATATTCTTGAACCTTTCTTGACGTTATTCCACTGGTCAATCTTGAAGGGGTCGCCCACGCCTAAGCGCAGGTCGACTCGAAATCACCCGGGTAACGACGCCCTTAACCCGGGTTCTTCACCGCTCCCCACTCGGCAAGCTGGTACTTGCTCTATCTTTTCTTGGTTAGCACGGTTTCCTCGAAGCATTCTCGCATAATATTTAACTTGACATTTTCCAGCCTCCCCCGGGTCTGACGATGGATTTCCTTGTGACTTTGCGGTGAATGCCGGGTAAAATCCCCTTCCAGATACTTTCCGATACTTCGTCATCTTTTCCTGACTGCATATTTAGCTGCTTTGTGATAACATCTACAGGGCCACGGTCGCTGTCAGCGATCAAGAGGATTCGGAAGATAAGGGCCCGGGTAAGGGGAACCCAGCTGATAAAACTGCAACCGCGTCTGGCGATGAAGAACAAACATCGCCGACTAAACCGGACCAGCAGGAAACCGAGTATCCAACTGCTTCTCATGCTAGCAAGAGAAAGACCACCGCCTTAGGTGCAGAAGGAGTGTCGGATTCCAACGTGCAAATGACCCGGGTTCCACCTCCTTCTAAGAAGAAAACCTCTTCTAGGAAATTCCAAGGACCCGGGTCCTCTGACACGAATACAGATACTTTCGAACAATTGATGGACAAGCTTCTCACCATGAAGGCTTCGGAGAGCGAGACTTTAGAGCGCATGGCTGCAGAGCACCAGGTAAGAGCGCTTGTTATCTTATATTCCCTATCTAGTCCCCAAGTTCCGAGTATAACTTGCAAAAGTTATGCTTGGTACTTCTCACCATATTTTTCTTGCCATAACACTTAGCTGGTTCTTGCACCCTTTTACACTTACAGGCACATGTAACTCGGTCTGATGAAACCTTGCTGAAGACTGAACAGCTCCTTCTTGCCGAGATAAAACGCCGAGAAATCCTTGAGGATAATATGAAAACTTTGAAGAAGGATGTCTCCAAATACAAGGAGAAGTGCCTCGCCGCTCAGGCCGATTTGAAGAAGTTATCGGATCAAGTCTCCGATACTTATCAGATCTTACTTAGTAAGTGTTTGCCTGCCGGCTAAGTTTTTGCCTGCCGACTAATTTTTGCCTGCCGACTAATTTTTGCCTGCCGACTAATTTCATACCCGGCTGCTACTGATACATTCTTGCTTCTGTTTCCACTATAGGTGCGAACCTTGCAGCTCCAGAGGAAGATGCTATTGTCAAGGTTAGGACCCTGAAGACTGTGCTCCGGACTTTCTTTGCCGGCACCAAATTTATATTGAATGCCATTAATTGGCCCACGGAAGCCTATCCGGGTGAAGAGAACCTTGTCCAAGCCTGCTCCACTGTACCCGGATGGATTGAACTCTGGAAGCGTTCGTCCTGCCGTACTGGTATAGTGCAGGCTTTGACCTTGGCCAAAGCCTACTTTCCGAAGCTTGACCCGGCGAAGATAATCTCCGGGTTTCCTGAGTTCAAGGCGGATGGCGCCAAATTTACGCCTAAGGATTTCAAGGCCATTCAGTCGGCAGTGCGCCCCTCTGCCACCACTCTAGCCGATAGCTTGAACCTTAATACACTAATGGCTGCGTATGACGCTGATGACAAGATTATCACAGAGGAAGCACCCCCGCCCTTTGACCTCTTGGAGAAGTGGGCTGATTACTCAGCTAAGAAGAAGGAGGCAACTTCGAAGAGGGAGGCCGACTTAAAATCAGGGCCGTCCGCCTCTACACCGTCCGTCCTTCCTCCTATCCGCCCTGGCGCGGTGAGTCCGGGTGGCTCTGCCAAAAAAGCTAAGAAGCAGGTCCAGGAGCAAGACCCGGAAGATCGCGCTCAGGAGGCCGAGTAGAGTAAGGATGTCATAATACCTTAGTCACATGGGACCTTTTTGTTTGAGCTATTTTATTCTGTTAATGGTGCGCCTGTGCACTTCTGATACCGATGCAAAAGCTTGTAATATACTTCTATTTGGTGACATATTTTCGCGGCTTTCCTAGCCTTTTGATAATCATACTTTTTGCTGTTCTTCTGAACTTGTTCTTGATACCCATCTCTCTTTTTAGCTCCCTTCATAAGAATCGTTTTTTTGGAGACCAGGGGCTTTGATAAGTGAAATTCTCTTGAAGTTCCCAAGACTCGGATGATAGGGCCGTTTTGAACCTTGGTATCAAAGTGGTTTGTTTCTGTTACGAAGTCCCCAGTCCCCATGACCCAAAGGACGAGTCATGAGGGTGTGGCCTTTCTCAGAGGACAAATCATTCCCTACCAAGGCAAAACCCTAAAACCATCTCATGTAAATACTGAAGTTATGCTTGATAATCACTGAGTTTCCGGCTTATCATCCTTGTACTCTGCATAAACTTGTGGTTTAGATGACCCTTTTGACTATCTTATACTATAAGCCGGCTTTCGCGTGGATACCATGTTGTTACATCCATACGAGAACAGTGTCAGGCAAGTCCCATTGGGCTCCATGGCTGATTGTAATCGTAAGCGAACGAATCATGCCACTTTAGTGCGAGTCACATCAAGCTTAAGTAAGATAAGTCAAGAAAAATTGGCTTCTTTGCCCAGTCATAAGATTGCAGCCGTGCTCGTTTGCGAGGAATCGGCCCTTATAACTTATAGCTATCTATGCCGGGTCATTCGGGTTAGTGGTTGGTTACCTGAGCAACCAACCCCCAAGACCTACATGCAATCGATGCTTTTGATGATACTGAATTATCGATGTCGCATAGATACTACTTACTTGTGATAAAGGCGAAAAGACATAGGACTTGATAACCATCTCTTTATTGATACCAGAAATTTTGGGTCAGCAGGCCGCCTCATTAAAAACCTTCCAGTCCCCTTAGGTACCCTGGGTAGGAAAAGAGCGCGTCTGAAACCTGCCGCCCGTTACATTACTCAGTTCTTTGTAAGCACTGGTCCTGATCCGGCTTGACCAATGCACATCCTCCATAAGTTGGACTTTTTCCTGATGAGTACCGGGTTTGCCAGCCAACCCGGGTGGGGTGTCTCCATGACTTTGCTGGTTGTGGGCGGCCGTGTAACTTCTTCCTTTACAGCAGACTGCTTGGGAGAGTCAACTTCGATTAAGGCCACCAATTTAGCATCTTGCGTTACCTTGGACTTTGCTTTTTCGCCTTCAGTACTCGGCCTTTTTGATGTGGCTATATCCTCCGGGTCTGCTTGAGATCGGTAGTGCTTGAGCTCTTCTTTTCTACAGGCCTGCTCGGCCATTGTTGCGTCTCCTTCGTCACATTCAGCTGCTATATCTCGATTTCCATGTATGGTAATGGTCTTCTTGGGACCCGGGATTTTTAGCTGTAGATATACATAACACGGCCTAGCCATGAATTTGGCATAAGCCGGCCTTCCAAACAGCGCGTGATAGGGGCTGCGTAATTTCACTACCTCAAAGGTGAGCCACTCAATTCGATAGTTATCCTTTGATTCTCCGAAAGCTACCTCCAATGCGATTTTTCCCTCGGGGCATGCTGAATGACCCGGCACTATTCCATGAAAAACTGTCGAGCTTTTTTGCAGTTGAGATTCCTTGAGACCCATGCGTAGGAAGGTTTCCCAATACAGTATATTGATGCTGCTTCCACCATCCATTAAAACCTTCTTTAGTTCGTACCCATTAACTTGCGGTGCGACTACTAGTGCCAAGACTCCTGGGTGTTCCACTCTTTCTGGGTGATCCCTTCTGCTCCATGTTACCTCCTGTTCTGACCATCTCAAGTATCTCGGAACGGCTAACGAAACTGAGTTGACTGCTTGCTTTAGTATCTTTTTGTCCTTGTTAGACCCTCCTGTGGTATGCACATGATATTGACCCAATTGTTTGGGGTTAGCCTGGAAGCCTCCTGCCCCCCCTTGGTTATTACCTTGATTTCCAGCCGCCGGGTTACCAACTGGGGGTGGGCCGTTGCCCGGGTTTGCCCCTGGACCCGGTCCTCCTCCCCGCCCTGCACCTCGCATAGCTCTGTGCACTTCCTCATTTTTCCATCTTTGCAAATCGGCGCATTGTTCTAGGGAGTGGTTAGCTGGCCTGCCATTCCTGCTGTGCTTCGGACATGCCATCCTGAATATGTCCCAATTATTACCCGGCCTTGGTGGTCCTTGATAGTTTCCTCCATGGTGGTTACCTCCGTTGAAATTTCCTTCTGCTCTTGGCCTTGAAGACCCGGCTTCGGTGTTAGCGACAAACTCGGAGCCTCCTTCGAAGGGACGCTTGTTCTGACTACTTCCATTGTTTCCTGACGCTGTTCCGTTGCCGGTTCTTCCATTACCGCTTGTGTTTGCTTTTGTCTTCTTGTCATCAGCTTCTTCTTCTGTGGTATCTGTCGCAGCGTGTTTGTTGCACGCATCCATCAATTCTCCCATTGTGACTTCTGACGCATTTCGACTGGACTTCATGCGAGTTAACTTTTGCACTAAAGGTATATACTTGCATGTTTTTGCCATGGCTTGTAGCGCATCCTTGGGCTGGATGTCTGTGGATGAGTGAAGTATCTCCATAACCCGGCGCACCCAACTGCGCGCCGATTCTCCCTTCTTTTGGACGCATCGCTCTAGATCATCAATGGTGAATAATTTCCTGCAGGTTCCGTGAAAGTGCTTGATAAACGCGGTCTTCAATTCCTCCCAAGACTTGATCGATCCCTCTGGTAGATTGGTGAACCACAATTTTGCTGCTCCTTCAGACATCATCAGATACATGAATTTGGCTTGGAGGTTCTCGGACGCGTTGCGGATTGACATTGCCATCTCGTAACTGCTTAGCCACGTTTCGGGATCCATGGTTGGCTCATAATTCACTACTTTCCCTGGCTCTTTGAACTTTTCCGGGTAAGGTTCAGCTCTAATATTGTCCGAGAGACACTTGGGCCCCGCAAGAATGATTGAAGCCGGCCTTGCCCTGGAAACGTGTGATGCCGCGGGGGGCGCGTCTGGGCGCTGTGCTGCGGGAGGTCCATGCGCTGCAGACCCGGCCGCGGCCCTCCGAGCCCTAGAACTGTCCACGACGGCCTGTGCTGCTGACACTGCCTGAGCGCGGGGAGGAGGCGGCATTTGCTGCTGCTCTTCCCTCCGCCGCGCCGAACTCGTTTGTAAATTCCCTTGCTGCTGGCTAACATATGGCATCCCGTGCATTCCGCTTCTGTGATCCGGGTAATTGGCTTGCTGCGCCACCGCAGTGTGCAACAGCTCGATGGCTTGCCGAGTCTTCTCTGCATGGGGCGACTCTCCCACAGGTATTTGATTTAATGCGAGTGTCGCCGCATATACGTTGTCCATAGGATTGTTGTAGTGGCCGGCTGGCGTGCGGAATCGTGATGGTGGCGGCGGCAGTAGATCGTTGCCGGTTGTGACTCTAGTTTGCGGTGGGGGTAACCCGGTCCGCTCATTCGCCGGATGTGTCGCTGCTGTTGTCTGTTGGGGTGCGGTTCCCTGGTTCACCACTGGTATCGGTTGGTCCTGAGGCGTGATGAACAAATTAGCCGGATTAATAACCCCGCCCGTTGCTGGCAACCTGGTGTGATGCCTTTGATGTATCCTGGACGTTTCCTCTCGAAGCCGGGTTTCCAACGCGTCTAGCTCACGCCGTCGGGTGGCCATCCCCTGTCTATCTGCTTCCACTTGCCTTCTTTGCTGTTCCAATGCACGACGAGCCACGTCCAGATCTCTAACACGCTCTGCCGCGTTTTCTAGGGTGATAACAGTGGCGAGGACTGTAGGATCCAAAATCAAATTATTATCGAACAGGGCCGGGTGACGCGGATTCGAGGGACCCGCCCCTGGTGTCCGATTGGCTTGAAACCCGAACATGTTGGCGTGTTGCTCCTCATCTGCCGCGCGACTGGTGACCGATGCTGACTCTCCATCGACCCGGGTCAAGACCGGGTCTCCGTTAACCGCGCCCTGTTGCTGGGCCACTGCCTGAGCCGCCCCGACTGGTGCCGCGGCTGTGTTTCCTTGGTTAGCCGCGGGGGCTGCATAGACTGCAACTCGGCGCGCGATATCCGGTGTAAATTCAGGCTGTTCCTCTTCACCGTTCTCCTCATACCGGTTTTCCAATAGATCCAGGATAGACCCGGTGTCATCTTCTCCTTGGACCCGGTCGCGTGGGGTCCATGCCGGCTCCTCCGGCTGTTCCCACTCCGCGATGGGTTCTTCTGCTGGATATGTCGTTCCCGTTGATTCTTCATCATCTGATCGGATAGACGTGGCTTTTCCTGGCATAGAATCAGATCCAACGTTGTCAGGGACCGAATTGGAAGCACATACCATACCGATGAAGACGTTGATCCGGCCGATTGTTATGACGGATCCGGTTTCGAGGTGATCCGACTCCGGCCCCCAGCCGGAATCGTCCACCACCTTTTCTCCTTCGTGGTCGATGTAGATCTCGCCGATGACAAGATTCTCCATGCCCTTCCGAGCTTCTCCCGTGATGTAGACACCTTTGGACGCAGGCCCCACGGTGGGCGCCAACTGTCGTGGGATAATCACGGCAGGTGTTACCAGGGGTAACTGATCTTGGGGCAAGTCGACACAGGCGTTCGGGAGAGGGTTTAGCTCAAAGGAAGACATGATACAACTTGATCTGACAGCCGGCAATCGAAGTCGCCGGATCTCTATTCTCGATACAATAACTCGATTAGGGTTTACACTGGATACTCGATACCACACGATATTGCTAGGGTTCTTAGATCTCTGTGTCAATCTATACCCGAGGGTCGGTTTATATAGTACCCGTACCCCCCTAACTTACTTTACAAGGCACACCCGGGTCCTACCCAGACACGGCGTGCTAACCCTAACTTTCCTTTACAACACCCACAATCCGGGTCACTAGGCCCACGAGCTTGGGCCTCCACAAACATCTTTATCCCTAGCCGTATCCTGCTCACTGTCTCTGGGCCGGGTTATTCCTCGGATCTTGGCATACCGGGTTAGCATCCCCCCATCACGCCTCATGAGGGGTGGCCATGAGGGCTACTCTCGAGGAGGCGGCTGACACAATCTTGGGTGAGGGGGAGGCCGCGCTGGAGGTAGATGGGAGGAGCGCGGCCCGAACCAGTACAACGGGTACGGAAACTACAACACCGGAGGCTACAACAACTGCGGCTACCAGCCACCCATGCAGCAGCCACCCCCGCAGCAGCTGCATCGTCCCAACCCACCCGCGCCTCAGGTAAACGGAGCCACACAACCACACGCTGAGGAAAACCAGGGGAGGGGCGACGAACACTGCGGGGGCTACCAAGAACCAATAGGCTACATGGCATATATTCTTGGCGGAGCACATGCTCCACTCTCCAACCTCCACTTCAAGAAGATCTCACGCGAGATCGTCGCTGTCCATTGAGGCACAAGGTCTCCTTCGACATCAATGACCACCCCAAGTCCATATGGACCATGGGAATCCTGCCCCTGGTCTGCACCCCCACCATTAACAACATCGCTGTCAACAAGACAGTTCTCGACGGGGGTGCATGTCTCAACGTCATCTCGGTGCCTACATTCGAACGGCTCTAGGTGCCGGACGAGCACCTGGCCCCCACAAGGCCATTCATCGACATCACCAACAGCACCACAGTCCCCCTGGGACAGGTGCGCCTCGCCGTCACGCTTGGCACACGCCAAAACTACCGCACCGAGATTCTCAACTTCAACATCGCGCACATCGTCCTTGGGTACCCAGCTCTGGGAAAATTCATGGTTGTGACGCACCACACGTACAACCTCGCCAAGCTACCCGGGCCTACTAGCACGATCACCATCCACGGAGAAGTGGAGGAGGGGATGCGCTCAGTCGAACGGGCCTACAAGGAGGTGGCCATCTCCCACCCGGCTGATGAAGACGACATGGGTGATGTGTCCCTTGAAGGGAGGCTGACGTTGGTAAACCCCAATATAATGGTTGTCAAGAGTGCAACGTTAAATTTTCCCTCAAAATAGAAACCAAGGTTGAATCGACCAGTAGGAGGACAAGCAATCTCTGAAGGTTGATGCAGCTGAGGTGGCAGGGCGCACTACCGGTTCAGCATCAACGTGGAACCTACACAACACAATCAAATCACTTTGCCCCAACGAAGCAGTGAGGTTGTTAATCTCACCGGTTTTGCTGAAAACAAAGAGGTTAAACATATGGTGTGGAAAAAAATGAAAGCAATATGAAGCAGTGTGAAAATAGTAGAAGCAGTCTGTGTATATCAGTATGAGAAAATGGACCGGGGTCCACAGTTCACTAGTGGTGTCTCTCCGTGAAAGATAAATAACATGTGTGGTGAACAAATTACAACTGGGCATTTGACAGAAATGAAGGCTGCACCGTAGTGCATATACAAGACATAAAGATTACTATGTGATTCATGTGGGCATTACAACAAAATACATAGACCGTCATCCGACTGCATCTATGACTAATAATCCACCCTCCGAATATCATCCGAACAAACGTTGGGTATTAAGTTGCAAGCAGAAGATTATCGCAGTAAGAAAAATGTGTAATGTAAACAATGTAAACTAAGTAAACACCGTTGTTTTCTCCCTAATAGCAACAACACATCCTCCATCCGTCACGTTTCTGTCCCTCGAGCACATATGTAAAAGAGGCATGAACCCACTATCGAGCATAAATACTCCCTCTTGAAGTTACTAGCATCTACTTGGCGAGAGCATCTACTAATAATGGAGAACATGCAAGATCATAAATAACATATGCATGAAGATAACATGATACATTGATAATCAGAAGACATGGCATTCAACATTCACTAGATCCCAGCAAACACAACATGTAGCATTACATAAAGATGATCTCGATCATGTAGGGCAGCTCACAAGATCTAAACATGAGGTACAAAGTGGAGAAGACAACCATCAGGCATCACTTCGGAGGAGGGCATGGTGGTGTAGATCCCTTCGTTGATGAATTCCCTCCCGGCAGGGTGCCGGGGAGAGCTCCAAAACCCTCCCGATCTCGGGATGACGATGATGGCGGCCTCGGGTGTTTCTTGGAAAAAGTGGTATATCCCTAGGGTTCATGTATCAGGGGGATTATATAGGCGAAAGGGCGATGACGGTGGACACCCGAGGGGCCTACACCACCCCCAGGCGCGGGCTCCGCCCTATGGTGTGGCCCCCCTCCGGGCCTCTTCGGGACTCCGTGGAACCTTCGGGAATTCTAAGACTTCCGGGTTTCGAATTTTTGATTCCAAGAATATTTCCAGAACAACTTTTCTGAAACTAAAAACAACAGAAAATAGGGAAATGGCTCTGTGGCATCTTGTCAATAGGTTAGTCCACAAAATCGACAAAAATGACATAAAGTGTATAGCAAACATGTAGGAAACAACATGGACTTAAGAAATTAAGGATACATTTATGACGTATCAACATCCCCAAGCTTAGTTCCTACTCGTCCTCGAGTAGGTAAACGATAAAAACACATAATTTCTGAGGTGACATGCTACCAACATAAACTTGATCATCAATAATGTAAAAGCATATGTAAGCTGAGATCATAGAACTTCAACACAAGTATGATAAATAAAATTTTAACAATAAAGCATAGCAATCACCTTGCATCATGAGAAGTAACAAAAATAAAAGATCATGAATAACAATGCATCAAAAGTTATACGTTTGTTTCAAGCATAGAGATAACATGGCAAAGTGATATTTCGCTAGTCCTTAAGAGTGGGGCAAAACATAAATACCAGAACACCTTCAAAGTTCATGAGGAAGACTAGAACAAATAATTAGAGAACAAACAATAACACATGATGAATCAATTAATAATGTTTCTGGGACAAATGCATAATAAACTCAGAATGACAACTATGCTCTCTCAACTGTGCATAAAGTTAGTGATACGGGCATCTACTGGCTCCTCGTCCTCAACATAAAATTAAAAGAAATGCCCTTGGCAGAGGGAAGCAGGGATCAACTCATGTGCTAGAGCTTTTATTTTATTGAATAGAGGTGTAAAATGTTTGAAACTCGTCCCAACCATCATACACAAACCATGGCTAACCGAATCCTCGGGTGCCTGCCAACAATCACATACTGTGGAGGAGTGTCTATTTTTAGAGAGGTGTATGCTTATGTCAACGAATAGTAAACAGAAAATACAGTACGTAACAAGCCAACTAGACTTCACAAGAGCGGCTCACATAGAAGAACACATCTGGGTAGAAGGTCATCCCTCTTTCTCTTTTGTTTACACAATTATGCTTTGACTGCAGGGGCAAAAATAGTGAAGATAATTTGTTGTTTTTAATTTGGGGCTGGGCACCCCGCTGCTAGCTCTTCTATCAATTGGATAAGCGGATAAAGCCACTAGTCCAGAGTGTGAAAGTCCAATCAACAAGTGAGATAAATGTTCTGTATTTATGTCCTCATGAGCTAAAATAGGAGCACCAAACAAGAGTAATTTTGAAAGTTTAAAGGTAACACATGAGCAATTTACTTTGGAGTGGAGGTTAAATACCACATGTAGGTTGGTATGGTGGACACATTTGGCAAACTTCGGTTTTTGGGAGTTGGATGCACGAGTAGAGCTCATACTCAGTACAGGTGGAGGCTAGCAAAAGACTGGGAGCGACATATCAAGTGAGAATAAGAGCCATAATCATGCATAGTGACATAAACATCATTAATCAAAGCATAAGTGGCCCACAAGTTCAAAAACTAAATGATCATAGAGGCTATAAGTGTCTGGTTCGTTTCTAAGCATGGAATTGAAGTGGATGAATCTAAAATTGATGCTATTAAAATTGTCCTATTCCTATAAATGTTAGTCAAGTAAGAAGCTTTAATGGATTGCCTAGTTTCTATAGAAGGTTTGTCAGAGATTTTAGTACACTTGCTGCACCTTTAAATGAGTTAACTAAGAAGGGTGTTGATTTCGACTTGGGGGTTGAACAGGACATTGCATTTGATACTATTAAGAACAAGTTGATTTTGGCCCCATTGCTAATTCTTCCCAATTTTAATAAGCAATTCGAAATAGAATGTGATGCAAGTGATATTGGTATTGGTATTGGTGGAGTGCTCATGCAAGAAAACAAACCTGTAGCTTATTTTTCTGAGAAATTGCATGGTGCTCAATTGAACTATTCTGTTTATGATAAAGAATTGTATGCACTTGTTAGAGTTCTTGAGGTTTGGAAACATTCTTTGTGGCCAAAAGAATTTATCATACTTTCTGATCATGAGGCATTGAAATTTTTAAAGAGCCAATCTAGCCTTAATAAAAGACATGCTAAGTGGGTTGAATTCATTGAATCTTTCCCATACATAATAAAATATAAGAAAGGCCAAGATAATGTGGTTGCTGACGCTCTCTCTAGGAAAAAGTATGCTTTTAACTCAATTGGATGTGAAAATTCCTGGTTTAGAGAGTGCGAGAGATTTGTATGCTCAAGATAATGATTTTAAACATGCATATGCGAATTTTACTATTGTGAAAGCATGGGATAAATTTCATTTGCATGATGGATATTTGTTTAGAGATAACAAACTATGTGTGCCCGAGTCATCCTTGTGTTTGTTATTGTTGCAGGAATCACATAGTGGTGGATTGATGGGACACTTTGGGAGGGAGAAAACATTGCTGATGTTGGCTGATCACTTTTATTGGCCACAAATGAGAAGAGATGTGGAGAGGTTTGTGAGACGTTGCATCACTTGCAACAAGGCTAAGTCTAAACTAAAACCTCATGGATTATATACTCCTCTTCCTGCACCTACTACACCTTGGCAAGACATTAGTATGGATTTTGTGTTATGTTTGCCTAGGACTAAAAAAGGACATGATTCTATATTTGTGGTAGTGGATAGATTCTCTAAAATGTCACATTTCATTGCATGCCACAAGAGCGACGACGCGTCGCACATTGCTAATCTGTTTTTTAGGGACATAGTGAGATTGCATGGAGTACCCAAGACTATTGTTTATGATTGTGATGTGAAGTTAATGAGCTATTTCTGGAAGACACTATGAGGGAAGCTAGGGATAAAGCTGCTGTTTTCTACTACTTGTCACCCCCAAACTGATGGACAAACGGAGGTGGTGAATCGCACATTATGCACATTGTTGCGAGCCATGATAAAAAAGAACCTGCGGGAGTGGGAGGAGTCTTGGCCACATGTTGAGTTTCCATACAATAGGGCTGTAAATTCTACTACTCAGCTATGCCCGTTTGAGGTGGTGTATGGTTTCAAGCCAATAACACCACTCGATTTGCTACCACTTCCTGTACAAGAGAGAGTCAATATGGAGGCTTCAAAACATGCTGATTTTGTAAGGAAGATCCACAAGAAGACCAAAGAAGCAATTGAGAAAACAGGAAGAATGTTGCTGAGAGAGTTAATAAGAAGAGGAAGGAGGTACTATTTCGGCCAGGAGATTTGGTGTGGGTGCATTTTCGCAAGAATAGGTTTCCCACATTGCGCAAGTCCAAGTTGATGCCCAGAGGTGCTGGTACATATAAAGTGCTTCACAAGATAAATGATAATGCCCACAAGATTGATCTTCCTAGTGATGAGTTTGGTGTGAGTAATTCCTTCAATGTTGCTGATCTATCACCATACCATGGAGAGGACCTTGATGCGTCGAGGTCAACGCCTTTTCAAGGGGGGGGGAGGATGATGAGGTCATCCCTAGTGCTCCTACACTTTCTTCCATTGAAGATGTTGCTATTCAAGAGGAACATGATGAAGTGAGAATTAGACCAATGGAAAGATCAAGAACTAAACTATTAGAACAATAGGTGAATTCTCTCTTATTAGAATATGATGTTTGTTTTCATGAGAATTTTATACTACCTAAATCCATGCACTTATGTATACTCAAGGTTGATGATAACACAAGCATGGATGGAGGAGCACATCAAGAGGAGCTGGAAAACAAGTGTTACAAGGTGGAAAACAAACATATCAAGTGGGAAAACAAATGCCCCATGGTGGAAAACAAGCCTATACATGAAGAGGAGCAAGATGGAGATATTTTCCACAAGGAGCATGAGAGAGGGGGCGCATAACACAATGTTGCTGCTCCTAATAGAGAATCCTATGTTGAATAGGAGTGGGTCCTGTGTGTACCTTTGGCCGCACCCTTTCATGGGTCGGTTTGTATCTAGTTGGTCGAGTCCACACCCAATTATTGAGTCCTAGTCGGTTTGGAGGAGGATGCTTGTGCAAGGGCCTTGTGGCCACACCCCTCTCCCTCATATAACCCTCCAAACTGCGAGTTGAGGGGTCCAGACTACGTTATACATTAAACCCTAGAACCTCTTGTTGATTTCTTGTAAGCTTTCATGTGGAAGTAATACATCTGCAAGTTTTGCGTGCTATCTGCTATTCCACTGGGAATCAGTTGATACAGGACCACTAGTAGTGGGTGGCTACTCGTGCAAGTGTGTGGATTTGCGAATATCCAAGGGATTGATTGCTGCTGCAATTGGCATCAGGAATTAGCCGGAGAGTTCGTGGAGAGACACAAGTTATCAAACCATTGTTATCATGTGAGTTCACTGTGAAGATCGGGCATCCCCTTATTAGAACATTTCGCTAGAAAGAGAACTAAATTACATTTTTAGTCCATTGTGAGGGTTGGCTATGATTCTATTGATATTACTTAATTCTTGCTTCTTTCCTAGCTAAAAGGCGTTAAAGAAAAGCGCATGTGGGAGGCAACACACTTTGTTTTCTTTTTGTTTTCTATGAGTATTTGAAGTTGTTACTCCTGTAAGAACCGCTCTTTATCCTTTTGATTTCGTTTTTTTCCAAGAATAACCGCTATTTGAGAGGAAGTGCAACTCGTTTTCTATCTAGATTTTTGCGTCTCACCAAAAAATTTGTATCTCTCAGCCAGAGTGCATAAAATCCTGAAAAACATCACACGGTTGTCCCAGGTTGTTATCTAACTTTGATTGTTATACCACTTTTTGATTTGAGCTTCGAAAGTGCCTCGAAAAAATAATCTTTATAGTCAGTTCTGTTTTGATAAATTTCTGCCTTTGATTGCATTTGCTTCTTTATCTTTTTCTTTTGTGTTCTCTTTGGGAGAGGGGTTTAAAAAGAAGCTGTGACAGTAGATAATTTTTAAATTGAGTGATTGACTTATGTTGAAACTGAACCAAGTGGATTTATACATTGGATGCACTAACCCAGCTAATGAAGATTGTGAGAAGTTTTGTGTGAAGGAAGTTTTCAAGTGTAAGGAGAGGAAGATAATATGAGAGGATCAAGGATGGACAAAAGTTCTGAAGAAAATATCCCCAAATGTCCTGTAAATTTACGGGATTTATTTTTTGCCTGGAACAAAGACGGACTCCAAAGGTGAGCCGGAGAGGGGCCAGGTGACCCCCAAGCATAAGTCCACCCTAGGCCGTGCCTGGTGGGCCCCCCTCCACCCCGAGCACCCCCTCATGCCGCCTCTTCGCCTATAAAATCACATTAACCCTAAAAACATCAGGGACAGAGAAATTTTCCACATAAGAGATTTAGAAGCGCCCTCACCTCAAAAGTCCAATCTAGGGATTTTGGGGTCCTGCTCCAGCACTCTGCCGGAGAGGGAGATCATCACTGGAGGACTCTATATTGCCATGATTGCCTCTGGACAGATGCTTGAGTAGTTCATCTCGAGACTACAGGTCCATAGCAGTAGCTAGATGGTGTTATATGTCCCTTGTTCCTCCATGTTCAGATCTTGTGATCTTCCTAACATGATCAAGATCACCGTTATGTAATTGCTACATGTTGTTTTTGCTGGGATCCTATGAACCATGAAATTATTTGTTCATGTACTTTTGAAAGCTTCACTTATATCTTTAGAGTGTTTTCATCTTGTCTTGCAATGTTCTCCGGTGTGTATGATTTCCTTGGCCACATGATTGTATGCACCTCCAAGAGAGGGTTTATATGCTAGATAGTGGGTTCATGCCTCCTTTTCATCTGCACTCGAGTGACAGAAACGTGTAAGGTGGAGGATGTCCTTTTGCCACTAGGGAGAAAACATCACTGTTCTTGTCCATGAATGGGAATTAATGCTTATATTACGTATTGTTCTTATTGCTTTTGTCTGTTGCACACAAGCAATCACTTCATTGCTGTGACGCCCCGAGATCGGGCACTATGCAGATTTCAGCATTTCCGCCAAAATCCACATAATAACCGATTTCAGGTTGCCACTTGTGATAACATTACAACAGTTCACGAATATTCCGCAACAACAACAGAAAAGATATATACAAGACGACTCAAACGAGTCAAGAATACAACTGATACAATACAAAGATCCAAATAACAGCGGAAGAAACAACATAGCGTTCGACTACGGACAAGATACAAATTGGACTAAGAGTCCTGAAGATAACCGATGGCGTCCGATCCCTGCCCAGGCCAAGCCGGAGGGATTCCCAAGCTAACGTCGTCAAACTTCAAACCTGTTGACTGCAATGTGGAATATGCAGCCACGAAATGGATTCGTGGGTCAGTACTATTAAGTACTGGCAAGTGGATAAACCATACTCACAAGATACCAACGTACCCAATCATCACAAGATACAAATACTTTGGGTACAACAGAAGGAAGGGATTATTGCAATGAAGCGGCAGCGGGCTGCACTAACTAACTACAGAGACGCGCTACAACTTCCGGCTAAAAGAAAGGGATAAGATAGCGCGACAAAACCAACTATAACTACTCACCAAACAATACCCATCCAGGGTTACCCCCTACTAAGGAAGCAACCCAAGGAAACTCACGCTGTTGATTAAGGTGACATTCATTTTTATGGTGAAGGTAATACTATATTACTAGTCAAGTTATTATCATTAGGTGTAAGTTGCCTGAGTACTTGTTAGCCAGCACTTTCACCAAGTCGTCACATAACCGCGGACAACACGGCTTCTCGAGAAGATTCATCCCTGCAGGGTGCGCTACAGTACCCGTACACACTCAAGCCACCAACTAAAACTCAGGTTGGCTCGACACGACCCAAACCGTCTCTACAATCTGTCCTAGGAGCCACGGAGCTATAAGGTCCCGACCAGTCCGACCTAACCTAAGCGCAAGGGTGAAAACCACACCCCGGCACCACAGGCCTCGCCCTATATGCATCATCATCATCATCATCAACAGTAACCATGGGGGGCCCACCCATTCATGCATATGAGCAAATGGAACACCCGAACTAAGTGTGGCTCTTTGGACAAGCTGCAAATCAGGTCTAAGTCGAGGGGGGTCCCATACTACCTCCCGGATGCGGTTAGCACGCTCATCATGGATCAATGGACAAGACTCTTTTCCTAAGTTCGACACTAGCAGGCTCCAAAACCACGCCGGGCCTCCTGCAGGTGCCTTATCATCAAATTATTATTACCCCAAACATTAACATGTTGTTGATTAAATTGAAATCCAACTATCAACTAAACAGGTGATACGACAAAGGACAACAAGACTCGAGCACAAACAAATCTAAGCATGCAACTATGACACGAGGGCCAACAAGGTAAACAAGCGACAGTTGATAGAAAGTGGAAGGAAGGCTATATCATGGCTGCAAGGTAAACATATGATAGGATCGAGACACAAGCATCGAAAATACTAGGCTAGCATAAAGAGGACGGAAAGAATCGGTAACAAGTGATGAAAGGCAGCCATAGGTAGCAAGTGAGTATACTTGCCTGAGATCCAGCAAGTAGAGGTACATCCGCAGAACTTGTCGTTGCTCACATCATCTCAACGTCCTATCCGCGAAGAAGCAACGAACTAGAACAAACACCGGATGCAACAATTACTTCTACGGCAAAAGATCCAGCATGATCAAGATATGGATGCATGACATGCGGGGATGCAACTTAACCAATTTAAGTTGAGACAAAAGCCCAACATTTAATTAGGAAGGTTTAAGTTATTTATCTAACCATCAATTTAAATGTTGATTAGCATGGATAACAATTAGTGGGTGAGCTAACCAAATTTAAATGGAATGGGTCACAAATTGTATTGAAAAGTTTGAAAACATGTATAAAATGTTTCACTGAACATTTTGAGCTATTAAACATAATTTTTGGATCATTATTGAATTTATTATGCATTTTTCCATAAGCACTTTTATTCTGCCCCTTTTAGTAAACATAAGGAAACATGTTCAAATTTAATTCAATTGTGACCAAATAAAATACCATTGTGTAGAGTTTGTTAAGAAAAATTTTTAGAGCTCAAGTTTGCTCAATTTGGGTGAACAGAACTCAAGTTATGAATTTCCAAAGTTTCAAATTTTAATAGCCATTTCTGTATTTAATTATTTAGTGCACAATTTATTACATAAACATGTTGCAACTTTGTTACTAACAGAAAGAGCACAAGATGCTGAATCCATAGAAATTTGAATCATTGAAATTGGAGCATTTTTCAATTTGTTATTGATTTTACAAATAAAGATTTAGTTCTGTTTTTCTGGATTTCGAGAAATAAAAGAAAATGGAGAAAAAAGGGGTGGCTTTGCCACGGGTGGGATTCGAACTCGGGGCTCCAGGGAGTGCGGATCGGTGCGCAGACACTGGGCTGGATGCGCTCTTGTGTTTGAATACAGATCCGAATCATACTGAAGTGGAACAGGGCGGTGTATCTGACGAAACTGAACTGCACACGCTGCACGCAACGGTGACAGGCGGCCAACAGCGATTTGGAGCGGAGGGGCTTGTACCGCTCGATGGAGAGTAATAGAGCTAGGAGAAGGGAAGAAGAGAGGTCCCTGGGGACGGGTGCTCACCCTGGTTGGCTCGGTGGAGGTGTACACACTCGGAGGTGGCCGTGGGCGACGAGGACGACGACGACCGGGCGCTCCCGCGGGCGGGCGACGTCGAGGAAGACGAGCTCGGCGCGGCGGTCCTGGAGCCTCCCAGGTCCGGCCGAGGGGACGAGGTCGAAGAGGGCGACGCCATGGTTCCATTCCCGGCCTCCGGAGGTCTTGGCGATGACCACAACGATGGCCCTTGGCCCCCCAAGTTTCGGCCATGGTGGTGCTCTCCTCTCTCTCGGTTCAGAAAGTTCAGAGATGAACAGGGAGTAGAGGAGGGAGAGGGGTGGCGGCGGCAGGAGGGAGAGGGAAGAGGAGAGGCTAGGGTTAGGGTTTGGAGGGGAGGGGCTGCTTTAGAGGAGGGGGAGGGAGCAGGTGGGGAGAGACCATGGTCACGTTCTCTGCGTGTCCTTTCTCGTGAGGAAGACGACAAACAGGGGGTGGGCTGGGGGCTAACGGACTGGGGTGGTAGGTGGGCCACTTTGGGCCTGCCTCCCCCAGCAGCTCATTTTTATTCTTTTTTCCTTTTTTTTGTAGAAGAGAAAAGATAAGAAAACCAAGAAATTTTTAGGGGTTTTGTTTATGCAACATTTTTGTGGAAATTAGCATGACAATTGCCCAAGTGCATGATTCTTTGTTTTTTTTTTTGAAAATTTTAAAATGTGCCAAAGTTTTGACTTTGAATTTGAATTCACAATAAAAGGAATTTTCATTTAACCAAGCAATAAAAATTAATTCCACTTCAATTTTCATTGAAAACCAATTGATGTGTTCTGTTAATGATTTGATGTGAAAACATTGGAACATGTCTGAATTTTTAAATTGTTTTGAGTTTTTTTTCAAAAAATTGGTTTGAAACAAATGTGCAATGCATATGATGCATGATGCAATGCAAGGAAAAAACAAAACAACCAATTCTATTTGAGGGAAATCCCCCGGGTGTTACAATTGCTGCAACTTAATACCAGCGAGATTTGATGGATTTGTGTCTGAAGGTGGACTTTTAGAAATAGATGTTGTCAGATGGCGTTCTATTTACCTTGACGTAATGCCTATAATATTAGAACCCGTAAACTTATTTTGTCATTATAGTACTGTCATACGCTCATGATTTGTCAATTGCCCACCTGTAGTTTGTTCACCCAACATGTTTATTGTATTTTTGAGGGACACCACTAGTGAAACTATGGCCACTGGTCCTATTTTCCTCATTTTTTACAACCTTGTTTACTTGTTTTCATCATCATTAACTTGTTATTACGTTTTCATTTTAATATTCTCCAACTATTTGATACAATTAATTCTCTAATTTTCAGCAAGACAGGAAGATTGACAACCTTCTCGAAAAGTTGGGAGCAAGAGAGAGTTTGTGTTTGTGTGCAGGTCCACGCTTGGTGAATAAAGCTAAACGACACCGTTGATACAAGCAACCTACTGAGAGACTTTGAATTCCTACTAAATTGATCATCCTGGTTCCTTAGTGGGGAAATTTTCTACTGGACTACATCATACCTTCCTATTGCGGTTTCCCAATGGGTGTGTTCCAACGCCATCAATCCTGAAATAAATCGAATGATATTGCTTAAGTCATTCCCTCCGCCTAACAACGGGAATATTCAACATTCAAATTGACGAGGGGAACACTGGCATAAGAGATCTTATCTAGAAACTCACCACATCGGAAGCTAATAGCTCTAGCGGGGTTGATTGGAGCATCATATCATCACAAAGGCTTGAGTTACAAAACCTAAATTTAGTGGGAGGGAAAGGGATTAGACATCCTAGTATTATTCATGTTTTGGACATCTACTTGACTGGTCCTCATGGTGATTCATGGATCTTTGACACCGGATCAGCGACCCTATGCAACTCCCAATTAGTGTTAAAGAATGTGAGAGACTTAAGGTTTGGAGAAGTACCAATGAAGGTCGGCAACGGAGCACACTTCATGTTCGTGTTGTCGGCACTATGGATCTTCACCTACCATCAGGGTTCATTCTAGAACGTAGTAATTGTTACTATATTCTAGTATTGAAAAAGAATGTTATTTCAGGTTCGCAACTCTTACGTGATGGGTATTATTTTAGTTCCGAGAAAAATTCATGTTTGATTAATTATTATAATGCATTTTATGGATCAAACCCTATTGAGGATGGTCTATTCAAAATGAATCTTGAAAAGGAAGTAGACGTCTTGCGCATTAGTGCTAAAAGACTAAAAGTGGTGAAAGATGATACTTACACCTGGCACTACCGTCTTGGGCACATCAGTAAGGATCACATGAAAGAACTACATAAGGATGGGTTGTTGGAATCATTTGATTAATGTGAAGCATGCTTGATAGGAAAATTAGCCAGACACCATTCAACAGAATAGTCTAAAGGGCAACATAATTGCTCGAAGTCATACACTCCGATGTGTGTGGTCCTTTGAACATTTCTATACACGGTGGCTATCTATATTTTGTGATTTTCACTAACGACTTGAGTAGATATTGTTATGTCTATTTAATAAAGTAAAAGTAGGAAACCTTTGAGAAATTCAAGGAGTTTCAAAATCAGGTAGAAAATAAACATGACAAGGGGATAAAATTCCTACGATCAGATCGTGGAGGAGAATATCCGACTCATGAGTTTAGTCAATACATGAAGGAACGTTGAATTATTCCACACTTACACCACCAGGAACTCCTCATAGGAATGGAGTTTCAGAAAGACGTAATCGGACCTTAATGGACTCAGTTAGGTCAATGATGGCACTGTGTGATCTACCACTATATTTTTGGAGATTTTAATTAGAAATTACATCTTGCACTTTAAATAGATCATCACCAAAGTCCGTTAAAATCTACTCCATATGAGATATGGATGGAAAGAAGCTTAGCTTAAAATATCTCAAGATTTGGGGTTGTGAGGCTTATGTTAACGCTTACAAGTAACCAAACTTGAACCTAGGTCGGACAAATGCACCTTCACAGAGTATGGCCAAAATACTCTTAGGTATACATTTTATAATAGCATTGACGGCAAGGTGTTTGTTGCCAAGGGCGGTGTGTTTCTAAATAAAAATTATCTTTCAAAATAAATTAGTGGGAGAACGATTAGTCTTGAGGAGATCTAGCTCTGCTAGGGTTTCTAAGGGCGGTGAGAATTTCTTCTTTCCGTCATCGTTCTTTGTACCGCCGGGGCCTGCTTTCTCTATCACCCAGTCCTGCAAGTCCAGCTTCTTGGGGTCGACAGGCTACCGCCTCTTTGGCGGTTCCACCTTTTAGGGCGGTGGAGGTGGCGATTTGGACGGTGCTACATTCGATCCTTGTAGCTGTATGTATGGTGCTATTGGATCTCCTTCTTTACCGTCCTGGAGCGTGGCTTCCGCCTTTTCAATGTCTTGTTCTTCCTTGGAGGGTGTTTGTTCATCCTCTTTTGGGATTTCTTCCTTTGTTGGCTAATTCTGCGCTGCCATATAGACATTGTTTGAGCATCCAGTTGCTTTCCGGACTTTCTCAGCAAAGCCCGTTCCATCATCATTGGAATCTGTTCCGGCTTCCGAGTCCTCCTTGTCATTTATTGCGGCCAGTATTGATTGGTTACGGTGCCTTCCTTAGAGGGCTCTGCTTGCATCATGCCAAATAAGTGAGATCTGTTTGTCGAAACTTCCGAGGAAGTTACGGTTGCAGATCTGTTTGAGCTACATGCTTTTTTCTGACCTACGTTGGTGGGGGTGGTGGGCGGTCGGAAAGAGCTTTCTTCCTCCACAAAATCCCATTGCTTCCGTCGTTAACCCGATGAAGATGTTGACGGATCCAACGGGGAAGACGTACAAGCAAACGAGGTGGTTGCGAGCCGGCGTTACCGTATTGTCGTTGACGATCTAGCCGCCGTACGGATCCGGGATGGCAGTGCCAGCGGCAATCTTGTCGCTGATGCCACCCAGGAGTCCTGCCCGGAAAATCACCCTAGACGCCGCTAGCCCCATGGAGGGCGCCAACTGTTGAGTTGTGGGGAATTGGTTCGTGGCAGGGAATGTCATATCCTGGAGGTATAGAGCGTGGGGCAAACATGGGGGAGTTGCTAAGGCGGAAGACACAGAGCTTTTATCCAGGTTCAGGTTAGCTGGATTGGCTCCCTACTTCCTGCAATATCAACTATGGCGGCGATAGCTGAACGCAGGTTACAAGTACCTAGGCTAGATAGAGTCTGTCCTAGGATTTATCTCATCCAACTTTATATAGGAAACCAGATCGAGATTTATCGGAGAGATCTACCATCCATATGACTAAATCTATAATATATGTCATCCGAGTCTTAACCTAACTCGGATGGGCTTGTAGGGCCGTCGTTTGGACATCTCCCTGCGCTTTGTCCTACGGTGAGCGCCAACTGTCGAGTTCTAGGGAATAAATTTGTGGAAAGGGATGCCATATCCCGGAGGTCGAGAGCGTGGGGGTGAACGTGGAGGAGTTGCTAAGGGCGAAGATACTGAGCATTTACCCAGGTTTAGGTTAGCCGAATTGGCTCGCTACATCCTGCAGTATCAACTATGGTGGCGGTAGCCAAACACATGTTACAAGTACCTAGGCTAGATCAAGTCTGCCCTAGGGTTTATCTTGTCCGGATTTATATAGGAAACCAGATCGAGGCTTACAGGAGAGATCAACCATCCATAACGCTAAACCTATAATCTACGCCATCCAAGTCTTAACCTAACTTGGATGGGCTTGTAGCGCTGCCGTCTGGACGTCTTCCTGCACTTCGTCCTACGGGCCGCCCAAAACAACCTCCAGCCATATCTCTTGGGCCGCCCCTCAGTCCGGTCTTCTGGATGTCGGAGGATACCCCCTTTCTGGATATCCCCGACACCGATTTCACCTAGGAGAGGGGGGTGTGGCCAACTACTTTGTGCGGCCAAGCCCCCTCCTAGCTGAAGTAGGACTCCTCGCCCCTTTGGTATGTCCCCCTTCCCTCCAACTATAAAATTATCCACAAGGCTTGAGGTAAAACATAATTTTGTGAGAAATTGTCTCTCAAGTCTCTCTCCCTCTCTAGTAGAATTAGAGGGTCTAATTACAGCTTCTAATTAGAGCCCCTCTAATTTAATTAGAGCTTCTTCTAATTGGGTTTTGAGGTGTCCTCCCCCTAGGTAGACCTGGCTCTAATTACTAGTTCCCTATCATATGTTCAGAAAAATCCAAAATTATATAGCTCTAATGGAAGTCGATTAGTGTTACCAATCAGCAATGCCGAAAGGTTGTCTCTCTTCGTTGGTGCCGAGTCCTGGACGACGGAGCACTGACGGGTTGATACGAGCGTACGCGTGCACACCATAAGAAGGATTGCACGTGTGTCCTTGATGAGGGAAGTTTAACGTATTTGCAACTAGGCCTAGTTGTGAGGATCTACGATTGTTCAGAACTCTTCTACCACTACACTGAATCCGCTGCCCGGTGAGTCGTGATCTTGGTCAATGCATGTATGGTTATCTGCATAGTGATCTTGACGGATTACGAATGGCAATTTTTTTAAATTCTGCAGTGTAGACCAGCACCCTCCCGATTGTACCCTCCTCCCCGCCGCTAAAGGCACGACCGAGAGAATCTTGGTAGTCGCTGGCGGCAGGGGGACTCCCTGTCCTCCTCGCATAATAGTGCGGTGGCGTTGGCCATCTCGCTCTTTCTCTTGGTCGTGGTGCAAGATGATCACCTCGGTGGCGCGGTTCTCCGATGGCGACATCGGCTGTTTAGAGTAGCAACGGAGAGGCCATCGGTGTTTTCGAGGGTTGCGGTCTTCAAGATCGGCAAGGAGGTGGACAGTTGCATTGATGCGCGGTCTAATGGGCGGCAACAATGATATATGGCGGGATGGATGTTTTGGGCCCGATCTGGGTTCCTAGGGGCTCAATTGGAGCTAGGCACCTACAATCCACCCTGCTCTTTAGCACCGGCTTTATCGCGGTCAAATTAGTGATGGGTTTTGACTTGCGTGGCCGCCAGTGAAAACCGACGAGAACGATGGAGGCTCTTTTTTTTTGAAACATTTTCTACTGCAGGGGAGTCCCCCACAGCCCTTTATTACCAACCACAAGCGTTACAGTTACAAATATGTACAAATAAACATGGGATTAGACTAAGACAGTCTATCCCAGGCTAAATTAAGGAATTAATCCATAGCTAAGTCAGCAGCCACAACAGCACTCAACCTATGCTTAAGCATAAGGAGATCAAACATGAAGCCCACTTTCCATCCCATAAAGGAATGTCTTTCTGATTTAAAAATTACTCCATTCCTCTGCTTCCAAATATTCCAGCAAGCAAGAATCACAATCTCAGTGAAACATGGCCCCTTGAAAGAATGGTGGCTCTTTTAGCGGTGTTTCTTGGTGAAGGAAACATTTTTTTATTGCAGCCGTTTCTTTGCTTGGGATGCTCTAGAGGAAACTCTTGATCCGAGCTTCCCGGATCAAACGCTGGCAATATTTTTGGTGCCATTCTCCCTCTTGAGGGCCACGTTTTTGGAGTTTATTCTGACTGGAGTGATCTGAAGGGGGGACAATGTTGCTTTCTTGTGCATTATCGACGATGTGTGTCGTCGGCATGGTGCAGCAGAGCTTTAGCGTAGGTCTCGTGATGGCAAACACGTGCAAGGCAGAGACACTGTCTGATGACATGGTGGTGTGGACGGTAGGCCACACAAGGCCATTGCATTGATCACTCATGAAGATGGGTCGGCGGGAGACGGCAGCGGCGGAGTATCAGCGTGCGCATACATCGTGCGTCGAGAGTTTTCCCGGACCGGATTGTGCTCCCGGCTCGCCGTTATACGGCTTGGTTGAGCCCTCCGGATTTGGATGATGTGCGTATGTTGTAAGGTCGGAGCACTTGGCTCCGATGAGGTCCACCTCTTTCATCAGGTTTGTATGTGTAGCGAGTTATTGTCTGGACGGTGGCTTCCGGCTAGTCCATGTATTTCTTTGTAAGGTAGTTTTGTTTGAGAGTGGATAAAATGAACATGGGGCATATGCTCCCTCCTATTTAAAATGTGCACTATTCATCTTTTAAAAAGTAAAAAATGTGAAACAAATCAGATGCATAGGTAATGCAAACCGAGTGCGCGATATATAATCTTCGTGATGAATTCTTATTTACTTTATCTCCGCAAAAAAAAATGGTGCTATATAGCAGAGCATATGTGTCAGATCTTTGTCTTCTTTACATAGGCCAAATAAAAAGTCGTTTCTTTATAAAATATTGTACTCTTACATATTAGCTGTAGATGTAAGCGCGTGATTTTTTTTTTGGAATTTTTGAACATTCGAAAGTTGCTTGACCCAGACAGGATCACTACACCTAGGTTGAGTATTTTCCGGTTTCGTTTTCTATTATTAACAATAAAAAATGCTATTTGCATCCGCCATTTTGATGCATAGGCGGGTTTATCCTCCACATCAAAAAATATATATCAAAACCAGGCCCTAGTAAAATAACAGCTGCCTCTTGCGGATCTCACCTTTTTGAAACTAGTAGAAGTTAATGCATCCCGATAGTATCATTTTCCCTATAGCAGCAACTTTTTAAAGGGGGAAAACTGCACCGGCTGTTGGCCTTGAAGACGGCTGGCCGCGGTTGGTTGCGAGAAATTTCGTGGAAGCAACATACCTTCCATATAAGTGTAGGCATGCATGCATGGGCATCGTCATCTTGGCCTTTGTTTCCATTCTCGGCAATGAAAGCGATTCCCGTATTCTCCTAGATCTTTTCTTTTCTTTTCTTTTCTTTGCAATGCAGTCTTTTCTCTTTGCCATCATTTTACGATACATCTTAATCTGAGCGAGAGTAGCAGTGTACTGTAAGCCTCGTTTTAGGCGTTGATTTCATGTATTCCAGGGAAACTGTTTTTCTGTATATGTTTAATATATGGAAAATTTCCTCACGTCAGGGTAATTTCGTCGGGTGAAACACTCATCCATCACTGTGATTAGAGCCCAATAGGTATGAACTACGAACGGCACCACTGCAGCAGCACGCCTGTCCTGGTTCCTTCCCTCGACGAGTGAATCGCTGCCGCCACGCCCGTCCACTTCGCGATTATCTCCCCGCGATGTCTCTGCTGCCCCCACGCACTATGGTCCGGTTCATTCCACATACGCGGCCGCAACAGTTCAGCTCAGAAGCACGATTCTTGCCCTACTCTAGCCGCTGCTCATACTGTGAAGTAAGTATATATGGATATGTTTCTTGTGTAGACACACTTATTTCAAAGTCATCTATTTCTGAACACAGAGAGTGTATTTCCAATCTTCAAATGTCATGTACTCAAACTCTCTATTATGTTTCTGAGCTAAATGAAATTGGCGCCTCCCACTGTTAAAAAAAACATACGCGGCCACAACACGATCGTCCTTGCTCACGCTCTGATCTGTGTCCCTATAACTACGCCCTGCCAATGTAGTCCTCCCCTGCTGCCCGTGCCTCATCGATTATCTGTACCTAATACTCTTCCGTATCGAAATATAAAATATTGTACCGTTTTGTAGACAACATGTATCTAGACACGTTTTCGTGTGTAGATTCATATATATCTTACACTAAAATACGTTTAGATACGTTTAGTCTAGAAAATGTTAAAACATTTTACATTTGCATACGGAGAGAGTAATAAAGAGAGGAAGATTTCTACTTAAAATTTTCGTTCGGCTCACTTTTTACCGATTTTCTCTTCCACCGAATCAATATAATACATACAAACTGCCACCGCCTGTTCCAGTTCGTTTTTTTTTTCACCGACTAATTCACACCCTAGACGGACGTTGCGGATATGCATCAGAGGAGACATCGGGATGGATTTCTCTATGCCACGCCGTTGGCCGCCGCCGCGCCTCCAGCATGCCACTCCTCCTCCTAGCCCTTCTCTTTCATCCGAAACTGCTCCGAGCGTCTAGAGCTCAGATCTGATGTGCGGTCGATGGATCTAAGGCTCACCCTACAAGAGGGGATGTCCCCTTGGCCTGGAAGTAGCACCGTCCGCTCACGGCGACCGAGATCTGGAGTAGCACTGTTCCCTCACGACGACCTTGATTCCCTACCATCGGACCGTAAGCCAAATCATTTCGCGGCGGCTGAACTTCTTTGGTCGAACCAGCTCTCTGTGCAACTCGGATGTCCCGCGCCACTGCCCAACAGGTGCTCCGGCTACGCCACCCAGCTTGCCTTGGCGTCGATTAATCCAGTGCGTTCTACTAGCCCCTCCACCGGAGGCCAGCACAACCATAAGCCTAGGGCCCACCAACGACCCAACTAGTCCTGTCTACTGGGTTGCGTGTACGGGAATTTAAAATTTTCTCCATGCATACTACACAACCACCAAGATCTATTTATAAAAATACAAGTGAATAACAATTCCAAGATCTAGTTCTCGAGAACGTGTACCAGCCACCGTATAAGCGAAAGAGGTGTTGGTGACGATGTCGATGAAGTCTGTAGAAGATCTTCACGCACAAGCCTATGGGTGATATTGTTGCCGACTCCCCGTATCCAACACCTTGATCCAGCATAGTGAGGGTCTCACGTATTACCCCTTTGAGAGTATGCACACATACGCCGGGACTAGTTCTGCAGCGCTTCGCCGTTCAGGACTAGACGCCATAGGTGTATATGAAGGTGAACTTCTGAACACATGAGAGAGAGAGAGTAATTAGAAACTATATCTAATTGGAATAGGACACCTCAAAACCCCGATTAGAAGAAGCTCTAATTTAATTAGAGGGGCTCTAATTCTACTAGAGAGAGACTTGGTGGACAATTGCTCACAAAATTATGTTTCGCCTCAAGCCTTGGGGTTCCTTTTATAGTTGGAGGGAAGAGGAGACAAACCAAAGGGTGATAAGGGGATGCCCGATCTTCTCAGTGAACTTTCTGATAACTTGATAAACAATGTGATACCTCGCCCTCTCCTTTGGTTGAACCCTGTTACCAATTGCAACAACACTCAAACCCCTTCGGATATTCGAGACTCCACACTCTTGCACAAGTAGCCACCGACTACAAGTGGTCCTGTTTCTCCTTATTCCCAATGGAACAACATAATACACTCAGATTTGCAATGGTTGTATGATTCAAGATGAATGCTTCAAGCAATACAATCTAGAAGTCTAGGGTTTTGTTTTATCGTAGTCTACCTCTCTAACTCGCACTAGGGGGTTTATATGAGGGGGTATGGTGCGGCCACAATAGGTATTGCGCAAGCACCAAGCCTAACCCGAATAGAAACCATGTTGGACTCGGTTTGGACTCAAACTTGGACTCCTAGGGATACAAACCGACCCACAAAGGGGTGCGTCCATGATAAGGGGTTGCCCGATCTTCTTGATGAACTCACACGATAACTTGATGGATAAATTGTGTCTTGCTGAAACCTCTCCGGCTGATCCCTGATGCCAATGCAACAACTCTCAATCCCTTTGGATATTCTCAACTCCACACACTTGCACAACGTAATCAATGACTACGAGTGGTCCTGTATCTACTAATTCCCAATGGAACAACAGATAGCACGCAAAATTTGCAAGGGGTAACTCCACCAAACTGGTGGGGATAAATTCAGATGAACATAGTTCAATTCTGGAATCTAGGGTTTAATTTTAACTGGGTCTGTCTCTAATTTCGTGGCTAAGAGGTATATATGAGGGGGGGGGGTGTGCGGCCACAACCAGCCCTAATGCGCCCCAGCCCTGAACCTACTTGAGTTTGGACTCGGACTTGGACTTGGACTCGAACCATAAAGATACAAACCGACCCCAACAAGTGGGATTCGGCCAACAGCCACACATGGCCTTATTGGACTCGTATGGGAGTACCTAGGAAATGTCCTTGGTGCTCCCATAACTCCAAAACGCAGCACACAATATTTTGGGCTGAACCAAGCAAGGACATGTCCTTCGTGGTCTCAATTCCCTCTTCTCTTTATTCTGTCTACTCCTTCTCCCTTGGGCTTGCATGATCATCTCCCTCCATGTGTGCTCCTATGCTTTGCTCCATGATTCCATGCTCCTTGCCTCCAATAATGTTTGTGTTATAAATAAACCTATCATACATAAATACATATGCTTAGGCAGTATAACATTCTTATAAACACAAATAATATGCATTACTAGGAAAGAATTCACCTTATCATGAACAACAGTGAGGCTCAATATTTCCTTCCAATTAAAGCATAGAAAATCCTCATGGACCCCTATTATATCAATATCAGTCCACTTTGGACTCGCAGGTCCACTAGCCTATGGCGCATCAACATAATGTGGTGCACCCTCCTTGTGGAAAACAACACCATCTTGTTTCTTCATATGTGTGTGCTTGTTTTCCACCATGCAATTGTTGTTTTCCATCTTGTAATGTTTGTTTACCAGCATCTCCTCCTTGTTTTCCAGCTCCTCTTGACATGCACCTCCATCCATGCTTGTGTTACCAACAAACCTGAGTATACATAAGTGCATGGATTTAGGTAGTATAAAATTCTCATGAAAACAAACATCATATTCTAATAAGAGAGAATTCACCTGCTATTGTACTTAGTTCTTGATCTTGTCACTGGTCCAATTCTCACTTCATCATGTTTCTCTTTAATAGCAGCATCTTCAATAGGAGAAAGTGTAGAAGCACTAGGGATGTCCTCATCATCCTCCCCCCTTGAAAAGGCGTCGACCTCGACGCATCCTCTCCATGGTATGGTGATAGATCAGCAACATTAAAAGACTTACTCACACCAAACTCATCACTAGGAAGATCAATCTTATAGGCATTATCATTAATCTTCTGAAGCACTCTATATGGACCAGCACCTCTTGGCATTAACTTGGACTTGCGTAATGTGGGAAACCTATCCTTGCGAAAATGCACCCACACTAAATCTCCTGGCCGAAATAGTACTTCCTTCCTCTTCTTGTTAACTCTCTCAGCTATATGTCTTCCTGTTTTCTCAATTGCTTGCTTGGTCTTCTCATGGATCTTCTTCACAAAATCAGCACATTTTGAAGCCTCCATATTGACCCTCTCTTGTATAGGAAGTGGCAGCAAATCAAATGGTGTTGTGGGTTTAAAACCATACACCACCTCAAACGGGCATAACTGAGTAGTAGAATGTACAACACTGTTGTAGGCAAACTCAACATGTGGCAAACACTCCTCCCACTCCCGCAGGTTCTTTTTGATCATGGCTCGCAACAATGTAGATAATGTGCGATTTACCACCTTCGTTTGTCCATCAGTTTGGGGGTGACAAGTAGTAGAAAACAACAAGTTTGTCCCCAACTTCCCCCATACTGTCTTCCAAAAGTAGCTCATGAATTTCACATCACGATCAGAAACAATAGTCTTGGGTATTCCATGCAATCTCACTATTTCCCTGAAAAACATATTAGCAATATGCGACGCATCGTCGCTCTTGTGGCATGCAATAAAATGTGACATCTTAGAGAATCTATCCACTACCACAAATATAGAATCATGTCCTCTTTTAGTTCTAGGCAAACCTAACACAAAATCCATACTAATGTCTTCCCAAGGTGTATTAGGTGAAGGTAGAGGAGTATATAAACCATGAGGTTTTAGTTTATACTTAGCCTTGTTGCAAGTGATGAAACGTCTCACAAACCTCTCTACATCTCTTCTCAATCGTGGCCAATAGAAGTGATCAACCAACATCATCAATGTTTTCTCCCTCCCAAAGTGTCCCATCAATCCACCACTGTGTGATTCCTGCAACAATAACAAACGCAAGGACAACTCGGGCACACATAATTTTTTAGCTCTAAACAAGTATCCATCATGCAAATGAAATTTATCCCATGCTTTCACATTAGTACAATTCGCATATGCATGTTTAAAATCATTATCTTGAGCATACAAATCTCTCACACTCTCCAAACCAGGAATTTTCACATCCAATTCGCATATACATGTTTAAAATCATTATTTATCCCATGCTTTCACATTAGTATACAAATCATTATCTTGAGCATACTTTTCCTAGAGACAACATCAACAACTACATTATCTTGGCCTTTCTTATATTTTATTATGTATGGGAAAGATTCTATGAATTCAACCCACTTAGCATGTCTTTTATTTAGGCTAGATTGGCTCTTTAAAAATTTCAAAGCCTCATGATCAGAATGTATGATAAATTGTTTTGGCCACAAATAATGTTTCCAAACCTCAAGAACTCTAACAAGTGCATACAATTCTTTATCATAAACATAATAATTCAATTGAGCACCATGCAATTTCTCAGAAAAATAAGCTACAGGTTTGTTTTCTTGCATAAGCACTCCACAATTACCAATACCACTTGCATCACACTCAATTTCGAATTTTTTATTAAAATTTGGCAATATGAGCAATGGGGCCGAAATAAAATTGTTTTTTATCTCATCAAAAGCAATATCTTGTTCAACCCCCCACACAAATTCAACACCTTTCTTAGTGATTTCATTCAAAGGTGCAGCAAGTGTACTAAAATCTTTGACAAATCTTCTATAGAAACTAGCCAACCCATTAAAACTTCTTACTTGACTAACATTGATAGGAATAGGCCAATTTTTAATAGCTTCAATTTTAGATTCATCCACTTCAATACCATGTTTAGAAACAACATATCCCATAAAAATGACCTTATCTTTGCAAAAAGTGCACTTAGCAAGATTACCATATAATTGATTTGCTCTTAACACATGGAAGACTTGTATAATATGATCACCATGTTCATGTTCATTGTGGTTATATATGAGAATATCATCAAAATAAACTACCACAAATCTACCAATAGACTCTCTCAAAACATGGTTCATAAGTCTCATGAAAGTACTAGGTGCATTAGTTAAACCAAAAGGCATCACTAACCATTCATATAAACCAAATTTTGTTTTGAAAGAAGTTTTCCATTCATCCCCCTCTTTCATGCTAATTTGATGATAACCACTACGCAAATAAATTTTAGAGAAAACATCAGCACCACTTAATTCATCAAACATGTCCTCCAAACGAGGTATAGGATGACGACAACGAATAGTGATTTTGTTAATTTCTCTACAATCCACACACATGCGCCAAGTACCATCTTTCTTAGGAACTAAAATAACAGGAGCAACACATGGAGATAGGCTAATTCGAATATACCCTTTATCAAGAAGCTCCTGCACTTGTTTCTGTATCTCTTTGGTTTCTTGGGGATTGGTCCTGTAAGGGGCTCGGTTTGGCAATGTAGCTCCAGGAATTAAATCAATTTGATGCTCAATGCCACGCAATGGTGGCAGCCCTGCTGGTACCTCCTCTGGAAAAACATCATCAAATTCCTGTAAAACATGAGAAACACCAAGAGGAATAGGGGTCATGTCATTAGAAACCAATATTTCTCCCTTGTGCATAAGCACTATAGGAAGCATACTAGGGTCCTCTCGAAATTCTCTCAAGTCCTCTTTAGTGCCTAACATGCATAATAGGCTCACTCCCTCACTTTTATTTTTACCACTCAGATTGGTTTTGCTATTTTCACTCACAACACTCTTGATTTCACTCTCATGTCTCTCAGTATCACTCTCAGGATTTTTTTTGTCTAGACTCATTTACAATTTGTTGTGGTGTCATAGGCCTCAAAATTATGTCCTTTCCATTCCACTTCAGCTGATAGGTATTTTCTCTCCCATCATGTGTCACACTCCTATCAAACTGCCAAGGTCTCCCAAGCAACATGTGACAAACTGACATAGGCACTACATCACACTCAATGGTGTCTTTGTAAGGCCCAATTTGAAACTCAACTCTCACCATGTGGGTCACCTTCATCTCTCCTTTATCACTAAGCCACTTTATATGATAAGGATGAGGATGTGGAATATATCTCAATTTCAGCTTTGCACACGAATCTTTGCTTGCTAAATTTCTGCAACTACCTCCATCAATAATCACTTTGCAAGCCAATTGAGGGCCTACAATTGCTCTTGTTTGGAATAAATTGCATCTCTGACTTTCTGGACTAGGAAGAACACTCAATGTTTTCTATGGGCAAACAAAAGTAGGATAGCTAGAAGGATATGCATCAACAGGACCATCCTCATCCTCATTAGGGTCAGCATCATCACCTGTCTCATACTCATCATCAGCATTAAGAAGAATAATTTTCTTATTGGGGCAATCCCTCTTGAAGTGGCTTTTTCCTCCACATGTATGGCAGCTCATGTCCCTATTTCTAGCTGTAGATGATGTGGAACCACTTGCACTTGCTTCTGGTTGTACTTGCTTCTTAGAATTAGAAGTAGTACTCTCGGGTTTGGTGGAAGAAACCCCACGGCTAGGAAGTGGTTGTGGTGATGGTGATGAAAAAGATGATCTAGGAGTGAATGTCCTTCTTGGATCCATAAGAGCCTCCTCGGCCAATTGCTTTTCTGCCTCCCTTGCTTGATGTAATAGCTCATTCTGATACAGGCATCTACTGGTTAGCACGCTAGGACAGTAAACTATGATGTATAATGTCTAAGGCCTGCGAGCCGCATGTTTTGGCCGAGCCTTCTAAATGGGCCGGTTTGTATCCAGTTTGAGTCCAATTAGGTTAGGAGTCGGTTTGGGTCTGTCCAACCTACTAGGGGTTGGCCTCTTATATAAATAGAGCCAAGGCCTAGGGTTTTAGGGTGGTTGAAAATTATGTAGAACTAAAAGTTCCAGGTTACCACCTTCCCTAGGGGATCGACGTGTAGGCGACGTCTCGGACGTTCGTCAGTTATCTTTGCAAATAAAGGTGCGAGTGTTCTTGGATCTGCCAAGGGGGTTCGTGCGTGGCTAGGGGGCTCTTGGATCTGCCTAGAGTTGTCAAGCTTGGTGTGAAATAATGGTGCGAGTGTTCTTGGATCTGCCAAGAGGGTTCGTGTGTTTCTCGCCTAAATCTATCCATGTTCTTCAGGTTACGTGTATCGCTCACGTGATTGGGAGAATTGTTATGTCGGTGGTTCTTGCGGTGAAAGATTGGGCAAACGTCTACATCACATTCATATCATTATATTGCACATGCCTAACAATGCTCTTGATTTTAAATTGCAAGCCTGAAAGAAATCTTTGCATAGCATGTTCTATATCTTCTCTCACTCTAGCTCTTTGCATGATCAGCTCCATCTCCCTAAAATAAGCATCCACAGAATTTGAACCTTGTCTCAAGTGTTGTATTTTGTCATATAATGATCTCAAATAATTTTTGGGCACAAATTTATCTCTCATAACTTGCTTCATCTCCCTCCATGTGACAATTTCAGGTTCTTTATATCTTGCTCTTGTACTTGTAATATTAGCCCACCATAGAAAAGCATAGACATCAAAACCTGAAGAAGCAAGTTTAATTTTCCTCTCAACAGTATAATCATGCATCCTCCACAAGTTTTCAATTTTCAGATCCCACATGAGATATTCTTCTACATCATCAGTATCGAAATTGAAGGATGGCAACATGAATTTTGGTTTGCCAAGCCCATCATCCTCTCGGTTTGGAAGTGGATCTTGTGCTTGAACTCTCCTTGCCACAAAGCCACGGCCACCTGCATCTCCTCTCCCTCCACCTTGGCCTTGAGGAATAAAATTGCCCTCATCATTATCATCACCAAAAGCACTAGCATTATCCTCCTGGACAGGGAGCCTTTGAGTGACCAAATTTGTCAAAGCAGCAATTTGTGTAGTCAAATCTGTGAGAGTTGCTTGCATAGTTGTAAGTTGCTCTTGTGTGGCAGCAGCTGTATTAGAAACAGTATCAATTTTCAAACCCAAATTCTAAACATGAGTGTCCATATCCACTCCATGATTGTCAATGAGAGAATGTAATTCTGAATTTTTTGTAGTAATGGTTGTGTTGAATTGTTCTTGCATCTTCTCCAAATCTGTCCACTTCACAGCCTCATCACCACTTTTCCTCTTAGCCTGTGCAGAAACATCACTAGGAGAAGCCATGATTAATAGGTTAGTGAAATAAACAAATTGCTATGGGTTGTGGTGCTCTTTCCCAACTCACTCAAAACCAGCAAAAGAGGTGATCCTTACTGTTCCAAAGTGAAAATAAAATCTTACCACAAGTAATAGCAACTAATGTGACTTGGTGTGAAGAATAGAATACCCAGAGGTTATAGCTCTCACAAAGGAAAAATAGGTTAAATGGTGGGGCTTGGTATGGATACCTAACAATCACCAATTAGCAAGTCCTATTGCTGTTTGTGAATGATATGAAAATAGCACCTAGGAAACACACACCAAATTGGAGACAAATGGGGCAATGCAAATATGTGTATGGAAGTTTGCAATGCAGTAGAAAGACACTAGCCAAGCTCAATGATAAACAGACAGAAGATTGCTCAAAGTGTAGTGTCAATGATAGCAATAAAAACAACTCCAAATATATGTATACCAATATGTCTCAATGGCCTCTTTTTGCTTTTTCTCAATTCTATTTTTCTCTTTTTCTATTTTCTGTTTTTCTCCTTTTTTATACTTTTTACTGGTCGAAAACAACTAAAGGAGCAAAATATAACTATGATCAATGTGACACAATGATATGATAATGAGGAGCCTTTAAAAGAGCAAAGAAAATAGCTAGCCTTGTGGGCAAGGTACCTATTTGATTGCTGTAGAATGGCTGTGTCTATTGTTCACAATGATAGGAAAAGAAAACCTAAAGAAATTGGAAACAAAAACTAAAAGGAAAAAGATCTAAGCTAGCAGGAACTCACGGCAGAGAACGCACCGTTTTTCTGCCGCGATGGCAGCGAAACTCAGCGTTTTGGACGCGCGGCAGGCTGTCGCGGCAGCAAAACCCACCGAAATTCTGCCGAACGGCAGCGGCTGGAACGCGCACTAGGGGGCAGAGCCTGTCTGTGGTCGGGCGTGGCGCGTGCGGCAGAGTAGAAACATGCAAGGCAGCGGCGGCGGCGATTTTGGCACAAATTAGAACCCCGGCAGCGCGCGCGGGCGATCAAAAGTGTGTTGCGCGCACGGACTTGAGGGAACGGGTAAGCCGATTTCGACACAAACTAGGGCGCGGCAGCGATGGAAACCGAGTGCGGCTAGGAAACGAACCATGGCAGAGATTTGGCAAGTTCTTGGGCCGCGGTAGAAAATCGAGATGGACTCGCATTTGAAGCACCAACACCACTCGGATTGCTATTTTTGCAAGGATTTTCGTGGGACTCTTGACAAGAACTCGAAGAACAACTAGAACGCTAACCCTAACTCGAAACCTAATGACTCAAAAAGAAGAAAAGGAACACAAAATCAAAACACAAAACAACACTAGAAATTGAAAACTAGAGATTATCTAAGGCTAAGGCAATGATCTACTACTATTTTTTGTGTGGCTTTTTCTGTATAGGTATGAAAAACAACTCGAATATGAAGGGATAAATACAGCTCACCGAGTAAACCCAGTAATCTGATACCATGATTATAAGGGGATGCCCAATCTTCTCAGTGAACTTTCTGATAACTTGATAAACAATGTGATACCTCGCCCTCTCCTTTGGCTGAACCCTGTTACCAATTGCAACAACACTCAAACCCCTTCGGATATTCGAGACTCCACACTCTTGCACAAGTAGCCACCGACTACAAGTGGTCCTGTTTCTCCTTATTCCCAATGGAACAACAGAATACACTCAGATTTGCAATGGTTGTATGATTCAAGATGAATGCTTCAAGCAATACAATCTAGAAGTCTAGGGTTTTGTTTTATCGTAGTCTACCTCTCTAACTCGCACTAGGGGGTTTATATGAGGGTGATGAGGACATCCCTAGTACATTGCCACTTAAACAAGATGAAGTGAGACTTGGACCAATGACAAGATCAAGGACCAAGTTATTAGAACAACAGGTGAATTCAATCCTTATAGATTATGATGTTTGTGATAATGATAATTTTATACTACCTAAGTCTATGCATTTATGTATGATCAGGTTTATTGATAACACAAACATGGATGAAGAAAACAACCAACAGGAGCTGGAAAACAAGATTACAAGTGGTGAAAACAAAGGAGCCATGGTGAAAACAAGACTAGAAGATGGTGAAAACAAGATTTCCATGTTGAAAACAAGTGTCCAAGATGGTGAAAACAAAGAATAACAAATGTTATTTAAATGAAAACAATTGTTATTTCACGATGACACGGGGAGGGCGCCTCCAACAAGTCAAATGCGCCACTTAGAAATCCTATTCTAAATAGGTATGGTTTGTATACCATAATTGGCCGAATCCCTTAATGGTGGATCGGTTTATATCTCTCTTAGAGTCCTAGTAGGAGTCCTAGTCCAAGAAGGATAGGTTCTTGCGCAAGGAGTCCGTTGTGGCCGCACCCCTCCCTCTTATATACTCCCCTGCCGCGAGTTCTGGAGTTCAGATCTAGTTTAAACCAAAATACAAAACCCTAGCATCTAGTTTGTATTGCTGCAAAGCATACTACTTGAAGTTTACCCTTGCAAAGTTGCGTGATATCTTGTTATTCCATCTGGGAATAGGGGATATAGGACCCCTTGTGATCTTTGATTACTTGTGCAAGAGTGTGTAGTTGAGAATATCCAAAGAGATTGATTGTTGTTGCATCTGGCAATAGGGGTCAGCAGAGTGAGAGGTCTCAGTGTAGCACTAGTTATCCAATTATCAGGAAATCCACAAAAAGAGAGAGAAGCTCATTGAGAAGATTGGGCCACCCCATATCATGTTGGTATCAGATTCTAAGGTTGCCTAGGTGAGCAAGTTATCTTTACTTTTAGTTGTTTTATTCCTATCCAGAAAAAGCCAAAAATATTAGGTTAGTTTTGCCAGAGACTAGATCAACACCGAATTGCTACTCTAATTGTTGTTTATTGTTGTTGTGTATCTATTTTTCTGTTTTTAGTTTTTCATCTTTAGGGTTAGGGTTCATCTAGTTATTTTATGTTTTCATCTGTACTGAAAATCCCCATACAAATTTAGTTGTTGCCGTGTGTTTTCTCTCGATATTCAAGACCTACAGCTTGCCTTTGGTGAGTTGATTTTGCTCTCGGGTTGATCTTTGTGGTGCTCGAAAAATTCCACTTCCAAACACCGACGGGTCCTTGACATATTCGGGTTCCAATCCTAGTCCTACTCGCGGCAGAAACCGCGTTGTTTTCCTGCCGTGGCCGCTTCCTAGCTGCACTCAGAATCGCTGCCGTGGAGCCAAAAGCTCGTCAAAACTCTGCCGCCGCTGACATACGCCTACCGCTCCTAGTCCAACTCGGACTCCACCGCGCCCATAAAATCCCACCCCGCGCCCACCCGTAGCACACCACACCACATCCGCGCAACACCACCCGCAACACACTGCGCGCTGCCATGAGTTCGCTGCCGTGAAGCTATTTTTTTGCTCCGTTTTGCTGCCGTAGGGCACATAACTTGCAATTTCTCTGTCGTGAGCAAATTCTCTGCCGTGAGCTAGTTTCTTCACCGCTTTTTGTAGTTTTTCTTTTGTTTTACTCCTGTTTATCTCTAGGTTCTTGTGCTGATCTTTGATAAGCCTTAGCTACTGCCTTTCTACAGCCAACTTTAGGTACGAAAACCCATAAGACTAGTTGTTTAATTGCTCTGCAGGCTGCTCAATTTGATCAAATCTGTCCACCTTTGTGTTTTCCATTACTTTGTTGCTCCTAGTTGATTCAAAGGCCATTGAAAAAATGAAAAAAAATTGAGAAAAAGGAAAAAGTATAAAAAAATATAGAAAGAAAGAAAAAATCAAAAAGAGGTCGTGCTATATTATCACTAGTGGAAGATTTTCATATTGGATATTTGTGTGGATAATTGAGCAATCTTGTTCCTGTTTTCATAGAGTATTTGCTAGTTTCTTTCTGAGTGCTTGCATTATCTCTTCCATATAATTTCTAGCCACATTTGTCTCCAAGTGTGAGTGTGTTCCTGTAGTAATTTTCATCACATTAGACAGTGCATTGGAGTTGTTATTTTGGTGTTGTTAGGATTCCCAACTAAGCCCCACCAAAAACCCTGTTTGCATTGTGATACTTGATAGCTCGGTTATTCTCTTCTCACACCAAAGGACATTATTCATTGCTCCTTGTTGGTAAGTTGATCCTTTTCACTCTTGGAACATTAAGTCAAGCCATCTTTGCTTGGTTTTGAGTGAGTTGTGAGAGGCACCACAAACCCATTAATTATTTTGTTACTAACAAGTTAATCATGAGTACTTCTAGTGATGTTGATGTGCAGGCAAAGAAGAAGCCCGAGGACTTGGTGCAATGGAATGAATATGAAGCACTAAGAGATACTATGTACAAGAAAATTTCTTATGAACTTGACAAGAGTGATGAAGACTTGAGAAAGGAGATGACTACTCTTGATTTGAAGATAGAAGCTTGTGCATCACAAGAATCTGTGAATAATATTCAAGAAACTTTGAGGACATTGACACAACAAATGACAACTTTATCCACTCTAGTGGGACAACTCCAACAAAGCCCCCAAGCTGCTGCCATAATTGAGGATGAGAGAGGGAATAACAATGGAGGCCCTGGGGGATATGCAAGAAGAGTACTATTGGAAAATAATACAGAGGATGATGTCTTGGGAAAGCCAAAATTCTCTATCCCTAGTCTTTCTTGTGACTCTGAAGATGTGGAAGAGTACTTGATGTGGGAGCTAAAAATTGAGAAATCATAGAGACTTCATGAGTACCTCGAGGAGAGGAAGGTGAAACTTGCATCTTCTGTATTTGATGGCTATGCTCTCTTGTGGTGGGATGGCATTACAAGATTGAGAGAAGAACATGAAGAAGAAGATGTGAATACATGTAGAGAGATGAAGCAATTGCTAAGAGACAGATTTGTGCCCAAGAATTATATTAGAACTCTCTATGACAAGCTACAACAATTGAAGCAAGGTTCAAAATCAGTGGATGCTTATTACAAGGAGATGGAATTGATCCTTCTAAGGGCTCGGGTTAGAGAAGAGCCAGAACAAACTATGCAAAGATTTTTGAGTGGATTGCAATTCAAAATTAGAAGCATTGTGAGGCATGTCCAATATGCCAATATGAGTGAATTATTGCATCAATCAAGGGAGGCCGAAAAGAGGTTAAATGAGGAGCTACAAGTGAGTGCTAGGAGGAGTTTTCCATCACAAAAATCCAATTTCTCATCACCTAGACCTCCTATTACTGCAACCCGTGGGAATTCTAGTACCAAACCCGAGACAAATACAACAAGTTACAAGAAAAAAACACCATCTACATCGGGTTCTAGTGGTGCTACACCTCCTCCAAGAAATAGAGACATGACATGCCATACTTGTGGAGGTAAAGGTCACTTTAAGAGGGATTGCGCAAACAAGTAAATTATGCTTCTTAATACTAATGATGAGTATGAGACTGGAGATGATGCTGATCCTAATGAGGAGGATACATATGATGATGCTGATGATGGTCCTATTGATGCTTTTGATACAAATTATCCAACCATTGTTTGCACACAAGCTTTGAGTATTGTTCCTAGTGATGAGATCCAAAGATGCAATATATTTCAAACCAAAGCAATTGTTGGTCCTCAAATGGCTTGCAAGGTGATTATTGATGGAGGGATTTGCAGAAATTTAGCAAGCAAGGATTTATGTGCAAAGCTAATATTGACATATATTCCACATCCACATCCATACTATATTCAATGGCTCAATGACAAGGAGGGAACAAGAGTGTGCCAAATTGTGAGAGTGGAGTTCCAAATTGGACCATACAAGGATACAATTGAGTGCGATGTGGTTCCCATGTCGGTTTGCCATCTATTGCTTGGAAGGCCATGGAAATTTGATAGAAAAGTTACACACAATGGGAGAGCAAACACATACCAATTGAATTGGAATAATAAGGATATCATATTGAGGCCTATGACACCGCAACAAATAGTGAATGAATCAAGACAGAAAGTTGAAGTGAATCTCGAGAAGGAGAGTGAGAGAGAAAATAAGAGTGAAAACACAATTTCTGTGGGTGAAAACAAGCCTAGGCGGAGTGGAAAAAATAAGGGAGTGAGCCTTTTGACAATGTTAGCCACCAAAGAGGATTTGAGAGACTTTGGAGAGGATCCTAGCCTACTACCTATAGTGCTCATGCACAAGGGGGAAATTTTAGTTTCTAATGACATGAATCCTCTTTCTATTGGTGTTTCTAATGTTTTGCAGGAATTTGATGATGTTTTTCCAGAAGAGGTGCCCTCGGGTTTGCCACCATTGAGGGGTATTGATCACCAAATTGATTTGATTCCTGGATCATCATTGCCAAACCGAGCTCCCTATAGGACAAATCCCCAAGAAACAAAGGAAATTCAGAAACAAGTACAAGAGCTTCTTGACAAAGGCTTGCCAAGGACAAAGAGGGGACATGACTCTATTTTTGTGGCAGTGGACAGATTCTCAAAGATGTCACACTTTATTGCTTGACACAAAAGTGATGATGCTTCCCACATTGCTACACTCTTTTTCAAGGAGATAGTGAGACTACATGGAGTACCAAGGACAATTGTTTCGGATAGAGATGTGAAATTCATGAGTTACCTTTGGAAAACACTATGGGGGAAGCTTGGAACAAAATTGCTATTTTCTACAACATGTCATCCCCAAACAGATGGACAAACCGAGGTTGTGAATAGAACTTTGTTCACATTATTGAGAGCTCCGATCAAATATAATTTGAAGGATTGGGAGAATTGTTTGCCACATGTGGAGTTTTCTTATAATAGAGTTGTGCATTCAACTACTCAATTATGTCCTTCTGAGGTGGTTTATGGATTCAAGCCTACTACACCTCTCGATTTACTACCACTACCTATTCAAGAGAGAACAAATAAGGAGGCATAAAAAACAACTGATTTTGTGAAGAAGATACATGAGAAAACAATGGATGCTATAGAAAAGTAAGGGAAGTATGTTGCTCAAAGGATGAATAAGAAGAAAAAGGAAATTATTTTTCAAGAGGGAGATTTGGTATGGGTACACTTTCGGAAGGACAGGTTCCCTAAGCTAAGGAAGTCAAAATTATTGCATCGAGGTGTTGGTCCTTACAAAGTGATTGCAAAAATAAATGACAATTCTTACAAGATAGATCTTCCAATTGATGAGTTTGGAGTGAGTAATTCCTTCAATGTTGCTGATTTGACACCATATCATGGACAGAACCTTGATGTGGACATCAAGGCTTTTGAAGAGGGGGAGGATGATGAGGACATCCCTAGTACATTACCACTTAAACAAGATGAAGTGAGACTTGGACCAATGACAAGATCAAGGACCAAGTTATTAGAACAACATGTGAATTCACTCCTTATAGATTATGATGTTTGTGACAATGAGAATTTTATACTACCTAAGTCTATGCATTTATGTATGATCAGGTTTATTGATAACACAAACATGGATGAAGAAAACAACCAAGAGGAGCTGGAAAACAAGATTACAAGTGGTGAAAACAAAGGAGCCATGGTGAAAACAAGTGTCCAAGATAGTGAAAACAAAGAATAACAATTGTTATTTCAATGAAAACAATTGTTATTTCATGATGACAAGGGGAGGGCGCCTCCAACAAGGCAAATGCGCCACATAGAAATCCTATTCTAAATAGGTATGGTTTGTATACCATAATTGGCCGAATCCCTTAATGGTGGATCGGTTTGTATCTCTCTTAGAGTCCTAGTAGGAGTCCTAGTACAAGAAGGATAGGTGCTTGCGCAAGGAGTCCCTTGTGGCCGCACCCCTCCCTCTTATATACTCCCCTGCTGCGAGTTGTGGAGTGTAGATCCAGTTTAAACCAAAATACAAAACCCTCGCCTCTAGTTTGTATTGCTGCTAAGCATACTAGTTGAAGTTTACCCTTGCAAAGTTGCGTGATATCTTGTTATTCCATTTGGGAATAGGGGGATACAGGACCGCTTGTGATCTTTGATTACTTGTGCAAGAGTGTGTAGTTGAGAATATCCAAAGAGCTTGATTGTTGTTGCATCTGGCAACAGGGGTCAGCTGAGTGAGAGGTCTCAGTGTAGCACTAGTTATCCAATTATCAGAAAATCCACAAAAAGAGAGAGAAGCTCATTGAGAAGATTGGGCCAACCCATATCAGAGGGGGTATGGTGCGGCCACAATAGGTATTGCGCAAGCACCAAGCCTAACCCGAATAGAAACCATGTTAGACTCGGTTTGGACTCAAACTTGGACTCCTAGGGATACAAACCGACCCACAAAGGGGTGCGGGCACTTTGGACTCGCAGGTTCACTAGCCTATGGCGCATAGACATAATGTGGTGCACCCTCCTTGTGGAAAACAACACCATCTTGTTCCATCTTGTAATGTTTGTTTTCCAGCATCTCCTCCTTGTTTTCCAGCTCCTCTTGATGTGAACCTCCATCCATGCTTGTGTTATCAACAAACCCGAGTATACATAAGTGCATGGATTTAGGTAGTATAAAATTCTCATAAAAACAAACATCATATTCTAATAAGAGAGAATTCACCTGCTGTTGTAATAACTTAGTTCTTGATCTTGTCATTGGTCCAATTATCACTTCATCATGTTTCTCTTTAATAGGAACACCTTCAATAGGAGAAAGTGTAGAAGCACTAGGGATGTCCTCATCAAAGGGGAGATGAGACCTACTTCATCTAGGAGGAGGGCTTGGCCACACCAAGGAGGTGGCCGCACCCCCTCTCTCTGCTGGAGTCGGATTAGACTCCCCTAGTGGAGTTCAACTCCACCTCCCCTTTCCTGTTTCCTTTCTTCTTTTCTCCTTTTTTCTCTCCAATTTAATTCGAAAAAAAATGCAGGGATGATATGCGCCAATGCGTGGTGCCCTGGGGCCCACGTGGCAGCCCCCCAAAACTAGGTGCGGCCATGAGGGACATTCCTGCCCCCTCCGTCACTCCCCCTTCTCGGTTTTTTCTTGAAACTATCCCGGAACACTGTGACCCCTTTAGATAAAATCATTGACCTTATCTAACGATGTCAGAAATAGGGAAATCTCCCCCCCCTTTGCTTGCTCCGTGAAGCATGCAACCTTAATTTCTCTCTAAGAACAACTTCGGAATAATTTCCGGTAGTAATAGAAACTGTTTCCATTACTCTGGGACATCTAATGCCCTCAATATAAATTCTATCTGATATGTAAAATATATTTATCACGCAGAAACACCATTCCGATGATACTCCTTATTAATCCGGACCTACCGATATACACAAAAACCAGCCCTTACTTAAGTTTGTTTCCCCTACAGATTCAGTAGTGTGTGGACATGAAACTAGAAACTCTTTAGTTTTCAATAATCAATAGCGGGGCCATGGACGTCCATATTGACTCCCACATACTATACGAATAAACTGCTGAAACTGTTGGCTATTATATAATTTTCCCATTACTCACGATACCAAACTTACCCGAGACTATGGATTTTGGTATTGCCGTGAAACAATCTTTGGTTCACTATACCTTTGTCTATCTCGTTAACCAGCAGCTTCCTTTTACTCATTACTGTATTATGATATCCCACATGATGTATCATCATCAGGCATTGTCTGGAGATTTATGGATATCAAGAATACCGAGTGGGCCCAGGCAAGTATCTCTCTTTTTACGAAGGAGTAATTCCCATCGCATAACATTGAGGCAATATGCTCCTTTAGAATTACCCAGTGGCTACCGTTATGTTCACCCAGTTTGTCGTGGTGGTGTCACGGCAGATGCCATGGGATGGCTAAAGATGTGGGGACGAAGGACGCTGGAGGTGCTCGGGGAGGGATCACGCGACGAGTAGCCGCGTGAGGTACGAAGTAAACACTGCAAACAACACGATCTACCCAGGTTCAGGGCCCTCGTGAGGAGGTAAAACCCCTACTCCTGCCTTTCTTTGTGTATTCTGGTGTCTCACCGAGTAGCCACAGTACAATGTTCTTGCTACCGAGTAGCCACTCTCCTCTCTAGATGATGAACTAGGTCAAGAACTTAGGGTTTCCAGTGTCCCAGCATGCAATGCCTCACGCAGGAGGCGGCGGGGCACCTTATATACATGGTGCCCAGCCGGATACGTCCAAACATGGACAAGTGTCGACATAGTGTGCACATCGTCCTTCTTCCGGGTTCCCGCTGACAGCTTTGGTTCCTAATCTTGGCTGCATCTGGAAAGTCGTTGGGCAAAACAAGGGGACAGACTGATATCACTGTACCTAAACACAGAGTAGGCCCCCCTTATCCTGCCACGGCCTGCTTCCATGCTGTCACTGTCAGGCAGGCCGGTCCCAGATGAACAGTAGTTCGAATAGTGCCAAGTACGGACCCAGGATACGCGGGATCCTGTGTCAGAACGGCTCCTTTGACTTTCTGGCCCGAGTAGGTTCCCGCCAATTGTTCCCGCCAATTGTACTCGGGCCAACTCTTCTACTCGAATGAAGAGAACTTGAATGATTCTTCCTTCTGGTCATCTTGAGGTCAGACCGAGTAGCAGTCAACCGGGTAGCAAAATACCGGGTAGGCGGCTACTCGACCAAACCCTTCTTCTGTAAGTCGCCTTTACCACTTGCCTTTACCCTACTCGGGGGTAACCCCCCGACAGCAGTCCCCGAAGCTGGTTGAGTCTTGTGAACTCGTTCACTGGGCTCTGCCAGCTTAAAACCAATCTTTGCAACATAGCCCTTGAACCTCAAGATGCCGAGTAGAACCTCCGAGTAGCTCTCTGAATAGTACCTTAAGTTTCCTCTCCTCCGCGTAGCAGATGACTTCTACTCTGCGACCGAGTAAAAAGACTTGGAGAATTTTCTTGAATTGAGCCTCTGCAGCACTGAGCACGATCCAGCCCTTCGCACAGCAACTGAACACGTGTCAAGCATCCAGGCCCCCATCGTCTCGTTGCCCAGGGCACGACGTGCCACGCGCCTGGTTTCCAGGCAGTGGGCCCACCACGCGTCACGTCCCATCAAGAGTAATAATAGGCCACGATCTGGTGGTGGGATCAATTGCGGCCGTTACGCGCGCATCCCGCGCTTGTGTGCGTTTCCAGCCGGCCACAGATCCCACCACACGCCACGATCGATCCCACTTCCCCGATGGTAACGGTAGCCTGAGGCGAGGGTATAAATACCCCCGCCGGTAACTTCCTTTTCTCCTCCCTCGCACTTTTCCTCTTTCATCTCTCTGTTCTACTCCGCCGCCGAGCTCTCCGCCGCCACGCAATCTTTTGCGCCGCCGCGAATCCAATCCAGCCAATCAAATTCTTCCGATTCTTTCCACCCCTCCTACTCGCAACCATGTCTCGCGCCGGCTGGGCTGGCTCGCACGTCACCGCCGAGGACTGCGCTTGGCTTGTGAACACTAGGAGGGTTCCTCCTGGTGTTCAATGCCGGCCATCTAGGGGCGAGCTCGTGCCTGCCCCGGAGGAGGGCGAGCACGTTGTGTTCTTGGCGCATTTCGAGCGCGGCTTCGGCCTGCCGGCCTCCGACTTCCTCCGCCGCTTCCTCGACCACTTCGGCCTCCAAATGCATGACCTGCCACCCAATGCCGTCGTCTTCCTCGCCTACCACGCCGTGGTGTGCGAGGCCTTCCTCGGCATCCATCCAACACCGGACACCTGGCTCAAGTACTTCCACCTCCGCCAGCAGACCACCGGGAAGAAGGAAGGCGCGGGTGTGCCACGGGCGACTGACACCGGCTGCGCCATGATGGTGCAGTGGTCGGGGACCAATCACCCCCGTATCAAGGGGTTGGAGTCCGTCCGGATGTGGCAGAAGACGTTCCTCTACGTCAAGAACATCCCCGCCACCGAAGGAGGACAGGTAACTGATAGAATCAATCTTCCCGCTTGGAGCCTCCGTGCTCCCACCGGGAAGAATTGGAAGGAGAAGCCCTCCAACGACCTCAACGCGAAGGAGATTGAGGCGCGGCTCGGCGCTCTAATCGACGAGGGCCTCAAGAGCGACGATCCTGTGGCGTGCTGGATCAAGAGACGCGTTCTTCCTCTGCAAGAACGCTGCCACCTGATGTGTTACATGGGAGGCCCCCGTGACTGCACCAGGACGACCACCATCGAGCTCGACAACGCAGACGTTCCCGAGCACGCCCGGGCCATCCTGACAATGAGCCTCGCCGAGCATTGGCAGTATGGGTTCGTCCCATTCAGCAGATTCCGCGGGTACGTTCTTCTTTCCCTGCTTCCTGTATACGGGTTCCGAGTAGAAAACTTCCTCTTCTCGCCGCGACTAGCGATCGTAGTTTGTACCGAGTAGAGTACTTAGTAGAGTTGTATAGGCTTAGTGTGCTTCGTGCCTGCACGCCTTTCCGAGTAGAACATTCGGTAAAAATACTTAGGCTTAGTGTGCTTTGTGTTTGCACGCCTATCCGAGTAGGATACCATCCTGCTACTCGGCTAACTTGTGACACTTCTCCGCTCTTCAGGTCCTCAGTCGCCAGCTTATGGAGAGCTGTGAACGTTTCGAAGGCAACTGGTTTCCTGACCGAGAGGAGGACGACAAGGCCTCTTTTGAGACCGCAGACCAGATCAACCTCCCTCGTTCCCCCACCATGGAGAGGCAGCACGCGGAAACGTCTCTCCGCGACTGGCCTGAGGACGAACTTGAAGGTAACTGCGCACTTGCTTTGCTTGTTCACGAGAAGCACCAATCCACTGTTTGTTGTTTCTGATTTGCTCCTCTTCTTTTCCTGAATCCGCAGATGATGTTGATGAAGAGAACGAGGATGAGGACGAAGACGAGAACGAGAACGAGGGCGATAAAGCCCTTGTCGTCAACCCTCTTTCTGTCGCTGCACCCGCTACTCGCAAGCGGACTGGCAGCGGTGCCGTAGAGCCCCCCGCCAAGAAGAAGAAGCTGACCGAGAAGGCGACCAAGAAGGTCGTGAAGAGACCAAGGCGAAAGCTCGCCTCCACCAGCGCGTAAGTTTCTTCTCTGTCGTCTCCCTTCTCGTACTATGTTATTTTCCCCAATCCTCTTCTAATTTCTGAATTTCTTTTTTCTCTGCAGACCTCCCATGGACGCGAACGCTGCTCTCGCGCCCGACCAGGCTAAGAAGCCAGCATCGCCACTTATCAACCTCGACGATGACGAGGACAACGCCGCCAATGCACAGAGAACTGATGCTCAAGGAGCAGATTCGGAAAAGCAGTCCCGTGCGGAGTCAGCAGCACAGGACACTGCCGCCCACCAGGAGAGACCCCCTTCTCCTCCGGCCAACACTGCCGAGGAGACTCAAGACGAAGAGATGCAGGATAACACCGCCCTCGAGCGGCCAGAGGCTGAACAGGAGCAGCCAACCACAGACGCTGCAGGCCAAGTGAATCCCGCTGCCGAACAGCGGGTGGAAGATGCCACCATGACAGATGCCACCCTGACAGATCACTACCCACTGAGTGATGCGCAAACAGGCGCCGCACCGAGTAGCGCCCAGCCGACTGGCGCACCGGATAGCGCGCCCCTGGCGCCGCCAACTGACCAAGCCAGGCAACAAGCCCTAGATGCTTTGAAGGAGGAGGTCGAGAAGAGGGCAGCCGAGAAAGAAGCTGCCGAGAAGACAGAGGCTGAGAAGAAGGCAGCCGAGGCTCAGAAGTCCGAGAAGCCAACCTCCGGGAAACCGCCTGCCCAGAAAGAGACAGCCAAGAAGAAAGCTGCCGACAAGCCGCCGTCGACATCAGCTGACCAGTCCAAGCAGCTTGTTATCCGCAACCCTAGTGCGGTTCCTGCCGCTGCTAACATAGCTGATCAGCCCCTCTACCTGGATTATATGGTGAAGGTCAGCCAACAGCGCCAGATTGGCCTTTCCGTCGAGGACCGGAAGATTGCTCTCACGAAAGGAAGGAAGGCCGTGGCGACGGACTCCAGGCCCCCGGCCCCCGTCTCCATTGCTTCTCGGGGAGCTCAAGATCAGGCGATATCATCCCAGAGCCTCGAGCAGGTACTCGACTTGGTTGGTTTCATCGATGCCAAGTGGGACAGCAAGCTTCTCGGCACAGAGAAATGGCACGGCCTTGGCCTGGGCGACATCGATCATATGCGGGTCGACTGGAACAAGGTGGACTTGGGCTACAAACCCATGACCGTCTCCTCCAGCACCGCTACTCTTGCTGCCAAGATGTTCGTGCACCGCAAGAATGCAGAAGATCTCGAGCAGTCTTACGCGGTAAGTCTTAACTTGTCCTCTCCGAGTAGCATTTTTCTTCTCTCCTATCCGTCTTCATTTTCCTTTACCCTCACCCAGTCCCCGAGATTCTGGCCGAGTAGGCGGATGCTCTCCCGAGTAGCCGCCTTCTCGGGTTGAATCTTCACTTCTCTGTCTAACTTGTTTTCTTTTCGCTTCTCAGGATAGCGTTCTGAAGCGTACCAGTCTGCATCGCCAGCTTCTCTGGAATCATGCTATCGCTAGGAGGCGAATTGCTGCACTGGAAAGAGAGAAAGCAGCTGCGGAGGCAGCCGGTAAGGATGCTAAGGATAGCACTCTGAAGCTGTCTGAGGTGGAAGGTACGCTTCTAGCCGCGCGGTTCTTGCGTTTTTTGTTTACGCCCGCTTCTGCTTTCTTGCGCTAACCTTTTCTACTCTGCAGGGAAGCTGAAGGCCCTGGCTGACGAGCACGAGAACTGTCGCACCTTTGTTGCGAATGCCGAGAACACCATCAAGAAGCTTGAAGGTAAACCTCCGTCTACTCGGTTTGCCCTTGTGCCTGTTTCCTTTGCTTCTCTGCTAACCGTGCTTTGCTCTTTTCAGAAGATCATAAATTGTTTGTTGAAGAACACCAAGACTGCGTCAAACCTGAAGAAGTGCAGCAGCGGCTGTCCGACCAGGCCGTTGAGCTGCTGAAGGACCACACTACAGAGATGGAGCAGCTGCAACTCCAGCTGCAGAAAGCCCTCCAAGATGCTCTCGACCTTGGTGCCGAGAGGGACAGAGTTATCGCCGAGAAGGCCAAGGCTGAGACAACTTTCAATGCCAAGATCAAAGCCCTCGAGCAGGAGTGCGAAACGCTGAAAAAATCCAATGCTGGGTACTTCACTCAGTTGGACGGACTTCGCTTGCTCGAGGAGAAGCACATTTCCAATGAGGAGGAGTGGAAAATCCAGTTGCAGCAGCTGCGCCACGAGCTTCACAGTAAGTTTCCTCCTTTCTGCATCTTTTCTTCTCGGTTCTGCCTCTTCTCGGTTCCCGTGACTGAATTTCTCCCTTGCTTTTGTGCAGAAATCTTCCCTGATCTCGTGTCCGCTTGCGCGCCAGCTTTGGCCAAAGCCCGAGCAGCTCGCCTTGAGAAGGGCGAGGCCTCGGACACCAGAGCCGAGATCGAGGACAGCCTGCTGGTGATGAAAGGGCACTTCGAACGCCTAGCCGGCGTGGGCACCGACTTGGTGCGCGTCGGCTTCGCGCTCCACAAGCTGTTCTGGCCTGAAGATTCCGCGCCGACAACGATTGATGGCCTTGCTCTGAAGCTGCAGAATGTGAAGGCCGAGCTGAAGAAATGGCGCGCCTCGGGAGCTCGGGCGGGTGCTGACTTGATGCTTCTCTGCATCGCTTCCTGGTACGAGAATCTGAACATGGAGATCATCCGCGGGAAGCGCAACGATTCCAAGTGGGAGACAGACCCCAGCTGCGTGGCCATGCGCAAGCTGATTGCGTACGAAGTCGCGGAGTGCGCTGAGACGGACGTCTTCATCGACGGCCTCCCCGAGCCCGACACCGAAGTGGAGGAGGACGAGGAAGCGGATGAAGACACAGAGTCCGACTTGGACGGCTTCTTCGATTCGCCTAGAGGCAAGGCCGGGAAGGGGAAGAATGTCGCCGTCGCGAGTAGCGACGAAGAGATGGAGGAGATCGACACAGCCGCCCTCGACTTCGGCACTTCATCTGGAGCTGCACTCGACGACACGGTGCGCACCCACGCCCCCGAGACTGGCTCTGCTTCCGCGACGGCGCCCATCTCGGTGGCCACTGCTACCTCTGAGCAGCTCGCCACCGAGCCTGACGCCGAGCAATCGAAGACTGCTGATGCCAGCGCAGAAGCGGACGCCACCAAGGCCACTGAGGAAGGCGAAGCAACCCAGGCGAGCACCGAGAACACCGCCTCTTCGACATGATCTTATCCTGCACGCTTTTTTACTCAAACATTTATCAGATCCCCGGGATGCCGGGAGCAGATGTATCAGACTTATTTATGCTTTTCTCTTGCTACTCAATTTTATTTCCACTTGTTATCTTTAATTTAATCATTTTGAGCAGCCCTGGCTCAATGCCGGGTTGCGTTTCCATGCGAGTCCCCGAGTTGCGTTTCTTATTCACCCTCTCTTTTCATCTCTGCTCTACCCGCAACTTGTTGCTTTTTTGGTATTCGAGTCACAAGAGTCAAAGAGCAGAGCTGCAAATACTTAGCCACTAGAAACAATCATAGTAACGCAGCCCACCACTTAGCCGAAAAGACGAAACAGAGAACAAAAGTAACAAACACTCTACTCGGTTCCTGCACTTTTTCTTCCTTAGCGATTTTCGTGTGCTCATTGACCTTTTGCTTGTTCTCTTGCTTGCCATGAAGCCGGGTTTCGGACAGCAGCAGAGTCGAAGAGTTGGCATATAGGTTTAGACACAGTACTCAATACGCTTATGAGTTCTGAAGTGAAGCAACCGAATAGACAAAAGGTAAAGCCGAGTAAAAACACTTGGAGCAATTTTGGACGAGGGCAGTCCCCGAGAACAATTTCAGATTGCAGAGTAGAATTTCAACTCGGATAAGAGGGTACATACACATCTTTGCTTACGAATGAAAACGACGGAGTAGAGCTACATTCCAAGGGCGCTTGGTTTCCTCTCCAGATTTATCAGCCCTGTTCGCCTGTGGTGGGCGCACATCTACAAGATAGTAAGCATCGTTGTGCAGCGCTTTGCTCACAATGAAAGGCCCTTCCCATGGAGGAGACAACTTGTGCATCCCGGCTGTGCGCTGCACAAGCCTAAGGACCATGTCTCCTTCTCGGAAAACCCTTGGGTTCACCTTTCGGCTATGATAACGCCGCAGGTTTTGCTGGTAGATAGCCGAACGTGACAGAGTCAGCTCTCTTGCTTCTTCAAGCAGGTCAACGTCGTCTTCTCGAGCTTCTCTCGCCTCCACCTCAGTGTAGAGGGCTACTCGGGGGGAGTCATGCTCTAAGTCTATTGGCAACACGGCCTCAGCCCCGTATACCAAGAAGAATGGCGTGTAGCCGGTTGACCGGTTAGGGGTAGTCCTTAGACTCCACAACACCGCTGGCAACTCGTCTAACCAACACCCAGGTGTTTTCAGCAGCGGCTCCATCAGCCTTGGCTTGATGCCTGCCAGTACCATACCATTTGCTCTTTCAACTTGTCCATTGGAAGCAGGGTGCGCGACTGACGCAACGTCTAGTCGGATATGCTTATCTCTGCAGAACCGCACCATTGCTCCCTCAGCAAAGTTTGTGCCGTTGTCGGTGATGATACTGTGCGGGTAGCCATATCTCAGGATTATATCCTTCACGAATTTCACAGCTGTGGCCCCATCACACCTCCGAATAGGTTTCACCTCAATCCACTTGGTGAACTTGTCCACCATGACCAAGATGTGAGTCATGTTGCCTCTAGCCGGCTGGAAAGGCCCAACCATGTCCAAACACCAAACAGCAAATGGCCAGGTGATAGGAATTGTTTTCAACTCGGAAGCAGGCATGTGAATCTTACTTGCGAACATCTGGCAGCCTGTGCACTTCCTCACGATATCCTCAGCCTGCTGCAGTGCTGTGAGCCAATAGAATCCATGCCGGAAAGCTTTCTGGACCAGCGCCCGAGAAGAGGCATGGTGCCCGCATTCTCCTTGGTGTATCTCTATCAGGATCTCTTCTCCTTCTGCTGGATCCACACAACGTTGCAGCACGCCAGTGGCACTTCTCTTGTGCAGCACATCTCGGACAATAGTGTAGCCCTTGGATCTTCTCTGAATCTGCCTTGCAGTCACCTCATCTTCAGGTAGAGTGCCGTCCCTTAGAAAGGATAATATGGGCATAGCCCAACTCGGTGTCTCCCGTGTGGGAAACACTGGTTCGTCCAGTTCCATTGGGACAGGCTCTTGTGGTTGCTCAGGAGGAGTGGGAGCGCTTCTTTGTAACCCAGATCGATTGGCAAGAACTTCTTCAATGAATGCGACAGCCTCCGGGTTAAGGGCGGCAGTCCCCGAGTATGGAGTGGCAGTCCCCGAGTAAGGAGCGGCAGTCCCCGAGTAGGGAACGGCAGTCCCCGAGTAGGGAGTGGCAGTCCCCGAGTAGGGAACGGCAGTCCCCGAGTAGGGAACGGCAGTCCCCGAGTAGAGGACGGCAGTCCCCGGGTTTCCTGCAGCACTCTCCCAGTCAATCTCCATTGGATCAGATTCCTCACTTGGCAGAGAAGGAACAAATATAGACTCCGAGTTGGGAGAAGGCTTGATGGATGGCTTCCTCAAATGCTCCAAGGCGATTCCCGCCGGGATGGATTGCCGAGAAGATCCCAACTTGGATAACTCGTCTGCTGCTTCGTTCTCTGCTCGGTGAATGTGCTGGAACTCACAACCTTCGAAGAACCCAGTCATAGACTGCACCAGGAAGCGATACGATGCCATGTTGGCATCCAAAGCATCCCAAGTGCCCGAGACTTGCTGCACCACCAGATCTGAATCTCCATAGCATATGATGCGCTGCACTCCAACTTCCTTGGCTACTCGCAAGCCATGCACCACTGCCTCATACTCTGCAACATTGTTGGACGCCTTGAAATGGATCTGCAGCACATACTTGAGTTGATCTCGCTTGGGTGACGTAAGCACAACACCAGCACCAAGGCCTTCTTTCACCTTTGAGCCATCAAAGTGCATCTTCCAGTAATTGGAAACTGGAGCAGGAGGTTCATACTGCACCTCGGCCCAGTCCACAAGAAATTCCGCCAGGATCTGAGACTTGATGGCGTCTCTTCTCGCATACGCGGGAGCATACGCGGCTAGCTCAATCGCCCACTTGGCTACTCTGCCACTCGCCTCCTTGTTGCCCATGATATCCGAGATGGGAGCTGAGCTCACAACTGTGATAGGGTGCTCCTGGAAATAATGCTTCAGCTTCCTGGCGCCCAGGTACACGCCGTAGGTCATCTTCTGGTAATGCGGGTAGTTTTGCTTTGAACTGGACAGCACTTCACTGAGATAATATACTGGGCGCTGCACACTCTTGCCTTCTTCTTCTCGTTCCACCACAATCACCACGCTGACTACTCGGTTAGTCGCAGCAATGTACAGCAGCATTGGTTCCTTGGGTAGCGGACTAGCCAAGATGGGAGCACTAGCCAGCATTGCTTTCAGCTCATTGAATGCCACATCCGCTTGCGGAGTCCAGACAAACTTGTCACTTTTCTTCATCAGTTGGTACAGAGGCAGGGCCTTCTCGCCCATTCGACCCAGAAAACGGCTCAGAGATGCCAAACAACCTGTGAACTTCTGCACATCTTTCAGTGATCTCGGTAAAGACATGCTCTCAATAGCTTTTATCTTTGAAGGGTTGGCTTCAATGCCCCGACTAGAAACTAGAAAACCGAGTAGCTTCCAGCCGGTACACCAAAGGTGCACTTACTCGGATTCAGTTTCATTTTGTACTTGCGTAGGTTAGCGAAGGTTTCCTCCAGGTCGGCAAGCAGAGTATGTGTTTTATTCGTTTTGATGACAATGTCATCTACGTACACCTGCACATTCTTGCCGAGCTGGTCGTGCAAGCATTTCTGCATGCATCTCTGATAGGTTGCACCCGCATTCCTCAAGCCAAAACACATGACACGATAGCAATAAGCCCCGTACGGGGTAATGAAAGCAGTCTTTATTTGATCAGCAGGATTGAGTGCAATCTGGTGGAAACCAGAGTAGGCATCTATGAAAGACAGCAGTTCACAACCAGCAGTGGAATCGATCACCTGATCGATGCGAGGTAGCGGGAAAGGATCCTTGGGGCATGCCTTGTTCAAGTCGGTGTAGTCGACGCACATGCGCCATGCAGTGGCAGCCTTGGGATCCTCCTTCTTCTTCTCGACCATGACCGGGTTGGCTAGCCAATCCGGATGCAGCACCTCCATGATGAAATTGCTTATCAGTAACTTGGTGATCTGGTCACCAATGGCCTTCCTTCTCTCATCTCCGAAACGGCGCATAGCCTGCTTCACTGGTTTGGCGTCAGGACGCACATGTAATGAGTGCTCAACCAACTCCCTCGGGACTCCTGGTAGATCTTCATTGGACCAGGCGAATACATCCCGATTCTCACGGAGGAAGTGGATGAGCTCGCTTTCCTATTTCTCCGCCAACCCGGAGCCAATGATGGCTACGCGGTCGGGGAACTCGGGGTCGACCTGGACCTTCTTTGTCTCCTTGGCAGCTTGGAAAGCAGTACCGTGCTGGGTACTCGGCACACCTTGTGCGCCAGCTTGTGCGGACTGAGCCATGGCCACCACCTCGTACATCTTCTTCTTCTCGGCAGCGATCACCATCGACTCCGCCAACTGGGAGCTAGCAGAGGCACATTCCATGGACTTCTTGTAATCTCCAGAGATGGTGATGATGCCATTGGGACCAGGGATCTTCATCTTCAGATATGCCACATGTGTAGAGGCCATGAACTTGCTCAGAGCAGGCCTGCCGAGTAGAGCATGATAGGGGCTCTGATGATCCACCACCTCAAACTGCAGGCGCTCTGTGCGGCAGTTCTCCCGGGTACCGAATAGCACATCGATCCACACTCGGCCAATCGGGTTGCACGAGATCCCGGGCACAATGCCATGGAAGGTGGTCTTGCTAGGCAGCATCATGTTCTCGGCCAGGCCAAGCTTCTCGAGTGTGTCCTTGTACACAATGTTGATGCTGCTGCCGTTGTCGATTAGCACCTTGCTGAACCTCACATTCTTCTCGGGACCCAGGAAGGTAGGATCCAGCACCAAGGCATAGCTACCCGGATTGGGCATCACCTTGGGATGATCTGCTCGGGTCCACCTGATCTCCTGGTCACACCAATACATGTAGTGAGGGACAGCAGGAATCACTGCATTGACCTCCATGGCCCGCCTGTGCTGTGATTGCTTGTCGACTGGCTCAGAAGTGAAGATCATGTAGCTCTCGTGGTGCTCTTGGTACTGATTGGAGCCATTGCCCCCATTGTTGCCATTGTTGTTGTTGCCCTGGTAGTTGTTGTTGTTGCCTCTGTTGTTGTTGTTGCGGTTGTAGTTGTTGTTGTTGTTGCGGTATCTCTCATTGTTGAAGTTCTGGTTGGCTCCTAAAGCCACCTGGTTCACATTCTCTCTTCTCGGGTACACTGGCGGCCGAGCTGCGGGTGCGCGAGTAGGCTGCACATTGGCATTGGCTGCTGGCAGGGGAGGAGGAGGAGGCAAGCCATCACTCTTGATCGCCTCCCACCACTCGCACTGCCGAGTAGTGTGGTTAGCAGGCCTCGAGGGGTGGTGAGTGTGAAAGCTGCATGGGCCATCCTTCATGTCATCGAAGACAAACTTCTTCGGCTGCTCGGAGTTCCCGCTACCCGACTGAGAGGTGCGAAATGGCTTCTTGTTGCCTTGGCCCTGGTTCTGGTTCTGCCCGTAGGCTCCAGCAGGTTTCTGCCTCTGGCTGCCACCAGCTCCAACAGTCACTGCATTCACCTCTTCGGGATCATACCGATTATCTACTCGGCGCTTGTTGCGGAACTCGTTGCGCTTGCTGTTGCTGAAGTTTCTTCTCGGCTCAGAGGAGTCCATCAGTGGCTGAGTAGGATCACCGAGTGCGTACTGATCCGCAATCTTGATGGTCTCCGCCAGAGTGTTCGGCATCTCCCTCTGCAATCTCTGCCACAACATACTGCCATGCCTGCATCCCTGCGCAAACCAAGTGATGGCCTGTGCTTCATTCACACCCTCACAGGTGTTCCTCAAAGTGCTCCACCGAGTAAGATACTCGCGGTCTGTCTCGTCTTCTCGCTGCCTGCAAGCTGATAGCTGCTGTGGCCTATTCGGCCTCTTGTATGTGCTCGTGAAGTTGCTGATGAAGGCATCCGAGAAATCCAGCCAGCAGTTAATGCTGTTCTTGGGCAAGTTGTTGAGCCAAGTACGGGCTGGACCCTCTAGCATCTGTGGAACATAGCGCACAGCCCATCTTCTGTTGCCATTCGCGATATGGACCGCGGTGACATAGTCATTGAGCCAATCTTCAGGCTTGGTGCTGCCATTGTAGCTCTTGGTGCCTCTTGCAAGCTGGAAGTTCTTCACGGACGGCTCGTTCATGATGCGCGGGCCAAAGCACTCGGGGCCAGGAGGACCCGTGCTCTCCAGCCGCGCCGACAAGCTGATCCGGTCCAACTGATGCCTCGCATCTCCAGGCGCCAGCACGCGCTCACCAACACGGTCATGAATATCATAGCCAGCCATCTCCATAGCCGAGTAGCCATCATCATACCTGTCCACCTGCACAGCTGCAGGCTGCTCCACCGGGTTGGCGACTGGTGCCACTGCGCGCGGCTGCTGCCTCTGCCGAGTAGGCTGAGCTGCGGGTTGCCGAGAAGGACCTGGACGAGCAGCTTCTCGGGCACGGCTTTGAGCTTGATGGGCTTGAGAGCCTGCTCTTGCAGCGTTGTGTTCCTGCCCGGGCTGCTGCGGCACAGCAAGCTGTTTCGCGGCAGCAGCCGGGTCATACACCTGCATTTGCCTGTCTCTGCCCGAGCGCCCGCTGCGGCTCTTCTCGCGGCTGGGATGCGGAGACGAGGCCTGATCGTTAGATCTAGCCGCGTGCGAGTGAACCACCTGCGAAGCCCCAGCACCCGGGTTGGCCTTCCGGAACTCCTCGTTCTGCCTAGCAGCCTCCAACACCAACTCGTTGAGCCTTTCCTGCTGCCTAAGACGCGCATCGCCATCCAGGCGAGGCAACTCGGCAGCTACAGCCTCTGCAGCTCTAAGTGTCTTGGCGGGTGTGCTATATCTTGGCCTTGTGAAGGTGTTCGCGGTGGCGGACTGAGCGGGAACCTCCGCAACCGTTGCCATCTCGACACCCAAGTTGCGCCGCGTAGCGCCTACTCTGCTAGGCCTCCTGGCGACTGGCGTGAAGCCGTGAGCCTTGTTGTACTCGAGCTGATCTAGACTCAGCTCAAGCCTGATCTTGTCCAACTCCGCCTGCTCGGCAAGCAGCTCCTGGCGCTGCCGCTCGAGCTGCTCCCTCACGGCTAGGAGCTCGATGTCGGTGGGAGTGGGCATGCCAGGTCGCGTAGCTGACGCGGGAATGACCGTAGACGTGGAAGGCGGCAAGTTGCTCTCCTTCTCGTAGGGCCGGTGAACCCTGCCACCAGCCGGTGCATCAATCTCCTCGACGACGGCCGCAGCGCCAGTAGCGGCTGCGCCAGTGTTTGCCGCCAAGCCCGTCACCATCACCTCAGCGCAGTTCGCAGAGCGGCACGCGGGCTTTCCGCGTGCAGCGATCACCGCGGGAGGATCCTCCGCGTCATGCACCAGCTCGGGGTACGCGTGGTTGGCGATGGTGGCGACGTAGACAAGGTGAGAGCCGAAGGAGATCACCGAGCCGCCCTCCGGCATGGCCCTGCCGCCGAAATCGCCGGCGTTGTCGGTGACGAAGTCGAAGGAGCCGAATCTGTGGACAAGGCCACAGACCACGCGCTCCGCTGAAGAAGATCCCGTCCGAACAGAAACTCCAGCCAGCGCCGCTGGTTGCCCCACGGTGGGCGCCAACTGTCGTGGTGGTGTCACGGCAGATGCCATGGGATGGCTAAAGATGTGGGGACGAAGGACGCTGGAGGTGCTCGGGGAGGGATCACGCGACGAGTAGCCGCGTGAGGTACGAAGTAAACACTGCAAACAACACGATCTACCCAGGTTCAGGGCCCTCGTGAGGAGGTAAAACCCCTACTCCTGCCTTTCTTTGTGTATTCTGGTGTCTCACCGAGTAGCCACAGTACAAAGTTCTTGCTACCGAGTAGCCACTCTCCTCTCTAGATGATGAACTAGGTCAAGAACTTAGGGTTTCCAGTGTCCAGCATGCAATCCTCACGCAGGAGGCGGCGGGGCACCTTATATACATGGTGCCCAGCCGGATACGTCCAAACATGGACAAGTGTCGACATAGTGTGCACATCGTCCTTCTTCCGGGTTCCCGCTGACAGCTTTGGTTCCTAATCTTGGCTGCATCTGGAAAGTCGTTGGGCAAAACAAGGGGACAGACTGGTATCACTGTACCTAAACACAGAGTAGGCCCCCCTTATCCTGCCACGGCCTGCTTCCATGCTGTCACTGTCAGGCAGGCCGGTCCCAGATGAACAGTAGTTCGAATAGTGCCAAGTACGGACCCAGGATACGCGGGATCCTGTGTCAGAACGGCTCCTTTGACTTTCTGGCCCGAGTAGGTTCCCGCCAATTGTTCCCGCCAATTGTACTCGGGCCAACTCTTCTACTCGAATGAAGAGAACTTGAATGATTCTTCCTTCTGGTCATCTTGAGGTCAGACCGAGTAGCAGTCAACCGGGTAGCAAAATACCGGGTAGGCGGCTACTCGACCAAACCCTTCTTCTGTAAGTCGCCTTTACCACTTGCCTTTACCCTACTCGGGGGTAACCCCCCGACACAGTTTACGGTGTGACTCTAGATAGTACCAAAGTAAAACATCCAGAATATATCACCCCGATAACCTCATGGTAAAAGGATATATTGTAATATAACCTTGATGTGATATGACAATAAGGACAAAGATGTCTTAATGGAATCTCTTAGCATATCAACTACTACTATGGTATACCTAGCCATATTTTTTCCTTCCAACGATATGGAATTCATCAATGCTGACATAGACAATGGCCATGACCAGGAAAACACAATCATCAAGCATCCAATGAATTAGTCGTAAAAGGGAAGACTATGGCTTGATACTTTGTTCATGTTACTACATGTGAGTGTGAGTGTTTTTCTTCTAAATCTCATATTCAGGAGCCATGTCGATTTTAGCATAGTAATATGAACCATAATTATGAAAGTGATGTACACATGTTATTTCCTTTTTGGGCATACATCCAACACTATCGTGCGCGTATGTGAGGTTTGCTCCTTCATCTGCTCTGTTTCCGTTGCATTGCACACATTAAAACATCTGTTAACCCATAGCAATTATCCAGTCTAATTTGAGCACCATGTGTAGTTTATCTATTGCTTCATTCGGTTTGCATCTAGGCACTAACTATTGATTTGTTCGAAGTGCAAGTATCACTATAGATGTCATGAAATTTGTACTCTATTTGGCCTAATACATTCAATGCAGATATGCAATCTGGAGTGTAAAACAAATAAAAGGTGTTCCGATCTTTCCAGTTCTGTATGACTATTTGGTCTCCAAATAATGCATGAATTCAGTCTTAGATTTTAAGTGTCATTGGAAACATGTAACCAAGGGTTTGTGCTATAGTTTTTAGCTAGGTTCTTGGTTCCGAATCCGTTTTAAAAAATGGATTTTATCAGATTCATGGATAAGTACTTTGCAACTTTTTGGTTGCAGTTGTGGCACATACCTTCACCTCACAACATGATATGTCCAGGTCTCAAACGGCTCGCTTCTGCTGTATATTTTAATTTTGTATTTATTTGATCTCGCAATGCTATACTATGACATGTGGGGTTATATCTTCACAATAATAAGCAAATAAAGTTTTTCGTGCTCCAAACAAAGCATATTCACAAAGCATGGTTGTGCACGTCTAAATATTCAAACTCTAGACAGGGACATTATAGACGTGATAAGACTGAGGCATGAATGATTTCAAAAGAATATCAACCCTGACTTCTAATCCATGTATGCTGCATTTAGCTCCTTTTCTTTTCTTTTCTCATGCACTTTGTATCATCATGTTTCAAATATATTGATCTATCAGTATTGAGTAGGGAGTCATTCTATTCAAGAAACAATCTTAGCACATTGGAATTTTCATACCTGCGGCTATTTAGAACTCCAACAAAAAAATTGCTGAATTTGGTGAAGCCCCGGTCAAATCGGGAGGACTGGTGGAAATTGTTTGTTCATGAATATGATCTTGCTGATTTGAGCTAGCCGATCCGGCTCTGTTCTCGTTGCCTAAATATGCGCTCACATGCGAGGGCTTTCTGGAGGTTCCATCATATATTTTCTCATCTATATACTGTCTATGCGCTCCTGGGGCTTGCTGCCCGACTGGGCCTCCGGCACCGGACTCGTCCGACATGTGAGGTGTTGCGAAGGTCCCCGTGGTGCTGTATGCGTTCACATGAGAGGGCTCTAAGGTCGGGCTGCACAGGTACTGGTTTCGATTATTATGATAAAAAAGGTACCAGTTTCGATTAGGGGAGGAGACACGTATGATGTTCAATTGTATGCCGCTGAGAGGGATTTCATGTTGTGGAGTGTTCTGCTGAACTGCGGTATAAGGTCTGGTGAAGCAAGATCGTGTTCTGCTGAACTGCGGTATAAGGTCCGGTGAAGCAAGATCATGTATGCATGAGTTTCTTACGTGATCGATAGTAAGGTTTGTTCTGATGACTGCACCTTTTGTCACCGTCCTAAATCATTTGGGGCTCCCCAATTCTGGTGATGATAACACACGATATTCATATAGGTGTAAATCTAGCAGGAATAACGGAAATATGAGCCAATCAGCAAACAAATATAAATACAACCGACAGTTGGATAGCTAAGGAAAATAAACACCATCATGGTTTATGGCAAGAAGGCAACCAGAATTGAGAGACAATTGATGCAAACAACATAATTAAATGTTGTACAGGAGTTTTTTGATATTTTTTCGAGAGTGAGCTTTCTGATCTCGCATGTCAAACAGTTGAATTCTGCTTGTAACATCCCTGTTTTTTGGAAAATTCAAAAATCACAAAAATTTAAAACTCTTTGTTTTCACAAAAACCAACGAGAAGAAAGAAATAAAGGAAACAATACATATTTCAATGAAACTGATATTACCAATCCAATTATACCTCTATTCCATAAACCCTAAAAGCCCATTCAAAATAAACATTCATTAATCAAAGAAATTTTTTTCTCTTAGAAAACCTTATTTTGTAACATGTTTTCAAATCAACTATTACTTTGAAAATGTTTTATAGCTTTTGAAACCAGAGAATTATTATCTCTAATAATTTTTAGGCCTCAAAATTATTTTATGAGAATAACAACTATTTATATTTATATGCAAATGTTATTCCAAGTTTTAAACATAAAGTGATATTCATAAAATGTTTTGCTTTGAAAATAACATAAAAGAAGACTTAGAAAATAATATTATGACTTGAGTGATTTTTTCCAAATTTTATTAAGCCACTTTTGTATTTATTTATTTTTCTATTTTAAAATGGCATTAATTGCTATTAGTAAATCACTCATATCTTAAAAATATAAAATATAAAAATAATGTGAAATGAATTTCAAAAATAGTATTTGACATGTTTATTGTCTCTGAAATTTTATTTAATCAAAACCTCATTTTATTATTTTTCTAATTTAAAAATATACATTAAGTACTATTAGTAATTATTTATATTTTCAAAAATATAAAAAGTGAAATGTGTTCAAAAGTTTATAAAAATGTTCTAAACAGAAAGATATTAATTTTACAAGTTTTTAGAAATTTATTTAAGGTGTTTTGGATTTGTGAATCAAAAGATACAAATTAATAAAGAAAAACAGAATTTTAAAAAATTTGACGATGTCATCATGACGTCATCATCGTCTTCTTCCTTCCGTTACTGCACCGAAGAAATGCTCGATTTTAACTCGCGTTGAATGCTCGCGATTAAGCACGGTATTAATTGCTCGGAACCCCGCACCTTATAGCCCCATATCCCCTATTCCTTTCCCCTCCCCTGACTCGCAAAATTGTGCCCCCAATCCCTCTAAATCTATCGCCGGAGTCAGCCGCATCCGCCACTGTCGATCTCCATTTCCGGCGAGGTGAGCCAGTCTCTGTGGCAGAGTACCCCGTAGTTCGTTTCCTCTAGTCCTCGCGCCCCTCCTCAACCTCTCCCCTTACTTTTTACTTTGCAGAAGCAACGCACCCGGAGCTCGCCGGAGCCGCACCGCCCCATCCACGCTGCGCCGCTGTTACTGGAAGCGAGGAGGTGCACCGTGGACACCTTCTGCATCGTCGCGTCGCGCCACTTCTCCTCGTCTGCTTGCTGAGCCCAAGCGAGCATGGGAGCCATCACCTCGATCGATTTCAGCATCGCGGGCCACCGGATCGCCGCCGTGCAACCATTTTCCGGTGATCTCCCGCGCACCTGAGGTAACGCTAGCTCCCCCACCATCTGATCTGCATCCTGCGGTCGCCATTAGATCGCTTAACGAAGAGGTATCGTCCAATCGCGAAGCGCCACGTGCGCGCCAAATCAGCTGCGCGCATTGCTTATCTGTCGCTCAGTGCAACGCCTAACAGGCCCAAGCCCACCTCCTATCAGTCGCACCACGCGGCAAATAGCCATTTTTGGCCCAGCCTGTCTCTGGATTTAATTCGAAATAAAAATAGAATTGTATATTTGCAGAATAGTCCCTAGAACATAGAAATATCATATCTTTTCAACCACCTAGCCAAATTTAGGAAACTTGGACATTTTGAAATCCCCTGGATCTGTATAATCTTTTGGCTTTAACCAAATTAAAATTTGACAATTTTAAAATATGGTCATGTTCAAATATGCTTGTTTGATGAAATTTGACATAATTCAAATTCTGTAAATCCAATTTTTGCAAACTAATTTTTTTGGGTTACTTAGAATGTGTACTAACACATACATAAGCCCAAAAAATTATTTGAACAAGTTTATAATGGATTTAGAATTATATGACCATTTGAGAAAATTTGACTTAGTTTAAATTCTATAAATAATTTTAATATGTTTTCTTAAGCAATGTTGCTCCATATGGCAACCTTAATCCATAGAAACGAGTGCCATAGAATTTTGGACACATATGAGCCATACCCATGTATTTTAGGCCAAGTTATCAGACACATGTTTCACACCATATTAAAAATGACTTAGGAAATAATTTTGCTTAAGTGGTTCTATGTGCGTATGGCTATATGAAACCAAGGCTAAGTCCTTAGTGAAGTTTCAACTTATACTTAGCCAACAAATGAACCTAAAAACACTAGTACAAATGTTTCCATAAACTTCTTGTCTCCCCATGGTTGCTTCAAGATTTCACCAAGTTGGGATTTGTGAGAACCATGAAGTGCAACAGAGGACTTAACCATCTAGAGATTTTTCAAAATGAATATATAAGACCAATGAAGGACTTAGCAAATAAAACAAACTTCATAAGCCTCTCCAAGAAGTGGAAGCACTTAGAAGAAAACCAGAGAAACTTCCAGAAGACTAACCCCCTTTCTCTCTAAGTCTTCTTCCTTCCCTTTTCTATTCTTCTCCTTTCAACTTGATGGCAACATGGAGAGAAACAAGGAAGATCATTGAAGAAATGACTTAGGCTCCACAACAATCTGAAGCATACTCCATCAAGTGCAAGTACATGAAGAAATGAAGAAGAAGACTCACCTCTCCCATTCTATCCTCTTGTCCCATTTCTCCTGTATTTTGACTTAGTGATATTTTCACATTTGTTAAATAAAACACTTAGTTGTGACCACACCACTTGGGAAACAACTAGTGAGAAAACCATGAAGACTATCAAGACCAAGAGAAGCGCCACACTAAGTAAGTACACAGCTTAGATGGCATGATGATGATCTTCCAGAAGGCAATCACATGAGGACTAGAAGCAATCCCTACAAGTTGAAGAATGACAAGTTATTTTTGTCCAACCATTGACCCAAATGGAAAAGACCAAGACTTTAACTTGTTATTTCCTTTGTTATGAAGTTAGTTGAACCTAGACCTAGCCTAAACCAAAATGGAAGGACTAACTTAGATCACTCAAATGTTTTGATGAAAATGACTAAGTGTTACACATGGTTATGTGTTACTTTAGTTGAAATAGTGAGATCACCTTGGTGAACTCTTGAAACTTCTTAGATAAATATGTTTCCAATAAAGTTTATCACTACAAACTCAACCTAGTCCATCCCAAGTAAACCCTTGGAACTTTCTTAATAAGTATTGAACTCAAACTTTGACTTTGTCCTAGCCAACTTGGTTAAACCCCTTTGGATATGTCAGTTGCTCTGTATGTTTTCTACACTTGTATGTTTGTTTGCTAGGATGCTTGTTTATTTTGTTATTGTGTTTTCCATGAATAGATTGTACGGAGAGCAACGATATTTTGTGAAGAGAGAGTGTGATATCTTCACCAACTTCAACAAGGCAAGTAACACACCATCAACTACCCATTATTTTCTATATGCATTAGTTGATTTTGAGTAGTATGCATGATAGGAAATTTTAATAAGTTATATTATGCTATGCTATTATCCTAGTAGTGTGTAGCCATCTCTTATACCCTTGTTATTTTAATAGCCTTAGAACTTAGTAGATGATATGAAACGTTACAAATTGTTTTACTAGATGTTGAGGAAAAATTCTAAGTATAACTAACAAATAAACCACCTGGGTGGAAGTGGTAAGACTGGATTATATTGAGTGTTTCCTCAGGGCCCTTGTTTAAGGGTTATTTCCCTTGAGGTTGTCACTTGTGGATGGCAACCCAGGAACAAAGAGATCACTATGTCCTTCTAAGTTTAGTAGCTTCCCGTGCAGCCTTTTGACACATGGGCTCTGTCTTGATCAACTAAGTTGTGAGATTTCAGCCCAGGCTTGACTAGCAGATGGAGCAAACTTATAGGTGAAACGGTCTTGCCGGTGGGTTTGGACTTCTTCTTCTGAAAGATCTCGTCTCAATTCTCTCCTTTCCATGATGCACTCCGGGGGGTATAGGATGTTTGGGCTAATTGAAGACAAAAGGTGAAAGTGCACAACCTCTGCAGAGTCAACAAACTAAGATCTTAGCCGTGTCCCCGGCTAAGGACAACTATGAGCAGCTAGACAAGGAATGACGGAAAAATCTCATCACCAATTTCAATAAGTAAAATTTTGACCAAGTGAAGAGTATTGTGGTGCTTGGATCTTAATCCAATGTTGCCACCCCTTTTGAAAAGAAAAGTTTGTTTTACAAAAGAGATAGGACAAAACTGGCTTTATGCAAACTTAGCCTAAACTCCACTAAGCCAAATAAGCATGTAGTATTAGTCTTGCCATTTATATCCGCCATGGTGTTACTTGCCAATACATTAAATTGTATTGACTCCCTTGTGGCTGCATATTCCATATTGCAGATGTTTCTAAAGACGAGTGAGGATTTCGTTTTGGATCTCGAGACTATCGTCAACATGTTTTGCCTGTGGCACATGAAGAAGATGGGCTCAATGTTGTACTATGTCTTGCACTATATATCTTTGTTTACTGCTAGTTTTCTAAGACTATGCAAGTTGTAATACTATTTTGTAAAGACTGGATCATGCGATGTAATAGAATTTAATGCATTTGCATGATATTTCTTTTTGTACTGTGGTGCTAGCAATTGATCCAGGGACTAGCACAATAACACAGGTATTCCATCTTTATTTAAAAGTTGGGGTGCTACAAAATGGTATCAGAGCATTGTGTTTCCTGTAGGATTCGAGACCCTTAGGTTTGGAAAACATTTTTGATCATGTTATTATCTCCTTAGAGTATTTTGGATCCTAGCGGCATAGTGAGATGAAGCGGCCCGGACAACTTTAGGTGTCCACGGACACGAGACCGTTCCGTGATTGGCTTGCGGGTGTATTGTCCTTCTCACTATAGTGAATATCCAATTTGCAACAAGTTGTTAATAACTCATTGATCACCCTAGGATTGAAAACTTTCTATGTTCAAACTTTCTAGAAACAAAACAATCATCTTAATCTTTCTCATATCCTCTCATCTATTATTCACCTTCAAAATTTTCTAGATGACCTCCCTCCTCAATACCATCAAGACAGGAATGTTGATCACCATACCATGAAGTGCAAGAAGTATTTTCACAACATGAAGACCTACACTCAAGACAATTGAAGAAAACTTGGAGATACACCAATACTTCCCACCAATCAAGAACACCTTAAGACATCGAGAGAAGAATTTGAAGAAAAACTCAAGAAGATATAGATGAGACCACCAATCTAGTTACTTTGTTAGAACAACGTTAACGTGATAGTGTATTGATCATATCAATGAGTGTGGTATGACAATATTAGTGTTTTCTAAAAACCATGTTGTTTGGTGTGATGAATGTATTGCTATATGTTTGCTATGTGTTGTTTGTAAGATGAGTTTCCTTGATCTGCTATGTTAGGACATGACTTTTCTTTAGTCTCTTCCTAATCTCTACTCATCCATGCTAAGCCAAATCAAATACCATACCCATTTACCAACCATAGAGAGCTACCACATGAAGTGTAACAACAAACCTTTCACCCAAAAATGTCATGACTAGTTCTCTAAAGAAGCCATACAGTTGAGGAATGTCACAGATTTCAAGATCCTTTTGTGTGAAGGAACAATCGCATCCATGATCAATGCCAACTACATCATAAGGAGCAGCAAGCCAATCAACAAGTGAAGAAAGACAAGTGAACCCCAAGTTGCATGAGCTATGAAGATTTCAGAGCCAACTACACCAAGAGAAGAAATAATGAAGAAAAACAACTATCCAGTTTGTGTTACATAAGAGTTTTACGCAACCCACTAGTTGAGAAATGATAGTTTAGCTCAAGTTTGTCTTACATATTGGAAACTTTCTGTTAGACAAGTGAGGTGACCTAGTGTTATTAAACAAGATTCATCAATCCAAGTACAAGGTAATGATTGAGTGCAACATGGATTGGCCCCCATGGTGACTACTCACATTATTTACTTTTTCTATGAGGAATGTTAAATCTGAGTGACATACCTATTAGAGAGACAACAATGTTAAGCCTGAACCATAGAATGGTAGAATACAATAATGACCCTATGATAGTGAAGCTGAAAACGTACTATTTTCGGTGAGGATCAAACCAACCTTGGATCTATCAAGCAATGGAAGATTTTTCCTAACATGAGAGTTTCTTTAGAAATAGCATGGTGTTTGCCTTCAAGGATGACAACAACAAGATGGAAGATTGCCAAGGACATCAAAAGACAAAGTTGAGAGTGACCAAAAGAATTCTGATTGACCCAAAGAGTGACCCCTCAGTGTCAAAGGTAGTTTAAAAGAATTCTGTTGGTTTGTAACTCTACCATGAGGGAAAGTTCTACTCAAGCCATCTTGAGTTAAACCACACACTCCAAGCTATGTGAATGAAAACATTCTATTGGAAGAGAATCTTAACCCATGGAATCCTAAAAGTTTTATACTTGGATTCAAGACCCCAAATACCAACAAGGAGTTGATGAATGTTATACAAGAAATATATGGAAAATGAAGGGTGACTCCAGCTGAAGATATTGTAAAACCAGCAATCAGTTAGACAAGAGTTTTAGACTACCCACAAAAGTTTCTTTTAAGGGTGGTAGCCCCCAGTTGTGTTGGAACCCAGTTACTCAAACCTAATCTATCTTTCTAGCCTTCCCAAATCTCGGGACGAGATTTCTTTTAAGGGTGGTAGTTTGTAACGTCCCTGATTTTTGGAAAACTCAAAAATCACAAAAATTTGAAACTCTTTGTTTTCATGTTATTCAAGTCACAAAAACCAATGAGAAGAAAGAAATAAAAGGAAACAATACATATTTCAATGAAACTGATATTACCAATCCAATTATACCTCTATTCCATAAACCCTAAAAGCCCATTCAAAATAAACATTCATTAATCAAAGAAATTGTTTTCTCTTAGAAAACCTTATTTTGTAACATGTTTTCAAATCAACTATTACTTTGAAAATGTTTTATAGCTTTTGAAACCACATAATTATTATCTCTAATAATTTTTAGGCCTCAAAATTATTTTATGAGAATAACAACTATTTATATTTATATGCAAATGTTATTCCAACTTTTAAACATAAAGTGATATTCATAAAATGTTTTGCTTTGAAAATAACATAAAAGAGGACTTAGAAAATAATATTATGACTTGAGTGATTTTTTCCAAATTTTATTAAGCCACTTTTGTATTTATTTATTTTTCTATTTTAAAATGGCATTAATTGCTATTAGTAAATCACTCATATCTTAAAAATATAAAATATAAAAATGATGTGAAATGAATTTCAAAAATAGTATTTGACATTTTTGTTGTCTTTGAAATTTTATTTAATCAAAACCTCATTTTATTATTTTTCTAATTTAAAAATATACATTAAGTACTATTAGTAATTATTTACATTTTCAAAAATATAAAAAGTGAAATGTGTTCAAAAGTTTATAAAAATGTTCTAAACAGAAAGATATTAATTTTACAAGTTTTTAGAAATTTATTTAAGGTGTTTTGGATTTGTGAATCAAAAGATACAAATTAATAAAGAAAAACAGAATTTTAAATTTTTTGATGATGTCATCATGACGTCATCATCGTCTTCTTCCCTCCGTTACTGCACTAAAGAAACGCTCGATTTTAAATCGCGTTGAATGCTCGCGATTAAGCACGGTATTAATTGCTCGGAACCCCCAACCTTATAGCCCAGATCCCCTATTCCTTTCCCCTCCCCTGACTCGCAAAATTGTGCCCCCAATCCCTTTGAATCTATCGCCGGAGTCAGCCCCATCCGCCGCCGTCGATCTCCATTTCCACTAGTCCTCGCGCCCCTCCTCAACCCCTCCCCTTACTTTTTCCTTTGCAGAAGCAACGCACCCGGAGCTCGCCGGAGCCGCACCGCCCCATCCATGCTGCGCCGCTGCTACTGGAAGCGAGGAGGTGCACCGTGGACACCTTCTGCATCGTCGTCGCGCCGCTTCTCCTCGTCTGCTTGCTGAGCCCAAGCGAGCACGGGAGCCATCACCTTCATCGATTTCAGCGTCGCGGGCCACCGGAGCGCCGTCGTGCAACCATTTTCCGGTGATCTCCCGCACACCTGAGGTAACGCTAGCTCCCCCACCGTCCGATCTGCATCCTGCGGTCGCCATTAGATCGCTTAACAAAGAGGTATCGTCCAATCGCGAAGCGCCACGTGTGCGCCAAATCAGCTGCGCGCATTGCTTATCTGTCTCTCAGTGCAACGCCTAACAGGCCCAAGCCCACCTCCTATCAGTCGCACCGCGCGGAAAATAGCCATTTTTGGCCCAGCCTATCTCTGGATTTAATTCCGAATAAAAATAGAATTATATATTTGCAGAATAGTCCCTAGAACTTAGAAATATCATATCTTTTCAACCACCAAGCCAAATTTAGCAAACTTGGAGTTTTTGAAATCCCCTGGATCTGTAGAATCTTTTGGCTTTAACCAAACTAAAATTTGACAATTTTAAAATATGATCATTTTCAAATATGCTTGTTTGATGAAATTTGATCATGACATAATTCAAATTCTGTAAATCCAATTTTTGCAAATTAAATTTTTTTGGTTCCTTAGAATGTGTACTAATAGATACATAAGCCCAAAATATTATTTGAACATGTTTATAATAGATTTAGAATTATATGACCATTTGAGCAAATTTGACTTAGTTTAAATTCTATAAATAATTTTAATATGTTTTCTTAAGCAATGTTGCTCCATATGGCGACCTTAATCCATAGAAACGAGTGCCATAGAATTTTGGACACATATGAGCCATATCCATGTATTTTAGGCCAAGTTATCAGACACATGTTTCACACCATATTAAAAATGACTTAGGAAATATTTTTGCTTAAGTGGTTCTATGTGTGTATGGCTATATGAAACCAAGGCTAAGTCCTTAGTGAAGTTTCAACTTATAATTAGCCAACAAATGAACCTAAAAACACTAGTACAAATGTTTCCATAAACTTCTTGTCTCCCCATGCTTGCTTCAAGATTTCACCAAGTTGGGATTTGTGAGAACCATGAAGTGCAACGGAGGACTTAACCATCTAGAGATTTTTCAAAATGAAGATATAAGACCAATGAAGGACTTAGCAAATAAAACAAACTTCAGAATCATCTCCAAGAAGTGGAAGCACTTAGAAGAAAACCAGAGAAACTTCCAGAAGACTAACCCCCTTTCTCTCTAAGTCTTTTTCCTTCCCTTTTCTATTCTTCTCCTTTCAACTTGATGGCAACATGGAGAGAAACAAGGAAGATCATTGCAGAAATGACTTAGGCTCCACAACAATCTGAAGCATACTCCATCAAGTGCAAGTACATGAAGAAATGAAGAAGAAGAATCACCGCTCCCATTCTATCCTCTTGTCCCATTTCTCCTCTATTTTGACTTAGTGATATTTTCACATTTGTTAAATAAAACACTTAGTTGTGACCACACCACTTGGGAAACAACTAGTGAGAAAACCATGAAGACTATCAATACCAAGAGAGGCACCACACTAAGGAAGTACACAACTTAGATGGCATGATGATGATCTTCAAGAAGGCAATCACATGAGGACTAGAAGCAATCCCTACAAGTTGAAGAATAACAAGTTATTTTTGTCCAACCATTGACCCAAATGGAAAAGACCAAGACTTTAACTTGTTATTTCCTTTGTTATGAAGTTAGTTGAACCTAGACCTAGCCTAAACCAAAATGGATGGACTAACTTAGATCACTCAAATGTTTTGATGAAAATGACTAAGTGTTACACATGGTTATGTGTTACTTTAGTTGAAATAGTGAGATCACCTTGGTGAACTCTTGAAACTTCTTAGATAAATATGTTTCCAATAAAGTTGATCACTACAAACTCAACCTAGTCCATCCCAAGTAAACCCTTGGAATTTTCTTAATAAGTATTGAACTCAAACCTTGACTTTGTCCTACCCAACTTGGTTAAACCCCTTTGGATATGTTAGTTGCTCTTTATGTTTTCTACACTTGTATGTTTGTTTGCTAGGATGCTTGTTTATTTTGTTATTGTGTTTTCCATGAATAGATTGTACGAAGAGCAACGATATTTTGTGAAGAGAGAGTGTGATATCTTCACCAACTTCAACAAGGAAAGTAACACACCATCAACTACTCATTATTGTCTATATGCATTAGTTGATTTTGAGTAGTATGCATGATAGGAAATTTTAATAAGTTATATTATGCTATGCTATTATCCTAGTAGTGTGTAGCCATCTCTTATACCTTTGTTATTTTAATAGCCTTAGAACTTAGTAGATGATATGCAACGTTACAAATTATTTTACTAGATGTTGAGGAAAAATTCTAAGTATAACTAATAAATAAACCACCTGGGTGGAAGTGGTAAGACTGGATTATGTTGAGTATTTCCTCAGGGCCCTTGTTTAAGGGTTATTTCACTTGAGGTTGTCACTTGTGGATGGCCACCCAGGAACAAAAAGATTACTATGTCCTTCTAAGTTTAGTAGCTTCCCGTGCAGCCTTTTGACATATGGGCTCTGTCTTGATCAACTAAGTTGTGAGAGTTCAGCCCAGGCTTGACTAGCAGATGTAGCAAAATTATAGGTGAAACGGTCTGGCCGGTGGGTTTAGACTTCTTCTTCTGAAAGATCTCGTCTCAATTCTCTCCTTTCCATGATGCACTCCGGGTGTATAGGATGTTTGGGCTAATTGAAGACAAAAGGTGAAAGTGCACAACCTCTGCAGAGTCAACAAACTAAGATCTTAGCCGTGTCCCCGGCTAAGGACAACTATGAGCAGCTAGACAAGGAATGAAGGAAGAATCTCATCACCAATTTCAATAAGTAAAATTTTGACCAAGTGAAGAGTATTGTGGTGCTTGGATCTTAATCCAATGTTGCCACCCCTTTTGAAAAGAAAAGTTTGTTTTACAAAAGAGATAGGACAAAACTGGCTTTATGCAAACTTAGCCTAAACTCCACTCAGCCAAATAAGCATGTAGTATTAGGGGGTGTTTGTTTGGACTTTTGGTGGCTTTCCACACCAAAAAGCACCCTAAACAAACCAAACGGGTGTGCTGTGGCTGTGGGCTTTGGAAAGCCACACAAGAAAATAGACAGGGAAGAGAAAGCACCCCAACAGGTGCTTCCCGTGGCTTCCCGCACCTTCGCCACTTAAAACTGAAGCGGTATACCTCTTTGCCCTTGTTGGTTTCCGTATTTACTGCAACTGCCATCGAGCAAACGCTGCGCGTCTGACCTCTTTCGCTGACATGTAACGCGTCCGTGCACAGAGGTACTTTATTCTCGTTTGTTCTGTTGCTTTGTGAGCGAAGAAACATGAAGTGATTAGAGATAAGAAGTGCGATTAGCAAATGTGTGCTTTTATTTTTTGCGGCACGCGTCCAAGGTGACGATGAACTGCTACTTGCTGAAAGCACGCGTGAGGGTACTGCTAATAAAACAAGGAGTGGCCATCTTATTTTATTTAAAATAAAGCTAGCTGGTAGATGTTAGTTGCATGGTATACGGTGCTTGAATTTAGATACGAACATCTCGACGTTGTTGCATTGAAATGAACTCCCATATTGATATTTTTCTTTGTAGGATTTTAGAATACTTTAACTTCAAGTTTGAACTATGTAAAACTTAACCAGTTAAATTGTTGCTAATTTACTTGCTTCAATATTTCTTTTCTAAATTTTAGTGCTTCATATGTTATTTAATACATGTATATCAACAATACATGTTTTCATAACTCTAAGGGTGTTTCAGACTATTCTACAGTCTACAGCAGACAGCCAGCTCAATTGCCAAACACCGAAACTCAAAATAACAGCTTTCCCTTCATAGCAGCTTTCTCTGCACAGCTTCACAGCCAGCCACAACCAGCCGCAGCCAGCCCAAACAAACAGGCCCTTAGTCTTGCCATTTATATCCACCATGGTGTTACTTGCCAATACATTCAATTGTATTGACTCCCTTGTGGCTGCATATTCCATATTGCAGATGTTTCTGAAGACGAGTGAGGATTTCGTTTTGGATCTTGAGACTATCGCCAACATGTTTTGCCTATGGCACATGAAGAAGATGGGCTCAATGTTGTACTATGTATTGCACTGTATATATTTGTTTACTGCTAGTCTTCTAAGACTATGCAAGTTGTAATACTATTTTGTAAAGACTGGATCATGCGATGTAATAGAATTTGATGCATTTGCATGATATTTCATTTTGTACTGTGGTGCTAGCAATTGATCCAGGGACTAGCACAATAACACAGGTATTCCATCTTTATTTAAAAGTTGGGATGCTACACTGCTACTTCATGGTGTTATGGCCTATACATTTGAATCAAGAATAATGTGTTTTTTGCTCTTTCTATTTTAGCAGCACAAGCATTAAAATGTTTAAGTGTGAAGTTTTCAGTACTTCTACTGTCCAAAATTTAACATACACAAATCAATCAACATGGTGTGATATTTTTTGAATGTGACTAAACTCAATGCTATGCAATCACATTGCATTGTTTTGTACATGAGCTAAATTCTAAATGGAGTAAAGCTTGTGGGAATAAACAAAGTGTTGAATTATGGTCGTCTCTTCAATAGTAAAATTTTGGCCTACAAATATTCAATACAAAATTAAATAGTAGCAACTTATGGTCTTGTTATTTTTGAAGTCACAAAACCAGCCATAAATAAGGAGAGATAAATAAAATCATTGCACTATGTACATATTTAAATATTTGTAAATAAGATATTTAATATGCACATCTATGTTGTTAGTTTCTCTAAGTTACAAGGAGGAAAGAAGAGGGAGATGCAATTGATATTCTTTGTTCTATTAATAGAAACCACATACATGTGAAAAAAGAAAATAGAAACCATATGCTATCATGTTTGACACCTTTGTGTAAATTAGGATAATTGTTTGATCCATATGTCCAGCCATTTTTTTTATTATTCTGTGGCAACGCACGTGCACGTGTGATAGTGATGTAAAAGTGGAGTACACGTTCTTACGAGTGCTCGCGAAACAGTAAAACCAGGGCTTTGGTCTTTTTGAGACAAACATTTAAGCGAGTTGTGCTTAGACAAAGAATAATATTGTATTACAATGCGCACGAGAGTGACGATGATTGGCCCATCCGTACGTGTCATTGACCTCTCATAGATTATGAGTCACAGTCTATCATCACGTGGTCCATTGACATCCACAAAAAACAAATAATATAATTAGAAAGATCATAAAATATGCTTCTACATAGTAGATATTAAATTGTAGATGTACATAGGTTTTACTACTTGAGACGCGTATTAAATTTTCTCCAGAGTATTGTTTTTACTATATACTTGATCAAACCTACAAATTTTGACTTTGACTAAAATTAAAAGTGCATTACAGTTTGACAAAAAGAGAGAACTTAACTTAATTAACAATTGTGCTATGAGCGATTATTTTGTTATTTTTTATTCATATGCACCCATTTGAGTATTACTTTTCTATAGCCGTCTAAACTATACTTTAGATCAATGTACTACGCCTTATGATCTGACTTGCTTTGTTATCAAAATACTTTCTCTATTTTTAACTGACAGAACATTTTATATTTAGGGATGGAGGGAGTAATTGTTTTAATCCTAAGGGGCTATTCATCTAACTCTATGTAGTCTTGACTAAATGATCTAGCGATGACTATTATTTCTTCTCTCTTTGAGAAGATGGGAGAAAATAGTTTTTACCAACAGACAGTGCTTATATGATCTAACTTTATGTAGGAGATAGTAACTAAAGAATAATTCTAGCTAGATGATATTGACTAAAGGATTTACTCTAACAAAGAGATGGGCTCTCACGACCCCCTCTCCCCCTTGCCCCACAATTTGACTGGGGGATGAGGGCTCAAATACATTGAGAGGATGTGATAGCCGGGTCCATGCGTCCATGTCCCCGCCCCCTTGACAAGAGCGAATGGTGAGGTTCCGTGTACAATCATTGAAGGGAGAGGTGGGCTAATGCAGCATCGTTCAAGCGACATGACTGACACGTAGAATGTGGACCCTCTGAGGTACGGTAGAGTTGGAGTCACTTATGCAAAAAGGATAAAGGTCGAAGGTCCCATCGCTTTCTAGCTCAATTTAGTTTGACGTAAGTTGGATGTTCATGTGGCGCGGGGTTGACGACACAACCACACCTTGGGGCGCACGCACCTAGGGCATGCCTAGGATACGCTGGAGGGTCATAGATGGTTGTCCACTCAAAGACGGTCGAGTGGAGGGGGCGTAAGGTTTCAGAATTTTGTGAATACCTTGATTGGTTAAACATTTCGCAGAAATTATAGATCCTGATATAGAATATGCCATAAATATTCTTATAATTCTATAGTAACTTTTACAAACTATATGCATCTTAAATTTATATTAGAACTAGTAAATTGCCCGTGCGTTGCTACGGGATATAAATAATTTATGGATGTAAGTTCATCATATGTACATTGGTGTCGTGATAACATTGAGACAATTACTCATGAAAGGATAATAATGGTTAGCCAAAACTTAGAACCAAAATTTTACGTTGCAAATAATGGAGGCAGTATGTGTTCTCCATGGGAACATATTACAGGAAGCAAATACTATGTTGAAGAGCATTGTTTAACCATACAACAGAAAATATTATGTATCACATCACGTCATGCTCATGTGTATCTCTGCAATACGTATCACTCCGTAACACATGATTATTACAATGAAGTTGATCGCGCCATCTGTAGGGAAACACAGTAGCATTTTCTTAATTCAATCACGGGAGAGACTCTAGAATTAAAAGTTCACAATTTAATGTCTTACAAAAATAATCCATAAAACAACACATACATAACACCGCATTTTCAATTCTTGCTATAGAAAACCGCGAAATATGATATACTTATCGAACTGGTACGCTAACTTAGCTATAATCACGCTAACTTAGCTATAATCAGATAATGTACTATGTTCTAAAATTATCATTTGGTACATTTACACTCTACCTTACTTTAGAGGAACAAATGGAGCCGACCGTCTTATGAGCTCATCCCTCATGTGAGCTGCACTTCGGTCTGGAAAACTTTTTTTTTTCACGCCGTTTGCTCCAATTTAAACCTGCATAGTCTAACTCAAAGAGAAACTTATGTTGGACTCAAATAACTACTCCGGTCACACATCGCATTACAGCTACTGCAAAAAAAAAAAAATTGGACAGCTACTCACATCGTGCTTTGTATTTTTGCACAGATTAATTACGGAGCAGACACACAGACGACTACAAGAGAGTAAAAAAAAACACCAAGCGCTGCTCGGGCCACAGCAGGACTACACGACTACACGAGCCCACATCGCTGCTCACCCAGCGAGCTCCCCTCTCCCCTCAGCACGGTATGCTCGGGCCGTCGGCCCTGTCCGGCTCTGCAAGATCTGCTCCCAGCGTGCCTCGCCTACTCCCTCCTCTCCTCTCCTTCGTGGGGCCTACCTCCACCAGGGCCGCCGTCGCGATCTACAAGCCCGCAACATCGTCCTCTTCCCGCCGACAAAGCCTGTGCGGGGTTGCTGCGTCCGCCCAAGCGGGCCGCCTCTTCGACGGCCACCATCTTCTCGTCTTCCGCATTCAACCTCCCTGCGTGCCTCTCCACGCCTCGTCAATCCGCACTGAAGCCTATCCCTGCCCGCGTAGCCCTGTCCCCTGCCTCGCCACCGCGTTCTGATTGGCTAGATTCCGCGTACAACAGCGGCAACGGCCGGCCGCGCGGTGTGGAGCGGAACCGGCGCTTTCACCCGCAAGTGTTACAGCCTAGTTGGTATAATTTCTACTCTCTAAGACTGATTTTCATTTGATGGTAAACATGGATGATTCATCACTTACACTGAGAACAAATCGATCTGTCGACGTGCTCAACGAATTGTCCCCGATGTACCTTTTTGCATATGTTGTGGTGTGCTCGCTGTGCTGATTGGCTTGGAGGTATACAGAGATTTGTGCGCCGGGGGGTGGTGCGGACGGACTGGTTTGCACGAGTCCACGAGTGATTTGCGTGATGTTACCGTCTATTGGTTTTTTTAGAAGGCGAGCTAGGGAAATCGTCCACCAGTTTTTAAGGAAGGTGATATGTTACCTTAAGTATTCATTACCACTTAACAGGCGTTTATTTCTCATGATTTTTAAGCAAATCTTCTAGAGAAGAATTGCCGTTAATTTCTTTCCCTCTTTTCAATATTTCGTTCACCAAGTAAAGGCTCAATTTAGTTATTTTTTTTGTACCAATTCACCAGTACATGACATAATCATAAGCTTGCTAATATCTCATTAACGAAAAAAGATGTCGCAGATTTCTGAATAAAAGCTACCCCTCAGATTGTAGGTTGTCGAACATTGCATACATGAGCATTGTGTCATGTAAACTGGGGAGATCTTATGGATTTCAAAGTTGGTAAACTTCATGTTTGTGTCATGTAAAGACTGAGTTTTGTAATCTCTGTGTGGTTCACTTTGTCTAAAGGTTGACGTCAAACGAAGCATGGATAATGGGGATAAACTCAGCATCATCATGGGTTGGTGAGATAAGCTTCAAATTGATAGGATTTCGTGGGGAAGCCCGTGGAAGAGAAGTCAAGGTAACATTCTTCTATCTGGATGTTATACATGAATTCTACGCCCCAACATAGGAGTAGCATAGGAGTACCACTTGTAGCCTATGTAAGAATGTGAACATCCCCAATGACCACGAAATCTTGGCATAAGAGTGTGAAACTGCTTTACCTTGATGTCAGATAGCATAAGGTAGAGGAGCCGTCCATCAGTCGTCTATTTTATGCTGAGTGCGCAAAACCTTGGCTGTTATCTCCCAGGGGAGACGAAGGTGGACATGGTCACGGTTTACCTTATCAAATGTTGGAGTTCTGCAATGACGGATGAAAATAAATGAGTTAGAAACTAATGACGGAAGAAACCAACGAATTAGAAACTAATGCAGATTGGTCATCCAGGTTACATGTTGATCGGAGCTAGCTCGAAGGCAGGAGCCGGTTCCGGCTATGTCGTTGGTGTCATCACCCTCTTCGAGATGGGGTATCGAGCAGCCATGGAGGCAGCGTCCGATGCTGGGCGCGCTGATTACTTGATGCTTTTCTATACACGCCGTGGAGGTACCTTATATACTTGATGTTGGGCGTACTGATTATTTGATGCTCATTACTCGCTCGCCGCTTATTACTCGCTTTACTCGCTCGCCGTTGATTGCTCGCTGACGGTTGAATCGCTGGCTGATTTCTTCTCCATGTATGGCTCATGTATGACAGTTTTGGTATGCAATAGATGTCTCATAATTCGTTGACTGATTTGTCCTCCTTGTAAGGCTCGCTGATGTAATAATGACAGGACCATGTATGGCTGATTTTTCCTCCTTGTATGGGTGTTTTATACGACAGTTTTGTTATGTAATTAATGACAATTATTTCGCTGTCTGACAACTTGTCGTGGCTGGTTGATTTATTCTGCATGTACGTAATTAATGTACGATGAGAGTTGCGTGGGAAAAAAAGGCGTCGAGCGGGACGAAGGATTGACGTATCCCTTTTGTGTGGAGAAGACGGAACGAAATGTTTCTTTTAAGTAGTAGAGATAAAGCAGTGACCAACCTAGGACTTAACTAAAGGGTATGCCACATCCAAGAAAATTCACATGTAATTTAATGTAGTCTTCTTTAGGTATGCCAAACCAAAACAAATTATATGTATTTCGATAAATTTTATTTTAGCAAAAAATGTCACTAGTAGGAAGAAAGTCTATCTGTGGCACACGAATTTTGGCCTCTAGTGGAAAACATCGGTGCGCCACCACTGCCATTCTACAGGTAAGGAGCTACTTGTGGTGAACACTATATGTGCGCCACGGGTATATAAGGTACTGGTGGCGCACTTCGTACTCACGGTTCGCCATAGGTAATGCTACTACCCATGGAACATAATTCAAATAATTCGCCACGGGTAAACTATACCCGAGGCACCAGGAAGTGAGCTGCGCCACTAGTTAGTAATTATGAATTTTAGAAAAGGCGTGCTTCTACACAAAACAGATATTTGTATTGCATACGAAAATAGATGAAAGCTGGATTATTTCCACATACGAAACAAACTAGTAATGTAATTGAACTATAAGAATCAACTAAAGAACATATAAAGTTGGCTATCCATGAAAAAGCCAAAGTATCGAACCAGATAACATCGAGCTACATAGCTATCTCATCTTCTCTCGATATCTAGATAGCTAGGTCTGGTCTTCTAGATAGCTCTCATCATGCATCTGGTAGAAATCTGGGTTGATGTAAGGGTTGAGATTCTCATGGGTGTAGTAGATGAAGGTCTCATCTTCCGGAGATAAAACTTGCACTTTGTAGTTGCTCTTATCTCCATGGTGTCTGTAAATTTCGTCCAAGCAGCGCCACCGAAATATGTTCGGTCTGTCTCATTGGTGATGAGCACTTTATAATTCAGGTCCGGCCTTGACAGTTTGACCAAGGTCACCTTAAATGTCTGTTGGCTAGTAATTGGAATGTTGATGTGCTCCATGAAGTTACGTCTAGAAATGATAGGATGTTCTGAGAAAACATCAATTATACATAGGATAGGAACACATTTAAATAGTAATAATTGACACCGAAAAGACCTCATACAAAAAGTACATATCATGAACTTTCAAACTTTGGAACTAAAGGACCAACAGAAATATACAACTAATGGTATTGTACATATCACTAGGTCCTTTATACCAACGCTCGAATTGATAATGATCAATAGTTTAATCATTGGTCTCATAACTAGATGTCAGACAATTGTGATAAAAAACACAAACCGATGATTTAAAAAACCATATCATTATCGTTCTAGTTTGATAGTCCATTGTAAGTACAACAACAAACTTTATGGTCATGCACTATTTGTATCCACAATCAGCACACACGTCCATTTTCTATAATAGTTCAGTACACAAACAAAAATTATAAGAAACAAACATAAAATAAATAATTCTAAATGAAACATGTCAATTTAAACCAACATAAATCTATCAACACAAAGAAAAAATAGGATACCAATGACATAACGGCAAAGCAAGATGAGAAGGAGGAGGAAGAAGAAGATGAACAAGAGCACCTCACGAGTCAGAGAAAGCCATGGTTCACACGCTTAGTAGAAATATCAAGACTTGAGGAAGTAACAAAGAAGATGGTAACCACGAACCTCACATCCTCAAAAAGAATTTCGAAGGACAATGTCTGGTCGACAAGCTGGACACAACCTCTGCCACGGTAGGTATCAGTAAGCGGACATGGTAGCATGGAAGATGCTTGGACAAGAAGTTGCTTAAAGTCTCTCATATGAGTAGCATATTATCTAAGCATCTCCTCTGCACCCGTGTACGTGCTCCTGATAACTTCCGTGATAGACATGCTGTCCAGATTGTTGATCAGATACAGTCATCTGAAATGTTTCTTGTAGATGGGCGCGTTTTGCGGTCGCCAAAGGGGGAAGGGCCTTTACTTTCTCCCTGAGGGTAGAAAATCATGACCGGGATAGCGGAGAAGGATTTGTGCTTAGCAAGAAAGAGAATGGAATAAGTAAAAAGAAGCTAGTGTGCACCCTTTACCGAAAAAGCAAATTTGACAGATAGGTAGTACTAGTTGCTGAAGACGATTTTAGAATTAAAAAAAGAAATTTAAAATTATTTAGTTTATTCTCTCGATCTTCACAGGTATCACTTTTCACGATACCTAAAAGGTGACTGATGGAACAAAGCTAAGAAGTAGGCTGAATGGAAAAAAGAAAAGGGACAAGGGAAAAAGTGCCTACACGACCATGTACTAGTACACACACTCAAATTGTATACAGTACAAGACATTGTAGGTGCTTTTTTTATTCTAACATGGCATAGTTGAAATCACCGGCTACAACAACATTGCACACACTCAAAAATAGGTCGAATAATTAGAAACTAGGGCATACATTAGCCTATCTAATTCTAACCATAGATAGCATATCTAATTTGACCTAGCCTACATCAAATCGATCTAGTTTCATCAATTCAATCTGGCTATGGTTGATCCGAGACAGTGGAAAGAAGAAAATGGGATGAGAGCTCGGATACCTTGGGCCTAGATGGCGCGGCGAGTGGCGGCAATGTCAGGGGAGGGGGAGGAGGCGACGCGGTGGCGTGGGCAGTGACGCCTCGGTGGAGAAGTGGTGTGGGCCTCCTTGGCCGGGCTCCTCCAGCCGGGATCGACGACGACGGTGCGGCAGAGGCGAGAGGGCGCTTCGTGTGGCGTGAGATCTGGAATGGGGGTAAACTGAGGAGGGAGCGCGCTCGGCCGGCTATAACGTGCTCCCAATCTTACCCATGGAGAACAAGAAGAAATGTGCGCCGCGGGTACGTAAACTATCCGGGTTAACAAAGTATAATATTCGCTACGAGTATGTTTCACCGGAGCGGTAAAAATGAGAAAACCTACTAGTGGCACACTGTTTTCCTTGTGTGCCATGGCACTAACCGTATTAGTGGCGCACGGTATATGCGGTGCCCCACAGCTATATTTTTGCACACCCCGAGACCGTGCTAATGGCACACTTCTCTCTTTGTTCCCCACTAGCATGAATCCACCTATAGGATTTTTCCTACTAGTCATGGAGATTGTTTCCCACAAGAGCTAAAGGGGCCATCAACACAATAGGAGCATTGGAGGCTGACATGGGAGCAGCAAGGAAATGTCCTAGGCTGTCCCAGACATTTTTATTTGAGGACATGCGAGTCCAATGGGATGAACCCATGTTGGGTTTGGTCTGTAAGGGTTTGGTTGCACCAAACCGAGTAGGAGTGGGCTAGGGGGCGCATTATGGCTGGTTGTAGCCGCACCCCCCTCTCTTGACCGCACCCCCTCATATATACCTCTTTGGTGCGAATTAGAGAGGTAGATCTAGTTAAAACATAAACCCTAGATTCCAGAATTGAACAATGTTCATCTGAATTTAGCCCCACCGGTTTGGTGGAGTTACCCTTGCAAATTCTGCATGTTATCTGCTGTTCCACTAGGAATAAAAAGATACATGACCACTCATAGTCATTGATTACATTGTGCAAGTGTGTGGAGTTGAGAATATCCAAAGGGATTGAGAGCTATTGCATTGGCATCAGGGATCGGCCGGAGAGGTTTTAGCGAGATACAAATTATCTATCATCAAGTTATCGAGTGCTCAACGAGAAGATCGGGAAACCCCTTATCAGGTTGGAGACGAGATGGCAGATCTAGACGAATGGCGAGGGTAATGGTGAGGTGGCACACCAGCGAGCACACGAAGGCGAGGTTGGTGACGATGTGGCAGACCGGTGAGCACGACAGCGAGGTGGCACACCAGCGAGCACATGACGGTGAGGTTGGTGACGATGTGGCAGACCGGTGAGCACGACGGCGAGGTGGTGGTCCTAGAAGGCGACCTGGGTGGCGTGGGGGATCTCGACGGCGACGTGGGAGATCTGGCAAGCGAGCTATACAGTGATGTGTAAGAGGGATGGGATCTGGTCTGGGAGGACGGGGACTAGAGGGGAGAAGGGGGAGTAGTCGATTCTTTGGGCGAGCGCCGAGGGGATAAGGGAGGGTTTCAACACGATTACAAAAATGCCCTCCACGATAAAGTTTGACCGTTATGTGCGGGAGGGCTGAGAAGTAATATTCTTGCGTGAAAAAATTTGAGTGGGCTGTCCTAGCGCGAAATTTTCGGAGGGACGCGAAATTTTGGCGGAAGTGCTGGAAACTATGCTAGCCGTCGGATGTTGATGGGTGGCTTAAAGAAATTGACCATTTATGCAATAATGTACTAAAGGGACATTGTGAGGAAATAAAGAAGTATTATGAAATAATTTTGGAGTTGGGGTTGTCGGGCATAAAACGCGTTAGAATATGCAGAACGGTTCTCTGTGAAACCAACAGTAACTAAAGAACTACAGATAACTGAGTACTTGCAACACAACACAGATTAACTTATTTATAGAGTAGCAAAACACAATCACAGCACACATAGATGTGTCGACAAGTAAAACACGATGAGTCGACGATGTAGCATGTTACACATATGCTCTATAAGCACACTAGTTGCCGCGATGAAGGACACGAACAACCGGACACACCAGTGGGACGGACTTGTTCCAGAGGAGCAAAGGGTTGACCTGGACGCAACACACCAGGGTGTCATTTAGCCAGTAGAGGCCGTCGTGCAGATTTTCTCTCGAGCCATGCTCCCAAAGCTTGGCGTAGACCTCGCCGCCATCCTTGCAGCTGCCTAAATGTACACGGATCGAAAAGGCACGTCTGAAACAAAGGCGTGTGAACCCAGGTGAGTAGATGAACCAGCGGATAACTAAATGGCAACTGAAAACAAGGCAGAGTGCTTGACCTCCCTCAAAAATGACCGTAATTAAACTGCAACTATATGCACTCACAACTGCACTCACACCGTGGCAGCGTACACCGCTCACGTACACGTGAAGACATAAATTTGTTGGTTCGGTTTGGCTGAATTTTTTTCACTGATAGGTGGCCCTGACTCGTTGTGGCCCCGTTTGACAGTGACTAAATGTCATATCACTATGTGTTTGAGAAAGTCAACCCCCGGGAGAGCCACGCAGAGACATGCATGTGCACACGTCAACAGGCCCAACCGCCCTCGAAATGGCAGTCAGTATAAATGCCCATCCTGCTTGCATCGCCTCCCTCCCCCACCATTCCGGCCCCAAATATAGCAAAAAAAAACCCACTTTGCTCCGGCCCCAGCGCCTCCCTCCTTCTCTCCGAACTGCCGAGCACACAAGCTTGAGGCGGTACCTCCCCCATGGAAGACGTCGTTGCAACATCCGTTGCCGGCGCCGAAGGTGCGGCCCACCATGTCGGTTGGACCCCATCGCCGGATCCGATGCAGGGAAATAACAGCGTCACGACATCTGCTGTCGTTGCCGCAGGTGCTGCCGGCCATGGCGGTTCACCATCATCGCCTCCTCCGACGGTGGAAGCGCCGGGAGTCCCTCTCCTGTCCGAGCTGGGGGACCCAATGGGGGAGGTACCGGTGTTCGAGGAGGTCGTCTCCGACGAGGACTCTGAGGTGCTTCCCTAAACAGATATATCTACCCCTAGTTTAGTATTGAAGATCCAATGGTTTGTAGAGACATGCAAGAAAGTTAGGGATTCTCGGGTTTGTAGTTGGATTCTAAAGATGCAACTACGAACCCAACGCCCCCTATTACCCAGCGGATGGAACAGTGTAGTTGAAGTTTAATTAATAGAAAAAAAATACACATTAAGCCTTGTAACTGACTGTTTGCCCAGGCTTTAATCTATTCCCGGGCCCGCTAATGATTTTAGGTCCTGGATTCTACATCTTGTAGAATAGAGAGATTGGTATATGCAAGTTAGGAATTAGCTGTACATGATTTTGATGGCATTTTGTCTATCTCCAAGTTCTTTTGTCCCATTCGAATGTGGGATTAAGTTCTAGGCTTGTTAACTAACTGCACATATATGGTACCATTTATGTTCTGCTTAAATTTTTGTATGCTATTTAATCAAAGATTGATGTTATTAGTTTATCAGTGGCATGGTTATTTGATTTAATCTAGTATTTGTACATGCATTTTAAAAATGACCTATAATTAGAGTGTGGTGCTAACTTTTATTTCATTGCTAATTTGAAGCAATACGATGACGGTGTATCATCTGACAAGGAGTTCTGCGATGCTAAGAGCAGACATGTTCTTAGGGAGCTGTAGAATGGGCAGATTAGGTACCGTCGTCGCTTCGGCATGCTGTTCATGCCAGCAGCGTTGGACGTGGCTGGGAAAACCCCGGGCCCGCTGTTAGGACCAAGCACGCTGCCTACGGTGTGTTCCTAAAGAAGTTGCTCGCGCGCAATATGCGCTTAGGGCTCGCACATCCTCATCTGAACCCCAATCACCAGGACAGGAATCCTTGAGGAGGCAGTAGTGCTGTCGCTTGTGCCGAATGCTGCAATGGTGTCATGATGAACTTAATTTGAATAGTTATGCTACTAGATAATGTTCTGGTTTGGACAAGTAGTATATGTAAGAACTTTATTAGTATTAAGGAAGAATTCCTCGTGTGTGTAAAAATTTAAATACTATATATGTAGTACTTCTATATTATGTTGATTCAGCCGATCATGTTTTTAGGATGCCTAAATACTTATTTGGTATAACTTAGTAATAAGTGGATGTGTCACGTCCATTTAGTACTCGATCACCAATCCTTGTCGAAAACTCGTTGATGTGATGGATCAATGGTTTTTAATTTTTCAATTAATTAGTAGAAAATAAAGAACTAATGGTAAGAATGCAACCTTTTTCGTATTAGCAAAGATTTACATTTGAAAAACCTTCAATTTATGGGACAACATGCACAATTGGCAGCTATAGCCATTTGTACCCTATTCAACACATAGACCCTCAATTTAAAAAAAATTCACATCTAAACCTAACATCTGCGCTCCTAAATTACGACCGCTAACAGCCACGCGCGCGCTAAATCTTCACTGAAACAGTCTCACACGAGGTCCCACTCGTCAGCGTCACAGCTGCGCGCACGCTAAATCTTCATCGAAACAACCTCACACAGGTCCCACTCATCAGCGTCACAGGCCGCCGCGCTCCCTCGCCCACACGGCTACTTCCCCACTAAAAGGGATCACTCCGCCTCCAAAAAAACCCAGTGCCTCCACATCGCCCACTGGGCGGTGGCTATCACGGCGGCGGCCTACCTAGCTTCCCCGTCCTCATCGACATTCTCAACCAATGACTGGTAAGTGCAGGTTGCCTCCCTTCCCCATCCTTAACCAAATGATTCGATCTAGGTTAGATGGCGGCAGATCTAGGTTAGATGCCAGCGGCCACCATCGTTGACATGTTTTAGGTCACCACCAGCTATGGATTTAGCTCACACTACCGTCACAGGTATCTCGAAGATCGTTTCCCCCACCCGTATGGGGATCCACCTGAACAAGGCCACAGAGCTCGCAAGGTCCCCTCTTCTTCAGACAACCAAGGTAAATACTCCCTCCATCTTTGTATACAAGGCCACTATCTCAATTCCTAGATACCAAGAAAACAAAGCAAACTATTAAGTACAACGATTAATTGTGTGGAAATGCTCTCGTGTTTTGTGCTAATTAAATGTGTTGCATGTGAGGCCTTTTTATCTATGGTTGCATGCAACATTCACATTAATGAGCACCATTTCACGAGGAAAAACTTTAGTTAATTATTCTCGAGAGAAGATAGTGGCCTTGTATAGATAGAAATCGTATTTTTGATAGTGGACTTGTATATAAAAACGGAGCGAGTACTAGCATATAAATTAGTATCTCCTTTCGCATTCGTATCTACTTGTTTCATTTTTCTTCTTTTCATATTTGGTTGTAGTACTCTAGTCGAGGCTGTAACTTCTGCACCATGTCGCCTCATGGAACTCGTAACTGGATGGAGGCGCCAGTTGAAATAGATCCAAAGTATCGTCTCTTTCTAGAGTCCCGTGGCATTCTGGTTGATGGAGTTGGTAAAAGTCCAACTCGGGAGGATCTCGTCAGTGAAGGGAAGATCACTCGTAGAGGTGACAGGTCCATCAAAATGTTTTATTATTCTCTTATGCACCTACAGATTAGCCAAGATTAATTTATTTCTTGCATTCTAGGTCCAACTCGGGAGGATCTCGCCAGTGAAGGAAAGATCACTCGTAGAGGTGACAGGTCCAGCAAAATGTAAAATGGACGTTGTTTTACACTTAAATATTAATTAAATTATATATTCTCATCGCTCTAGGTTATTTTAGACAATTCATCTGTTTACAGCCACACAACCAGCTAAATTGCCAAACGGCAAGACTAAGAACAACAACTTTCTCTTCACAACAGCTTTCCCTGCACAGCAGAACAGCCAGCCGCAGCCAGCCACAGCCAGCCCAAACAAAGAGGCCCTCAAGACTATGATGAGCACTGTTTTTTTGCAAAGGAGGTGGAAATGTGTAACATCCCAAGTCTGAAAAATAGCCTTTAGAATGTTTGCTCTCTGTTATTTTATGTTTTGCATCATGGCATCATGTTGATTGCATTTGTTTTGTTTGTTTTCCATTTGTTTTCCAACTGTTTTCATTTGTTTTCCTTTGTTTTCTATTTGAATTTCAAACCAAAATTCAACCCTTTTGTTTCATCCTTGTGATGTTACAATTTCTAAAATGATATTTCAAAATAAAACAATTATTTGCTTCCATTAAATTTGTGATTCCAAACTATTGTTTTATTTCTATAAAAATGCATCCAATAATCAAACCCTTTTCAAATTCAATTTGTTTTCCATTTGAAATTCCAAACCAACATCCAAATATTTGTTTCCAAATAATCCTATAATGATCACTTATTAAATTGTTGCTTAATTCAATCAATCACTTTAGTCAATTAAATTCCAAATCACCTTTAAAATTCAAACAAAATGCATCAAACCAAAACCACTTTGAATTTATGAATATTATCTAAACCAATCAACTGCTTTAATCAAATTAACCATAGGGTTCACCCTATAAAGATGTTGTTTTCAATAATATTCATTCGATACTTAAAAATCTTTCAAATTTGGTTTAATTAACAAACAACATTTTAATTTGAAAACTTTTGGAAAAACCAGTTAGCAATTAGTTGCTATGTTAAAAACTAAGCTGACCATAATTTTTTTCCAAATTTTTGCTAACTTGGAAACCTACCTTTTCTTCCTATTTTGTTTCTGCAAAAAAAAATATAAACAAACAGAAATAATAAAAGAGAGGGAGAGAGCACAGCAGCCCACCTAGCTAAGGCCAGCCCAACCCTTTTCCCTTCTTTCCACTTAAGCCCACCCCCCTTGGCCCAGTACCTCCCTCATGTCGCTTTCTTCCTCAACGAGCTGACGACAGCAGTACGATGGCCTCTCCTCCGTTTGATCATCCTCTGCCCGCTCGATTGCTCGCCGTACGACCACCTCTCCACGATAAAAGCACCACCTCCCCCTCTGCTCGAACCCTAGAACCCTAGTCCCCTTCTCCCTGCGCCGCCGATCCCTTCTTCCTCTTCCCCGAGCCCCCTCTGTTCTTCTATTCTTCTGAACTTCAACACCCAACAGAACAACCACCATGGCCGCCACCTCCTCACCTCGTCGCCGTCACCACGTCCACCTCGAGGGGCTCCGCTCCCCGGGAATGGAAACGCCAGTGAACCAGCACCCTCTCCACCCCCCTCGGCTCGGACGGGGAAGGCCTGCCGCGCCGCCGCCGTGCTTATCTCGTCGCCGGCTACCTCTCTGCACCGACACCATCGCCCTCCGTTTCCCCTCGCGGTGAGCCCGCCTCCTCGTACCTGTCTCTCCCCTCTCCCTTGCATCAGTCGCCCGCATCACAGCACCCACCGCACGGCCACCGCGCGCGAGCACGGCAAGCCGCAGCGGCCAATCGCTGCCGCCGGCCGTTTCCTCCGTCAGGTTTCAGTACAAGTTCAGTTAAAACGAAGTTCAGTTAACCCGTTTCTGAAGGTTAACTCCCCACTGCCCCCTGTTCTGTCACCATACGATCGCTCACCTCACTGGTCTCGTTCCCCTAGCGCGCAGCGGGCGCCCCCGGTTCGATCCCTGGGGGACGCACCCCCCCCCCTTTTTTTCTTTTCCACAGCGCGCGCGCGGCCCACACGTCGGTGACCCCCACTGCCACCTCACCACGCACACGCCCGCGTGGCTGCCACGTTGGCCCTGGCCCACGCAGCAGAGGCTGCGTGTAGATGCCACCCACGTAACAAAAGTACAAACACGGTTTCTATTTCTTTTTAAATAGCACATTAATCAATAAAACTTCAAAATTCAATAACTTCAAATCCATAAGTCCAATAAATAAAAACTTTATATGTTTTCTGTTCAAAATTTAATACTCTTTCCAAATAACTTATTTGTTCACTGTTTTGAAATTTCAAAATGCCATTTAAATTTGAACTCAAATCATTCCATTGCAATTTGCTAAAATCAATAACTATTTCATTATTAATCCAATAAATGCAAATAAAATATGTTTTCCATACCATTTTGAATAACCTATCCAAATATAATTTTTGTTTTCAAGTTTTGAATAATTAAAATTGCCTAAACCATTTAATTCTTGTTTAATGCAATTAAAAATTGTTTATTATTGTTTAATTCATAATTAATTAATCCAAAGTCCAATTTCAAAATGTGAAACATGTAAACCAACTAAAATTTGATAACCTTTTCAAATATCAACTTTGTTATTTGTTTTGAACACTTTAACTTGTTGAAAACAACAATTACTTGTGTGACATCAATAAGGAACCAAAATTCCTAACATAACAAATAAAAATCCCACACTTGTTTTACTCCTTTTCCAATTGCATCTAACTTGTTTACTCCTTGTTATCATCATGCATGCATCATGTTTAACCACTTACACTTGTTAATCAAATGTAGATCATTGCTTCCACCTTAACCATTTGCATCCATATGCAATTCTCATTGCATATGGGTCCAATTAAATTGTGTTACCTTGTCAAGTAGTTTATTTTGATGCATCTATTAACATGACATGCATCATCCCATGTTTGTGCACCTATGCCATTATATTGATTGTTTATCTTTCTGCAATGTTTGTTTGCTTCTTCCCGGATTCACGGCGACGTTGAGACCGACGATACTTGCGACACCCCTTCTAAGGATTTTAGCTCAGTACCAGGCTACTGGGTTTTGCAGGCAAGTTATCACTCACATGAACCATTGTGTTCCTTTCAACATTGGTTACCGATACTTTCCGTTGTTCTTTTCTGCTAGCCTTAGTAGTAGTTGTTTCTGTTACGAACCCATCACATGAATCCCTTAACCTTGATATTGCCTCACCTCCCCTCCTATCACCCATTGTTTGAGCCAGTGTCTTACTAGCATGCTTAGGTTGCTTTTGCTCGAGTCTGTTACCCGTTACTTACTGTTACTATTTCATTATGTTCTGGGGGCTCGATGATAATCAATCAATCATGCTAATGTTATCGCTAAATAATAATTTGATGATAAGGCACCGGCAGGAGGCCCATGAGAGGTTTTGGAGCCTGCTAGTGTCGACCCTAATAGGAAAAGGGTCTTGTCTACTGATCCATGATGAGCGCACTACCCGCATTTGGGAAGCGAGTATGGGCGCCCCCCTCAACTTGACCTGATTCGCATCTCGTCCAAATCGCCTCATTTAGTTCGTGTTTTCCATTTGCCGCATGCATGTTTTTGCGAGCCCAGGCCAGGGTGGAACTTTTGTAGTCGGCATATAGGGGGACACGTTCTTAGAGTGCTATGAGGGTCCATTTTCTTCTGGGCTCGATTAGCCGTGCGCCCAAGGTTCTTTGGGCTTGATGCGAAGAATGGTTGGTTGTGTAGAGTACCTCGCTTGGTGGGTTTGATTCCCGTCTGGCGAGTTATTCTTGAGTGTACGGCCAAATTGGTGCAACCCTGCAGGGATAATCTTCTCGAGAAGCCGTGTTTTCCGCGGTTATGGATTACTTGGTGAAAGTACTGGCTAACAAGTACTCAGGACAACTTAAACATAATGATCAAACATGTTACACCCCATGATTAATAACTTGACTAGTAATAGGCTTATTGACACAATAATTTGAACCATCATTATTACAACTGTGTGAGTTATCCTCGGATCGCTTCTTTGGATAAGGGGCGAGATCCAGGATGGGTTTGTTTGAAGTTATCTTTCAGTTGGTTACAATCCTCGATCTTATCTCTTTTCTGTTAGCCGGAAGTGTTAGAATCTCTGTAGTTGTTTAGAGCAGCCAATTGCAGCATCTTTTATATCCCTTTCCTTCCGTTGAACCCAAAGCATCTGTGCTTGGTGTTGACGGGTTACATTTTGGTGAACTGTGAGTCTTGCTTGCCAGTACGTTGGTGTACTGACCCCTTTGGGGCTGTGGTTTACGCAGACGACGATTCCGAGGATCTACATGGTGGCTACTACGTGGAGTATGACGAGACTGCTGACGAGTAGATAGCGGACCCGGGCAGGATCCGAGACTTCGTGGATGGGCTCCGTCTGTTTGTTTCCGGCCTCTTAGGCCTATTTGGTTCTTGTCTGTACTCAGACATTTTGAATGCTTCCGCTGTGATGTAATGATGAATTGTTGGGGCATGTGCCCTCTGAATGATTGTATTTGCTATCTCTGCTCTAATGAGAGCCATTTGCAACTTATTTCAATCTTTTGTGTCGTAGAGATCTGTTGTGATATCACTTGTTAAACGCCGTTGACGTACCATGTGTGTATGTTTGAAGTACGTCGACGGAAGTGCCTTTGATCTCTAGTGGATAGTTTACATCGACGATGGAATAGCAGGGCTTGTGTTGTCGCGCATAAGCGCAGGCCTACCAGGAAGCTGGGACGTGGGAGCAGTTATGCCCCATAATCCAAGCATCTGCTATCCAGTTCGTACGGTGAGTATCCCCTAGAAATCAGGGTGCGACAAATGGTATCAGAGCCTGTCTGCCTGTAGGATCCCTTTTTACTGGTCGCAGTTGAGTCTAGAAACTATTTTGTAGCTATATAGGAACAAAATGAAACGTGAGAGTAGGAATTCTGTTCTTTTTCTTCTTTCCCCACCCACCCTCCCTTTTTCTGGTAAGGAAGTGAAACGTTGATTTCTCCCTTCTCATCTAAACTTTCAAGTTAGGATTTCACGAATTCTGGTTTCTCTAGGATGGTTATATCTACTAGACCATAGGAATGGAGGTGGTTGTGACATGATTTATCATGTTGCCTACTCATGATTGAGAACGGAGGCGTGTAAGCCCCGGAAGCAGATCCTCTAATCCTTAAGCAGTAGATATTGATCCTTTAGAAGCCCGGATGGGTTTTTCCGTAGTACCTCAGGAGTTTTGTTCTCGTTTTCCCCGATGTTGATATCCCGTTCTTCTCAACATTCTTTTCGTCCGTTGAAATCTTGTTGTTGTTTTCCCACTTCAAATCTTCTACCGGTGTCTAATCAAAACTTCCTTGTAAACTTTTGTCCAACTAAAGTGTTGTTTCATACCGGAGAATCACATTCCTTTGTGTCAACAATCTTTTCCACAACATACAACCCAATTCTGGTTCCACTAAGCAATCAAAACTCTGTTCACTCCCCGGGATCTCAAATGTTGACTTCCAAGATAAGTAAGAACAATCCAATTCTAATGAGAGGCCACATATTCCTCGTTACTCTCATGTTGATGATTCTGACATTGATGTTATTCTTGGTGTTGCATTGATGTCAATAACTCTGTTCCACCATTCTAGCCAGATAGTCTATTCTCCAAATGAATCAAATTCTATCCACCTGTACACCCTTGATACAAAAACCTCTTCCTTCAATTGAAAATGTTCCGGTGGTTTGCAAATTCCCTGACGTCTATCCAAGGTGCACGATGTGTTTCACGTGTCACAAGAAGTTTCCGGACCTTTTCTTTTCTCAATAGGAATCTCGGGGCGCGATTCCTTCAAGGGGGGGCGTTTTGTAACATCCCAAGTCTGAAAAATAGCCTTTAGAATGTTTGCTCTCTGTTATTTTATGTTTTGCATCATGGCATCATGTTGATTGCATTTGTTTTGTTTGTTTTCCATTTGTTTTCCAACTGTTTTCATTTGTTTTCCTTTGTTTTCTATTTGAATTTCAAACCAAAATTCAACCCTTTTGTTTCATCCTTGTGATGTTACAATTTCTAAAATGATATTTCAAAATAAAACAATTATTTGCTTCCATTAAATTTGTGATTCCAAACTATTGTTTTATTTCTATAAAAATGCATCCAATAATCAAACCCTTTTCAAATTCAATTTGTTTTCCATTTGAAATTCCAAACCAACATCCAAATATTTGTTTCCAAATAATCCTATAATGATCACTTATTAAATTGTTGCTTAATTCAATCAATCACTTTAGTCAATTAAATTCCAAATCACCTTTAAAATTCAAACAAAATGCATCAAACCAAAACCACTTTGAATTTATGAATATTATCTAAACCAATCAACTGCTTTAATCAAATTAACCATAGGGTTCACCCTATAAAGATGTTGTTTTCAATAATATTCATTCGATACTTAAAAATCTTTCAAATTTGGTTTAATTAACAAACAACATTTTAATTTGAAAACTTTTGGAAAAACCAGTTAGCAATTAGTTGCTATGTTAAAAACTAAGCTGACCATAATTTTTTTCCAAATTTTTGCTAACTTGGAAACCTACCTTTTCTTCCTATTTTGTTTCTGCAAAAAAAAATATAAACAAACAGAAATAATAAAAGAGAGGGAGAGAGCACAGCAGCCCACCTAGCTAAGGCCAGCCCAACCCTTTTCCCTTCTTTCCACTTAAGCCCACCCCCCTTGGCCCAGTACCTCCCTCATGTCGCTTTCTTCCTCAACGAGCTGACGACAGCAGTACGATGGCCTCTCCTCCGTTTGATCATCCTCTGCCCGCTCGATTGCTCGCCGTACGACCACCTCTCCACGATAAAAGCACCACCTCCCCCTCTGCTCGAACCCTAGAACCCTAGTCCCCTTCTCCCTGCGCCGCCGATCCCTTCTTCCTCTTCCCCGAGCCCCCTCTGTTCTTCTATTCTTCTGAACTTCAACACCCAACAGAACAACCACCATGGCCGCCACCTCCTCACCTCGTCGCCGTCACCACGTCCACCTCGAGGGGCTCCGCTCCCCGGGAATGGAAACGCCAGTGAACCAGCACCCTCTCCACCCCCCTCGGCTCGGACGGGGAAGGCCTGCCGCGCCGCCGCCGTGCTTATCTCGTCGCCGGCTACCTCTCTGCACCGACACCATCGCCCTCCGTTTCCCCTCGCGGTGAGCCCGCCTCCTCGTACCTGTCTCTCCCCTCTCCCTTGCATCAGTCGCCCGCATCACAGCACCCACCGCACGGCCACCGCGCGCGAGCACGGCAAGCCGCAGCGGCCAATCGCTGCCGCCGGCCGTTTCCTCCGTCAGGTTTCAGTACAAGTTCAGTTAAAACGAAGTTCAGTTAACCCGTTTCTGAAGGTTAACTCCCCACTGCCCCCTGTTCTGTCACCATACGATCGCTCACCTCACTGGTCTCGTTCCCCTAGCGCGCAGCGGGCGCCCCCGGTTCGATCCCTGGGGGACGCACCCCCCCCCCTTTTTTTCTTTTCCACAGCGCGCGCGCGGCCCACACGTCGGTGACCCCCACTGCCACCTCACCACGCACACGCCCGCGTGGCTGCCACGTTGGCCCTGGCCCACGCAGCAGAGGCTGCGTGTAGATGCCACCCACGTAACAAAAGTACAAACACGGTTTCTATTTCTTTTTAAATAGCAGATTAATCAATAAAACTTCAAAATTCAATAACTTCAAATCCATAAGTCCAATAAATAAAAACTTTATATGTTTTCTGTTCAAAATTTAATACTCTTTCCAAATAACTTATTTGTTCACTGTTTTGAAATTTCAAAATGCCATTTAAATTTGAACTCAAATCATTCCATTGCAATTTGCTAAAATCAATAACTATTTCATTATTAATCCAATAAATGCAAATAAAATATGTTTTCCATACCATTTTGAATAACCTATCCAAATATAATTTTTGTTTTCAAGTTTTGAATAATTAAAATTGCCTAAACCATTTAATTCTTGTTTAATGCAATTAAAAATTGTTTATTATTGTTTAATTCATAATTAATTAATCCAAAGTCCAATTTCAAAATGTGAAACATGTAAACCAACTAAAATTTGATAACCTTTTCAAATATCAACTTTGTTATTTGTTTTGAACACTTTAACTTGTTGAAAACAACAATTACTTGTGTGACATCAATAAGGAACCAAAATTCCTAACATAACAAATAAAAATCCCACACTTGTTTTACTCCTTTTCCAATTGCATCTAACTTGTTTACTCCTTGTTATCATCATGCATGCATCATGTTTAACCACTTACACTTGTTAATCAAATGTAGATCATTGCTTCCACCTTAACCATTTGCATCCATATGCAATTCTCATTGCATATGGGTCCAATTAAATTGTGTTACCTTGTCAAGTAGTTTATTTTGATGCATCTATTAACATGACATGCATCATCCCATGTTTGTGCACCTATGCCATTATATTGATTGTTTATCTTTCTGCAATGTTTGTTTGCTTCTTCCCGGATTCACGGCGACGTTGAGACCGACGATACTTGCGACACCCCTTCTAAGGATTTTAGCTCAGTACCAGGCTACTGGGTTTTGCAGGCAAGTTATCACTCACATGAACCATTGTGTTCCTTTCAACATTGGTTACCGATACTTTCCGTTGTTCTTTTCTGCTAGCCTTAGTAGTAGTTGTTTCTGTTACGAACCCATCACATGAATCCCTTAACCTTGATATTGCCTCACCTCCCCTCCTATCACCCATTGTTTGAGCCAGTGTCTTACTAGCATGCTTAGGTTGCTTTTGCTCGAGTCTGTTACCCGTTACTTACTGTTACTATTTCATTATGTTCTGGGGGCTCGATGTTAATCAATCAATCATGCTAATGTTATCGCTAAATAATAATTTGATGATAAGGCACCGGCAGGAGGCCCATGAGAGGTTTTGGAGCCTGCTAGTGTCGACCCTAATAGGAAAAGGGTCTTGTCTACTGATCCATGATGAGCGCACTACCCGCATTTGGGAAGCGAGTATGGGCGCCCCCCTCAACTTGACCTGATTCGCATCTCGTCCAAATCGCCTCATTTAGTTCGTGTTTTCCATTTGCCGCATGCATGTTTTTGCGAGCCCAGGCCAGGGTGGAACTTTTGTAGTCGGCATATAGGGGGACACGTTCTTAGAGTGCTATGAGGGTCCATTTTCTTCTGGGCTCGATTAGCCGTGCGCCCAAGGTTCTTTGGGCTTGATGCGAAGAATGGTTGGTTGTGTAGAGTACCTCGCTTGGTGGGTTTGATTCCCGTCTGGCGAGTTATTCTTGAGTGTACGGCCAAATTGGTGCAACCCTGCAGGGATAATCTTCTCGAGAAGCCGTGTTTTCCGCGGTTATGGATTACTTGGTGAAAGTACTGGCTAACAAGTACTCAGGACAACTTAAACATAATGATCAAACATGTTACACCCCATGATTAATAACTTGACTAGTAATAGGCTTATTGACACAATAATTTGAACCATCATTATTACAACTGTGTGAGTTATCCTCGGATCGCTTCTTTGGATAAGGGGCGAGATCCAGGATGGGTTTGTTTGAAGTTATCTTTCAGTTGGTTACAATCCTCGATCTTATCTCTTTTCTGTTAGCCGGAAGTGTTAGAATCTCTGTAGTTGTTTAGAGCAGCCAATTGCAGCATCTTTTATATCCCTTTCCTTCCGTTGAACCCAAAGCATCTGTGCTTGGTGTTGACGGGTTACATTTTGGTGAACTGTGAGTCTTGCTTGCCAGTACGTTGGTGTACTGACCCCTTTGGGGCTGTGGTTTACGCAGACGACGATTCCGAGGATCTACATGGTGGCTACTACGTGGAGTATGACGAGACTGCTGACGAGTAGATAGCGGACCCGGGCAGGATCCGAGACTTCGTGGATGGGCTCCGTCTGTTTGTTTCCGGCCTCTTAGGCCTATTTGGTTCTTGTCTGTACTCAGACATTTTGAATGCTTCCGCTGTGATGTAATGATGAATTGTTGGGGCATGTGCCCTCTGAATGATTGTATTTGCTATCTCTGCTCTAATGAGAGCCATTTGCAACTTATTTCAATCTTTTGTGTCGTAGAGATCTGTTGTGATATCACTTGTTAAACGCCGTTGACGTACCATGTGTGTATGTTTGAAGTACGTCGACGGAAGTGCCTTTGATCTCTAGTGGATAGTTTACATCGACGATGGAATAGCAGGGCTTGTGTTGTCGCGCATAAGCGCAGGCCTACCAGGAAGCTGGGACGTGGGAGCAGTTATGCCCCATAATCCAAGCATCTGCTATCCAGTTCGTACGGTGAGTATCCCCTAGAAATCAGGGTGCGACAAAATGACTGAAGACCAAGTCACGCATCTCCGAAGCCAAGTTGCTGGACCACAACTATCTATACTGCACTACGTATGTAGGATGACAAAGTCTAATGTCTTCCCTGGGAAGGCCAAGATGGTAAACATCTTATTCTTTAACTCTTCCTATGCACATTAATCTTAGTCAACAGCTAAATATATACTTCTTGTCCAGTACTTCTCAATTAAGTTCAGCCAGGCCTACCTCAATGGGTTTACACCAATGGATCGATTTCCTGTCATATGCACCAACAATTACGATGCTCAAGATGTTATGTTCATCAAGGGCAAGACAGACGGTGCCGAGATGACAACCAACTGGTCAAAGGTTGTCAATTTAACTGGAATCAAGGAGGGTGCTATGTGTGTATTCACCTTCTACAACGGAAGAGATGGCTTTATTTCTTCTGGTGTTTGCCTCAATTAAGGTAAATAACTTTGCTCTTTAATTAGATGATGTCAACCTGCTATGCTTGCCAATGAGGCTCACTATTATTGTTTTCTCTGTCTGTGCTTGATACATGTGCCAATGATTAAACTGTGCACTCGATCTTTATGAGATCATTAGCATTTACCTAGTGTTGTGTACAACCACATTGGTTCTGCATATTCCTTGGTAAGTGTTCGATAATCTCGTTGATTTTGTTTGTGCTTATTAGTATGAGGCTACTTTTCTTGTTTTCCATTTCTAAATATTTGTGCTTGATACATATGCGAATGATTAAACCGTGCACTCGATCTTGATGAGATCATTAACATTTACATAGTGTTGTGTACAACCACATTGGTTCTGCATCTTCCTTGGTAAGTGTTCGAGATCTCATTAATTTTGTTTTGTGCTTATTAGTATGAGGCTACTTTTCTTGTTTTCCATTGCTAAACATATGTGCTTGATACATGTGCCAATGATTAAACTGTGCACTCTATCTTGATGAGATCATTAGCATTTACCTAGTGTTGTGTACAACCACATTGGTTCTGCATCTTTCTTGGTAAATGCTCGATGATCTCATTAATTTTATTTTGTGCTTATTAGTATGAGGCTACTTTTCTTATCTTCCATTGCTAAACATCTGTGCTTTATACGTGTACCAATGATTAAACTGTCTCTGCGGATGATTAATATGGAGCAATGTGTCTAGCAGTTTGGCTACTACAGCAAATAGCATGCAAAACAAGTTTAGTTGTGTCTCATTTTACTATAGTAGGTAAATCTGTCAGAATTATTGCGTGTCATTTGTATGTACCATGGTTGGAAATGAGGCTCACTATTACTGTTTTATCTGTTTTGTTGCATGTGCCGATGATTAGACTGTGCCGATGGTTGGCCTTGTAGTTGATGATGTGCTAAACATGTATGATGCCTTTTTTTGTAGGGTTCGCGAACCTGTGATTGTGGCTTCAGAATGCATGGATCAATAGGAAAAGTGACGTGGAACCTGTGGATGTGACTTTGGAATGGATTGATCAATAGGAAAAGTGACGTGGAACCTGTGGATGTGCCTTTGGAATGGATGGATCAGTAGGAAAAAGTGACGTGAACCGTATCGATGACATGAAACTATTTAGTTTATGATGTGCACCTGTTTAGATGCCGAGGTGCACCTGTTGTGATGTGAACCCTATCGATGATATGAAACTATTTATTTTATGATGTGAGCCAGTAGTGATGATGGCGGGGAACCTTTGTGATGCTGTGTGAACTGGTGTTAATTCTAGTTATTATAAATCTCCTCTTTGTCTCTCTTCTAAGTACGACTGTTAATCATTGATTGTGGTGACTTGTGATTTGTTTCGAAAAAAATCTTGTTATTTTTGTGATGATTTGGAAGATTATGTGCATTCTTATATTTGGAGAAAGTGGCATATTATCCAACAAAAAGGTCAGACTAGACTGACAGCTAGGCCCGTGCAAGAAACATTAGGAACAACCGTGAGAGAGCACAGACGTTGCCGGTCAAAGCAGTCAAACATGGCAGGATGTGTAGTCCGATGAAAATTCGCGACGTTCTACATGACCAAGCCAGTTTCGTCGAAAGCAACTAGGCTCTTAGAGGGCTACTGAGCCGGAGACGAAAATCCGCGACGTAGAACTAGCAAAAAGTCGCGCAAAAACAGTCTGCGACGGACCAAACCAAAATGTCAAGAGAAAACTCCACTTTTCAGCTATCCGTGACGGAAACATGCGAGGTTATAACGTTGCACTCAAAATATCCCTGATCGCACAGAATTTGGTAGTGTTAAGAGTTTTGTCCGATTGCAAAAATATGTTGGATTGCCGATTAGGCATTACGGGCCCTAAGGAACGGCTGGTATTTATCCTGTTGCCTGACGTGATGATTCAGGCTTTAAGGATTGCCAAATGCCGAAAAACTAGGACCCATCATTGCCGGATAACTCAAAGCCAGAAGCAAGCATTCACATAAAGCAGTATAATAAAATTTAAGGACAAATTGGAAGACAAAAGCATAACTTTGCATATATCTTTACAAAAGAGCACCAAATAGGTTTGTCATTACAAAAGCATCTAAATTACAAGATAATGCAAAAAAATCTATCTTTTGCCCCGCAGGGCCTACTCATGGCTGTCCTCATCATCGTCGTATCTGTCGGATGCGCCCGTGTATTCCGGCGTCTTTGGAATTTCCTCTTCCGGGAAGAAAGTCCCAATGGACACTATTCTAGCAATCTTGGTGGCGTATCCTTTGAGAAAGTCGAACAACTCCTCGACGGGCTGAGAAGAGAGGGAGGCAGGGACACCGGTGGCCAAGCGCCAGCATTCGGCGTCCACGTAATGGCAGCGAAGAAGGCCAAGTGCCATCTTTGCCCCACTACGGGCAGCCGAACGCAGGAGGACGACCTATGCCTCAACAACGACATCCAGAGCATCTGTAAGCTCTGTGACCAGCTCCAGCTGTTTCTCGGGGAGATACTTGGTGACAAACCTCTCCCCGGCCGCCCGGATGCCTACGAGGTACGCAGAAACAGCCCCGATGTTATCGATCCTGGACTTGGTCTTGTTCTCCTCCTCTGTAAGAAAAAGAAAAAACTTGTTGTTAGACAAAACAGCAAACGACAAAAATGCGCAAAACCATGAAGAGTAAGTTCAGAGTAGAACTTACCAAGAAGTTCGGTGTCCAGGATCCTGAGGTCATCTAGGGCATCGCACAACTTTTTCAGGAGGTCCCGGATGGCTTCCGCGTCCTTAGCAGCCTGGGACGCTTGCTCCACCATTTTGTGCTCCGCCTCGCGAAGGGATTTCTTGCAAAGTGCAAGATCCTTATTGGATTTCTCCAAATCCTTCACAAGGCGAAGGTTTTCGTCGCGTAGCCCCTGCGCATTGCTAGCACTGGTGAGAGCCTCCTTGGAAGATTCAATAATGACTAAAGCAGAAGAAGACAAGAAAAACTTGGAATCAGAATGGAACCGAATGGCAAAACTCGGACTTTAAGAAAAGCCGAATGACGAAAATCAAAAACGGAAAGACGGAATGAGAGGCTAACCTTTGTTGTTCTCCATATCCTCGTGAAGATCGGAATGTTGCTGGTTTTCATTCTTCACCAGCTTAATCATTTCCTGCATCTTCTTGTTGCTTTCCATCAAAGCAGAAAACACCTCCATGTTTGCTTGCTCCGTCGTCTTCTAGGACACAAAGCAAAAAAGAACAACAGAAAAGTCAACATCCTTGGGAAATTATGAGTAACTATCCAACAAAATTATCGAAGAATTGCTCGGGGGCTAGGGATAAGGATATTACCGTATTCATATGACGGACGCGTCCCAGCACGTGAAGGAAATCCTTGTTGTAGCGCTAGAACTGGCTTTCTAGGAAGCCGAACTCCTCGTCCATCACTTCATTCGGGCGGAACATGAATCCATACAGGTAGATGTACGAGCTGGTTGGCGCCTTGCTGGCTTTCAGAAGCGGGGCAAGCACAAGCAAGGGCTCGTACCCCGGAATGACTTTGTCATTCTCGTCGAAAACCTCCTCCTTGACCATGGGACGTACAAGTCCCCAGAAGCCGGACGGCATGTCGTCTTCTTGCTTTGACGAACGGGGATCTTCCTGGATGCCCCCACCCTTTCCAAGTCCTCTGCAGCAGAGGACTCCGTCTAGTTGGGCTCTGCGTCCGTTGGATCGACGTACGACCCGTGTTCCAGGATGACAGGACGGATTTCTTCTTCCGGCCAGAAACTTTCTTTGGCCTTTTAAGAGAAACGGGATGGAGCCTAGAAAGGAAGGGAAGAAGAAATAACGCAAAGAACGGCAAAAAGAGCAAAAGAGAGAAAAGCCAAATAACAGAAAGGTAAAAGGCCAGTGAAAAAAAGGCAAAACTTACTTCGAGGATCCGACACTTGTCCCCTTCTAGGTTTATAACCTGGGCACCTTCCGGGATGGTGCGCGATCGCTTGCGCGTATCCCATGGGGGGCTCCAGGATGTCGTAAGACGCTTTGTCATTCCACTTCTTCTTTGCCACCAAATCCCCTAGAGGGGAGAGATGTTCGTCCAGAAGTTCGACAAACTACAAGCAAATTCGGCAAAAGCATGTTAGATCGTATCAATGGCCAAACCAAACACAAAAATAAGGAAAGGAGAACACTTTACGGCGGGTGGTGGATTTCTTGCTGAATACATGGGCACCAACTCCTTGTATTGGCCCCGGACGCTGAAAGGAGATTGACAGAGGACTTAAGCTCCGATAATTCGAGCGGTAGTGGGGTGCAGCGGAGAGGATCCGATGTCCCCGCGTACTCGTACATCAGTTTGCCTTCCTGATGCGCGAGGGGCTGGATCGTGCGAACGAACCAGCAAAGGTTCGTGTCCGTCCTACTAAGTTTGGGATCAGTCGTTGTGAGCCTGGTGATTCCGTCGCTTGTTCTTCTCGAGGTTTGCCGGAAGCGTCCGACGTCGTCCTCCTTCCAGCTGTCCTTTGGGGTCGATGCGCCCTTGACGAACGGCGGAAGCCCCGTTGCCTTCTTCGGGAAGGGCACGTCTTGCACGTAGAAAAATGTGGATGGCCAATGCTTTACAGACTCGGATTTGGGAACTTTGGGCCCTCTTCCGGCGAAGGTTGAGCTTGATAGTCCCATAGACTTTCAACCCCCCCTTAGCCGTCTGGCTCTCTCCTCACATAAAAACGGTACTTGAAAAAGTCTAAGCTAGGGGCCATTCCCAAATAGCCCTCAAAGAGGGCCTGAAAGGCGGAAACGTAGAGAATGGCGTTCGGCGTTAGGTTATGAGGCTGAATGCCATAATACTCTAGAAAGGAGAGAAAGAAAGCAGAAAAGCGGGAAGCCTAATCCGAGATGAACGTGGGACAACAGAACAACGTATTCATTGTCCGTGGCCTAGGCTCAGAATCGCCTTCTGCGCTCCGCCATTTCTTCCTCGGAAGAAATCCTTCGTATTCATATCGTTGGAGCTCCGCCGTTGTGACGGAGTTGGGGAGCCAATACCTGGAGGCACTCTCTTCCACTGCCCCGTCGTTGTCTTCACCACCAGCGTCGAGCTCCACTGTGGCGGCATCATCCGCCGCTTTTTCTTTCCCCTTTGCGGCCACGGACGCGGTGGGGCCGAGGTAGAGTCAGAAGTGCCAGCGAGCAACGGGTAGGCCGCGACTGACACGGGAGGCGAGAGGTGCGCCTCACCGGAAGCCGTGACCGCCGCTGCGGCTGCCATGGAAGATACATCCTTGATACGTCCATTTTGCATTACTATTTTATATCATAATTTTATGTTATTCATCGATATATTTCATGTTATGATGCATCCCTTATGTTATTTTCATCTTATTTTGCATGTTTCATTATTTTTGGAGAATAAACACCGGGACCAGCATTCTGATGGAAAAATCACCGTCGAGATACCATATTTCAGAAGATCAGAAGAAGAAGAAGAGGGACACCGGGGGTGTCTTAGAAATTCAGAGGAGGAGTCCAGCCAGAAGGGGAGCCAGAGGGGGCCACCAGGGGCCCACACCATGAGGTGGCGCCCCCTCGGCCGTGCCACCAGATGGTGTGGCCACCCTGGCCCACCCCTGGTGGATATTTTTGGCGTACTTGGCCCCCAGGGAACACTAAGCCTCAGACGATCATCGAAGAATTATTCCGCCGCCGCCTGGGGGCACAAAACACCCCTCTTTGGCAGGGAGAAATCTGCCGGGGAAATTCTTCTCCAGAGAGGGGAAATCACCGCCATCGTCGCCGTCATCACTCCGAGCATCATCAAGATCATCATCATCATCATCATCATCATCATCATCATCATCATCACACCCACCCTCATCATCCACCGTCATCCCACTGTAACAATTGGGGGCCTCTATCGTTGTTTTACACTAGATCTCTCTCCCGGCGTGGATTACTTGTTAGTAGTTGATGCTTGTGAGATTTATCGGTGTTTGCACTTTATGACCAGATTGTTATCATCCATTATATCACCTCTGATTATGATCCATATGATGTCTTGTGAGTAGTTCGTGTTTTTCTTGAGGACATGGGAGAAGTCAAGTTGTTAGTAGTGAAGTAATGTTGAGTAATATTTAATGGTTTGATATTTAAGTTGCGGTGTTATTCTTCTAGTGGTGTCATGTGAACGTCGACTACATGATACTTCATCATTTATGGGCCTAGGGGAATGCATCATGTATTTGGCTACTAATTGTGGGGTTGCCGGAGTGATAGAAACCTAAATCCCCGTTAGGAACCATTACACGAGGGAGCGTAGCATCCCGGAGTTTAAAGCTGTGGTTAGATTTATTTCTTAATTACTTTCTTTTAGTTGCGGATGCTTGCAAGAGGTATAATCACAAGTATGCATTAGTCTTGGATGGGACGGTACAGCATCACCCAAACAACACTTAGCAAAACATAAAGATTATTCAGCTGCCTGAAACAAAAGCACTTGACAGAAACCTCCCGTGTGTCCTCGAGAACGTTTGTTAATCATAAGTGAACCCATCGGGCTTGTCCTTTGCTGAAGAAAGGATTGGGCCACTTGCTGCAATTATTATTACTGCATTTTATTTACTCGCACTTTATTTATCTGCAATATCAAAAACCCCTACAAATCTATGTTTCAGTATTTACAGTTATTCCTTCATCGAAACTGCTTGTCAACACCTTCTGCTCCTCGTTGGGTTCGACACTCTTATTTATCGAAAGTACTATGATACACTCCCTATAATTGTGGGTCATCAAGACTATTTTCTGGCGTCGTTGCCGGGGAGTGAAGCGCTATTGGGAAGTGGAATTGACAAAGGAAGCTTCTACTGTAAGTGATGCTTTTATTACTGTCTACTGCTCTATTACACTATGTTTGGATCTCCTTTTGAATCCTTATATGCGGGCACTGCTGCCACTGCTAGGATAGTAAGTGACCCACCGCCTGATGATTTGGATCCTTATAAAATACCTATAAAGATTGTTAAACATGTTATGAGTAACTGCTATTCAGGTGAAGGAACTGTCCATCCTGGTGATCATTTGCTATTTTTATATGAATTATGCGAGTTGTTCAAGTGTGCAGGTATTACAATGAGCCAAGTGAAGAGGAAATTATTCTCTATATCATTGATAGGACGAGCCGCTGAATGGTTCAAACTGCTGAAAAATAGCCAGATTATTGGATGGGAGGAAATTGTGCCTCTCTTTTATTCTAAATTCTATCCTCCGAGTGAAATTCATATAGATCAGAGTTATATATATAATTTTTGGACTCATGACAGAGAGAGTATTTCCCAAGCATGGGGGATATTGAAGTTAGTAATGCTCAAATGCCCCATTCATGAGCTCCCCAGTAATATTGTTATTAATAATTTCTATGCAAGGCTTTCTCTTCATGATAAGGATTTATTGGATGCTTCTTGCTCTGGATCATTTACACGTATGAAGGATGAAGCCAAATGGGATCTTCTTGATCATGTTCAAGAAAACACTGAAGGATGGGAAAATGACAAAGGCAGAAAGTCAGGTATAAATTATGATTGTGAATGCATTAAAACTTGTATGCCATCCAATGATTTTCATAATGTTAGTATTGTTTATGGTCTTGATTCTCAAGTTGCTGCAAACTTAGAGACGGCCTTTGCTTCTTATATTGATATTCCCCAAAAGGAATGGGATAAGTACCATGCACCTTATAAAGATACTATTAATTGTGTTTCTGTTAGAGATATATAAGTTCATACCGTTGATTCTATTGTGCCTGAACCTTTCATTGAGAAAATGCCTTTCCCTGCTAAGGTAAAATAACATTCTATGTTAGCTAATGTGGTTAATAAAAGTGTAAGGAAACATGTAGAACCAGAGGAACAAATAACTGTAGAACTACAATAGCAATAGTAAAGGACCTTGTTTCTGAAAATATAGAAGAGGGACACATTATATTTTGTGAAGATGCTTCTAATATTGTCTCTCATCCTAGTAAATCTAGGAAACCTAGTGTTCCTATGCTATCTGTTAGGATAGGTGATCATTGATATTATGGTTTGTGTGATATTGGTGCTAGTTCTAGTGCTATTCCTTATGAACTTTATAGAGAAATCATGCATGAAATTGGTTCTTGTGAACTTGAAGACATTCATGTGATTATTCAACTTGCTAATAGGGAAACTATTTCTCCGATTGGTATTGTTAGAGATGTGGAGGTCTTATGTGGTAAAACTAAATATCCTGCTGATTTTCTAGTACTAGGCACTACTGCTAGTGATACTTGTCCTATTATATTTGGTAGACCTTTCTTAAACACTTGTGGTGCTGTTATTGATTGTAAAAAGGAGAAAATCCTTACAAAGTTTGATGGAGAGTCTTATGAATTTAATTTCTCCAAATTTTCTAAAGCACCTTATGAAGCTGAATTACCTAATGAGAATTATAAAGTTGAACAATTGGCTGCTATTGCTCTTTCTCCTAACAATCCTTTGCAGCAATACATGGAAGACCACGAAAGTGATGTCTTTATGGAAGAAAGAAATGAAATTGACGAGATTTTTCTACATCAGCCAGCGATGCTGAAACATAATTTACTGGTGGAAGACTTGGGTACCACATTACCACCCAAGGAGGATCCGGTTTTTGATTTAAAGCCTTTGCCTGACAATCTTAAATATGCTCATATTGATGATAAGAAATTATATCCTGTTATTATTAGTTCTAAACTTTCTGGTAAAGAAGAGAATAGATTATTGGGAATATTGAAGAAACACAAAGGTTCTATTGGTTATATCTTGATGATTTAAAAGGGATTTCTCCAACTATATGTCAGCATGCTATTAATAAACCTGATGCAAAACCAGTTGTTGAACATTAATGCCGTTTAAATCCTAAGATGAAGGATGCGGTAAGAAATGAGGTATTAAAACTCCTAGATGCTGGTATTATTTATCCTATTGCTGATAGTAGATGGGTTAGTCCTATGCATTGTGTCCCTAAGAAAGGAGGGATGACTGTTGTGCCAAATGAATATAATGAACTTATTCCTCAAAGAGTAGTGGGTGGTTATAGGATGTGTATTGATTTTAGGAAAGTTAATAAGGTTACTAAGAAAGATCATTATCCTTTGCCTTTTATTGATCAAATGTTAGAGAGGTTGTCTAAGAAAACTCATTTCTGATTTCTTAATGGTTATTCTGGGTTCTCTCAAATTGCTATTAGGAAGCCTGATCAAGAGAAAACAACTTTCACTTGTCCTTCTGGAACCTATGCTTATAGACGTATGCCTTTTGGTTTATGTAATGCTCCTGCTACTTTTCAAAGATGCATGTCTGCTATCTTTCATGGTTTTTGGGAAGAAATTGTGGAAGTCTTCATGGACGATTTCTCCGTCTATGGAACTTCTTTTGATAACTGTTTTGCAGAATCTTGATAAAGTTTTGAAGAGATGTGAGGAGACTAATGTTGTTCTTAATTGGGAGAAATGCCACTTTATGGTAAATGAAGGAATTGTACTTGGACATAAAATTTCTGAAAGAGGTATCGAAGTTGATAGAGCTAAAGTTGAAGCAATTGAGAAAATGCCCTGTCCCAGGGATGTCAAAGGTATTCGTAGTATTCTTGGTCATGATGGTTTCTATAGAAGGTTTATTAAAGATTTCTCTAAAATATCAAAGCCTCTTACTAATATTCTTAAAAATGATGTACCTTTTGTTTTTGATGAAGATTGTAAAGAAGCTTTTGAAATATTAAAGAAGGCTTTAATATCTGCCCCTATTGTTCAACCCCCTGATTGGAATTTACCGTTTGAAATTATGTGTGGTGCTAGTGATTATGTTGTACGTGTTGTTCTTGTTCAACGAGTAGATAAGAAGTTAAATGTTATTCATTATGCTAGTAGAACTCTTGATGTTGCTCAAAAGAATTATGCTACCGCTGAGAAAGAATTCCTAGCTATAGTTTTTGCTTGTGATAAATTTAGGCAGTATATTGTTGATTCTAAAGTTACTATTCATACTGATCATGCTGCTATTAAGTACCTTATGGAAAAGAAAGATGCTAATCCTAGGCTTATTAGATGGATGCTTCTCTTACAAGAGTTTGATTTACATATTGTGGATAGGAAGGGTGCTGAAAATCCTGTTGCTGATAATTTGTCTAGATTAGAAAATATCTCTGATGATCCTATTCCTGTTAATGATAGGTTTCCTAATGAATAGTTGACTGCAATAAAAGTGAGCTCTCAAGAGAGTCCATGGTATGCTGATTATGCTAACTTATTGTTTCCAAGTATTTGACTCCTACCTTTACAGATCAGCAAAGAAGAAACTTCTTCTATGATTTGAGGCATTATTTGGGATGACCCAAACTTATATAAAGAAGGTGTTGATGGTATACTGCGAAGATGTGTTCCTGAAAATGAACAACGAGAGATATTGAGAAAATGTCATAGTAGTGCTTATGGAGGACATCACGCTGGAGATAGAACTGCACATAAGGTTCTGCAATCAGGTTTTTATTGACCTACTCTCTTTAAAGATGCTAGGAAGTTTGTTTTATCTTGTGATCAATGTCAAAGGGTTGGAAATATTTATAGACGTAATGAAATTCCTATGAATTATTCTCTTGTTATTGAACCGTTTGATTGTTGGGGTTTTGACTTTATGGGTCCTTTCCCTCCTTCACAAGGCCACACTCATATTCTTGTTGTTGTTAATTATTTTACTAAATGGGTAGAAGCTATACCTACTAAAAGTGCTGATGGTGAAACCTCATTAAAAATGCTTAAAGAAATTATTTTCCCTAGGTTTGGTGTACCTAGATATCTTATGACTGATGGGGGTTCTCATTTTATTCATGGTGGTTTTAGAAAGACTCTTGCTAAATATGATGTTAACCATAGAATTGCCTCACCCTATCATCCTCAAACTAGTGAGAAAGTAGAATTATCAAATAGAGAAATCAAATCTATCTTGCAAAAGACTGTCAACAAATCTAGAAAAAATTGGGCTAAGAAATTAAATGATGCTCTATGGGCTTATAGAACTGCTTATAAAAATCCCATGGGCATGTCTCCTTATAAAATGGTTTATGGAAAATCTTGTCACTTGCCCCTAGAATGAGAACACATAGCTTATTGGGAAGTGAGAGACCTAAATAGAGATTTTGAACTTGCTGGTGAGAAAAGGTTGCTTGACTTAAGTTCTTTAGATGAATGGAGGAGTGAAGCATATGAAAATTCTAAGCTCTTTAAAGAGAAAGTTAAAAGGTGGCATGATAAGAGAATTATTAAAAGAGAATTTCATGTTGGTGAGAAAGTGCTATTGTATAGGTCTCGTCTCAGATTTTTTGCAGGAAAATTACTCTCGAGATGGAAGGACCTTTTTTTATCGAAGATGTATATCGTTCAGGGGCCATTCAAATTGTTTCCCTTGAAGACAACACTTCACAAGTGGTGAATGGCCAAAGGTCAAGCATTATATTTCTGGAGATCCTTATAATGACAATGTTGATTGTATTCGAGCCATTATCCCAGAGGAATTTATTAAGAAGCATACTTCAGAAACTGAAGAGTCAATTTTTGAATTGGTATCAGTTTTGGTAAGAAAACTTTCGCGAAACATCTTCCAACTTTTATTTTTATTGTTTTTGGAAAATATGAAAAAATATGAGCCGGAAACGAGGTGGAGACGGAGCCCGGAGGCTCCACACCATGGGGTGGCGCGAGCCCACCCCTGGCCGCGCCAGCCCATGGTGTGGGCGCCTGGAGCCCCTCTCCGACTTGTTTTCGACCTAGACTTTCCTTTTGTTATGAAACTTTTTGCTGTATATTCCCCCGGACCCCCCGAGGTCCGTATATCGTTTTCTCGTCGTGTTTCTGTTTCGAGCTGTTTCTGCCGGGTTACATCTTCAGATCTAGATCCACAATGTCCTCTCCTGGATCTCCCAAAGACAGTTTGTTTGAGAACATCGTCAACCCGTACATGAACGAGTTGAAGATGCATTCCAAGGAATCGCTGCTCAAGGACGGGAAGGTGCAGATTGAAGATATTTGGGGCCCTAGAGGAGAAGGCAGTCTGGAAGCTAGGATGGAAGAACTGGAGCAAGAAGTCTTTAGGTACAAGAAGATGGCGAAGAGTGAAGTTGAGATCATCCACAGGATAAAGACAGAACATATCGCTGAATACAAGAGGCAGAATTTGAAGCTTTGGGAGGAGATTTTCTCACTCACCAAGACCTCCAATGAATTGCAAGAACAACTCTATGATGTGCAGAACCAGAACTGTGCGTATGAGAACAGGTTTAAACATATAAGCTATGCTGCTAGTTTCAGGATGTTGGAGACCAGGACATCATTTGTGGATGGAGAGCTTTACCTTGGAAGACCGAGGATGAGAAGGATTCACCACCACCGAAGAAATAAATCATCATTGGTATTGGCATCCCCTTGGCTTGTTCCAAGCTTGGGGGGAGTGCCGCGGTATCACATCACTATCTTCTATCTTTTTACCTTTTCAGTAGAGTCATATCATGAGTAGAGAAGTTATCATATAGGATGGTTTGCAGTATTGAAGTGTCTCTCCTTAGTTGGTTATCATTCTATCCGTTGGTGTGAGTTGCCGGTTTGGAATATTAATGAGAAGTTTCATCATTTACTTTCTGTACACCTTATTTCAGTTTTCAATTTCTATCATATGGTTAAGCTTGTTGTTAGTATTTGGTGTCACTCTGGAGATCATTAAGTTGATCTAGTTGGTTTTGGCAAACTTAGCTTGGGTCAGTAGAAATAATATTTTGAGATGCTAGTATAAGAAATAGGAATTTTCCTATTAGCTCATAAACTTAGTATTCACAAGTTAAGATCGTTTGTGCTTTCAATGAAGATTGCATGATTGGTTTCATCATATGTATATTTGTTTGTTTTCCCTCAACTCTTATGCTTGCTACCCAGCCTTGCTAGCCAAAAACCCTGTACTGAGAGGGAATCCTTCTCCTGCATCCAAACCTTGAGCCCCAAGACCTTGCCATTTGTGTCCACCATACCTTCCTACATGTGGTATTTCACTGCCACTCCAAGTAAATTGCTCATGTGTTACCTTTAAAACCTTCAAAATTATCCCTGTTTCGTGTTCCTGTTTTAGCTCATGAGGACACAAATAGAGAATCTTTATCTCACTTGTTGATTGGACTCACACACCTGGACTAGTGGCTTCATCCGCTTATCCAAATGCTAGAAGAGCTAGCAGCGGGGTTCCCAGCCCCAAATAATAATACAAATTATCTTCACTCTTTTTGCCCCTGATTTATCAGTCAAAGCATAATTATGTAAACAAAAGAGAAAGAGGGATGACCTTCTATACCACTTGCGTCCTTCTATAAGATCTGCTCTTGTGAAGTCTAGTTGGCTTGTGATGTACTATATTTTCTGTTTGCCATTCGTTGACATAAACATACACCTCTCTCAAAATTTAGACATTCCTCCGCGGTTTGTGATTGTTGGCAGGCACCCGAGGATTCGGTTAGCCATGGTTTGTGTAAGATGGATGGGAGGAGTGTCATGCATTTTATACCTCTGTTTATTAAAATAAAAGCTCTAGCACATGAGTGATCCATTCTTCCCTCTGTGAAGGGCCTATCTTTTACTTTTATGTTGAGTCAGTAAGCCCATTCCTTTCTGTCTCCAACAAGCATTTGAGTTGTTGTGACCTCACCATCTATATGTTAATTTATTCAATCATCTTTTCTATCCTTCTTTGTTTAGCACATGCTTTATTATCTGAATGAATATTACTTTGAAAGCTATGAATCACTGTAAAAGGATTGTTATAATTAAACATGTTAAGATCTACAATATAAGCCTTGTTATAAAGACTTCACCTAAGATAACTATGATATCATTAAATGTTCTCTGACCAAGAACAAAGTTTTCCATCACCAATTTTGATTCTCTCTTTTGCATCTTTGTTTGTGACTCTCATTACTCGTTTCAAGTTAAGTTATATGAGAGGAAGTTGTTGTCTATAATGACTGGTGTATAGATAAATGTGATGATTCTTGTCCGTATTTTATTTATCGACTCTTCACTCCATAAACATGTGGTCATGTTTACTGAGCTCAGTTTCGCTTGGGGACAAGCGAGGTCTAAGCTTGGGGGAGTTGATACATCCATTTTGCACCACTATTTTATATCATAATTTTCTGTTATTCATCGATATATTTCATGTTATGGTGCATCCCTTATGTTATTTTTATCTTATTTTGCATGTTTCATAATTTTTTCAGAATAAACACCGGGACCAGAAATCTGATGGAAAAAGCACCGTCGAGATACCATATTTTAGAAGATTAGAAGAAGAGGGACACCGGGGGTGTCTTAGAAGTTCAGAGGAGGAGTCCAGCAAGAAGGGGAGCCAGAGGGGGGCCACCAGGGGCCCACACCATGAGGTGGCGCGCCCTGGCCGCGCCACCAGGTGTTGTGGCCACCCTGGCCCACCCCTGGTGGATATTTTTGGCGTACTTGCCCCCCAGGGAACCCTAAGCCTCAGACGATCATCGAAGTATTATTCCGCCGTCGCCTGGGGGCGGAAAGCACACGAGAGAGAAAAGCTCTCTGGGAGGGAGAAATCTTCCGGGGAATTTCCTCTCCGGAGAAGGGAAATCACCGCCATCGTCACCGTCATCACTCCGGGCATCATCAAGGTCGTCATCATCATCATCCGCAGCAGCACCACCACCATCACCCCCATCATCTACCGTCATCCCGCTGTAACAATTGGGGGCCTCTATCGTTGTTTTACATTAGATCTCTCTCCCGGTGTGGATTAGTTGTTAGTAGTTGATGCTTGTGAGATTTATCGGTGTTTGCACTCTATTGACCAGATTGTTATCATCCATTATATCAACTCTTATTATGATCCATATGATTTCTTGTGAGTAGTTCCTTTTGTTCTTGAGGACATGCGAGAAGTCAAGTTTTTAGTAGTGAAGTAATGTTGAGTAATATTTAATGCTTTGATATTTAAGTTGTGGTGTTATTCTTCTAGTGGTGTCATGTGAACGTCGACTACATGATACTTCACCATTTATGGGCCTAGGGGAATGCATCGTGTATTTGGCTACTAATTTTTGGGTTGCCGGAGTGACAGAAACATTAACCCCCGTTAGCAAACCATTACACGAAGGAGCGTAGGATCCCGGAATTTAAAGCTGTGGCTAGATTTATTTCTTAATTACTTTCTTGTAGTTGCGGATTCTTGCAAGGGGTATGATCACAAGTATGTATTAGTCTTGGATGGGACGGTACATTAGCATAGGTTCACCCACACAACACTTACCAAAACATAAAGATTATTCAGCTGCATGAAACAAAAGCACTTGACAGAAACCTCCCATGTGTCCTCAAGAACGTTTGTTAATCATAAGTAAACCCACAGGCTTGTCCTTTGCTGAAGAAAGGATTGGGCCACTTGCTGCAATTATTATTACTGCATTTTATTTACTCGCACTTTATTTATCTGCAATAAAAAAACCCTACAAATCTATCATTCAGTATTTACAGTTGTTCCTTCATCGAAACTGCTTGTCAACACCTTCTGCTCCTCGTTGGGTTCGACACTCTTATTTATCGAAAGTACTACGATACACCCCCTATACTTGTGGGTCATCAATCCTCCACAACGCTCTTGTCATCGCCGGAATGGAGATCCCCGGAGTCCATTGCTCTCGAAAAATCGCCAGAGTTTTCTTTCTTGGTGCTTGGGAGTGATGCGTTCTCAGTATGGAGAGAGAGCTCGAGCGCGAGGAACTGGCAGGAAGCAAGTGGGGAAGAAGAGAAAAGGGGGCGGCTGCGAGGGTTTATATAGCCCTAGACGGCTACCTCGGCCCTAACGGTCGTATGGCTGGATGCGTACCGTGTGGCACGGTTTGACCGTGTGTCACGCTTATGACCGTTGACGCATGAAGAGCCCCTCGATTACTGTGCCTAAATTGATGGAACCATCATTTTCTGCTGTTTCTAATAGTGTTAATGCTCCTATAATTGTGCTCTGGCCGTTTTTTCTCTCTGCCCAGAACGGAAACACCTGCACAAGGAAACAATCACATAGAAGATCCGTCTTTGCTCTCGATGGCATATCATGTTCAAGTTGACGATGATAAAGGGGGAAGACTCAGGAACCGTTTTCCGCCATTCAAGTTTTGACTGAACTCAATAACGAAAATAAGCTCCTTAGCCTTCTATGGGGCTACTGTCGGAGATATCCAGTATGGGGTATCTGCCGGCATCTAGAAGCCAAACCTGAAGGGCAGGCCCAAAGACTAAGGCCCAGAGGGGATGAAGCGTAGGACTGCATCCGCAACGGCGGCCTTGAAGCCCGTATGCACCCTTTAGAGGACATATGATCGTAGATTAATAGGGTTAAGCTATTGTACGGTTCGTGTTCCTGTATGGTCCGATCTGGCTCTCTATATAAAGTCAGACGGGAGAAACCCTAAGGCAAATTTAGTCATACACCCAATCTTCCCTAGATAACTGTAACCTGTGTCCGGCATCGCCGTCATAGTTGATTTTGTAGGAAGTAGGGAGGATCTCCAGCTAACCTGAACCTGGGTAAACTCCGTCTCCTCAACCCAAAGTGTAACATCCCTGATTTTTGGAAAAACTCAAAAATCACAAAAATTTGAAACTTTTTGTTTTCATGTTTAGTAAGTCACCAAAAACCAAATGAGAAGCAAGAAACAAAATAAAACAATGCATATTTCAATGAAATTAAAATTTCTAATCCTATTATACCTCTATTCCCTAAACCCTAAAACCCTCTCAAGTGAATTTTCTCACATAAAGAAAACCATTTTATCTTTAGCAAAATTTATTACATAAAATGTTTTCAATTCAAATATTACCTTGATAATATTTTATAGCATCAAAAATCAAAGATTTATAACCCTTAATAAAGTCCTAAGCCTCAAAAATATTTGATGAGAATAAAATGTTTTAATAATAACTTTTAGTTGTTATTCCAAGTTTTAAACATGAAGGGGTGAAAATGAAATGCATTGCTTTGAAAATAACATAACAAAAGGTTTTGAAAACAATATTATGACTTATGGTTTTATTCTAAATTTTATTGATCAACAATAATAATTAATTGATATGAACTAATTAAATAGCATTAAGTTACTATTAATAAATCCTTCATATCCTAAAATTATTAATTATGAAAATGGTTTGAAAATGACTTCCAAAAATATTATTTGAAATGTTTGATGTCTCTAAAAATTTATTTAATCAAAAACCCCATTTTACTATTTTCTATTTTAAAATGGTATTAAGTACTATTAGTGAATTAATTATATTTTCAAAATATTAAAAAAGGATGAAAACACTTTGAAATAGTTTTGTAAAATACTATTTGATATTTATAAAGCCACTGAAATTTTATCAACTTCATTTCTATCTTATTTGACATTTTCCTATTTGATTAGAGTAATAAGGCATTTATGAATTCTTTTGAAATTTGTAATTTGAATAATTCAAAAACATGGAAACCCCACAAAAATGGTACTGTTAGAAATTATTTGAAATAATATGATTTTAGAATTTTGTTTCATATTATTTGGATTATTTAAACAGAAGTTATTAATGAAATGAGAAAACAGAAAAATAAAAAAATAAAAATGCTGACGTCAGCTGACGTCATCGTCTTCAACGCTGGGATGAAAACTGCCACTGCCGTTTCTCCTCGCCGTGATTACTCGCGATTAAGGGCGTTAATCGCTGACCCGAGGCCTTCTCGTTATAGCCCTATCCCTCCTCTCCATTTCCCCTCCCTTTCCCCCTCGTTTCATCACTCTATTCTGGAGAAATCGCTCGCCGGAGTCCGCGGGATCCGCCGCCGTCGATCTCCATTTCCGGCGAGGTGAGCCAGTCTCTGTGGCCTAGAACCCCGTAGTTCGATTCCTCTGGTCCTCGCGCCCCTCCTCAACCCCTCCCCCTTCTGTTTCCTCTACAAGAGCAACGCGCCCGTGCTCACCGGAGCAATCGCCGGCGCCTGAGAAGCTCTGTTCACTCGACGACGCCATTCCAGGAAACGAGATGCTGTGCCACCGTCACCATTCGTCTCTACGTGTCGAGCTGGTCATCCTCGTCATCTCGCTGAGCCCGGAGACCCACCGTAGCGCCAACTCCGTCGACTCCCGAGCCCCTGCGCCGCCGCGCACCATTTTCCGGCCACCACTCCGGCGACCAGGTAACCAATGCCCCCAGCACCGTTAGATCTTGATCGCGCGGTCCCAAATAGATCACTTACCGAATCGTTTTCGGCGAATAGCGTAGCGCCACGTGTGCGCCAGTGAGCTGCGCCGATTTGGTTATTTGTCGCCCACGCAGCGTGTAACCGGCCCAGGCCCACCACTTATCTGTCGCCCAGCGCAGCAAATAGCGGCCCATTTTCTGTTTTTCTTCCGGAATAGAAATTAAATAGTAAATTTTGCAGAATAGTCCCTGTAACTTGCAACCATCATAACTTTTTAACCACTTAGCCAAATTTAGAAATCTTGGACTTTTTGAAAAGCCCTTGACAGCTAGAAACTTTTGGCACTGGCCAAATTCAAATTTGACTAACTTAAATTTGTTCAATTTTAAATATGCTTGTTTGGTGAAATTTGGCATAATTCAAATTCTACAAATCCAAAAATGGTAAATAAAATATATTTGGAAACCTTAGGATGTGTACTTTCATACCCCCTGTCCCAAAATAATAATTGAACAAATTAAAATTGAATTTAGAATTTAGTTGTCTATTTGAGTATTTTTGACATAGATTAATTTCTATAAATAATTTCAATATAGTTCCTTTTGAAAATTTGTTCCATTTGACAACCTTGAACCAGAAACAACCTTTCCCAACCATTTTGGACATCCTTGGACCATGGCCATGTGTTTTTGAACAAAAACCCAACATAGTGTTACATCCATTTTTACCATGACTTAGGAATTGTTTTCAACTATTATTATTTGATGTTATGTCCATTTGGAGCCAAGCCATGTCCCTAGAATGTGCCAATCACGTATAGTACCAAGTAGTGAACTTTAGTTTTCTATCTTCTCCACTTCCCCATGCTTGCTTCAAGATTTCACCAATTTGGGATTTGTGAGAACCATGAAGTGAAATGGAGGACTCAACCATCTAGAGATTTTTTCAACATGAAGATAGAATACCAATGAAGGACTTAGCAAATAAAACAAACTTTAGAAGCATCTCCAAGAAGTGGAAGCACTTAGAAGACTAAACCCCTTTCTCTCTAAGTCCTTTTTCCTTTCCTTTTCTATTCTTCTCCTTTCAACCTGGTGGCAACATGAAGAGCTACAAGGAAGATCAATGAAGAAGTTTTGAAGAGAAGACTTAGACTCCACAACAACTAGAAGCAACTCAAGAAGTACAAGTGTGAAGAAATTCAGAAGAAAACATCTCCCTCTCTCTTTCTATCTTTCTTCTTATATTCTTTCCAAATTGACTTAGTGGTATTTGTGTCCATCCCATACCCAAACCAATTAGTGAAGTGAAAGCCATGAAGAGTCTATCAAGACCAAGAGAAGCACCATACCAAGGAAGGAAACAACTTAGATGGCATGATGATGATCTTCAAGAAGGCAATCACATGAGGATTAGAAGCAATCCACCCAAGTTGAAGAATAACAAGTATATTTTTGTCCAACCATTGACCCAAATGGAAAACCCAAGACTTAGTAATATTTTCCCTTTGATGATAAAGTTAGTAGACCTACCCTAGCCACAATGGAAAATACTAACATAGTCACTCAAATATTTTTGAAGGTGAATATGACCAAGTGCTTGCATGTATTACTTTAGTTGAAAAAGTAATATGTTTATTCTTAGTGAACTCTTGGAACTTCCTCGACAAGTATGGTTATAATAAAGTTAGATCACATCAAGCTCAACCTAGTCCTTCCCAAGTAAACCATTGGAATTGCCTTAACAAGAATGAGACCACTAGAGAATGAATCTTTCAACTCAAACCTAGACCTTGTCCTAACCAACTTGGTTAAGCCCCTTTTGATATGTTAGTTGCTATGTATGTTTTCTACACTTGTATGTTTGTTTGTTAGGAGGCTTGTTTATTTGGTTTTGTGTTGTCAATTAATAGATTGTACGGAGAGCAACGATCTTTTGTGAAGAGAGTGTGATATCTTCACCAACTTCAACAAGGCAAGTAACACACCATCAACTACCCATCATTTTCTATATGCATTAGTTTATTTTGAGTAGTATGCATGATAGGAAATTTTACTAAGTTATACTATGCTATGCTATTATCCTAGTAGTGTGTAGCCATCCCTTTTACCTTGTTATTTTGATAGCCTTAGAATTTATCAGATGCTATGCAATGTTAAAAATTGTTTTACTAGATGTTGAGGAAAAATCCTAAGTATAACTAATGAATGAACCACCTGGGTGGAAGTGGTAAGACTGGTTTATGTTGAGTGTTGCCTCAGGGCCCTTGTCTAAGGGTTATTCCACTTGAGATTGTCACTTGCGGATGGCCACCCAGGAACAAAGAGATTACTACTTCCCTCTAAATCTAGTAGCTTCCCGTGCAGCCTTTTGACAATATGGGCTCTGTCTTGATCAATTAAGTTGTGAGAGTTCAGCCCAGGCTTGACTAGCAGATGTAGCAAAATTATAGGTGGAACGGTCTTGCCGGTGGGTTTGGACTTCTTATTCTGAAAGATCTCGTCTCAATTCTCTCCTTTCCATGATGCACTCCGGGTGTATAGGATGTTTGGGCTAATTGAAGACAAAGGGTGAAAGTGCACAACCTCTGCAGAGTCAACAAACTAAGATCTTAGCCGTGTCCCCGGTTATGGACAACTATGAGCAGCTGGACAAGGATTGACGGAAGAATCTCATCATCAATTTCATTAAGTAAAAATTTGACCAAGTGAACAGTATTGTGGTGCTTGGATCTTAATCCAATGTTTCCACCCTTTTGAAAAGAAAAGTTTGTTTTACAAAAGTGATAGGAGAAAACTGGCTTTATGCAAACTCAGCCAAAACTCCACTCAGCCAAATAAGCATGTAGTATTAGTCTTGCCATTTATATCCACCATAGTGTTACTTGCTAATACATTAAATTGTATTGACTCCCTTGTGGCTGCATATTCCATATTGCAGATGTTTCTGAAGACGAGTGAGGATTTCGTTTAGGATCTCGAGACTATCGCCAACATGTTTTGCCTGTGGCACATGAAGAAGATGGGCTCAATGTTGTACTATGTTTTCCGCTGTATTTCTTTGTTTTCTGCTAGTCTTCTAAGACTATGCAAGTTGTAATCCTATTTTGTAAAGACTGGATCATGCGATGTAATAGAATTTGATGCATTTGCATGATATTTCATTTTGTACTGTGGTGCTAGCAATTGATCCAGGGACTAGCACAATAACACAGGTATTCCATCTTTATTAAAAGTTGGGATGCTACACAAAGCCCCCCCATGTTAGCCTTCCTCGCGGTTTATCCTAGAGAGATGGCTACCCCTTCCGGGAAACCTGATCGTGGAACACTTCATTCTGCGTGAGCCGGTTCCGTAGATCTTGCGGGTCCTCCTCCGTTTCGTAGCGTGGCACTCGGGCCAGTTTAGCTTTTGCCTTTACTGGCTCTGCGGGTGCCGCTGCCCGTGGGGAGGATTTTTTCGCCATTTCTGTGCTTGCCATGATGAGGCCTCGTAGCATTTCCTCGTGGACTTCTCCGCGGGGGTCACCCGGTGTTGGTATTATGGAGATCAAGCGCATTTAAACCTGCAAGAGCCTTTCCTGAGGCGTCTTAGGTACCAATTTCTCTGGTGGGTTGGGTTCTCTCGGGTCGTGGTCAAGATGCAAAGCCCTCCGAGTTCCCTTCATAGATTGAGTCGTCATGTTCGCCGTTCGGGACTGTCAGTTAGGAGCGGGTTGTTTCTGCACTCACTGTCTGAAGCCTCAGCCGAGCGCATTGATACGACCAAAATGTATCTCCTTTTCTGAACACTTTTGCTGTTGTTTACCTCTAAACTGGTGAGTTTTGGATACAACTAACACGGACTAACACTGTTTTCAGCAGTATTACCTTGGTGTCTCGTTTTTGTGCAGAAAATCAACTTTTATGAAATTGCCCGGAAAAGATCCCGAAGTCCTTGTTTTACCCCAAGACCCCCGGAGCCAGAAGAAGAGCCGGAGGGGGGAAAGGAGGGGCCACACCATTGGCTGGCGCCCCCCTTGGTCGCGCCGCCTGGTGGTGTGGCTGCCCCAGGCACCCCCTCGGGCTTCCCTTTCGACTATTTAAACCCGATGACCTAAAAACCGAGGAGGGTTCGTCATATTCTAGAGAGAAACACCAGAGCACCGCCGCCACCTCGAAACTCAATTCAGGGATCAGAACTTCCTGTTCTGATGCCCTGCCGGGATGGGTATTCAAAGGAGATCATCAACATCGTCATCGACACCGCTTCTCCATCAATAATTCCCCAATCCATGTGTGTGTAATCCACGCTGTACGCTGAGAGGGATGGAAGGGATTGGATGAGATCCTTCATGTAATAATGCCAGATTGTTAGGGCATGGTGCCTAGTATCTGCTGTTAGTGCTATTTATCGTTGTTGCAACTTATTATGCTTAATGCTTGTCAGTAGGGGCCGAGTGCCATGATTTCAGATCTGAACATGTTATTGTTTCATGAGTATAATTATGTTTCTTGATCATACCTGCGAGTTGTTTACACACATTGTTGTCTGGAATCCGAGGCCCGAAAGTGACAAAAATTGGGACAACCGGAGGGGATGGCTGTGATGTGAGGATCACATGTGTTCACGGAGTTTTAATGCTTTTCCCCGGTGCTTTATTAAAAGGAGCACCTTAATTACCAGTAGTTTCCCTTGAGGCCCCGCTGCACCGGGCTGATAGGACAAATGATGTTGTGCAAGTTTCTCAATGCGAGCACGTACGACTAAATTGGAACACATGTCTCTGGTTTGCCTAGAACTTGGATGCTTTATTATTATTATCTATCTGCAATGAACATGTTTTGATTATTATATGAATTATCTTATCCATGCAACGCCCGTTCATCCATCCCTATGCCTACAGTACTTTCATCATGTTGTTTCCTACAATTGCTATCGATGTTACCATTTTACTCCTGATGTTATTTTACTACTCCTATTACTATAAAACTATTACCACTGATAAACTGTTGTGAGCAAGTCTACTTTCAGGTGCAGCTAAATTGAGAACTCATATGTTAAGGCTTATAAATATTCTGTGACTCCCCTTGTGTCGAATCAATAAATTTGGGTTTTAATTCCCTCGAAGACTGTTGCGACCTCCTATACTTGTGGGTCATCAAGACTATTTTCTGCCCCCGTTGCCGGGGAGCATAGCTTTATTTATTTTCTCAATTGAACGTGATATTGTTCGCTGCAAGCCTTTCATCATGGGTAAAACTCGTGATGGAAAAGTCCCTATATTACCATCCACTACAAGGAGAGGTACAACTCTAAACACCTCTGTTTCTCTTGATTCACCGTCTGTAATGAGTAAGCTTCTTACACCACCACGTGCTACACACACTTCTACTTCTGCTGAGTCTAAAACTTTCTGGTACTTTTGATGATGCTTCTAGTGTGCTTGATGATACTAGTTCACTAGGTCCTTTCCTAGATGCTACAATTTCTAGATCTAAACAAATGGAAAACACTGAAATTCCTGATAAAAATGCCGGTACACTTGTTAATTCACCTGAATCTAGAGGTAGTCCTAGTGTCGATCTTGAGGAAACTTTCATTGAACCTAATGATGACTTTATTGAAGAAGTTCAAGCTACTACTAGTGCAGGGGCTATTAAGAGTCTTCTTGCAAGACGTGTTGTTAAATATAAACCTTCTGCTGATGATAAGTTTGCTACATCTCCCATACACATTAAAGTTAAGGATTATGATTTCTCTCTAGATTTATCTTATATATCTGTTGTTGAGAAAGAACCTTTTTGTGGTACTGAGAATAAAAGTGATATGGAACATATGAATGAGCTTCCATCTTTGAGTAGTTTATTTTCTGATGATATTAAGAAACACACTTACTTTGTTACCAAGATCTTCCCTTTCTCATTGAAATATGAAGTTAAAACTTGGTTTAACAATTTGTCACCTGGATCTATTGATAGTCCTATTTATTTGGTTAATGCTTTCTTTAAAAAACACTTTCCTGCTAGTGCTCAACATGTTGCTTTGAAGAGTATCTTTAACTTTAAGCAAATTGAAGGAGAGAAAATGCCTGAATCTTGGTCAAGATTTTGTTATTTGATAAGAGCTAGCCCTGGACATCCATTACCTAAAAATGAGATTTTAGATATATTTTATAATGGACTAACTATTGAATCTAGGACATACTTGGATAGTTGTGCTGGTCGTGTTTTCAGGAAGAGGACTCCTGAAGAAGCTGAGGAATTATTGGCTAAAATAGCCAAAAATCATGATGATTGGACTATACCTGAGCCTAGACCAACACCAATACCAACATCCATGAAGAAGGGAATGATTGAATTAAATGATGAAGTGATGAGGGAAGCCAAGAAATTTCTTAAAGAGAGGGTATTAAATCCGAAGATGTGAAGAATCTACCACCTATAGAAGAATTATGTAAGCCAATTCCTCATCCACCCATATTTGAGGTACACTCTCTCCAATATTTTGATAATAGAGATATTCCCTATTCGAAACCACCTGATCAATGCTTAGATGAAGTTGATAATTATGTTGTTAAGCAAGACAACTTTAATATGAGAATGCAGAATCATCTAATGGAAAACTCTCTATTCCATTGATAATCTGCATGGTATTATTGACAGAACCTCTAACGATGTTAAAATTCTTCTTAAACATTTTCATATGGTTCAAACTCAAATTGATCAACTCACTAAAGTGCAAAAATATTTGATAGCTAATGCTTCTAGAGAAAAACATATTTATGAAATAATTACTAGAAGTGGTGTTTCTATTCAGGATCCCTTGTATCCTGAAGGACATCCTAAAAGAATTGAACAAGATTCTCAACAACCTAAAAAAATAGTACTTCTTCTAAGAAAAGAAGAAGAAACATAAAATTGTTGTAGAATCTCCTGAACCTGCTGAAGATCCTAATAGTATATCTATCTCTGATGCTGAAACTGAAAGTGGTAATGATAAAAGTGATGCTTCTGATAAAGAAGAAAATGGAGTTGAACCTGAAAGGCAAACTAAAACTTCAAAGTATACTAAGTAGGATTTCATTTCTAATAAACATGGTAATGAAAGAGAACCTTAGGTACAAAAAGAAATGCCTTTTCCTAATAAGAAACACAAATCAAAGGAGGAAGAACATTATAACAAGTTCTATGATTGGATGAAACCTTTGTTTTTGTAAATTCCTTTAACTAATGCTATTAAACCGCCTCCTTATTCTAAATATATGAAAGATATTGTCTCTAACAAAAGGAAGATTCCTAATGAGGAAGTTTCCACTATGCTTGCTAATTACTCTTTCAATGGCAAGGTTCCAAATAAGCTTGGAGATCCTGATATTCCCACTATTCCTTGTTCTATTAAAAATAATTATGTTAGAACTGCTTTATGTGATTTAGGATCAAGAGTTAGTGTTATGCCTTTCTCTCTCTATAAGAGACTCTCTCTGGAAAAATTAATACCAACTGATATATCTTTGCAAATGGCTGATAAAACTACTGCTATTAATGTTGGTATATGTGAGAATGTTCCTGTTCAAGTAGCCACTAGTTGTTTGATATTAACTGACTTTGTGGTGTTGGAAATGTCTGAAGATGATAATATGTCTATTATTCTTGGGAGACCTTTTATTAAATCTGTAGGGGCTGTTATTGATTGCCATCAAGGAAAAGTAACTTTTAATGTTAATGATAAAGAGCGCACAGTTTATTTCCCAAGAAGATTGATATAAAATCTGGTCTAAATTCAATTGAAAATATTGAGACCATCAAGTTTGGATAATTTTATTGTCCCATTCCAATGCCACAAAAATAATATGAAATTGTCATGATTGGGACTATGTCTATAAAGGTTGATGTAACATAATAATCTAGTGAAAACCAAAGTTTTGCTTCATATAAAAATTGTTTTGGTAACAAGACTTGATCAACCTTGTTAACAAAGTGATTGTGAATGAACGAAACAATGTTTTCACTATGCTTTCATTTTTACCTTTATGTTTTCACCCTATTTTCACCATGCTACTTTAGTATAATTATGTTTTGACAACCCACATAATTGTTTTCACTCTGTTTTTCTTTGTTTTCTCTGGTTATTTGCCTATTGGAGTGTCTTAGAACCTCTGTAGTTCTGGTTTTGATTTTGTTTTCCACCACTCTATAATTGTTTTCCTCGTTTTTAATCATTTATTCTGGAAATTCCTCGAAAATGAAGTTTCTCTAAAAATTCCAGAAAAACTATATTAAATTTCTACGTCAAAAATGAGGCAAAGAGGCACCTGGGGCACCCCAGGGGGACCTACCATGCAGGCACACCACCAGGTGGCGCGTGCAGGCCCCTGGGGCGGTAGCACATGGTGTGGGGCCCCTGGCCCTCCACTTGCTTTCCTCTCTGCCAAACACTCCACTCTCTCTCCCAAACTCGAAAGCATTCCTGGAACTCGAGCTCTTGCTGTTCTTCTTCTCGAATTTCTCGATCTCCTTGCTCAGCCCATCTTTGTTGCTAAAATTTGGAGCATTTGGTCTCCGGTATGTTACTCCTCCGATTATCCAAGTAGAATTTTTTTTGTGGAGTATTCTTGAGTATTTTGGTACTGTAGGTGACAGGTTGTCTGAGCTAGCATGCTTGATTTGTGTGGAAATAATGTAGGTTTGATGCATGTCTAGCCCTCTTACAAGTCTCTATAGTAGTTTCTATCATATAGTTGCTTGAAAACAATTTTTGTGATGCTTGTGAAAAATTTCAGAAATAGAGTATAATGTACACCAACTTGACCAGCATGAGTTGGAGGTCATGCAAGTACACCGAGAAGGAGTATTCCCATCCATTTATCCATGCTATGAACGTATACATGCTGCAGGAATATTGCAAGATTTCCAAACTCTTGTCACGAATGCAGGATTGGACTGTTTCATTGAGGGTGAACCTACCCAACACATAAAACTAACTATGTCTGTGGTGCAGGATTTTCGCTTCAGCTGGTCCTTGCCTAACCCCATGGTTCATTACAAAATTTATAATAAAGCTGTCAACTTGCCATTCGATGATTTTTGTGCAGCTATTAAGGTGCCACAATAGGGATCAAGTGAAAAGAGAAGAGGGTGGCCCAAACCATTGATGGATCTATATGAAGAAATTTTCCAAGAGAGAAGATTCTCAGAAGAGAGTGGTAAAATTCGAAATATTCAACTCCCATCTATTCGATAGTTTACCTATTTTATTGCCAAGTGTGTGCTTGCTAGAAAAAGTGCAAACAAGTTATCTATGTTTGATCTAGCTTTTATCTCAGCTTCTTTGAAGCATGATAGGTCTTATAATTTTGGTGCTTTCATTGCTTTCCGTCTTGCTGCTAACCTCGAGAAGGGCGGAATTTGTCGAGGTCTCATTTCGTCTCGGTTGCTAGCTTTGCATGGTGTGGAGCCACACCATTTAGACCTTTAGTTCCCCATAGAGAGTCTTGATCTTAATTCCATGATACAACATAAATTTGTTTCCTCATGTGCTAACTTGAACAATGTATTCTATGAAATAACTTTCTCCAAGAAATCAATGTGGAGGGTAACCAAATCTGATAGAGTAGTCAATTCGCTTGCGCCTCTTTTGTTTAACCTTAATGTCAAGGAAGGATGGTCACTCTCAGAGAGTGAATTTCATGCATACATTGAGGAGAATCCCCAACATGTAGAGGATGCTAGAGAGGGGGACGAAAATGATTTCGTCCAGCCCTCCGACACTTCGGCGTTTCCATACCAGCACCCCGGTTATGACTATGCGTCTGTTGCTTTATCTTCTTTGTGGGAGCCTCCGTACGACCATGCGAGGGACGACCCACCAGCGTGGGGTTACTATCCATGCCATGATTGATCTCCACTTAGGAAAAAGCCTAAGCTTGGGGGTAGGTATGCCGACATCATGCTTATCTACATATCACGTTTCTGTCGGTTCTTTGTATATCCATATTTGCGTTTCTTTTTGTTTTTATTGTTTTGTTCTTGCTTTCCGAAACGCAAAAAGACCAAAAATATTTCTGTTGTTTTTCTTTATTTGCTTCTTTAGTTTCTTTTGTTGGTTTGCTTTACTTCCTAGTTTCGGTTTAATATTCAAAAATCCAAAAATATTTTGCTTTGTTTGCTTGTTTCGTTCTGCTCTTATTTTAAATTCGAAAACCCAAAAATATTTGTTGTTCTTCTTCGGTTTTGTAAAGTTTGCTGCAGAGTTCAACAGTCTTCCGTGACTCCATTGGAGCTTTGTTATCATTTTATATTATTCAATCCACACGAGTGAAGAACAATTCAAGTTGTGGTGAGAGGCTGGTATGAACTCTATTTGTTTTCATTTTTGTACATATACTCATCCATGTGGACATGCTTAGTTTGTTCGTGTAAGATGTATGCTATTTAATGAATGCTTAGTAGTTCGTGCTCTCTCATGAGTAATTCCAGCTTACTAATATTAGATAGCATGTCGTATAAATGTTTGCTTGCATTGTTCTATTCATAGAAGGGTATGAAATTGTGGTATCTCCCTCTGAATGTTTCACTTGAATTGACTTGGCACATGCTCACGCATGCATAAGACTGAAAACAAAAAGTCAATTAAGGCCTTGATGATTTATTTTGCCTCGGAGTATTTGTATCACTTTTATGCCCCTGGTAATTTGTTCGTCAAGTATGATTATGACAGTTGTTGCTCTCTTGATTGTCGCTCCTAGTCTATTGCTAGCCTTCACTTGTACAGAGTATGAGCTCTACTCGTGCATCCAACTCAAAAAAACCAAAGTTTGCCAAATGCGTCCACCATACCTACCTATATGTGGTATTTCACCGCCACTCCAAGGAAATTTTCATGTGCTAACTTTAAACCTTCAAAATACTTCTCATTTTGTGACACTGTTTTAGCTCATGAGGAAGTAGTAGTTGGGTTTGTTATCTTCCATACTAATTGAGTATCCTGACTTGCATGGTTCATCTGCTCGTCGGTAATTTTGCAAAGAGCTGGTTAGACCATTATAACATCAAAAATCTAAATAAATAGGCACTCCTCCATGGTATGAGATTGTTGGCAGGAACCCGAGGAATCAGTTAGCCATGGTTTGCGAAAGCAAGGTGGGGAGGAGTGCCATACTATATAAGGAGCATGCTATAAATTCTTAATATAAATAACTCGGAACCACTCTCAACTTGTTTAGTATGGAAGATAACAAGAACTCTATTACCACTCGTTGACATGAACAATCACCTCCCAAAAATTATTTTACCTCTGTTTATAAAATAAAAAGCTCTAACACATGTTAATGCGTGCTTCCCTCTACGAAGGGCCTTTATTTTACTTTTACGTTGAGTCTTCACCTTCTCACTTTATGCACCTTCTTGAGAGCATGGCTGTAATTCTTAGTTTAATGTGCTTGTCCAAGAACACGGTTGATTGTGGTATAACTTTGATGCTTGTATCTTTGATATATTTACTTCTAGTCTTCACTTGAACCTCAGAGGTGCCCTGGCATTTATGTTTTGCTCCATTATTAAGGGCAAGCGAGATACCACTTTATCATATCTTATTATGAACATTGCAATCCTGCAGATTGATATATTTCATGTTGCTTATTATTAGTGTGTTGGTATCTTTTCATGGTTTGCATAACTATTAGGTGACTTTATTTGCATACTTCTTATTATGAATTGCCTAAGCACTTGATCATATAGTGAGAATATTTACATCAGATGAAACAAATGTGTTCGTAAAAGTTCTTTTATCTCACTCTATTGTCAACTGAATTGCTTGAGGACAAGCAATAAGCTAAGCTTGGGGGGAGTTGATACGTCCAAAACGTATCTCCTTTTCTAAACACTTTTGCTATTATTTACCTCTAAACTTGTGAGTTTTGGATACAACTAACACAGACTAACGTTGTTTTCAGAAGAATTACCTTGGTGTCTCGTTTTTGTGCAGAAAATCAACTTTTAGGAAATTGCCCGGAAAAGATCCTGAAGTCCTTATTTTACCCGAAGACCCCCGGAGCCAGAAAAAGAGCCTAAGGGGGGCAAGGAGGGACCCACACCATAGGCTGGCGCCCCCCTTGGCCGTGCTGCCTCGTGGTGTGGCTGTCCCAGGCACCCCCTCGGGCTCCCCTTTCGACTACTTAACCCCCATGACCTAAAAACCGAGGGCGTACGTCATATGCCAGAAAAAACACCAGAGCGCCGCCGCCACCTCGAAACTCAATTCGGGGATCAGAAGTTCCTGTTCTGGCGCCCTGTCGGGACGGGGATTCGGAGGAGATCATCGCCATCGTGATCGCCACCACTTCTCCATCAACCATCCATGATTCCCCCATCCATGTGTGAGTAATCCCCACTGTAGGCTGAGAGGGATGGAAGGGATTGGATGAGATCGTTCATGTAATAATGCCAGATTATTAGGGCATGGTGCCTAGTATCCGTTGTTAGTGCTATTTATCGTTGTTGCAACTTGTTATGCTTAATGCTTGTCTCTAGGGCCCAAGTGTCATGATCTCAGATCTGAACATGTTATTGTTTTATGAGTATAATTATGTTTTTTGATCATACCTGCGAGTTGTTTACACACATTGTTGTTCGGAACCCGAGGACCAGAAGTGATAGAAATTGGGACAACCGAAGGGGATGGCTGTGATGTAGGATCACATGTGTTCATAGAGTGTTAATGCTTTGTTCCGGTTCTTTATTAAACAGAGCACCTTAATTACCAGTAGTTTCCCTTGAGGCCCCGCTGCAACGGTCTGGTAGGACAAAAGATGTTGTGCAAGTTTCTCACTGCGAGCACGTACGACTAAATTGGAACACATGCCTATGGTTTGCCTAGAACTTGGATGCTTTATTATTATCTATCTGTAGTGCCCATGTTTTGATTATTATATGAACTATCTTATCCATGAAACGCCCGTTCATCCATCCCTATGCCTACAGTATTTTCATCCTGTTGTTTCCTACAATTGCTACCGATGTTACTATTTTACTCCGGCTGTTATTTTAATACTGCTACTTCTATAAAACTGTTACCACTGATAAACTATTGCGAGCAAGTCTACTTTCAGGTGCATCTGAATTGACAACTCATCTGTTAAGACTTATAGATATTCTTTGGCTCCCCTTGTGTCGAATCAATAAATTTGGGTTTTACTTCCCTCGAAGACTATTGTGATCCCCTATACTTGTGTGTCATCATGAATCCCTGGGGGACCCATGCTATCTAGCTCCTTGTACATCTTGTTCAACTTCTTTCTGTGTTGGGCCAACTTCCATCGATAGGCTAGCCGCTCCACTGAATTGGCATCTTTTGGGAGGGGGAGGCCTTTCTCGACTAGCGTGGTGACCAACTCCATCGTGGCAGCCGATACGCGCACCAGGGGGCGTTCTGCTTTACCCTTCTTATTTTTAGCTGTGGACCCAAAGTTGATGGGCGGGGCAGAGCCGTCGAATCGGTCGTCGTTGCCGTCCGGGTCCTCGTCCCTGGTTGGCAGAGATTTCGACGAGTCCTCGCCAAGCTCTTCCTCGACCCCCTCGGGTGCTTCAGTGTCAGTTGCGTCCGTTGCTTTGGGTGGATCGGTTACCTCATCCTCTTTGCTGCTTTCTGAAGATGATGATGTGGTGCGTCTCGCCATTGTGACGAAGTGGAAGTTAGGGTTAGCGGGATAAGAGTACTCGGAGCCTGCTTCTTAGAGAGAAATCAGCAAGAACTCTGGCACGAGTGGCTCCTCCAGCTGAACCCGAGGGGAGTCCTCCAGGCGCAATACTCCTGTGTGGCCCGCGCGGAAGTTAAGGTCACTGATCTTGAGATCGATGCTTTTGTCCAGGTAGCCGAACGCCAGGCGCGATGCCGACGAGTACTTGGTGAAGTCGATAGACCCGAAGTGGATCGAGTCCGCCCAGATCGCCGAGTCGTAGCCCGATGGTGATGAAGTCGAAGAAGCCGCGGATTCCAGCGCCCCGGATTCCCACAGATGGAGCCAATGAAGATTGTGTGACCTCAACAATTCCCATAGTGAGGGACCTGGGGTTTCGTGAAGGAAAAGGCTCTGGTGGACTACTCGACTCGACGGGTTGCTGCCCGCCAAATTTTATTTCGATGAGGTGAAAAGTATGAATTACAGAGGGTGTTCTTTACGGATTGAATCTGGTCGCAGCTCTGAATCTAGGGTTGTCTGTCTCGTTTGTGGCCCCCTCCCATGCTTTATATAGGTAGCCAGGTCCTGGGGGTTGTACATGACTTGGACTCGCTTCCGAGTCGGTTACTAACTTTTTCTATCCTTGCTGTCCAAGATTTTCCTTATCCTGCTCCCGCGTGTGCTTATTTCGTGGGCCTCAATGTAATAACTCGAGAGCCTTGTCAAGGTACCCCTAATGGGTTGTACCGGGTATGCCCCATCGTGGGGGGTCTCTCGGGTACCCCATGACATCCACGCCTCCAATTATCCTTTGGAATAAGCTCTGGAACAAAAAACATGCATACATTAGCTTGGGAATAGACAAAAAATCAGTATGTTCATATGTGTAATAGACTTTGGGAATAGATAAGATCAAATACTTAACAAGTTACCTCCCAAGTATTGGTCTAGCCATGGCTTATCTTGGGGATCTTCTACAAAGTGGCCGATTTTCATGACATATTTTTTTACACATAATTGAAGTTATCTTTCACCTGTCGGATACAAATAAAGTATTCGTTGGTTTTATTTCTAATGACGATTGTGCTTATGTTTGGATTGTTTAGGCCTTCCGTAATCCACCAGTCTCTTAACACGTTATCCTAGGTGGGAACATATTATAATAAATGACCATCCTAATGCATTGTTTCTTAGCGGTTCTATCTAATTGAACTTGCGTCAAATGATTTTAGCCTCATACTTGCCTCTCATTGGCTAGCGACATTTTTTTCCTATGATTTCGTGAAAGAGCCGTATGTTAGCAAAGATATAACCTGCTTCTCTTCTTCAATAAATGTGGTGCCACATCAGCACTTTGTCTATGATACCATGCTAAGATACAACCATTACGGAAGACCTTATAAGAGTTTGGTGCCTGACACACCGGTTTGTTTTCATATATGTTGGCTTTTATCACTTTATTTATGACCTCGGTAGAAGAATTGGCTTAGAGCATCTCCACTCGCCCCCAGGCCACTTTTCGTCATTTTTTCGCCGGCGGAAGAGAAACCTCCCACTCGCCCCCAGCAGCCCAAATATCGCCGGATTGCGCCGAAAATAGTGCCGACGAACCCAGGCCGAACCCAGCGCGTTGGGGGGGGGGGGGCAGCTGGGGGCCCGATTAGCGCGGAAAACGACTCGCGCGAAAAATCTCGACGGTGGACCCGACATGGCAGCGGGTGCGGCGTATTCATCCTCATCGCCTTGCGTCCTTGCACGTGCGAATCAATGCGCTGGCAGCATTCGCTCTTCACGCGGTGCCGACCGCATCCTTTTGCCAGGCGATTCGCCCACGCGGCGGCGCAGTGACTAGCGAACGCCGCCTTCGGGTTTCCCACTACTACACCGCTCCCGCGCCCTGGCCCGACGCTATAAAATGGCGCCCCGCTCGCCGGCGAAAACTCATCTCTCAACTTGCACACTCCTTGCCTGCCACCGTCAGAACTTTCCCTCTTCTACTCGCCCTTCTCACCCGTCCTCCAAATGGCCGAACGTTTCCCCAGCGACGGCGCGGCAGCGAACGGCTTCGGCCGCTAGCCGCGGGAGGATGAAGCCTACCTTCTCATGAGAGTGGAGTACCCGGCGCCGCCAGACATGCGCGTGCCGAGCACATGGCGCCTCAGCAACGGCGGCAGCCCCGTTCCGCCTGTTCCAACCGGCGAGCAGCGCCGGGCCATGGTGCAATCCATAAGGGCCTCTATGCCGGCGGACGCGCAGGTCGACCTTTGCTGGGCGGCCAATAACACGGCCGTATAGACGTCCTACTTCGAGCAGCGCCACAGCCAGCACGTGGAATCCACCAACGGCCCTGCTGTGGTCGCCGGCCGCCAGAACTCCAGCGGCCGTCGTCTTTGCTGGGGCGTACCCGGACGCACGCTCTTGGCGTCCTCGACCATATCTAGGCCGGCAATAACCCGCGGATGGAGTACCCACCGCCAGTCCACCTCACGCCGCCGCGGAGCGGCCTGGCTGTCGAGACAGTTCTCGGGATCCTCTTCGTCGTCCGCAGCCACGTCTTCGCGGTCATCCGGCTCGGCGCCGCAACCCCCTGTTCCCGGTTATGCCAGAGCCGAGTCATCGCCGGAGACGCTGCTTCTCCGGCGCTCTCGCCGCCGTGCAACCCTCCCTCGTTATAAACGAGGGTGGCCGCCACGAGCCCTCACCTCCAAGCCTGTGGCCGCCGCGCCCCCTCGGCTGCTCGCCAAGTCCCCAGCCTGGTGAAGCCGAAGGAGGATTGTGCGGAGTGGGCGCCAGATGACATCGAGGTCGGCATGACATTGTCCCAGCGATTAGTACGTCGAGGAGCTGGCGCGCCAGCGCTGCGCCCTCGAGGAAATCGCTGCTCGCTGTCACGACCGCAAAGAGAGGGGCGTCGTCGTGCTGGACGACAGCGACGAGGAGGACGCCGGACCGGCGAAGAGGTCGTTGCACAACGCCGGGAGGGATGCAGCTACGCGCCACCTAAGGACGAGCCGCCGAGCGACGGGGACGACGATGGCGACTGCACCAGCCAGATGTACCGCATCCTCGGCATCAACTAGCCGTAGATTTGTTTAGTTTGAATCGTGCCGACTAAGGCTGTGTTGTCTCCTAGTTCACCCAAATATTAATGTAACCGTCTTTGTTCTCTCGTAGTTTGCGAATTTCGTTCAGTTTCGTTGAATTTTGCCGAATTTTTGTGGCCGCGTCTCGGCCCATGACTGGGAAGTACCGCCCCAGGCCGAAGTTTACGCCGGCACGCCTCCAAGCAGCGATTTTTTCGACCGAAAAACGGCCCGGGGCCAAACGAGTGGAGATGCTCTTAGCCTAACGCCTCGTGGTAATGTTCACTAACATAGATAACAGCCTCTCTTATTTGAATGCATGGTGCCTAGTACGGTATATGTTAGCACTTAGCAGGGAGCTAAGCTATTAAGGAAGGAAATGGGGGAAATATATGTTTGTATAGCGTATTACCTGGCTCTTGGAAGAGGAATAGTATGAGACGATGGAGGTCAATCAAGATGATCAGCCAATATGGCTGTCCAAATCTCACTTTCGTCCACTAGCTCTATTGCAGCTACCACCAGTCATTCAGTGATGAGAGAATTTCTTATTTGGCCCTTACTTAAAATCGTGTTTCCTATTTGGCCCTAAAAAAAAATCCTTCCCTACTTGACACCTTAATTTCAATTTCTTCTTTACATGGCCCTATAGTGCATTCTAAACACAAATGGAGATGTAAAAAGACTCTTTTGCTCCTAATGAATTTTTTTACGAAAATTCATAATAGAAGTTAAAAATAAGCTTAGTTAGATTCTATGCCTTGTTGGTCTCACACGATAGAAATATTATTTTTTAAAGATATATATATATATATGTGATATTGCACTCATTATGTAGAGTACGTCATCGAGGGCTTCGCCTACGGTGTCATGGTACGCATGCACGCGCCAATGAACTTGTTGCACGTATATACTTGCACTTTCTTAATTAGGTGCTTAATTCTTCTCGCGCTAAAAATACGTACATAATTAGCAAAATGAACCATATATGTGAGATCCGTATAATGCATGCATCAGAACAGCTAGTTAGTTGTTTGGATCATACTCCAGATGTGTATGGCCAAAGTAATATTTTTTTTTGCGGGTAAATATCGTAGCTTTATTCAGGAATATCAATCCTTGGTTCATCAGCAAGAATGCTGGTGACCAAGAACGGAGGTACAAGTTCAAGCCAAGAATCAGTCACCGAAAGCGTACAAGCACGCTTAGCACATAGGTGAGCCGAAAGATTAGCTGCTCTACTAACATATGAAATATCAAAGGAAGTGAAACTAGAAGCGAGCTCTCCAATATCTAAAAGAATAGGAGCCACAATCGAGTGAGTATTGTGGCTAGATTTCCAGAGGTTAACAACCTCCAGGCAGTCTGATTCCATGATCACATGTGTAAATCCCCTTAAACTTGCAAAAAGGACTCCCTCACGAAGTGCTTCCGCTTCAGCGATCATGGGATCTGACACCCCTAACAGGGGTTTACTCCATGCTCCGACGTACGCCGTGGTGGATCTTGCTACACCACCTGCACCCGCCGAGCAGACCTCTGTATTTATCGCCGCATCAGTGTTGATTTTGATAAACCCCAAATCCGGAGGTCTCCACCCAAAGCCTGGCAGCACGGTAGCCATTGAGTCTGGAATTTCGAGTACCGCAAGATCTTCACGAATACGCTTGACTGCAGCCCCCGGATCCCAAGGTACCTTATCATGAGTCCATCTGTTGCGAGATTGCCATATAGCCCACATCACCGTGATAATCTTCGATCTATCCATTGCGAAGCGATCATCACATAAAATGTCACGTGACCAAGTGTCTGGATGAAGTGGAGGCAATCTGATATGGAATAACGCGCTTGCCTCCCCCCAAAAGCACCGAGCATGAGAACAATGCATTAGGGCATGCATTAAATCTTCCGTCTCCGTCAAGCATATATTACAGATGCTTACTGGTTTGATGTGTCGTCGTCGTAGAGTGAACTCATCAGGCAAGATCCCTCTAACCACTCTCCACCAAAACACTCTGACCTTGGGCATAACTTTGAGTTTCCACAATGTGCTCCACATCTGTTTATCAGTCTGTGAGGTGCTGGTTACCGTTCCTTCCTCCGGAGCAGCGCTCCTTTTTTGAGTCATAAGAGCACGGTATACCGATTTTACAGAATAAAGCCCTGAATTCTCAAAGGCCCAAGCCAGTGAATCATCTCCACCATTCCGCCTCAACGGAATATTCAGTATTGCATCAGCATCAGGTTTAGAAAAAGACTCCCTAACCAAGCCTATCTTCCACTTCCCAATACTTGCATCAATAAGCTCCTCCACTTTAACCACTGAAACTCCAATAGGTTTATACAGTGGAGAGAAGTTTACACCCGATGGAATCCATTTGTCCTCCCAAATGGATATGGAGGCACCATTACCAACCCTCTTGATTAAACCAATTTCTAGTGCCGATCGCCCAGCCACAATTGCACGCCAAATAGAGGAAGCTGTCTGCGGCACTGTAGCTTGCATGAAATCCGAATTAGGGAAATAACGGCCCTTCATGACCCGTGCACATAGAGACTCTGGATACTCCACAAATCTCCAGCCATGTTTACCAAGAAGAGCAAGATTGAACAATTCTAGATCACGGAAGCCCATGCCCCCATTGATTTTCGGTGTTGTCAAGATATTCCATGACAACCAGTGTAATGATCTCTTATCCAAAGAACTGCTCCACCAGAATTTCGCCATGTCAGCTCGTAGGTTTTTGCAAACCTTCTTCGACAACCGAAAGCAACTCATACTGTATGTGGGAATAACCTGTACCACTGATTTGAGTAGGATTTCTCTCGCTGCACACGCTAGATTTTTCTCAGACCAACCATTCATTTTGGTACGCGATCTATCACCATTGTGGTCAAAAGTTCCGCTAGTGATACGCCCAACAGCTGTAGGTAAGCCAAGATACCTTTCGCTAAAAGCCTCCACACCAATACCCAAGATTTGTTTCACTTCTGTTCTTTGATGCACCACTGTATTGGGGGAAAAGAAAACCAAGCTCTTCTCTCGGTTGACGCATTGTCCTGAGCATAGAGCATAGATTTCCAGGATTTGATTCAATCTCTCCGCACTCCGCGAGCATGCACTGATGAATATTAGACTGTCATCGGCAAAAAGCAAGTGATTAATCCAAGGGGACCTGTATGAGACTCGGATACCCCTATCAATATAATCACCTCCATAATAATTCAGTAATGATGTGAACCCTTCACCGCACATCAGGAATAAATATGGTGAGATCGGATCACCTTGGCGTAGCCCTCTCGATGGAGTAAAGTAGGGGAGGAGTTCACCATTAACACGGACAGAAAACCTGACTGAAGTGACACACCTCATAATTAATCGAACAAAAGTAATGTCAAAACCCAGCTTATGAAGAACAGCCTCCAGGTAATGCCATTCAACTCTGTCGTAAGCTTTCATCATATCGAGTTTCACTGCACAAGAGAAATTCTTCCCTTTCTTTCTTCTCTTCATTGCATGAACACTCTCGAAAGCAACCAGAACATTATCCGTGATTAAGCGACCGGGGACAAATGCGCTTTGTTGTTCCCCGATAATTGCATCCATGTGTTTCCTTAGTCGGTTAGTAATTGTTTTAGACGCAATTTTGTAGATAACCGGGCATAAAGAAATTGGCCTGTATTGACGAATAGACTGCGGGTTTCTTACCTTCGGGATAAGAGTAATGGACGTATCGTTGAGTCCCATTGGTAATTCGCCTCCATTCAAAAAATCCAATACTGCCTCCACTAGATCTTGCTTAATAAGACTCCAATGACGCTGAAAAAAGCCAGCAGTGAAACCATCGACCCCGGGGGCCTTCGATGGAGCCATCTGGAAAAGGGCCGCCCGAACATCAGCTTCCACGAATGGTTTAACAAAGTCCTCGTTCATAACAGCTGATACTTTCGTCGGCAGGTGATGCAAGAGAGCGCTCATGTCCTTAAACCCCTGTGATTTATATAGCTCATGATAGAATGACTGCACCTCTTCCTTGTCTTCCTCCGGGTTTGAGCAGAAATCCCCATTATTTCTCTGTAATCCCGAGATACGGTTAATCCTGCGTCGCTCCGCCGCTTGCGCGTGGAAGTATGCAGTATTACGGTCACCCAGTTTCAACCAACACACCCGTGACCGTTGTCTCATCCACGTCTCCTCCTGGCGCAGGGCCTCCCTTAGGAGATCAACAACTCGTTTTTCCTCTTCAGTAGGTCCTCGCCCAATAGATAATGCCCTCAATTTTTCTAGTTTAGATTTCAGCTTCCGCACCTTCTTTGCAAGGGAACCAAACTCCTTTGCTCCCCAAATTGTTAACTCATTTTGTAGCTGATCCAAGGTATTAGAGATACCTGCAAGCCCATGTCCATTATGTAAACGCTGCCACGATTGTGTAATGAGCTCATCATAATCAACATGTGACTGCCAAACATTTTCATATCGGAACTGTTTTGGGGTCCGAGGATGACTTCCTCCACCCATCTCAAGCACTAGGAAACAATGATCAGACTCCATAGCGCTAACATGTCTCACTCGGAGATCACCAAACAATTGCATAAAGGACGCATTTGCAAGTGCACGGTCTAGCCGAGCCTTCACATTCGCATCACCACTTTGCTTATTATCCCATGTATAATCCACACCAGTCCAACCCAAGTCCTGGAGGGAACAATCAGCAACGGCCTCACGAAAAGCTCTCATCTTCCCTTCAGGACGCTGCGCCCGGCTAAAGTGCTCACTGCCATACATGCATTCGTTGAAATCTCCAAGACATAGCCAAGCCGAGTGCTCAATCGCAAACAGTGTTCTCATAAAGCGCCAACTATGATGTCTATCTTGTACTTTTAGTGCTCCATAGAAACCAGTAAACCTCCATTCACATAGAGGATTATCAACTTTGCGCACAATCACATCGATATGTGCACTACCATAATTTTTCAGCTCCACTGACACTTCATTGGACCAGAATAGACCGATGCCACCACTCAATCCATTACTGTCCACGGCATAACAGCCAGTAAAACCCAAGGTTTTTTTCAAATCCTCGATCCTTCGAGCCCTCACTTTTGTCTCCATAACAAAGAGGAGGGCGGGGCCTTCCTGCTTCACAAAACTGTGAAGCTCTCGAACAGCACGCTGGTTCCCAAGCCCGCGTGAGTTCCACTCTGCACAAATCATTGATCCTGGCCGTGCTGCGGTGCAGACACTGCCGTATTTTCAGAGCTTGTTGGAGTCGACCTTGTCTTTTTGGCAGACCTCTCGCTATTTCCTGCCTCCTCCCCAGTAACTTTGCCATCCTTCCTCCGTGGTTCGTAAACAATCAAGGCATTCGCGGGAGCAGCAACTGTCCCATCCAGGCCAGAACTAGGTGCCATATCTATTTTGCGGTAAGCAATTTTATGCCCTCCTGCCTTCCTCTTGTTATTGTTCTGTTGTTTCTTCAGTGGGGAATTTACCTCGCCCTGTACCTCCGACGGCGTACTCGCAGTCGAGGTATTCTTCTTACTACCTTGGGATGCAGGCTGGTCTCGTGACGTAGCTTCATTAGAGCCCGTCTTCTTCCGTTCATCCGGAGCTCTCAGACTGATCTTAAAAGGTAGCAACCCGTTTTCATCCCGTCCTCCCGGGTTTACATACCAGATCAGCGTGGCCCAAACGTCCACAAGAGAAACAAAAATTTGGGATATGCTCATATTGGATGTCATACCAATCCCTTCTCTGCCTCTTCGCCGAGTCAATTAACAGTCCCCTCCTAAGAGGTTTCTGTACTTCAATGGCCACACGGGCACGCAGAAAGTCACCCACATGATCAATCTGCACCGAGTGGGCATCCTTGTCTATCATCTTCGCCACCTCTTTACCCCATGTCCCCTTGCTCATGTGGAACGGAAGGTTGAGTACTCTAGCCCAAACATGAAGTTTATCAAACTTAAGCTCAGATGGCCGCATGTGCTCCACAAATTTTTCAAGAATCACCGCATGTCTGCTGACATGCCAGGGAGAACCTTCCCATACACGATCGCGATCCCTCTGGTTTTCGAATTCAGCAACAAAAGTATTCTCCCCAATTGATCGGAAGTATAACCCCCTAGGGTTTCCCCAGGCCGGACGCAGCGCACTTGAGATCGTTTGTATGTGGAACGTATTGCGGAAGAGAATCTTCCCCGCCAGCGCCCACTTCTCCTGGAAACCCTCCTCAAGATCATCAAGTATCAAAGGCGTCGCCTCATCCTCCGTTAGGTCTAGTTTCCCCATTGCGTCCGACAACGGGTCCCCCGCCGACCTACCAGGCAGGGGGTTCTCCTTCCTCTTCGCAGATCCCGAAGCAGAAGACATGCAGGATCTCGCCTCGCGGGCCTCGCCAAGCAAGATCGACGAGCGCCTTCCCCTCTCCCCGTAACCCTAATCGCTTCTCAGATCGCCCCGAGATCGCCTCGAGAGCCCCCAGAGCGAAACGTTACGTGAGAAAAACTTATCCACCGTGGATAATTCTCCGTATGGCAGATGGCCAAAGTAATATTTGTATCGTGTGGAACCAACATAGCGTAGAATCTAGATGTGTACGAGTGAAGTACCTAGTATGAGTGCAAGTTTTGTCGAGAGTACCATGTCAGTTGTCACTATGAAATTCACTGCGGGCTAAGGATACTCGTGTACATAGGATACTGGACATCATCATGCTAACTTTTGTGCTATATTAAACCCACAATTTTTCCTACGGGTGTACCGTTCTTTCTATGGCCATATGAGTTAGAGTCAAACGTTTTTTAAAAAAATGCGTACAGTTTATTTTCAGCACTAGTATGTACCCACATGCTCCGGCAGGACCAGCACGTACCTTTTTTCTTTCCGAGACTTTTATTTCTAAAATGTGCATGCATGCCCTGATATATTGCCATGCAACCAGTGCTCTGCCGCTGTAACTTTTGAACGTGCGTGCTGACTAAGAACGTGCAAAAAACGGAAAAGCATGGACACAACTATAAATAGTGACGTTATGGAGCATTCCTGAGCGATTCGTTTTGTTTGCACGAACGTGCGCCTCTCGACTGCACTGTAGGTCGCAGGATTTTCGAACATGCATGCAGACTTGCATGCTAGGCTGGTGGGAGTGATTAGAGCGTGATGGGCTGATTTGGGCCGCCGCATGCTCAGCCATGAGTGCGGCGCCGACATGTAGTCTCCCCGTAGAATTTTTCTATGCTTATTTTCAACTTCTATTATAAATTTCGGTACAAAAATTCATTAGGGGCAATAGAGTCTTTTTACATCTCCATTTATGTTTAGGATGCACTATAGGACCGTGTAAGGAAGAAAATAAAGTTAGGATGTCAAATAAGGAAGAATTTATTTTTTTAGGCCCAAATAGGGAACAAAATTTTAAGTAAGGGTCAAATAAGGAATTCTCTCTTCAGTAATACACACACAGTACAAGCTAAAGTCAGTACGATGATACAAGGCATCAGTAAGAATACAGTATTGATAAGAATGGATACCTTCTCGCTGCATCCAAAGCTACAGTGCAATGGATACTAAATCAGGGGTAGCTCGGGACTAATTAATGATCTCAGGCGACTCATAAGTCATGCATACGCTATGCAACCATGCATGAAAGTAGCAAAAAAGGGGCCGATCGAAAAGACTAGCTAAAACATGCAAGGTGCTAGAGGTAGCAGATGATGCCCTGATCGACAGTGGGAGGGGCACATGACATGTACGCATCAGCTAGCTAAGCTAGCGCTCGAGCAGGCAACGCCAATTGTAATTGGCGAGTATCTTGCACACGCCGAGCAGGATATATCACCACAGCGTGTTGAGTTTCAACTATTACGCAATAAGGATAGACTAGCTGAGTGCCCGTGCATTGCTACGGATTTTTTTTATTAAAACGTCTACAAATACATGTACAAGAAGCTCACATGAACAAGCTGGAATAGACATCACCGTAGCACGGAGATGAGCCTCATGCCGGTTGTGATGGAACCTTGTCAACTTGCACGATGTACTCCTTGATATGCTTCTACCAATACCTCCATATTTTACGTATATCGAACTTTATATGACTATATCATGACAAACCTTCAGTTCCAGAAAGTGGATGGCTAAGTAGCTGCATATGGACAAGGCATTGCGATAGACTCAGCGCATGGAGTGTTCTGCCTAAGTGTCTGCCATTTGTCATGTTCTAATACCACGCTGGCCACACTGCCTTTTCTCAGGTGCCGCGGCCACGCTGGCGGGCACTGAACTCTCGGCATAGTGACTCGTCGCAGAGGAACTTGTAGGAGCTGGCAAGACTTTGTAATTTGGGTGAGACAAAATTGTCAGATTGTCTGCTGATTGAGAACCTACGCTTACAAGACTACTCTTGCATGAGCTATCATATAAATTATAGAAAGGAGATCAAACTCAACCAAAATTTAATATGAGAGAGCTGTCAGTTAAATGATAAAAAGTATGTGATTAGTGTGGCACAAAAATAAAGTGATTGTAGTTGATTTTGTAGAAATTCCTTACATATTCTAAAGGAAAAAATATCTATTACATTCGAATCCTTGGCAACTTAATAATTCCTGAAACATTGGAGTGCATTGCTAATGTGCTAATCAATATTGTTGATGGAGACGTCTAGCAGCATAGCTTTGCAAAGATTATTCATATTGTGTGTTTCGAGCTGAGCTTCTCTCGTGGATTTTCTCTAGTGGCCTCTTGTTTTGCTTGCCACCTCCCTCAATCACCACAGCGCTGACCCCTACAGCATACTCGTGCCTCCTTGACAGAAAGATCATAAGGAGACTGGAGATGTAATACTTGGGAGTGGCATAAAACTTTGCATGCATGCGTCGTACCAGAAGCATCAGGCAAGAATGTATCTAAGACTTCTTTATTAATCGATCTTGTATGGACGTACTTCCATGGCACAAAAAAGTCATCATCAATAGAGAAGATTGGATGCAGGTTTGCGTGGTATCTTCGTCGAGGTGTTATAACTAAAGATAACCGTGCAAAACGCAATTGGCATGGTAATAAACAGTGTGTCTTCTGTCAGAAAGACGAGACTATTAAACACTTGTTTTTTTATTGCAATATTGCTTCTTCTGTGTGGTTAATCATTCAGATAGGTTCTACCTTTTTTCCCCCAACAAGCATTGCCAATATTTTTGGTAACTGGCTAAATGGTGTGGATAAAAAGTTTAAAAGACTTATTAGGGTGGCAGCGCTAGCCGTGATTTGGTCGATGTGGCTATGTAGAAATGACAAGGTTTTTAATGATATAAATTGTTCTCTTATGCAGATTATCTTCAGGACCACAGCTATACTTCGTATTTGGGTACCGCTGCAACGTGTGGAGCACCGGGACCTTTTTATGGTGGTGTGTACCAGACTGGAGACTACAACCAAGGACTTTTTATCACAGCATGGATGGCAGCATAATTTGCGGATCGGCCCTCCACCATCATAGGCGTTGTTACTTGCTGTTGTACCTCGTCTTTATTTTGTTGGTTTTTCTTTTTTTCGACTGTGTGCATCTTTGATATGCATAGGCTGGGTGTAACATTACTCTTCGTAATAAAAGCTCCCTTTATCAAAAAAAAAATGCACAGTACCTGCAGGTTTCAGGCTGGCACATAAACAACAGAACAGGGAGCAGAGCAATCGGCGTGTCCTCCGCTCCGCGGGAAACTGCGTTGGGGTCTGCTCTTCGGACTTTAGCCCAGCTGCCCGGCGCCGGTAAACTGTGTTGGGCTCTGCTCTTCGGAGTTTAGCCCAGCAGCTCGGCAGTGGATCAAAGTGAGGACGCCAGAGGAGAAACACCGATCGTGTCGATGCGGTGGATGAAAGTCAGGATGCCACACAAGAAACAGCGACCGTGGCGAGGCAAGAAGAGGCTTTAGGCATGCTTCCGTGTGGATTTTATTGACGTGATCGAGGAACGGTGATGGACGGGATCATGTGCTCTTTTGTCATCGCGTCGATGTCAGAGAGCTATCTTAAGCGGAAAACAGGAAACCTAGTTAGTCGATCTTTATGTGACAAGCCGATCGGGGACGACCCATATAAACATGATCAGGCCCTGCTCTTTCCATCCGGATCGAATCATGTATTATGCACACAGCCAACGAACGGAAACCAGGATTTTAAAGTAACGAAACGTTTTTCACTTATCAGTAGCAGGGTGGGTAATTTGTGTCTAACTTTATGGACAGTTTCAATGATCTATCAAACCAAACCAAATCAAAGCAAGAAAGACTTAACGCCTTTATTATTAGGTATAATGAAACCTGTGAAGACGAGAGACGGCGACGCGGAGTGTAGTCGGCGAGAGCGAGGCGCAAAAGAGGCAGATGCACGGACGGCGAGGGATCTAGAGAACGGTTGAGTTTTTTTCGTAAAGGAGAACTGTGGAGTATGGACGACTAGCAAGCTACGTATGTGTTCTCTTCTGTGAAATATAGAGATGGCAAGGACACCATACGTGTCGTTGTCAAACGTCAAGCAGCCAGCCAAAGGGGCCCTCTTTGTCTTTCTTTTGGAAGAGAAACCAGGCCGTCTGGGTCTTGCACTGCTGCTGTAGTGCATTCTAGCTGTAGCAGGAAAGCATGCAGCTTTGAGCTCAGTAGCTGCGCGCCCAAATTGGTGTTTATACGCATGTGCATGATGCCGATCCGCATGCTGTGCTTGAAATGCAGAAAGTCACGGGGGAGTGTTTTTGAAATGGCCGGGTCCGCTCTTAACATAGAATTGGCCACCGGAGCAGACAACGAAAGAGATGGGAGACGGTGGAGGAACGGGTGTGTGGGGAAGATGGGTTTGGGGGAGAAAGGATGGGAGGGGAACCAGCTAGATTCGAGGATGCCTAGTACTACCTTTTTTTTTATAACTTTTGCACCTAGAACTTAGCCTAGGTGGGGGCTAATAGGTCGCAGAAAATGTTACATGGTTGAAAATAAAATGTTTGACAACGCTGTCAACGCATGTGCACCCGAAGACACGCAGCCTAACTATTCGGCATAATAGAGATGCACTGGCGGGTGCTATGGCCCTCTTTGGATTGTAGCAATTTTATAGGATTTTTTGGAGGATTCCCATCCTTAGGGTTATTCTCTATGATTTTTGGAGAATTTCAATCCTTTGGATCAAAGGAATGATACTACCTAAATTCTTATGGATTGGATTCCTATGCCTCAATTTCATAGAATTTTGAACATCAACTCCAACCTCTTTTCTAGACTCAAATGCATAGGTTCGATGCACTTTTCCTGCGTTTTTCCTACATTTCATCCAAACGACTAATACTGCAGTTTTCCTCTGTTTTACGTATACAAACCTATGAGATTCCTATGTTTTTCATATTTCCGTGTTTTTCAACCCTGTGATCCAAAGAGACCCTAAAATGTGTACTCTTTGGAAGTTTTGAGCAGAGGGTATGATGGGGGGATGCTAACCCGGTATGTCAAGATCCGAGGAATAACCCGGCCCAGAGACAGTGAGCAGGATACGGCTAGGGATAAAGATGTTTGTGGAGGCCCAAGCTCGCGGGCCTAGTGACCCGGATTGTGGGTGTTGTAAAGGAAAGTTAGGGTTAGCATGCCGTGTCTGGGTAGGACCCGGGTGTGCCTTGTAAAGTAAGTTAGGGGGTATGGGAGCTATATAAACCGACCCCCGGGGGTAGATTGAGACAGAGATTTGAGAACCTTAGCAATATCGAGTGGTATCGAGTATCCAGTGTAAACCCTAATCGAGTTATTGTATCGAGAATAGAGATCCGGCGACTTCGATTGCCGGCTGTCAGATCAAGTTGTATCATGTCTTCCTTTGAGCTAAACCCTCTCCCGAACGCCGGTGTCGACTTGCCCCAAGATCAGTTACCCCTGGTAACATCTGCCGTGATTATCCCACGACAGTTGGCGCCCACCGTGGGGCCTGCGTCCAAAGGTGTTTACATCACGGGAGAAGCTCGGAAGGGCATGGAGGGTCTTGTCATTGGCGAAATCTATATCGACCACGAAGAAGAAAAGTTGGTGGACGATCCCGGCTGGGGGCCAGAATCGGATCACCTCGAGTCCGGATGTATATTGACGGTCGGCCGGATCAATATCTTCGTCGACACGGTACGAACGACTAACTTAAAAGGACAATATCATGTGCATACTACAGGAACTTCTAGCAGGAACAAAGAGACATCAAAGCAAGCGGCAAATTCGGTTTCATCAGCCGCGCCGGGGTATCTTAGATGGGCGGAACAAGAGATAACGTGGAGTAGAAGAGATCATCCGGAAAAGGTGGAGCGTCCAGGAGTCTTGGCGTTGGTGGTTGCTCCACAGGTTAATGGTTACGAGCTGAAGAAGGTCCTGATGGACGGTGGAAGTAGCATCAACATCCTTTATTGGGAGACCTTCTTACGGATGAGTCTCAAAGAGTCCCAGCTGCAGAAAAGTTCAACAATCTTTCACGGGATCGTACCGGGTCACTCGGCAAGCCCCGAGGGAAGGATCACCTTGGAAGTTGCTTTTGGGGAATCGACGGATAATTATCGAGTGGAGTGGCTCACGTTCGAGGTGGTCAAGTTGCGCAGTCCTTACCACGCGCTGTTGGGGAGGCCGGCTTACGCCCAATTCATGGCTAGGCCGTGCTACGTGTATTTGCAGCTGAAAATCCCGGGTCCTAAACGGACCATCACTATACATGGGAACCGGGATATAGCGGCCGAGTGCGACGAAGGAGATTCAGTTATGGCCGAGCAGGCATGCAGGAAGGAAGAGCTCGAATATTACCGATCTCAAGTAAACCCGGACGATAGAACAGCCTTGAAAAAGCCGAATACTGAGGATGAGAGAGCAAAATTCAAGGCAGCGCAAGACACCAAGAAGATAGATTTTGTCGAAGGGGATTCTACTAAGCAGTTTACCATAGGGTCTAACCTGGGAAAAGAGCAGGAGGGAGCGCTCGTGGAGTTCATTCGCTCGAATGCAGATGTGTTTGCCTGGACACCCAGCGACATGCCGGGTATCCCTACAGAATTGGCTGAGCACAGTTTGCATGTGGATCCCAAGTCCAGGCCCGTGAAACAAGGTTTGAGGAAAATGAATGAGGAAAGAAGGAAAGCTATAGGCGAAGAAATCGCTCAGCTACTGGCAGCCGGCTTTATCATGGAAGTATTTCACCCGGATTGGTTGGCTAACCCGGTTCTGGTGATGAAAAAGACCAACGAGTGGAGGATGTGCATTGACTTCACTAGTCTTAACAAGCATTGCCCAAAGGATCCGTTCGCGCTCCCAAGGATAGATCAGATTATAGACGCAGTAGCTGGAAGCGATCTGTTATGCTTCCTGGATGCATATTCCGGGTATCATCAGATTAAGCTCAAAAGGGAGGATTGGGAGAAAACATCATTCATAACCCCGTTTGGGGCCTTTTGTTATAAAACTATGACATTTGGGTTGAAGAACGCTGGCGCAACTTACCAACGATGTATTCAAAAGTGCTTTGAGGACCAAATCGGACGTAACGTCCATGCTTATGTGGATGACGTGGTCATCAAGACCAGGAAGGCGGAGACATTTATCGATGATCTAAAGGAGACATTCAAAAACCTGAGGAGGTACCAGATGAAGCTTAATCCAACGAAGTGCGTATTCGGAGTTCCGGCTGGGAAATTACTCGGCTTCATAGTTTCCGAGAGAGGAATTGAGGCAAATCCAGATAAAATCAAGGCAATCCAGAGTTTGAAAAAGCCGGAGGACTTGAAGCATGTTCAAAAGCTCACGGGCTGTGTAGCAGCCTTGAGCCGGTTCATATCTAGACTCGGAGAAAAAAGCAATACCCTTGTATCGGCTCTTGCGAAAATCGGATAAATTCGTATGGGACGAAGAGGCAGATGAAGCGTTTGAAGCACTAAAGAAGCAATTATCTGAAGCACCAGTACTAGCGGCGCCGGGTCCTAAAGAGCCTATGTTGCTATACGTGGCAGCTGGCCCCCGAGCCGTTAGCGCAGTGGTGGTCGTGGAACGCAAAGAGGACGGGAAAGGTTACCCGGTTCAGAGGCCGGTTTATTACGTCAGTGAAGTATTATCAGAAGCAAAGCAGCGCTATCCACATTGGCAAAAGTTGGTGTTCGGAGTCTTCATGGCCAGCAGGAAGTTGAAGCCGTATTTCCAAGAACATCCTATAACGGTGGTCAACTCAATACCAATGTCGGATATTATCAGAAACTCGGACGCGACGGGAAGAATAGCCAAGTGGGCAATAGAGATGGGAGATTATCACATAAACTACGAACCCAGGTCAGCAATCAAGTCCCAAGCTTTAATTGATTTCGTTAACGACTGGACACATACAGGTATGGCTACCACAGTTCCAAAATCCGAGTCATGGACCATGCACTTCGATGGGTCAAAGCAATATGAGGGATCAGGAGCTGGAGTAGTGCTGACATCGCCCAAGGGAGACAAATTGAGTTACGTACTGCAAATTCACTTTGATTGCTCAAACAACGTGGCCGAGTATAAGGCCCTGTTGCATGGTTTAAAGGTAGCCAAGGAAATGAACATTAAAAGAATACGATGCTTCGGAGATTCGGATCTTGTGGTACAACAGGTATCGGGAACTTGGGACAGAAAGGATGCAACTATGGCAGCATACCGCAGGGAAGTCGACAGGGTTGCCGGGTGCTTTTCCGGGTATGAGGTGGAGCACATAGACAGAAGAAAAAACGAGGCAGCAGACGCACTCGCCAGACTCGGCTCGCGTAGAGAGCCGGTTCCACCTAATGTGTTCCTGGACGAGTTGTGGCGACCATCAGTTAAAACCGAGTCTGAGGAAGAACTGGCAAATCAAGACCCGGATTTGGAGTACGTGGCCACAGTACACGCCATCTCCGAGTGGACAGAGCCATACCTGGCCTACCTATCACGGGGCGAGTTACCAGAACAGGAGGTATTAGCAAGACAAATCATGAGGCGAGCAAAGGGGTATTCTATCATCAATGGAGAATTATACAAGAGAAGCGCAACAGGAGTCTTCTTGCGCTGCGTAGCGCCGGAAGAAGGCCGACAGATTCTCAAGGAAATACACGAAGGCGACTGTGGGCATCATGCATCTACAAGGTCTCTGGTGGCTAAAGCTTATCGACACGGATTTTTCTGGCTTACGGCTCTATCGGATGCCGAACGTTTGGTAGCAAGATGTGACGGATGTCAAAGGTACGCTCGCCAAACACACGTACCGGCTATGGAATTACGGACCATCCCATTAACTTGGCCGTTCGCCGTCTGGGGTATGGACATGGTTGGTCCCTTCCATATGTCACCATGCAAGAAGACACATCTTTTGGTGGCCATTGACAAGTTTACCAAGTGGGTTGAGGTTATGCCAGTTACTAATTGCGAAGCGGCTACAGCAGTCAAGTTCCTGAAAAGGATTATCTACCGGTTTGGGTATCCCCACAGCATAATCACCGACAACGGAACTAACATGTCTCTTGGCGAGATGGAGAAATTCTGTGGCAACAATGGCATCCGGCTTGATGTTGCATCAGTGGCTCACCCGCAGGCCAATGGGCAAGTGGAGAGAGCAAACCAAGAATTGCTTCGTGGGTTAAAACCACGGTTGCGAGTCCCCTGTGTTAGGGCTGCTGGTGCATGGGTCGAAGAACTTCCGTCTGTGGTTTGGGGCATCAACACTACACCTAACAGATCCACTCAGATGACACCCTTCTTCATGGTCTATGGTGCGGAAGCAGTGTTACCAAGTGATATTATTCACGATTCGCCCAGAGTATCAGCTTACGTCGAAGTAGAGAACGAAAAAATCCGGCAGGACGCCGTAGATATGTTAGAAGAACAAAGAGAACAAGCCCTGGAAAGATCAGCCATATATCAGCAAGATCTACGGAGGTATCATAGCCGGCGTGTGAAGACCCGGGTATTCCAGGAAGGAGATTTGGTTCTGCGTCTGGTACAGTCAAACGAAGGAAAACACAAATTATCACCACCATGGGAAGGACCATTTATCATAAGCCGGAACCTACATAACGGATCATATTATTTGATAGATGCAAGGGAAGAGTCGGCTACAGTCAATGACACCGCGCACACCACTTCATCTATGCAAGAAAGAGATAGACCATGGAACGTGGCTCAGCTGCGTCCGTATTATACTTAGTAAAGACTATATTGGCAAGTGGAATTGCACGATGTAATAGGCAGCAGGTTTTCTGACGTACTCTTTTCCTATCCAGGGCACCTTTGGGGACTGGACGGGTTTTTAATGAGGCGGCTTGCTGACCTACATTTTTCATATCAAGTAAAGAGATGGTTATCAAGAAAAGAGATGGTTGTTATCAGTTTTTCATATCAAGTAAAGAGATGGTTATCAAGAAAAGAGATGGTTGTTATCAGGTTATGTATTCTCAGTACGATGCGTATATCTAGGTCTTGGGGGCTGATCGCTTAAATAGCACAGTTACAAACTCAAAGACCCGGCCATGATGCCTATGAGTTATAAGGGCCGATTACTCGCAAACGAGTACGGCTACAATCTTATAACCGGACAAAGAAGTCCAAATTTCTTGGCTACTCTTACTTAAGCTCGATGTGACTCGCATTAAAGTGGCATGATTTGTTCGCTTACGATGGCAGTTAGTCATGAAACCCGACGGGGATTGGCTGGCTACGTCTTCGTATTGATGTAACAACATGGTATCCACGCGAAAGCCGGCTTACAGTACAAGACAGTCAAAAGGGTCATCTAAACCACAAGTTATGCAGAGTACAAGGCTGAATAGCTGGAAACTCAATGCCTATTAAGCATAACTTCAAATCCGATGTGAAACAGCTCATGGATCTTTGTGAAAATAGCAATGAGCATTTTGTTGCCTTTTCAAGATCAAGTGTCCTAGGCTCGGCAATCCGGGCCCGGTAGCTTGGAATCTTGAAAAGAACTGGCTTACTTGTATAGTTGCAAAAATCCAAGTATCCGAGTCTTGGGGACTTGGGGACTTCGAAGCAAAATCCGCTTGTCAATACCCATGAGACCCGGAAATTGAGTTTTCACAAAAGAAGCAATAAATAAAACCAGATATCGAGAACAGATGAGCTTAAACTTACAAAGGTCGGAACAGGCATCGAGCATATCAAGGCCTTAGTGTGCATTACAAAATACTGGTGAAAAAATATCAAAGGTGCACAGGCGCACCGCCTAAAGAATGACTGTTTCAAAAAGTATGTCGACCGACTGACGCTTAAGAAGAGGCATCGGAAACCATATATCACTCGGCGCCCATCTTGGCCTTACCCTTGCCATCATTGGTGGTAGCAGCAACACCCGGATCGGCGGCGCCAGCCCCCGCAGGGGGCGGAACGACTGATGTTGAGGCAGCAGGAGCAGAGCCGGCTTCAGCTTGTTTCTTGGCAGCCTCCTCCCTTATCGCAGCAGCTTCCTCCTTCCACCGAGCCATCATGTCATATGGTTCGGGAAGATCTGACTTAATTGCCACACCAGCAGCATCATAAGCGGGGACAAGAGTATTGACGTCCAGTTCATCAGCGATCACGCTAGCCGGGTAACGGACCTCTTTCTGCACAGCCTGAAAATCCTCCCGCGAGAATTTTGAACCATCAAGCTTGAATTCGGGGAAGCCGCCCATGAGCTTTGCCAGATCGAGCTTGGGGAAGTAAGCCTTGGCGAGTGATAGCCCCCGGGTCATTCCAACCCGGCAGGACGAGCGCTTCCAGTGCCAAATCCACTCAGGAATCGTGGAAAAGGCGTCCAGCATCCTCTTCAGGTCAACATGTCCTCTACCTGGCCACCGTAACTCTTCCAAGATCCATCTGGTTCCGGCACACAGCTGCCGGATAACATTCTTCATGGTCTTCAGCTTGGCAATATCATCCTCATCCGGCATGGTTTCGTCCGGGCCTGGAGTAAAATGAATATATAAGCTAAGCATTTTTTGCTGTTGGTCAAAAGGATAAACCCGGAGAAGGAAGCATACCAAGCAAAGAACGATAGGTATCAGAAATTTCGACAGAAAGGCTTGTCAGGTCGTCTTCGGCTCGGTGAGCCCTTCTTCGGTACTTCTTCATTAATTGCCTATTCCTTCTGGCTTCAGTCTCGGCCGCTTCGCGTAAAGATATCTCTTTTTCAATGATCTTGGCGGCGTCTGCAAGTTTCTCCTCATATTGAGTCACGAAAGACTGCGTGGATGTTAAAAAGTGTTAGTCGGATAGAAGAGCACGGTTATCAGTCATTGGTATAATAAAAGTACCGAGCAAGTCATGAATGAACTCCCTCGGAACTTGGGGACTGGACAAAGGTACAAGCAACATTAATCAAACTTACCTCGTGTTTGGTTATCAAAGACCCCAAGATATTTTCCTCGTTAGCCCTTAAGGCGCGCAGGGTCTCTAGCATCTGGACAAAAGTTAACTCCTCGGAGCGAGTCCCGGATGAGCCGGCAGCTTGATCATCTGGTAGGGGGGTTCCCCTTGCATTTGGAGTGGAGACCCGGACAGTCTGAGTGTCCGGGTTGGGAGGGCCCATCTTTGTATCTAGAATTTCTATCTCTTCGTCTACTGGTTCCGATAAGGAAGGAGATCCGACGGTTTGGGAAAATGGATTGTTCAGAGGGCCTTGTTCCCGGTTAGTGGCCGCATCACCACCAGTTGCGGCGTCTGCGTCGTCAGTCGGCTTCTTCACCTGGAGGTTATCCGTTTCTGTGTTTTCCGGGTCACCGACGGTGACCTGAGCACTGAAAGAAAGATGAAAAAAGGCAGTTATTAATGATGATGGTGTCTCGGATGAAAGTTCGCTAGAGGCAAAAAGAAATAGTAAGGCAAAAACGTACCCGGCATTTACGGTGTAATCTGATGGGAGCTCGCCACTTGAAGTAGACGAGGTATTCGCAGGAACCACTAATGGAACCCGGAATTGCCCGACACGTGGGTGGTTAGGAGAAGGGTGGCGCTGAGGAGAGTTGGAAGAACGAGATGGAGGAGCACTGCCACGAGGGACTAAAGGGGCGGAGATGCCCGGGTTAAGGGGATCTTCACCCGGGGAGCTCCGAGTTACCCTGCGCTTGGCGGGGAAAGATTCCTTCAAGCACGGCGAATTTGACAATTGATGGTTAAGTCTTCGCATGGCGTCAAAGGATTAAGATTCAGAAGATAGTGAGGAAAAAGGAACCTTGGATACTGTCCCCCTGCTTTTCCTCTTGGCCCCGGCTGTTGCCTCTGGGTCAGACTCGGTTCTCTCCGGGTCATCCTCGTTGTTTCCACCTTCGTCCTCCAGCCCTGCGAGTCAGATGTGTATTCATTGGGAAAAAGACAGACGAAAGGAAAGTAATACAAGCAAAAGTATGCAGATCCTGGGTGAGTACCTTCGCTGTCGTCAGTCGTCTCGTCCTCCTCTTCCGGGTCTCTGGAGGGGGGGAGTGGGTCCACTCTCCAGAAGGGGTCATCAGCCTAAAGTAAAAAGATAAAGTTAAGGTTTAGAAGCAGTATCGAGTCGAAATGTGGAGACAAGTTATGAGTGCCGGGTATTACCGTTGGAGCTGGATTTTCCCGAGTAAACGGAGGTAACCCGGAGATGCCCTTTATCACCTCCAGCTTCTCTGCCAAGAGGCTCTTGATGGTCTTGATAGTGTCACCGGTCGCAAAGCTTTTGGAGGAATAGCGAAGTGCATCTGTAGTGTGACCCGAATACTCGCACATCAATTTGGTGCGGATGGAATTAGGTTGGATTCGGAAGTCGACCCATGTCTTTATCAAATTGAGCCCTAGGAGGCCTTGGGCTGAGAGAATGGCTATTTTGGCTAGTGCAGGAAGGATTGCTTCCCTGTCCGAGTCTGGTGCGAAGGCACTGAAAGACTCGGAGGGTTTGAGGGGGGTCTCTGAGTAACCCGGCAGCTTCTTTTCGCTGTCGGAGGAGGTATCGCGGCAATAAAAAAAGGATAACTGCCAATGTTTGGCACAGGATTGCAGGTTGAGGGTTGGCATTAAAGAATTCCTACGACGTTGGATGGATACCCCGCCGCAAGTGAGAAGCGCCCCGTCGCCGCTTTCGCGGCACGGTTTGCATTGGAATAATTCAGTGAAAAGAGTCAGGTTTGGTGGCATGCACAAATACGACTCAGATAGAACTATGAAGTGGGTGATGTTCAACATGGAGTTAGGCCCTATGTCGAACACCCGGAGTCCGTAGTGATCTAAGACCTCCCTAAAGAAGGGGTGACCCGGAGGGCGAAATCCTCGGGTCACGTGCTCTACAAAGCAGATTACCTCGTCTTCTGCGGGAGTGGGATGAGTTTCGTTACCCGGCACCCTCCAGTGGATGTCTTTCTGAGAGGGGAGGGTGCCTAACTCGGTTAGTTCGTCCAACTTGGCCTTAGTGGTTGTGGAGCGCCCCCAATTGGCGGATATGGCTTGGGTGGTCCTTGCTTGAGCCGGATGTTTTCCTTGTCGCTTGGGAGCCATGGGGTCAGCCTGCGAAACACAAAAAGAAAAAGATGTATGAAATAAGACCCGGGAATGTTGGAATATCCGAGTATAAGGTACCAAGAAGGTACGAAGTTGAGAGCTGTCCGGGTATTGAGCACACTTATGGAAATTGTTGCTCACTTACATAGGAAAAGGTATTCGGGGACGACGGATGGTTGCCCATATTTATATCGCAAATGAAATAGCTGGAAAAGGAGGGTTTTTCCGGGTGTTAATGCAGTAAGCGGAAAACGGCGGAGGAACGGATCTAGATGGAAAAGTTCGCGGATAATTTTTAAGCGAAATTGGTGATCAATAATGATTGGAGGATCATTTGTGACTATCAGGCAGGTGATTAAAGTATTTGTCAAGCACCGAATCAATCTAATTCGAGGCAATCGGACAAATAGCTTGCGGGTTGACCTAGATCTGATCTTGGATGAACTGAAAATTGCGAAGCTGAATTAATTGGCTGCGAAGAGCTTACCGAGGAGATTGGGGCCAAGTGTGATGGCGACGAGCGGCGTGGCACGAATGGGAGGAATAGAGGTCTAAAGGTGGCGCTTGGCGGCGGCACGAAACGATTCGAGGACGAGCGCGGCCGCTGTTGATCCTGCGTTGGTAGCAGGCGCGAGTTCCTCACGGTGGTGCTGTGAAGGTGTTAGGAGCAAGGAAGAAAAGGGGGAGTTGTGGCGTGGTGATGGGCTTAGGGTTGCCCTCTAAGCGCTGTTTATAAGGCAAGGGTGAACTTATCTCAACAGCCAGAAACCGGAAATCACGGGGTAATGGTTATCTACAAAGATTTCGCAAGATATGTGTAGAACATTGGGCAAAGCATTGGGTTAGAAGAAGGAAGGGGCTCGCCCGTGATGACAGGATTGGTTGTCAAGTGTGAGATTTCTTATTGCGGTCTGGGCCTGGGGATTTGAACTTAAGTGTTTGGAAGAAAGGTCCGGGTTATTACATGGCCTCCATGGAGTAAGGCCTAGCAGAATATCAAAGCATCTTAACTCGGTTTCCATGTGCCCGTGTGACTGATATCTTTTCAGGAATAGCAAGCGCTTCAAGGAGATCCGTGAAGCCCAGGCTATTCTGGGGACTACCGATGGGGGGATGCTAACCCGGTATGTCAAGATCCGAGGAATAACCCGGCCCAGAGACAGTGAGCAGGATACGGCTAGGGATAAAGATGTTTGTGGAGGCCCAAGCTCGCGGGCCTAGTGACCCGGATTGTGGGTGTTGTAAAGGAAAGTTAGGGTTAGCATGCCGTGTCTGGGTAGGACCCGGGTGTGCCTTGTAAAGTAAGTTAGGGGGTATGGGAGCTATATGAACCGACCCCCGGGGGTAGATTGAGACAGAGATTTGAGAACCTTAGCAATATCGAGTGGTATCGAGTATCCAGTGTAAACCCTAATCGAGTTATTGTATCGAGAATAGAGATCCGGCGACTTCGATTGCCGGCTGTCAGATCAAGTTGTATCATGTCTTCCTTTGAGCTAAACCCTCTCCCGAACGCCGGTGTCGACTTGCCCCAAGATCAGTTACCCCTGGTAACATCTGCCGTGATTATCCCACGACAGGGTACATGCCTATATATATATAGGAACCTCTTTCGTGGTCTACCCTTCAATATCTGGCTTTGGAATAAAATTTCGTGCGCCAGCTTTGTTTCCATAAATATGTAGGCATGAAAATATGGCCACATCACACCACCTATCTTTTATTTTTTTATCGCCTTTGCCTTTGTGCATGTCACCATCACCTCTATCGCTATGTTACTTTTTCTGTGCACGGGAGACTTAGACCTCGAATATGAAACTAGAAGTTAATTTGAGTCTTTGATCATTGTACTTATTTATAAAACTGTGTTTTTGGGCCTCTCCTGCTGTTTCCCGGCCAAAGAAACAATTAACTTTTTTTTCTAGAATTAATGATATAGTAAGTATGTTTATAGTGGGTAGTCCGGAAAAACATCGATTGTGTCCTTAGGGTTCACTCTGGTTAAACTTGTAATTCTTAGTTTTGTACTATTTATTACGTTCATTGTATAACCTATGGGAAAAAAACGTGGAGCAAGTACATATATAATGTTACTCCTAATAAACGACTTCGAATATAGCATCTTCACTATATAAAAAAAGACCACTATGAAGCATTTTCCTAAAAATGAATCCTAGACGCCAAACAATAGATTTCATCGAGAAAAGAAGACACCGAAAAATCCAAACCAAAATCGTATGAAAATTAGGAAACACACGAAGGGATCGACGAGTTTACCGAAAGCTAACTCAACTGGTTGGGGAACTAGATGTACGAACCCAACACCCAAGTTTAAATTCCTGCGGTGCGAATTTAGGTTTCTATTTATACTTAAGGACCAGGGCTTGCTGGTACTAATGAAATTTATTCTGAGGATCATGCTTGGTTTGGAACCATGATAAAAATCCCGATACTCATGAATAGATGGTTGTGTGCATTCCTAGTTGGTGCAGAGGTCGGGGAAGTGAAATTCTCCCCACAAAATTTTAGAACGTTGCTCTAATATAAGGGTAACTCCCCTTGGCGCAGCCTAGGGTTTCAACTCTTCCGGCGGAATCTTGATTCCGACGAGAGTTCTTCTTAACCCTCCCTATCCGGATCGGTTGGGAACTCGTGCCTGGCGTGGAAGGGACCCTATCTCGATCCGATCTATATCAGGGGCTGAGAGAGAACCTGCTCGTAGGGTTTTCGTCAAACGGCATCATGGCGCGCGAAACATCGGGTTCGTCGGCGCAGAGCAGAACCTTGGGGGGAGATAGAGGGGAATCGATTCCGATCAATGACCTTTTCCAAAGGCTCGATCTGCGGGAGGAAGAGGAGGACGATCTCAATTCCGATGAGGAGTTTCCCCACGAACAATTAGAATCTGAATTCATGGCGATCTGCAGGGTTCATACTTCAAAACCCTTCTCGAGGGAAGCGTTCTATTCATACATGCGGATATCGTGGAGCTTAGTCCAAGGTGTGATCTTTGAGCCGGTTGGTAACAATAGATTCATGGTGAAGGTAAAGTGTTTGGGAGATTGGAACAGAATCATGGAACAAGGACCATGGATCTTCCGAGATAATGGAGTACTGATTGAGAAGTATGATGGATTTTTAAATCCACAAGACGCTGATCTGAACAATCTCCCATTGTGGATCCAACTGAAGGGTTTACCTACTGCCTATAGGGAAAAAGAGATCCTTGAAGCCCCGTGTAAACATGTTGGCAAGGTTGCAAAGGTGAACCTGACCCCGAGAGGCGGTGGAGACCAAGTCCGGACAAGAGTTGAAGTGGATGTGAACAAACCGCTCACCAGATTCGTGTCCATCACGAAGGATTAGAAAAAATCCTTCTACCAAGTATACTATGAGAAGATACCAAAATTCTGCTTTGTCCGTGGGATGTTGGGGCACGTCCACCTTGAACATGGCAACGAAAAACATGTGGAGAAAGATATGCAATGGGGTGATTGGATGCTAGCTCCCCAACCTGAATGGACTCCTTTTCGAGGTGGCAATCACAGAGGAGGACGAAGTGGGGGTAGACAGGGGAACAAGAATGATAATATGGCATCAGGGTGGAAATATGATACGGGGACTGATGATGACCTGAGAGACACTGGCACTAGCCCTCTGAAACACACAAGAGGGATGGACATGGACACCTATCCATCTTCTCGCAAAAGGCTGGCATTGGAGAGCCCCCCTAGTGATCATCATAATGACATAACAGGGCTGGAAATAGTGACTAAAAAGGACAGTAGTGAGAAGGAAGTGGAAAACGGATCAGAGGGAGACGCCTCTACTCAAGGAAGCAAAAGGTACAAGAGTGACACGCAGGCTGATGCGGGAAACAGCAAAATCAGATCGGCGAGCTCAAGTAAGCTCGACCGGGAGCAATGAAAATCGTGGGCTATAATTGTCGGGGCCTGAAAAAACCCTCGGCGGTGTGTTCGTTCCTGGAAGTCCAGGGACGGCTCAAACCAGACATTCTCTTCCTGTCCGAGACACATCTGGATAAAGCAAGGGCAGAAAAAATGAGACGGAAACTATCCTTTGATCACATGTTGATCTGGGAGAGTGACGGGCGCAGTGGAGGTTTATTGATGTTCTGGAGAAAAGAGTTGAAGGTTACCTCTACTGAGGTACACAACAACTACCTGGATATCCGTATAGACGAGTCCAGCGATACGAGATGGCGTATTACTGGCCTATATGGAGAACCCAGCACTGATCGGAAGCACCTCAGTTGGAACTATCTAAAGGACCTAAATGGCATGACAAACCTGCCACGTTTGGTTTTAGGCGACTATAATGAGATTCTACAGGGGGGTGAAAAGGAAGGGGGCGCCCCAAGAGCACAAAGACGTATGCAAGGATTTCGTAATGCCCTCTATGATTGCAACTTATATGATATGGGTTACGCGGGGGATAAGTTCACTTGGAGAAGAGGAAGAACTAGAGAAAGGTTGGACAGAGTTGTGTGTAACCACCGCTGGAATGACCTCTTTCCATCAGCGGTAGTGATCCACCAGGATTTGTCTAGGTCTGATCACAGACCAATAACAGTAGACCTCAACTACATGGAAAATACAAACGTGATCAAACCTACTGGCTCGAGGATATTCGAAGCTCGATGGTTACAAGAGGATTCGGTGGAAAACATCGTCGAACAGGCGTGCGCCGAGGCCCAATCCAGCTCCGTCTCCAACTTGGGTCGCAAACTAGATTACGTGCACCGAGCCCTCCATGCATGGGACATGCATGTGCAGCGCAGATCACGTCGATCACTCCAGGAGTTAAACAGAGAACTCAATGTAATTATGAGAGGACCCCTCACCGAGGATGCTACAAGGAAACAAGGGCAAATTCAAATCGAGATTGAAAAACTTCAAGAGAAGGAGGAGATTAAATGGGTGCAACGGGCCCGTGCGAATTGGATGAAACAGGGAGACCGAAACACGACCTTTTTTCATAACTTTGCGAATTCTCGAAGAAAAATGAATACAATTAAGAAGTTAGAAGATGAGGCCGGGAATTTTATTGAAGGGGATGATCTCTCTGTCCACATATCTAGTTATTTCAAGGATCTTTTAAAGAAGCAATGCGATGATGCAAACAATGATGTGATCAACAAAGTTAAACCTCGGGTCTCCGTGGCTATGAACGAGGTACTGTGTGCAACATACACAAGGGAGGAAGTTAAGAAGGCACTCTTTAATATTGGGGACCTGAAAGCCCTGGGGCCGGATGGGCTTCACGCAGTTTTTTTCAAAAGATACTGAGACCTTATCGGTGAGGACCTTACATCGGTGGTTCTCAATGCTCTTAACACAAGGACTATTCCAGCTGAGTGGAGCAAGACTACAATTGTCTTAATACCGAAAATTGATATCCCTACTAAGGTAACACAATATCGCCCCATTAGTCTTTGCAATGTTACTTACAAAGTTATCTCTAAAGTTTTGAGAGCTAGGCTTAAAAATCTGCTACCTGAGATTATTACTCCAAATCAGAGTGCCTTCGTCGCCGGGAGATTAATCACTGATAATGTCCTGGTGGCTTACAAATCTTACCATGCGATCAAGAAAAAGAAGAAGGGGGAAATATGGTAATTGTGCTATCAAACTGGACATGCATAAGGCGTATGACAGAGTTGAGTGGTCTTTTCTAGAGAAGATTCTTATTCAACTGGGTTTTGATACGGGGTGGACTGCCATGATTATGGCATGTGTCTCTAGTGCTTCCTACCAGGTCTGGTTCAATGGAGGGGACTCTGATGAGTTTGTCCCCACCCGAGGTTTAAGGCAGGGGGACCCATTGTCCCCCTATTTGTTTCTACTTTGTTCTGAGGGTTTATCAAGTCTGATCAATGACGCAGAGGAAAATGGAGACCTTGTTGGAGTTAAGGTTTGTCGCAATGCACCGATGATTTCCCACCTCCTGTTTGCATATGATTCCTTGATTTTAAGGAGAGCTGATATCAACAATGCTTTGACCCTGAAACATATTCTGCACTCCTATTACTCAGCATCAGGACAACTTGTGAGTGAAGCAAAATCTAGTGTTTTTTCAGCCCGTGTACCCTACCTGAAGTCCGTGAGGAGGTGTGCACCACTCTGAACATCCTAACGGAGGCAATAACGGATAAATATTTGGGGCTCCCACCCCTAGTCGGTGTTGATCGTTCTGATTGCTTCCAACATTTGATAGACAGGGTCTGTGCCTGTTTAGCGGGGTTTAAGGAGAAACTTCTCTCGTATGGGGGAAAAGAGGTGTTACTTAAAGTAGTCGCACAGGAAATCCCGGCGTATGTAATGTCGGTATTCAGGCTTCCCAAGCAGATAACAAAACGGATCACAGATGCTATGACCCGTTACTGGTGTGGAGATGAAGAAGATAAAAAATATGTGCATTGTTTTGCATGGTGGAAAATGTGCATACCTAAGAAACGAGGTGGTATGGGGTTTAGGGATCTCCCGTGTTTTAATCTGGCTATGCTTGCAAAACAGATATGGAGGCTCCTTTGTGAGCCAGACTCTCTTTGTGCCCAAGTCCTTAGGGAAAAATACTACCCTTCTGGGGACATTCTAAATGCGACTTTAAAGAAGGGTTCCTCTTATACTTGGAAAAGCTTATTTGCAGGGATCCAAACGTTCAAAAAAGGACACATATGGAGAGTGGGAGATGGTTCAAAGATTAATATTTGGACTGATGCTTGGATTCCGGATAGCCCTACAAGGAAAATCATCACCCAAAGAGGTAATATTCTGATCACAAAAGTCTCGAAATTAATCAACCAAGATACAGGCCAGTGGGATGAGGAGATGAGCCGAAATCTTTTTTGCCCCTATGATGTTGCAAAATTCTTAATATTCCCTTGGCAGTTGGTATGATGGAGGATTTTATTTCATGGAGATTTACAAAAACAGGGTTTTTTTCGGTTAGATCTGCATATCACAAAGAATGGGATCATCAACATGGTTCCAAGCTTGCTAGAACCAATAGCCAAGGCAGTTCGGACAGGGATGTGATCTGGACAAATTTGTGGCAACTGAATGTGTCTCCGAAGGTTAAGATCTTCTCCTGGCGCTTCCTGCACAATACAATTCTGTGTAATTGCATTTTGGCTAATAGACATATCATTCAATCTAGTCTTTGCCCTGTTTGCAAAGTCCACTGTGAGGATTCAGCGCATGTTTTCTTCACCTGCTCGAGAGCCCGTGAAATATGGGAGAACCTAGGACTTTTTAGCATTATACAGAGAGCATGTACTGAGTTCCAAGATGGGCCGAAAGTATTCAAGTTTTTGCTCAAGCAAAGGGTGACACCAGCACCTGGCTTCGACGTCAATCTGAGAGAGCTGATCGCCACGGCGTGCTGGTACATGTGGTGGGAAAGGAGGAAAATTGTACATGGCGAAGATGTGACTAAACCAGCTTACTCTGCGCAATCTATTGATGCGTTTGCGACCAACTATGCTCGTGCTCAGAAGAAAAATACGAGCATTAGAAGAGAGGGGTGGACAAAACCTCCCGAGGGATTCAGAAAACTTAACGTTGATGCTTCTTTTTCTTCACATGATGCGTGTGGTGCAACGGGAGCAGTTATTCGGGACGCCCGCGGTGCTTTCATTGCTGGCAGCTGCTGCATGATCTCCTTCGTCCCCAATGCATCCATGGCAGAAGCAAGAGCCCTCAAGGATGGCCTTATATTGGCAGGACAGATGGGATGCTCGAATATCGTGGTAAATAGCGACTGCACGGAGGTGATTGAAACTATGAATGAGGCGGGTAACTCAATTGGGCCATCTGCTGCTATCTATGAGGAGTGTGCCTTTCTAGCTAGAGGTTTCAATAAAATTAGTTTTGAATTCGCCCCTAGGGAGAGTAATGTTGTAGCCCACACTTTAGCGTCTCAGGCTAGTAATCAGGGTTTGCAGGTCTGGTTTGAGGATCCTCGTGATTTTGTCAAAGGTCTTCTCGCAGACGATGTAAGCTTATTTGTAAACACTTAATTGTTTGGCAGCAAGTTCGCACTCTTTTCCTTACCAGGGTATCTGAGGGGGCTGGAAGGTTTTTAACGAGGCGACTTGTTTGCTTTTATTTATATATGGAAAATTCAAAAAAAAAATTAGGTTCGTAGGTGTGACGAATTTATCGTTAGGCAGTGACCACCCACTTCACCAAGTTTAGGTTCATAGGTGTGACGAATTTATAGTTAGGCAGGTGGCTTCTGGTTGCTCTTTATATCTCTGTATATGGCTCGCGGTTTCAGTTCTGTTATTAATAAAAAAAAATAGGCTATGTGCATCATTTTGATGCCGAGGCTGGGGGTAGAACCTCGATTTCAGAAACAAAAAAAAATCCAGTTTCCTCAACCGATCTTGGGCACTGAGGAAGCAAGACGTGGTCGTAGAAGATGAAAGTGGCGTGGACAAGTTCGCCGAGCGGTCAAGTGTTGAGGCAGCTATCTTGTGACAACGTATTTCAGAAGTAAATTGATCGACGAATACTTGTTCAGCCACCACCAGCTTGGATCAATCAATCCATCAAGCGCACCTGCTTGATCGGTAGATGAGGTAGAAGAAACGTTGCGATCGAGCTGTATATGCCAAGCACAAAATCGAAGAAGCTATCTAGGACGTTGTGCATATACTGCCAGTATATGCACATCAAAAGGCTAGTATCACTATGTTTGCTGCAATTCACCTCCTCGACGCGGTGAGAATCGCGTGGGCATGGATTTTGGACTCACTCGTGACCGGTTTGATCAATAGCTAGCACTTGAGTAACTACACAAAGGCAAATATTATGATTATCTTGCATCACCTACGATACGAGAGGACCAGGCAACCTGATACGATCGTCATAATATTTGGTTTCTCAGGTGCTTAATTTTTCTTGGACTTTTGACCTGAAGTTGTAAAATCGAGAGAATCTAAAAGTATATACGGTGAGGCCCGTCTGATTGAGACTCCTCTTGGATCATTAGTAGAAAAGAGGGCTTCCGTTCACAAGCCCAAAGCGCTTTAGTCCCGGTTGCATTTGGAGCCGGGACTAATGAGAGCATTAGTTCCGATTCTAACGGCTAGGAGCGCAGGGGGCACGACCAGGCTTAGTCCTGGTTCAAATGGGATCTAAGTCCTGGTTCAAATGAGATCTTTAGTACCGGTTGGTGATACTAACCGGGACTAAAGGGGTTATAACAATCGTTCACCTGGTCTGAGCCCTTTTAGTACCAACCGGGAACAAAAGTCTAAACCATTCAATTTCTGCCCTTTGGAAGTTGTTCTGCAATCATAAACAGACGTCCGCGGCCTGTTCTTATGCTTTTGCTATATAAGATGCTACAGTAAACAGAGATCATAACCGCTAATCTCTCTCAGTCGGCGGCCTCTTTCTGTTCGTCTCCCTCCTCTCTTCTTCCCCATCACCATGAATCCAACCTACTGCACTAGCTACGGGACCGTGTGTCGCGCATGGCACGACCAAGCTACATGGCGTCTACACGGACGACACCGCCGAAGTGGCGAAGATTCTGGGCATGTTTGAGGAATGGCTTCGTGAGGAGGAACACAAGTTCATGGGCCTAGATTTCGAATAAACGACCGACTCTCGCCGAAATAGTCCTCGGGTTGCCGTCGTGCAAATTTGTATGAAGAAACATGTCATGGTCTTTCAGTGGTCAAAGTACACACATTTGAGAAATCCGGTTTTTTTCATTGATTCGATTAGATCTTATGTTAAATGTAGTGTTCTAGCTATATCCTATGGATTTAATTATTGTTTCTTTATCCCAATAATTAGGGCTTTTTTTCTTGTAGTTGCATATAGCCCATGGTAGAATCATCTATGAGTTTCCCTTGACACAATTATTTATGATACTTTAGCAATTTTTATATGATATTATATACTATGACTATGGTACAAGACAAGTTCTGTAGTAAGTGTTTGTGACAAATTTTGCAATGCACAATTTATTACAAAAGACAAATTCATATGAAGAATTTAAAGGTTTTTAGTTGTAGGGCTAAAACATCACTGGTTGCATTTTTTGTTCTGCTACCATAATACAGTCAAGAGAATAGCTTCATAATACATTGAGATGATGAAATGTATTTGTACCAAAATGCTCTAGCTATAATGGCATAAAAAATTACGATCAATCCATCATAGTGTGTTCAAAATTTTAGTGTTCTAACCATATTTCCCATGGTACATATAGTGTTCATAATTATGTCCATGGTAGTGTGTTCAAAATATATATATATCCATGGATCAGATTAACATAGTAGTGTGTTCATAATTATGCCCAAGGTAGTGTGTGTTCAAAATTATTGCCCATGGTGTTCAAAATATATATCCATGGATGAGATTAACATAGTATAGTGTTTATAATTATGCCCATGGTAGTGTGTTCAAAATTATTGCCCGTGGTATAATATTCATAATTACGAGTCTTATGATTGTTGTTACCTCAACATTTGTTCCATTTTGTCGTTGCAGTAGTGACAAGCACTGTCCATAACACATGGATTTTCTGCGCAGCGACATATAATTTGCTAGCGTTGATATAACGAATGACATGATCGCGATGAAGCGCAGCTGGGGTGTTGAGATACCAGCTGAATGCCACATTGATCTCCAGGACATGTTCAAGCTTGACCGTGAGAGGACTAGAATGGTTGATATGGCAGCCGCCCTGGTGTGGGTGTTAACCCCTTGGGTGGCCCGATCTCACGAATTGACCAAGAACACGAAGGAAAAAACGAAGAACACGAGGGGGATTCGTGGGAAAACAAAGGGGAGATAACCAGCGAAGCCTACGAGAGATCGCAAACCCAAGTCAACAACACGCTAAAGGGGGTAACCGATAACTAGCGGGAACTAGAGGATTCGAAATACCGGCAACTAAACCCGAGGCTGACTCCGGCAAACAATCCACTCGAACTCTCCTTGATTGGAACCAATTCAACCCTGCGGTTTGTCCACCGCACCAATAGATCCTCGAGGGTCAGTCAAGAAAGATTGGGAGAACACCAACTGATTCCCAAGGGGAAAGGATGGCTATTCCGGAGTAACCTTGATTCAATCCAAATACACATGCAGATGGAGTAGCCTTGATTCGTTCTTAGATACACATCTAAGGAGTAGCCTCACAAGAGGGGTACAAGAGCATAGCTCAATTCATCAAATTCATCTCTAACATAGATCTGGTACAAGGGGGTTCCTTGTATAGCCAAGGGGGTAGGTGGGGGGAAAAGGGGGAAAATCCTGTAGGTGTAGGAATCCCGGCCTGGGAGGCCAACTTGTCAGGGATGGGAAGCCGGGGTGGGTTGCAGGGAGGTCGGCCTGGCAACACAGGAAGGTCGGCGTGAGGCCGGGGTGGAGGCCGGGCCGGTATGTTGGGTGGCTGGCCTGAGGCACAGGAAGGTTGGCCTGAGGCCGGGGTGGAGGCCGGGATCGTCTGTTTGCCACCCGGCCTAGGGGATGCAGGGAGGACGGCATGTCCGGGTTTCGTGGTTCCTCTTCTCTTCTTCCTTTTCTTCTTCCTTCTCGATGCCATCTTCTTCCTCTTCTTCTCTAGCTTCTTGGCACGTTCTTGAGCATCTTGGGCATCGTATTGGGGCTCCATGGTGGGATCAGACCTGAGCATGTATAGGGTGGTTCCATGAGGTAGTGCACCATTCACCAAGTTATCGAATGCATAGAGAGACAGAGGAGTGAGTTCACCTTATCTTGTATCGCCTTTGCACGTGATCTTGTCATTGGACCAATGGGTGTTGGTGTAGAGCTTGGTGGAATGGGGTGTGCTAGATCATCTCCCCCTTCGAAGAGAGTCGTCCTTGACTCGTGACCATTGTCATCACTTGTACTTCCATGGAAGGGAGATAGGTCTCACACGTTGAAGGAGTTGTGTAAAAGGTACTTAGATTGCTGTATGTCGAGCTTATATGCGTTGTCGTTGATGCGCTTGAGGATCTGATACGTCCATTTTGCACCACTATTTTATATCATAATTTACTGATATTCATTGATATATTTTATATTTAGAGATGATACTTATGTTATTTCATCTATTTTGCATGTTTGATGGTTATTAGAGAATTAACTGCTGAAACCAGAATTTTGCTGGAAAAGTGACCGTCAAGATACCATATTTCTGAAGATCAACGATTCACAGAAAACATCGGGAAGTTCCTATTTTGCCAGATCCCGGAGCTAGCCAAAACGGGAGGCAGAGGTGGGCCACCAGGGGCCCACACCATGTGGTGGCGCGGGCTACCACCTGGTCGTGCCGCCATGTGGTGTGGTGGCCCTGGCCCACCACTCTGGTTTTCCTTCGCGTACTTCATGCCCCCGAAACCCTAAGACTCAGGAGCCATCGAGGAAATATTCTGTCACCTCCACGAGGAGGAAAACAACAGACAGAGAAAAGCTCTCCAATAGGGAGAAATCTGCCGGTGAAATTCTTTCCCGGAGGGGGGAAATCATCGCCATCGTCACTGTCATCGAGCTGGACTTCATTGGGATCATCATCATCATCAGCTCCACCGTCATCACAATCGTCTCCACTGCTCCATACCGTTCCGATGTAACATCTAGGGTTGAATATTTCTATTTCATAGGGGAAACTTTCCCGGTGTTAATTACTACTTGTGGTTGATGCTATTGAGTGAAACCGTTGAATTAAGGTTTATGTCCAGATTGTTACTCATCATTATAGCACCTATGATAATGATCCATATGATGTATTGTGAGTAGTTCTTTTAGTTCTTGTAGACATGGGAGAAGTTAAAATGTTAGTAGTGGAATTATGTTGAGTAATAATTAATGGTTTGATATTTAAGTTGTGGTGCTATTCTTCTAGTGGTGTCATGTGAACGTCGACTACATGATACTTCACCTTTATGGGCCTAGGAGAATGCATTGTGTATTCGGCTAGTAATTGTGGGGTTGCCAGAGTGATAGAAACCTAAACCCCCTTTAGGAAACCGATGCATGAGGGAGTGTAGGATCCTAGAGTTTAAGGTTGTGGTTAGATTTATCTTAATTACTTTCTTGTAGTTGCAGATTCTTGCAAGGGGTATAATCGCAAGTATGTATTAGTCCAAGTTAGGGCAGTACATTACCATAGGTTCACCTATCAAAACAATAAAGACTAATCAGTTGTATGAAGCAAAAGAACTTTTCGAAATTCCCGTGTGTCCTCAAGAACGTTTGGTTATCATAAGTAAACCAACCGGCTTGTCCTTTGCTCTAGAAAGGATTGGGCCACTTGCTGCAATTATTATTACTGTCTTTTATTTACTTTTATTTTATTTATCTGTCTACTAGTATTTAGAGTGAATCCTTCATCCAAACTGCTTGTCAACACCTTCAGCTCCTTGTAGGGATCGACACTCTTATTTATCGCAAGTACTACGATACACCCCTGATGGAGTGTGGACACACGTTCGTTGGGAGACCCCAAGAGGAAGGTATGAAGAACACAGTAGCAAGTTTCCCTCAGAAAGAAACCAAGGTTGAATCAACCAGTAGGAGGAAGGAGTAACTTCAGAAGGTTGATGCAGCTGAGATGGCAGGGCACACTACCGGTTCAGCAGCAACGTGGAACCTACACAACACAATTCAATCACTTATCCCCAACAAAGCAGTGAGGTTGTGAATCTCACCGATTTTGCTGAACACAAAGAGGTTAAATGTATGATGTGGAAAACAGTATGAGAACAGTATGAAAGCAGTAGCAGCAGTGTGAAAACAGTAATCGCAGTGCGAAAACAGTGGAAGAAGTATGTGTACTATCAGTATGAGAAAATGGACCGGGGCCCATAGTTCACTAGTGGTGTCTCTCCATGAAAGATAAATAACATGTGTGGTGAACAAATTACAGCTGGTCAATTGACAGAAATGAAGGTTGCACTGTAGTGCATATGCAAGACATAAAGATTACTATGTGATTCATGTGGACATTACAACAAGATACATAGACCGTCATCCAACTGTGTCTATGACTAATAATCCACCCTACGAATATCATCTGAACAAACGTTGGGTATTAAGTTGCAAGCAACAGATTATCGCAGTAAGCAAAGTGTGTAATTTAAACAATGTAAACTAAGTAAACACCTGTTGTTTTCTCCCTAATGGCAATAGCACATCCTCCATCTGTCACGTTTCAGTCACTCGAGCACAGATGCAAAAGGAGGCATGAACCCACTATCGAGCATAAATACTCCATCTTGGAGTTACTAGCATCTGCTTGGCCAGAGCTTCTACTAATAACGGAGAGCATGCAAGATCATAAATAACATATGCATGAAGATAACATGATAGATTGATAATCAGAAGACGTAGCATTCAACATTCATCAGATCCGAGCAAACACAAGATGTAGCATTACATAAAGATGATCTCGATCATGTAGGGAAGCTCACGAGATCTAAACATGAGGTACAAAGTGGAGAAGACAACCATCTAGCTACTTATATGGACACGTAGTCCAGGGATGAACTACTCACGCATCACTTTGGAGGAGGGCATGGTGGTGTAGACCCTCCGATGATGAATTCCCCCCCTGGCAGGGTGCTGGGGAGAGCTCCAGAACCCTGCCAATCTCGGGATGACGATGACGGCAGCCTCGGGTTTTTCTCGAGAGAAAGTGGTATATTTTTAGGGTTGATGTATCGGGGGGGGTATAAATAGGCGAAAGGGCGATGGTTGTGGACGCCTGAGGGGCCCACACGACCCACAGGCGTGGCCAGGGGGTGCCACCCTAAGGTGTGGCCCCCCTCCGGGCCTCTTCGGGACTTCGTGGAACCTTCGAGAATTCTAAGACTTCCGGGCTTTGAATTTTCCAATTCTGAGAATATTTCTAGAACAACTTTTCTGAAACTAAGAACAGCAGAAAACAGGGAACTGGCTCTATGGCATCTTGTCAATAGGTTAGTCCGGAAAATCAATAAAAATGACATAAAGTGTATAGCAAACATGTAGGAAACAACATGAAAACAACATGGAACATCAAAATTAAGGATACGTTTATGACGTATCAACATTCCCAAGCTTAGTTCTTACTCGTCCTCGAGTAGGTAAGCGATAAAACACATTATTTCTGAGGTGACATGCTACCAACATAAACTTGATCATCAAAAAACCGTAAAATCATAAGTAAGCTAAGATAATAGAACTTCAACACAATCATGATAAATAAAATTTTAACAATAAAGCATAGCAATTACCTTGCATCATGAGAAGTAACACAAATAAAATTTCATGAATAATAATGCACTAAAAGATATACGTTTGTTTCAAGCATAGAGATAACATGTCAAAGTGATATTTCGCTTGTCCTTAAGAGCAGGGAAAAACATAAATGCCAGGACACCTTCGAAGTTCATGAGGAAGACTAGAACAAATAATTAGAGAACAAACAATAACACATCATGAATAAATTAATAATGTTTCTAGGACAAATGCATATTAAACTCAGAATGGTAACTATGCTCTCTCAACTAGGAATAAAGTTAGAAGATGGAGACTCAACATAAAATTAAAAGAAAGGCCCTTCGAAGAGGGAAGCAGGGATCAACTCATGTGCTAAAGCTTTTTATATTATTCAACAGAGGTATTGAATTTTTTTAAGCGAGGTGTATGATTATGTAAATGAATGGTAAACATAAAATACAAGAGCGGCTCCCATTGAAGGACGCATCTGGGTAGAAGGTCATCCCTCTTTCTCTTTTGTTTACACAATTATGCTTTGACTGATAAATCAGGGGCCAAAATAGTGAAGAGAATTTGTTGTATTACTTTGGGGCTGGGCACCACGCTGCCAGCTCTTCTATCAATTGGATAAGCGGATGAAGCCACTAGTACAGGGTGTGAAGGTTCAATCAACAAGTGAGATAAAGATTCTCTATTTACGTCCTCATGAGCTAAAACAGGAGCACAAAACAGGAGTAATTTTGAAAGTTCTAAAGGTAACACATGAGCAATTTACTTTGGAGTGGAGGTTAAATACCACATGTAGGTAGGTATGGTGGACACATTTGTCATACTTTGGTTTTTGGGAGTTGTATGCACGAGTAGAGCTCATACTCAGTACAGGTGGAGGCTAGCAAAAGACTAGGAGCAACAAATCAAGAGAGCATAAGAGCCATAATCATGCATAGCGACATAAACGTCATTAATCAAAGCATAAGTGGTACCACAAGTTCAAAAACTAAATGATCATAGAGGCTATAAGTGACTAGTTCATACTCATAAGCATGGTGCGAGCATGCGCCAAGTCAACCAAATAAAACGTTCAAAGGAGAACACCACAAATTTATGCTTCAAAATGACAAGAACAACTCATGATTCTTTCAATTTCACATTAAACACTCTCAGCTATTTTAGACTAATCATGCTACTAAATAACCACTAGGATTTAGAATTAAAATAACATCTAGTATTATACGAAAAAGTCTAGCCACAGTCTATACAAGCTTCTACTAGCATCGTTATGAATTCTACTACAAGAAGCAGTTTCTTTTCCCAACAAGCACCATAAAAAATATGGTTTAACTAAAACTCTCTAAATGATACAGCTATAAAACATGATAGTACTCACATAATACTACTAAAACTAACAGCTCTGAATAAGAGATGCAATGAAAACAAGAGCTAAACATGAATTTTTGCAGCAGCTAGAAGAAAAACTAAGAATACGAGCATAATGAGTATTCAAACAAAAAAGTGGAGCGTGTATCTCTCCCAAACAAGGAATTCTAGGGTCCAACTATATTAATGCAGCAAGGAAAACAAAATAAAACAAGAGAAAACAAAAGAAAAACAAACATACGCTCCAAGTAAACTTCATATGATGTGACCGAATAAAAATATAGTTTCACTAGAAGTGGCCTGATAAATTGTTGATGAAGAACAATATTAGATGCTTGAGTCTTCTTAAAATTTGTTTGTTGAACCACGGGGGCATCCTCAAGCTTTGCCTTTGCACTCTTCTTGATCACATTGTATCATCCTCTTCTCTTGACCCTTGAAAACTTCCTTCACACCACACTCAAAGAGTAATTCACATTAGAGGGTTAGTGCAAGAATAAAACTCCATGGGTTATGTATGGGCACAAGTGCTATTGATACTTTTAAACATTAGCTACAGACACTGATGTGTCGTGAAACAAATAAATCCACTTGACATCGTAATAGAGCAAATGCAAGAAAAATGGCAGAATCTGTCAAAACCAGAACAGTATGTAAAGACGAAAGTTTTCTAGGAACTTACGTTGCTCAGATAAAAAACTTAAAGAACGAAAAACTTGCGGAATTAGCTGAGGAATAAGAACAAAAAAATTCAGGTCATGTTGATCTTTCTGTGAATTATGCGATTTTTTACGGTGGACAGTAGAAATTTGTTTCCTGCGGAGAAATCCAAAACCAACTCAAATCTCGTCAGAAACTTTACTTGGCACAACTAGTACATGAAAATAAAGATACAAAGGAGTTTCTACAGAAGTATACAACCCCTTTACATCGAAAAAAATAGAGAAAAATAAAGCAAAAATAAAACCATGGGTTATCTCCGAAGAAGTGATGTTCTTTAACGCCTTTTAGCTAGGCCCATTAAAGTGGAATCAAGTGTTTTCAAGTGAAGCAGCATCCAAATTGTAATTTGTTCGAATAATAGAATAAAAAGGCAACTTCATTCTCTTTCTAGGAAAGTGTTCCATACCTTTCTTGAGTGGGAATTGAAATTTAATATTTCCCACTTTCATATCAATAACAACACCAACTGTTATAAGAAAAGGTCTTCCCAAAACAATTGGACAAGAAGAATTGCATTCAATATTCAAGACAACAAAATCATTGGGGACTTTATTATTATTAACCATGATAAGAACATCATCAACTCTCCCCAAAGGTTTCTTTCTAACATTATTAATAAGACGAACATCCAAATAACAGGGTTCCAAGGGTGGTAAATCAAGAATATCATAAAGTTTCTTAGGCATAACAAAGATACTAGCACCAAGATCACATAGAGAATTGCAATAAAAATCACTCACTTTGATTTTAATGATAGGTTCCCATCCATCATCTAACTTCCTCGGGATAGAGGCTTCACATCCTAATTCATCCTCTCTAATTTGCATGAGAGCATTTGTAATATGATTTGTGAAAGCCATATTCATCGTACTAGCATTAGGACAACTAGGAAGATTTTGTAGGAACTTAATCACGTCAGTTATGTTGCAATCATCAAATTCAAGATCATTTTTATCAAAGGTAATGGGACCATTGTCTCCCTTGTTTCTAAAAATTTCAGCACTTTTATCAGGAATATTTTTAGCAGTTTGAGGCAGTTTTGCATTTTTTAATAGCAGAAGTGGGATTATTTCCAACACCAACTACTTTAAAATTGATAGTAGAAGGTTTACTAGCATGATAGGCTTCAGTTTTACTAGTGGTGGTAATGGTTCAAACATTAGCTATATTATTCTTTCTAGCTATTTCATCTTCTCTTTCCCATCTAGCATCCAATTCAGTTAACATCCTAACATTATCATCAATTTGAATTTGGATGGCATTAAAAGTTTTGCTTTGTTTAACATCATGAGGCATAACCTTTAGTTTTAGAAAATCAACATCTAGAGCAAGGCTATCAACTTTAGAAGCAAGAACATCAATTTTGCCAAACTTTTCCTCAACAAATTTATTAAAAGAAATTTGTGTACTAATAAAATTCTTGAGCATGTTTTCAAGATCATAGAGTACACTTTTATTGTTGTTGTAAGAATTAACATAAGCATTACTATTATTTGGAGGATATGGCCTATAATTGTTGCTACAAAAATTATTCCTATAAGCATTGGTGTTGAAATTATAAGTTCACATCGACATGCTCTTCTTGAGAAACCAAAGAGGCTAAAGGAACATTATTTGGATCAATAGGATCATGGCTATTAACAAGCATAGACATAATAGCATCAAGTCTATCACTCAAAGAGTAGGTTTCTTCAATAGAATTTACCTTCTTACCAGTTGTAGCCCTCTCATTGTGTCATTCGGAATAATTTACCATCATATTATCAAGAAGCTTTGTTGCTGACGCCAAGGTCATGGACATAAAGGTTCCTCCACCAGCTGAATCTAGAAGGTTTCTTGAAAAAAAAGTCAGCCCTGCATAAAAGGTTTGGATGATAATCCTAGTAGTCAGTCCATGAGTGGGACAATTCTTTACTAAAGATTTCATTCTTTCTCAATCTTTAGCAACATGATCATTATCAAGTTGCATAAAATTCATAATGCTACTTCTTGAAGATATAATCTTAGCAGGAGGATAATATTTCCAATGAAAGCATCTTTACACTTAGTCCAAGAATCAATACTATTTCTAGGCAAAGATAGCAACCATTCTTGAGATCTTCCTCTCAAAGAGAAAGGAAACAATTTCAGTTTAATTATATCTCTATATACATCTTTATACTTTTGCATCTCACATAGTTGAACACACTTATTAAGATGGGCAACATCATCATTCGTACTAACACCAGAAAATTGCTCTCTCATAACAAGGTTTAATAGGGCATGCTTTATCTCATAAAAATCAACAGTAGGAGCAGGTGGAGCAACAAGGTGTGCTAATGAAATCATATTTTTTGGTCCTAGTAAAGTCACACAACTTAGTGTTCTCAGGGGCAGTCATTTTAACAAGACTAAAAATAGGAATAAAACTACAACTAGAATAAGAACTAATTTTTGTGTGTTTTTTATAAAGAGAAGCAAACAAGAAGAAATAAAATAAACTAAGCAAAATGAAAACAAAGTGAAGAGATTGGAAGTGAGAAACTCCCCTTGCAGAGATTCTCTTCCTCCCCGGCAATGGCGCCAGAAAATTCTTGATGGAGTGTGGACACAAGTTCGTTGCGAGAACCCAAGAGGAAGGTATGAAGAGCACAGTAGCAAGTTTCCCTCAGAAGGAAACCAAGGTTGAATCGACCAGTAGGAGGAAGGAATAACTTTAGAAGGTTGATGCAGCTGAGATGGCAGGGCACACTATCAGTTCAGCAGCAACGTGGAACCTACACAACACAATCAAATCACTTTGCCCCAACGAAGCAGTGATGTTGTCAAACTCACCGGTTTTGCTGAACAAAAAGAGGTTAAATGTATGGTGTGGAAAGCAGTATGAGAACAATATGAAAGCAGTAGCAGCAATGTGAAAAAAGTAATCGCAGTGTGAAAACAGTGGAATCAGTATGTGTATTATCAGTATGAGAAAATGGATACGGGTCCACAGTTCACTAGTGGTGTCTCTCCGTGAAATATAAATAACATGTGTGGTGAACAAATTGCAGCTGGGCAATTGACATAAATGAAGGCTGCACCGTAGTGCATATGCAAGACATAAAGATTACTATGTGATTCATGCGGGCATTACAACAAGATACATAGATCGTTATCCAACTTCGTCTATGACTAATAATCCACCCTACGAATATAATCCGAACAAACATTGGGTATTAAGTTGCAAGCAACAGATTATCGCAGTAAGCAAAGTGTGTAATGTAACAAAAAAATAGTTTACGTTATAGCTGTTATTTATTTGCTTGCTTTTATTTTGCTAAAATGAGTATTCCTGAAGTAGAGGTTCGTTCTTTTAGGCAACAAGGGGGAGAGAGTTTAAAAAATGCTTGGTATAGAATAAATGATGCTCATAATAGGTGCACAAAACGTATTCTACCTTGATACTCCTGAGAAATTTTTATGTTGGTATTTCTGGCTGGTATAGGCATGTGTTAGATAATCTTACGGGTGAAAATTTTCTAGGAGCTCCTGCCTTGGAAGGATGCAATTTGATTGAAAGTTTAGTAGGAGCACCCCTCGTTACAACTGTTAAAACTTAGACCACTTTGGAGGATGTTATTGATAAACTAAACTATTTGGAAATGAACTTACCAATTTTCCTTGATAATGCTAGCAAAGTTAATGAACCAATAATTACTATTGATAAAAGAATCACTAATCTACAAGCTAGCAACACTCATGATGATCAAAATATTAGGATTGGTAAATTAGAGGAGGCTATGGGAACTTTAAGCTCAACTTTTTCATCTCTTAAATTCAAAAAGGATAAAGCCTTTGTGGGAAAGGAGCAAAGATTCATGTATATTCCCAAGATAACTAAACCTAAATCTCAATATGTGCTGAAAATTGCTAAAACAATTAAATAAACTAAAATTGGCCTTCATGTTGAATCTTCAGAAACACCTAGAGTGCCTAATGCTGCAAATAATGATTTAGAGGAAGTTATTGATGTTTATTCTTCTTCACTTGAAAATACTTGAGTTTCCTTTTTATGCCTAGCTGAAAGGCGTTAAAGAAAGGCGCTACCGGGAGACAACCCGTTTTATTTCGTTGTTTTCAACCCGTTTTCTTTCGTTTTCTTTGGTGTGCTTTGCACCTGGGTGTTGTCTATTTCCTTAGCAACCCTGCTGTGTCTTTTCTTTTGAGTTTTTGTTGAGCCAAGTAAAGCTTCTAGTGGAAAGTTGAGGCTATATTTCGGATTTCTACGCAGGAAACAGATTTCTGCTGTCCACTGTTTATTCCGTATAAAATCACAGAAAATTCAAAATGAGCTGAGTTTTTTGTGCGTAATCCTGGGTATATACGCAACGTTTCTTAGTTGACCACTTTTTGATTTGAGCAACAGAAGATTTTCAAAAAAACCATCTTTACCTGCTGTCATGTTTTGACAGATTTCTGCCAATAATTGGATTTGCTTCTTAATCGCTTTCTTTTGGCGTTCTTTTGAGAAAAAGAGTTTTAAAAGAAGTTGTGACAGTAGCTAATGTGGTTTTGAGTGTTAGACATGTGTTGAAACTGAACCATGTGAATTTATTATTTCGATTGCACTAACGTTTCTAATGAAGATTGTGAGAAGTTTGGTGTGAAGGAAGTTTTCAAGGGTCAAGAGAAGAGGATTATATGACGTGATCAAGAAGAGTGAAAATCCTAAGCTTGGGGATGCCCGGTGGTACATCCCAGAAAATTCCAAGAACACTCAAGCGTCTAAGCTTGGGGACGCCCAAGGTATCCCCAAATTATCATGTCACTTCTAGTGAAACTATATTTTTATCCGGTCACATCTTATGTGCTTTACTTGGAGCGTCTTTTATTTTTGTTTTCAGTTTGTTTTTGTTTTTTCTTTCATTTTGTTTTTACTTTTTCAATAAACTTGGCTGGACCCCAGCATTCTTTTATTGGAGAGTGACACGCTCCGCTTTTTCATGAGAATACTTTGTATTCTTAATCTCTGCATGCTTGCTGCATTTATTTAGCTCTTGTTTTGCATGCATCTCTTATTAGAGTTGTTAGTTTTAGTAGTATTGTGTGAGTACTCTAATTTTTTATTGCTGTAGCATTTAGAGAGTTTTTGTTAAAACATATTTTGTATGGTGCTTGTTGGGAGAAAGAAACTGCTGTTTAAAATAGAATTTATACTAGTGCAAGTAGAAGGTTGTATAGACTGTTGCTAGAACTTTTCCATGCCATGCTAAATGTTATTTTAATTCTAAATCTTTGTGATGTTGAGTAGCATGAATAACCTAAAATAGATGAGAGTGTTTAATATGTCATTGAAAGATTCATGAGTTGTTCTTGTCACAAGGAAGCATAAATTTTTGGTATTCTCTTTCGAATGTTTTATTTGGTTGACTTGGCGCATGCTCACACCATGTTTATGACTAAAAACCAGTCACGAATAGCCTCCATGAACACTTAGAAGGCATACGATCGCCTGGATTGGTCCTTTCTTCGACAGGAGCTCCAACGTCGGGGCTTTGATGGGCGGTTCATCACGTGGATTATGCAACTTGTCATGAGTGGTAATACCGCGATCAATATTAATGGTGACATTGGCCCCTATTTTAGATCATCATGTGGGGTGAGACAAGGGTATCATATTTCCCCCCATTCTCTTTGATCTGGCCGTTGACGCCTTAGCAGCCATCTTGGACAAAGCTAGAGGCGCTGGCCATATCTCGGGGGTGGTTGGCCACCTCATCCCAGGAGGCGGGATCACCCACCTTCAGTACGCAGATGACACTATGATTATGGTGGAGGGCTCGGAGTTAGATATTGTCAACCTTAAGTTCTTTTTGTTGTGTTTTGAGGCCATGTCGGGCCTCAAAATTAACTTCGACAAGAGTGAGGTGGTCGTCCTCGGATATACCCAGGAGGAACAGCAGCGGATAGCGGACAACCTCAATTGCAGGTTGACCACCTTCCCTGTTAACTATCTGGGAGTGCCTCTGAGTGACTCCAGGATTCTCATCAAGGACCTTCAGCCTACGATGGGAAGGGTGAGAAAGAAGGCAGACCCCTGGCGTGGACGCTTTACTTCCAAGGGAAGCAAGTCCGTACTGATCGGGGCCTGCCTATCTAGTATCCCCTCCTATCTGATGGGGATTTACTTCTTGCCAGAGGGAGTCCATGCAACCTTTTACAAGGAACTCTCTCGCTTCTTCTGGCAGGATGCGAACGGTAATCAGAAATACCACATGGTTAAGTGGGCGGATGTGTGCGCCCCAAAGATTTTGGGGGCATAGGGATTCTGGCGTCCCGAAAGATGAATGTGGCCCTCATGCTGAAATGGGTGTGGCGCATTCTATGGGAAGAGGTCGATCTCTCGCTCCAGCTCCTTAAGGCCAAATACCTGCAGGACCTCCCACTCCTTGCCTGTGACCGTCAGGACGGATCTCTATTTTGGAGATCCATTCAGTCCATTAAGCAGGATATTAGGAAGGGTGCTAGGTTTAGGGTTGGGAATGGCCGAGGGACTATGTTCTGGCTGGATCCTTGGCTTCGCGAGAGGGCGCTCCAGCTCGAGTTCCCGAGGCTCTTCGCTATTTTCTCGGAGCCCACCCTGCTGGTAGCGTCGGCGGTCCTGAATGTGCATTAGAACATAGTGTTCCGACGCAATTTTGGGCCGGCTGAGGCTGCTGAATGGGAGGTCCTCAGGGGCGAGCTACCTGACTCCCTTCGAGGGGGGCCTGACCAGGTGACCTGGTCACTAGCCCCCTCGGGATCATTTTCGGTTAAGTCGGCGTATAGGGCCCAGTTCTCTGAGCCAGTTAGGTCGTGGGCGTCCCCTCTCTGGAAGGCCCCACTCCCGTTGAAGATTAAGATCTTCGTCTTGAAACTCTTATGGGATAGGCTGCCTTCTGGGACTGAGGTGGCGAAACGCCATGGCCCGGGGGATGGTTTATGCCCCTTATGTAGGTGCCCGGAGTCCAGTACACACATCTTCCTCATGTGTCCCGCTGCCCGGTTTCTGTGGAACTTCGCCCATGAGGCGTTGTGATGAGGACATCCCTAGTTCTTCACCTATTGTTGAACATGAAGATCCTCCAATCAAAGCTAATGAAGTTAGAATTGGTCCAATGACAAGATCAAGAACCAAGCTACTTCAACAACATGTGAATTCACTCCTACTTGAGTATAATGTTTATAATTGTGAGAACTTTATACTACCTAAATCATTGCATCTATGTGTTCTTAGGTTTATTGATAACACAAACATTAATGGAGATCATGGAGAGAAGATACACATGGATGGAGATGAGCTAGAAGAGGAGATGGTGATCAAGTGCTAAGGATGGTGAAAACAAGCATTGCAATTATTATTTCACAAGGGGATGAGTGCCTCCACAAGGTGAAATGCACTCATTGATGGACAAGCATGAGGAGGGCACCCACATAGAAGATCAATGCGCCATAATAGTGTTAGGTTTGGTTTCCATAACCATAGTGGCCGAATTCCTTGTGTGGGAATCGGTTTGTATCCATAATTGTGAGTTCTAGTCCTAGTAGGAGTCCTCATCCTAGTAGGGGGAGGATTGCTTGCGCAAGGAACCTTGTGGCCGCACCCCCTCCACCTATATATGTTGGCCACCTGCGTGTGGATCAATTAGACTACGTTAAACCCAAAAACCCTAGACCTCTAGATTGAAACTGCTTGTAAGCCTTTCATCTGGGAGTTCATCTGCAAACTTTACGTGTTACCTGCTGTTCCACTGGGAATAAGACGGTACATGACCACTAGTAGTCGGTGGATTACTTGTGCAAGAGTGTGGAGTTGATAATATCCTTGGGGTTGCTATCTTTTGCATTGGCATCAGGGATCAGCCGGGAGAGTTCTTAGTGGCGCACTAGTTATCATACAGAAGTTATCTGTGAGTTCACTGAGAATATTGGGCCACCCCTTATCATCTTGGTATCAGATTTACAGGTTGCCTCGGTGAGCTATCATAATTTCCCTTTAGATTTGAGTGTTTTTTTTCCTATCCAGAAAATTGCCCCACAAAAATAGTTCTAGTCATTGCCATAGCCTAGATATCACCTTAGTTTCATTACTTTTGCTGTCATTGTGTTAGATTTTGTGTTGCTTTTTCTCGTTTTTTTAGTTTTCTATTTTTCGGCTAGGTTTAGGGTTTTTGTTCATCTAGCCGAGATCCTATCAAAAAACATCAAAAAAAAAAATCCGCTGCCACTTGCCCTAAAACACCACGGGTTCCCCTCTATTTTTCCTAGTCTAGCCCTACTCGGATTGCTATTCGGAAGCTACTAGGTTGGTTTGGGTTCCTAGCTACAATCGGATTCGAGGAGGGGTGGGTTTTCATCCGCAATTTTTCCTACCAAAAACGGTCCCTAGTCCCTCTCGGATTCCTACCCTACCACGACACGGATTCGTGCGATTTTCTGCCGTGCTCATAAGCTGCTGCCGCGCGCGCCCACACACACACAACCCACGGCAGCAAATCTCTGCCGCCGCTGCCGCGCTCTACAGCCCGCTGCCGCGCGCACACACCCACAGCACAGACGGCAGAGTTTCTCTTCCGTGCGCGCCTGCTGCTGCTGTTTCTCTGCCGCGGTACGGAAAACCTTCGTTTTCTCTGCCGTGGTACCAAAACCGCCTGTTTCTCTGCCGTGAGTGTTGTTTCCTGCCGTGAGCTCGTTTTCACCTAGAATTTTTCTGTTTTTCCTTGTTTTCTCACTAGGACTCATACATCCATACCTTGTGAACCTTAGCCACAGCCTTTCTACAGCATTATAATAGGAACTTGCCCACAAGTATAGCTATTTTGTGCTCTGACAGGTTGCTCATTTTTCATCACCACCATTGTGTTCACTTGTGTTTGGTAAATTGTTGCTCCTAGCTTAGTGTAAGGCCATTGGAAAAATACAAAAAAAATAGAAAAAGCAAAAAGTATAAAAAAAAGAGAAAAGAGAAAAAGAACAAAGTGCAAAAGGCCATATCATTGCTATTGTTTACTAGTTGAGCTTGCCATTGTGACACTTGGTTTTTCATTGAGCAATCTTGTGCATGTCAATTAAGAGCCTAGCTAGTGACTTTCTAGTGCATTGCAAATTTCATACACATATTGCTTTGCCACATTTGTCTCCATTGTGTGAGTTTCCTTGGGTATTTTATATCTTCACTAAGACAGCAAATAGGATTGTTACTTTGGTGATTGTTAGGTATCCATACCAAGCCCCACTAAATAACCTTGTTTGCCTTTGTGAGAGTTAAAAACCTGGGTATTCTCTCTTTCACACCAAAGCACTTTAATTGCCTCTACTTGTGGTAAGTATCTCTATTCACTTTGGAGTGGTAAGATATCCTATTGTTTTGCTAGATTCTTGAGTGAGTTGAGAGAGGCACCACAACCTATACTTGTTTTATTGTCACTAACCTTCTAATGGATCTTTCTAGTGGTGATCTTGTGCAACAAAAGAAGGACCAATCCGAGGGAGTGAATTGGAGGGAGTATGAGGCATTAAGGGATGTGTTGACAAAGAAATTGGATGATAATGAGGAACACTACAAGAAATATGTTAATGAAGCTTGTGATCCTGTTTATGAGATAGTTAATGGCATGGAGAAGAAAGTGGAGGAAACCAATAAAGTGGCCGAGACCAATACTGCTCAATTGAGAGTAATGCAAGATTCTATTGATGCCATCAACAATACCATGACTGATCTTCAAAGATTGATTCAAACTCGGTTGCCACCTATTGATGATGACAATGCTAGTGTCCATAGTGATGCAAATAATGAGGAGGAAGCTAATTTTGGCCGTGGAGCTAGAGGAGAAAGAGGAAGAGGAGGTTTTCAAGGCCGAGCTAGGCGTGTGCCTTTGCCCAATGCTAATGACAATAGAGAAGATATATTGGGTAAACCCAAATTTTCTATTCCATCTTTCAGCTTTGATACTATGGATGTGGAAGAATTCTTGCTATGGGAGTTGAAAATTGAGAAGCTTTGGAGATTGCATGATTACAATGAGGATAGAAAGATCAAGTTAGCATCTTCTGAGTTTGATGGATATGCTCTTAGATGGTGGGACAATTTAGTGAGAAAGAGGCATAATGATGGTGAGTTACCCATTGCTACTTGAAACACTATGAAGAGGCTCATGAGGGAAAGATTTGTACCCCCCAATTATATAAGGCAACAATTTGACAAATTACAACAATTAAAGCAAGGTCTCAAGACAGTTGATGCTTATTATCAAGAGATGGAATTGATTATGCAAAGAGGCCGTGTGGTAGAGCAAGATGAGCAAACAATGCAAAGATTTCTTTCAGGATTACATTATAGGATCAAGGGCATTGTGAGGCATTATCAATATGCTAATATGCATGATCTACTCCATCATGCTAGAGAGGCCGAATCACATCTACTTGAGGAAGCACAAAATTCAGCTAGAACAAGGAGTAGATTCCCATTGAGATCATCTATTACTCCTTGTGTGCCACCACCACCACCTCCATCATCAAATTTTAGAGGTGCTCCATCATCCAAATCCGAGCCTAGTGTGGCTAATACAAGGAAAACATCACAACCAACAGCAAGTGCCTCGGGTTCTAGTGCTCCTACTACAAGGAATAGAGATATTACATGCCACACATGTGGAGGAAAAGGGCACTTCAAGAGGGATTGTCCAAATTCAAAAGTGATGATTATCAATGAGAACAATGAGTATGAGACAGGTGATGATGTTGATCCCAATGATCTTGATGATGATGATGGATATTTGAGTGATTCTCCTTTGGATGCTTATGCTACTACTATGCCTTCTATTGTTTGCACCCAAAATTCATTGAGTGTGGTGCCGAGTCCTGAAAATCAAAGGTGCAATCTATTTCAAACAAAGGATGTTATTGGTCCCAACATGGCTTGCAAAGTCATTATTGATGGAGGGAGTTGTAGAAACTTGGCAAGCAAGGATTTATGTGCCAAGTTGAACCTAAAATACTTACCACATCCGAGCCCGTATCATATACAATGGTTGAGTAGCACTGGACAAATGAAGGTATCTCATATGGTGAGAGTGGAGTTTCAAATTGGACCTTACAAGGATGCTACTGAGTTTGATGTGGTTCCTATGACAGTGTGTCACCTATTATTGGGAAGACCTTGGCAATTTGATAGAAGTGTGAAGCATGAAGGAAGAGCTAATACTTATGAGTTGAATCATCATGGGAGGACTATTATTTTGAGACCTATGACTCCACAACAAATTGTAAATGAGTCCCAATCCAAAATTGCTATGAAAGTGGAAAAAGAGAGAGAGAGGGATGAGGGAACACCAAAAATACAAGCCATGGGGAGTGATAGCAAAACCAATTCGAGTGGTAAAATGAGAGAGAACCTATTATGCATGTTATCCACTAAAGAGGATTTGAGGGAATTTAAGGATGATCCTTCACTAGTCCCTATTGTGCTTATTCACAAGGGAGAGATTTTAGTTTCTAATGACATGACCCCTATTCCTCTTGGTGTTTCTAATGTTTTGCAGGACTTTGAGGATGTTTTTCCACAAGATGTGCCCTCAGGATTGCCACCATTGAGAGGAATTGAACATCAAATTGATTTGATCCCGGGAGCATCTCTCCCAAACCGAGCCCCTTATAGAACCAATCCACAAGAAACAAAGGAGATCCAAAAGCAAGTACAAGAACTATTGGACAAAGGTTATATTCGGGTTAGTCTTTCTCCTTGTGCCGTTCCCGTTATTTTGGTTCCTAAGAAAGATGGTACTTGGCGCATGTGTGTAGATTGTAGAGCAATTAATAACATCACTATTCGTTATCGTCATCCTATACCACGTTTAGATGACATGTTAGATGAATTAAGTGGTGCTACTCTTTTCTCTAAAATTGATTTGCGTAGTGGATACCATCAAATAAGAATGAAAGAGGGAGATGAATGGAAAACTAATTTTAAGAAAAATTTTGGTTTATATGAGTGGTTAGTAATGCCCTTTGGTTTAACTAATGCACCTAGTACTTTCATGAGATTAATGAACCATATTTTGAGAGACTTTATTGGTAGATTTGTGGTAGTTTATTTTGATGATATTCTCATATATAGCCACAATGAACATGACCACATGGATCATATTAGACAAGTTTTGCAAGTGCTAAGAACTAATAAATTGTATGGAAATCTTGAGAAGTGCACTTTTTGCAAAGATAAGGTTATATTTCTTGGTTATGTTGTTTCTAAGCATGGAATTGAAGTTGATCAATCTAAAATTGAAGCTATTCGAAATTGGCCAATTCCAACTAATGTGAGTCAAGTTAGAAGTTTTAATGGGCTTGCTAGTTTCTATAGAAGATTTGTGCCTAATTTTAGTACAATTGCTGCCTTTTTAAATGATCTAACTAAAAAGGGTGTTAATTTTGAATGGGGTGTTTCTCAAGACATTGCTTTTGATACTTTGAAAGAGAAGTTGATTTCGGCCCCATTACTTATGCTTCCAAATTTTGATAAACAATTTGAGATTGAGTGTGATGCTAGTGGCATAGGTATTGGAGGTGTGCTCATGCAAGAAAAGAAACCTATTGCCTATTTTTCTGAAAAATTGAATGGTGCACAATGAAATTATTCTGTTTATGATAAGGAATTATATGCACTTGTGAGAGTTTTAGAGGTATGGAAACATTATTTGTGGCCTAAAGAATTTATTATACATAGTGATCATGAAGCATTGAAATTTTTAAAGTGCCAAAATAATTTGAATAAGAGACATGCTAAGTGGGTTGAGTTCATTGAATCTTTTCCATACATCATAAAACATAAAAAGGGATTGGATAATGTAGTTGCTGATGCTTTGTCAAGGAAAAATATGTTACTCTCAAATTTAGAAATCAAGGTTTCGGGTTTGGAGGGTATTAGAGATTTATATGATGAAGATAATGAATTTTCTATGCCATTTAATAAATGTGTTAATACTAAAGCATGGGAAAAATTTCATATTCATGATGGGTACTTGTTTAGAGCTAACAAATTGTGTATTCCCGAGTGTTCTTTGCGTTTATTTTTGATCCAGGAATCTCATAGTGGAGGATTGATGGGACACTTTGGAAGAGAGAAAACATTGTTGATGTTGGCAGAAAATTTCTATTGGGCACATATGAGAAGAGATGTGTATAGATTGGTGCAAAGATGCATTACTTGCAACAAATCCAAATCAAAATTGAAGCCCCATGGATTATATACACCATTGCCATCACCAAGTACACCATGGGAAGATATTAGCATGGATTTCGTGTTGGGATTGCCAAGAACAAAAAGAGGACATGATTCTATCTTTGTGGTTGTAGATAGATTTTCAAAGATGGCTCATTTTATTCCATGCCACAAGAGTGATGATGCTTCTCACATTGCCAATTTGTTCTTTAGAGAGATTGTGAGATTGCATGGAGTTCCAAGGACTATAGTTTCAGATAGAGATGTCAAGTTCATGAGTTACTTTTGGAAGACACTTTGGGGTAAGCTTGGCACCAAGCTATTATTTTCTACTACTTGCCACCCCCAAACTGATGGACAAACCGAGGTGGTTAATAGAACATTGTCCACATTGCTAAGAGGTATGATCAAGAAGAATTTGAAGGAGTGGGAGGAGTGTTTGCCCCATGTGGAATTTGCTTACAATAGAGCTGTGCATTCAACTACTCAATTATGTCCTTTTGAGGTGGTGTATGGTTTCAAGCCTATTACTCCTCTTGATTTATTACCACTTCCTTTACATGAGAGAGTTAATATGGAGGCTTCAAAGAGGGCTGATTTTGTGAAAAAGATTCATGAGAAAACAAAAGAGGCCATTGAGAAGAAAGGAAAACATGTGGCTGAAAGAGTAAACAAGAAGAGGAAGGAGCTTATATTTCGGCCAGGAGACATGGTGTGGGTGCACTTTAGAAAAGATAGATTTCCCACATTGAGAAAGTCCAAGTTGATGCCTAGAGGAGCTGGTCCTTACAAAGTTATTTCAAGGATCAATGATAATGCATACAAGATTGACCTCCCAATTGATGAGTTTGGTGTTAGTAATTCTTTTAATGTGGCTGATTTGACACCTTACCATGGAGATGATTTAGCATCGAGGTCGATGCCTTTTCAAGAGGGGGAGGATGATGAGGACATCCCTAGTTCTTCACCTATTGTTGAACATGAAGATCCTCCAATGAAAGCTAATGAAGTTAGAATTGGTCCAATGACAAGATCAAGAACCAAGCTACTTCAACAACAGGTGAATTCACTCCTACTTGAGTATAATGTTTATACTTGTGAGAACTTTATACTACCTAAATCATTGCATCTATGTGTTCTTAGGTTTATTGATAACACAAACATTAATGGAGATCATGGAGAGAAGATACACATGGTTGGAGATGAGCTAGAAGAGGAGATGGTGATCAAGTGCTAAGGATGGTGAAAACAAGCATTGCAATTATTATTTCACAAGGGGATGAGTGCCTCCACAAGGTGAAATGCACTCATTGATGGACAAGCATGAGGAGGGCGCCCACATAGAAGATCAATGCGCCATAATAGTGTTAGGTTTGGTTTCCATAACCATAGTGGCCGAATTCCTTGTGTGGGAATCGGTTTGTATCCATAATTGTGAGTTCTAGTCCTAGTAGGAGTCCTCATCCTAGTAGGGGGAGGGTTGCTTGCGCAAGGAACCTTGTGGCCGCACCCCCTCCACCTATATATGTTGGCCACCTGCGTGTGGATCAATTAGACTACGTTAAACCCAAAAACCCTAGACCTCTAGATTGAAACTGCTTTTAAGCCTTTCATCTGGGAGTTCATCTGCAAACTTTACGTGTTACCTGCTGTTCCACTGGGAATAAGACGGTACAGGACCACTAGTAGTCGGTAGATTACTTGTGTAAGAGTGTGGAGTTGAGAATATCCTTGGGGTTGCTATCTTTTGCATTGGCATCAGGGATCAGCCGGGAGAGTTCTTAGTGGCGCACTAGTTATCATACAGAAGTTATCTGTGAGTTCACTGAGAAGATTGGGCCACCCCTTATCACGTTGGGGCCGACGTGGCAGGCGTCGGACCTCGGTGACTTCCTGGAGGGGCTTCTCGCCTCTTCTGGCTGGTGTGCGCGTCGATGATGTGGTCTCTGTGGACTACTCGCAATAAGATGGTGATTGAGAAGATTTTTCTGCGTCGTGCGTCTGACTCCTTGTTCCAGCAATGGTGTCCCCTTGAGGCGTGTTAGGCAGCGGGACAGGGCGCGGCTAGACGGCTACATCGACAGACTCCTCGCTGCCGCGCGCCGCATCGCCTCCCCGGTGCCCCCTTGAGGCGTCGCTTCCTCCCCCCCCCCCCCCGCGGTTGGCGGTTCCTCTACGGCTCCACCCACACCACCCCTCCCCCCTCGCCACGCTTCTTGATGTCTTTTTCTTGTTTGTCTTTGGGAAGTGTTGTTGATGTTTCCCTAGCAGTTACTTCCTGGGTGTGGTCTCGTGTTGTACTGGATAACTTTGTATGGATGTTCTGTTGGTTGATTTATTTATAAAGCGGGGCGAAAGCCTGTTTCGAGGGGAAAAAATAGGAAGACCCCACTACATGATTTTCCAGCCTTCTCATGAGGCCACGTCATCCCTATTTTCCCAACGATGTGCGGGCGATCACCCATAGTCCGCTCGCTTCCTGCATGTTTCTGTTTCCGCGTTTCGTCCACACATGGACCTGTTGTGGTACGTGGGATGTAGGAGACGCGCTGAACCCATGTCGCATTGACTCGACCGCCCGTTCCATCATGGTGCTCTCTTTATTACCGGCGTTATTTCCTCCTCTCCATCGACCTATGGCATCCTCGCTCACAAACCGCTCGATGCAGCCCAGTAGTCATCGTTCATCGTGCGCAAGAAACTGAGCCGCAGTCTCTATTGTTTAAAAACGTACCAGTGTTGTCATGAACAACCGGCGCTTCTGCCTGCTTGCGTTGCCACCTCTGGCACCAGAGTAGTAGGTGCCCGCTCCCAATTCTCCTTCCCCATTTTCTTTTTTCAATCCCTAAACTTATGTGCGTCAATCTAAGAGATTTTTCTCCGGCTTGAAAGCTGCTTGACGTTTTGCCTCTTAGGATTTTAGACAATGCGTGTTTCTGGCTGAAGTTAGGAGGCAGCATGTACGGCGTACGCATGCTGGACATCATGGGCAGGCTCGATCGATAGCAGGGGTGCTTTCATCCCTACACAAGTTCTTATCTCTTAATATATATAAGCACATGTATCTTCTATTATCTTACTCTTTTGCTAACTACATGTATTTTCTTCCGTGAAAGCTTCCCTGAGATTAATAAGGTGTACTAAATATGCTCCTTTGAATATTTTGTCAAATGTATTTGTTCCGACAGGTTGCCAATAGACGAGAACAACACTACCTGATACGTACCTGTACTATGTTCTGTGGAGTTCTCTATCAATTTTCCTTTGGGTTCATAGTAACCATTCAGAAGAAGGACTGCAGGACTGGAAAAGGTGGTGCCATCTGTTCGTCCATCCATTATACTGGACTGCAGTGCTCATCATGCATATTTATTTTCCAATCTACCTATGAGGTGTCTTCACTTTTCACAATTTCTGTTAAACATATTCGCTTCTATGTGGCCTATATATATGCAACACTTATGATGATCTCAAAATGTATGGATTCACAGCCTTTTGTGCAAATACAGTTAGATAATGTTGCGCCATCTGACAATTTTTCTTATGTCTTTCAACTCATGTTCATTCTTTCTCAATATTCTGAAAAAATATTATTATTCTAGACAGGCAGAGTGGATTCATTTCTATGGCTTTGGTCTAACTAGGCATGAAAAAACAGTAGTATATTTCCAAGTTCTTGCAAGTGCAACTTCTATTTCTAAATGTTCCTTTTCAGGTCTGAATAAATAGACTAGGTCAATCAAATTCTACGGATGGGCGTCTCGACCAAACTGTCCGAGCTAACTGCAGGAATTGGCTTATAATAGTAAAGTGAAGTACCAAATGACACGAGATTGGCAACATCTTTGCTTAAGATTGGAGGTTTGATCTTTATTAGAAAATATAAAGAGTATCAACCTGAATGACACCTCTTGGACTTTCTGCCGTATGTAGCTTTGTCTCATGATACAGTAATGCCTTACGGACCACTGCATATGTACTTCCACCTCCAACTCATCGACAGACATGAGCTCTCAAGATGTACAATAAGGAAATACAAAAGTCTAAGAGACAGTAAATGACCACTGCATCAAACTTATTGCAAGCATACTTGGATCTGATCATCATTTTTCAGAATTGACTACTCAAACATGGAAATGGACATGTCACGACTGTCATTTCCGATGACAAAATTATCTTGAAAGAAACAAATAGCTAAAAATCACTCATCGAGTACTTGGATCATGTAATAAATTGTGTATCGACATTCAAATAGTGAAATGCTCTGCTTCACTTGAAAGTTTTTTTCCAGATATCTCTATGGATTTGTATTCTAATACTTCACTAAAAGAATCCCGCCGCAACGCGCGGGGTATCATCTAGTAAACTAAATAGGTTATCCCCACTAACTATTTCTCTTAACATGCAGTCTATCCACATCAGCATGTGCCACATCAGCAAATAATTACGTGAAGCCATGTTACCATAAGACTACTCATAGTGGGGATTATCATATATTTGTATCACGTGTATGATACTAGTGTATGATACTACCCCTATAATGCATAGTATCATGTGGTAGTATCATAGCCACCTATTATTAATTGTTTTGTAGAATCCCAATAAAAATATGTGTACAATTCTTTTTTTGAAAAGGTAACCCAGCCTCTGCATCTGGTTGATGCATACGGCTTTTATTAAAATAATCATCCAAATTCATCTTAAAATCCAGAACTACTCACATAGGGACTCAACATCACCTATAGAGCTAACAAGCCGCAATATAAATGGCAAGCACTATGATAACAAATTATGAAACTCCATCGTCATGAGACTACCCAGCACCAAGACGTTTGCTAAGCAACCAGCCACCCTTGCTGAAGATAGCCTGAACGACCGCCATCAGTAGAGTGCATCCACCATCCAAACGAGCACGCTGGTCCTCCGGAAGAAGCAGAGACCATTGGTGCATCCAATAATTGGCCTGATGAATAACCTGCAAAAAATTCCCAACTTTCTCACTGTTAAAAACAATATCATTTCGATGTTTCCAGAGAGCCCAATGCAAAGCACATACTCCTATGCGTATAAGTGCTTTTGAAACTTTATCCACCCCACACAACCAATTACCAAACAAATTTAGAATACTAGAGGGAGGTGAAATGCTGAAAGTAAAATGTACTAACCGCCAAAATTTCTTAACAAAATCACAAGAAATGAAAAGGTGAGTCACTGTTTCAGGCTCTCCACAGAGCACACACTTTTTACACCCATCCCAATTTCTCCTAGCTAGATTATCTTTAGTCAGCAATTCTATCCTAGATAGAAACCACATAAAAATCTTAATCTTCAAGGGAACCTTTAATTTCCACAAATATTTATGAAGGAAACTAGTCTTCATTCATGATTTCGGCATAAAGTGATTTAACTGTATAAATTCCAGAATTTGTGAGAGACCAGCGACAACCATCTTGGTTATCATAGAGAGAAAAATCCATTAATCTTTCCATTAGATGCAACCATCTTTCCCATTTATCTCCAATAAGGGCACGTCGAAAGTGCAAAGCGGGAGGTAAATGACCAAGTACATTAGACACTAAGGTATTCTTATTACTCACAATTGAGTATAAGGAAGGATATTGAACCGCCAGAGGTAAATCCCCTAGCCAACAATCCTCCCAAAATCTAGTCTTCTCACCATTACCAAGATTGAACTTAGCATGCTTAAAGAAATCATCTTTACCACGCAAAATACCTTTCCAGAAGGGTGAATTCGTAGGTTTAGCCTCCAACTCAGCCAAAGTTTTTCCACCCAAGTATTTATTAGTTAATAATTCATGCCACATACCTTGTTCAGTTAAAATTTTAAACAGCCATTTATTTAAAAGACATCTATTCTTAACTTCCAATACTTTTATGCCTAGTCCACCTTGATCCTTTGGACGACAAACAATATTCCACTTCGTCAAACGATATTTCTTTTTGACATGAACACTCTGCCAAAAAAATCGAGGTCTATAAAAATCAATTCTTTTCCGAACCCCAATAGGAACCTCAAAGAATGAAAAGAGAAACATAGGCAAACTAGACAACACCGAGTTAACTAACACTAGTCGATCCCCATAGGATAACAATTTTCCTGCCCACGAGCTCAATTTATTCTCAAAACGGTCCTCAACTACCTTGCATTCCTTAAGAAGAAATCTCCTATAATGGATAGGTATTCCAAGATAGATAAAAGGTAGATTACCAACATCACATCCAAAGATACGACGATAATCATCCATATGCTCACATGCTTTACCAAAACAAAAAATCTGACTCTTATGAAAATTTATTTTTAAACCAGATAACTGTTCAAAGAAAGAGAGAATAAGTTTCATATTGACAGCTTTGTCTAAATCATGTTCCAAGAAAAGTATCATCAGCGTATTGAAGAATCGAAATTCCCCCCTCCACTAGATGTGGCACTAAACCACCTACTTGATTGTCCTCTTTAGCTCTATTAATAAGAACTGCCAACATATCCGCGACTAAATTAAATAAAAATCGGAGACAACGGATCACCCTGTCTCAACCCCTTTAGAGTTTGAAAGAAATGACCAATGTCATCATTAACTCTAATTCCAATACTCCCTCCTTGCACAAAGCGAGCAACCCACTCACACCACCAAGGACTGAAACCTTTCATTTGCATTGTTTGTTGTAAAAAAGCCCAATTAACCTTATCATAAGCCTTTTCAAAATCTATTTTGAAAATTACCCCATCCATTTTCTTCCTATGAAGCTCATGAATGGTTTCATGCAACACTACCACACCCTCTAAAATATTTCTACCTGGAAGAAAAGCTGACTAGGATGGATTAATAACTTTTTGAGCAATAGAAGTCATCCTATTAGTACCTACTTTAGTAAAAATCTTGAAACTAACATTTAACAGGCAAATTGGTCTGTATTGCTCAATCCTACATGCATCTTCCTTCTTAGGTAATAGAGTGATAACTCCATTATTTATTTTAAATACCGGAAGATCACCATCATGCAATTGAGCAAACATTACCATCAACTCAACCTTGATAAACTCCCAACACTGTTGATAAAATTCAGCAGGAAACCCGTCAGGACCCGGTGCCTTGTTGTGTTCCATCTATGAAATAGCATCAAATACTTCTTTCTCAGAGAACATCGAAGTTAAATACTCATTCTCTACTGATGACACCTGAGGTAAATCCCCGGTACAAGATTCCACCAAAGAAAATGAGGATGGGGCCGACGCCCCAAAAAGACCCTTGTAATACTGTGAGATAAAACATTTCACATTCTCTTGGCCCACAATAGTTCCTTCATCCTGTTCAAGTTGATAAATTTTCTTCTTCCTATGTTTCCCGTTTGCGATTAAATGAAAATACCTAGTATTGCTCCCACCCTGCTGCACATGTCTCACCTTAGCACGCCGAGCCCACTTGGACTCCTCTTCTCTACGGAGTTTAGTCAAAAACTCATCGGCATGCCTCTTAACCTCACATTCCTCCTCGCTAAGAGGAGACGACTATGCTTTGATATATAATTCATTAATAAGTAACAACAAGCGATCTCGCTGCATTTTATACTCACCACTAATATGTTTAGCCCAACCTCTGAGAAAACTCCGTAGGTGTCTTATTTTTGATTGCCAAATTTCAATAGGATTAGACCCAATGGTCACTTCATTCCATTTTTCTTTAATCATGTTCAAAAAGCCCTCTCGCGCAGACCAAGCCAACTCAAATGAAAATGCCGATGTATTCCCAACATGAGCCGGTAACCCAAAGTCAATAAGTAATGGCACGTGGTCAGACTCCGTCCTAGTTAGAGCCCTAACCGATACGAGAGGATATTTTTGTTCCCACTCCACAGAAGCCAAAAATCTATCTAGCTTTTCTAGAGTAGGATTAGGGTGTCTACTCACCCAAGTAAACTGGCGCCCTGATATCTCTAAATCTTTGAGGTCCAAACTCTCAATAATTGCATTAAAAATGACAGGCCAACGAGCGTTAAAATTATCATTGTTCTTTTCTTCTCTTCTTCTAATAATATTAAAGTCACCCCCAATCAACATTGGAAGTGACTCTCCCTCACAAATGCGCACAAGTTCCGCGAGGAAAGCAGGTTTTTTATCATCTTGAGCTGCCCCATAGACCACCACAAAAGCCCAATGGAAGCCATCTTCCTTAGACTTAAGATGAAACTTAACACAGAAATCACCCGAAAAAACATCAATAACCTTAATGGTGGTTGGATTAAAACCCGCTAAAATACCCCCGGACCTGCCATGAGGTGGTAAACAGTACCACATAAATTCTACGCCCCCAACCAGGTGTTTTAAGAAATGTGAAGAAAAGTTTGATCTCCCTGTCTCCAATAAGGCAAAAAAATCAATACAATTCTCTCGAACAGTTTCATTAATAGAAAGATGCTCAGCCGTATCACCCAACCCATTTGAATTCCAAATAAATCCTGTCATCTCACTCACTTCTTCTTTCTACAGGTATTAAGTCTGGCACTACCCCAAGGAAAACGTCCAGAAGACACAACTGTCTTAGACTTCTTAGAATGTTTAAAAGAAATAATAGGAATATCCAAACAATTTCCTTCATCAAGATCGTTCTCTAGATCCAGGTCCTCACATAAGTTAGCAGCGTTTTGTAAGACCAAACTAGAAGAAGTAGACAGCAACACTGCCTCTAAATTATTTTTTAGTATAACACAATTCCTCATAGTTTTAGTATGCTTAAGAGAATCCACCGCTAAGTTAATTTCCTCTACCGTTTTTCCCATAGCAATCCCCAATTTACCCGCACGAGAAATAATTACTTCATTGGGTAAAGAAGAAAAAGATAAATTACTTGTAGTAATACCTGAGTTCAAATCATCACGATATGCCGCCCGAATAGAGGCCCTCTCCTAGGTAGAGACATCCGCATCGGGCTGAGCCCTAATCGTTGCACTCGAGTGTAACCCCACCGAAGAGGGGTCAGAAATCCCGCCAAATGCAATAACCTCCTCCCGAGAATGCGTAATAGGTGACACAATAGCCGATGAACGCACCCGTTCCTCCTCTTACGAAAAGAGCCGCCGTGCATTGAGAGAGTCCCTCTGACAACCAGAAACACTCGCAGAAATCCTCTGGGTAGCCGAAACAGATGCAACATCCATGCCAATATCAATTAACAGAGATTCAACAACACCAATATGTTGTCCATCCCCACTCTTCTGAATACCAGGCACATCCAGAATCCCAGCAACCGTGTCCACTCCACTGCTAACATTAGCACCAGTAACTTCCTTGACCAGCGGCACAGAAACGTGCCCCTTCCCCCCCATCAAAAACCACGACAGTAGGCAGACCCCCCGCGGCAGCATGCCGTGCGCCCGCGGCAGCCTACTGCGCTCCTGCGGCAGGCAACTCCACCCGTGCGGCAGAAAGAGAGGGTGAAAGTCCCCTCCCCTTCACACCACGGCTCACCGAGCCACCAGCGTCCAAAATCAAGTCAGTACCAACCTCCATGGACTGAGAAACCCGAGAATCCACCACCATTTCATCCCCATGAACCACACTACCCGAGGCATTAGAGAAAGACGAAGCAGCAATTTGCTCCGTGTCCCCCTTGCAACCGAGACCAACATCAACCACACCATCATTTTTCGAACAGAACATAAGATTAATTTCAGCTTGAGCCTTTGCAAAGAATTCCTTGACTTGTGGAGAAAAAATCACACCCCCTAGCTGCTTATGATTGCCCACAGAGCCAGTACCTTGATCAAGTATCGGATCAACACCCGAATCCACATTAGACCCACCCCCTCTTGATTTTTTTTGACTTGCCTCTTTAGCCAGCGCATCTTGAAAAATCATCTCCAAGACCATCATCATCATCTTTGCTATCATCATTATGAGCCATAACAATATCAGGAGTAGTATAATCCTCCCCCTCCACCTCAAATACAAGCCTGTATAACCCATCTTTAATAAAAAACAGGAAAAGTGGAAGGAATCTTAGCATAGTCAAGACAACCAACTAGGATCCTCAAAACTTTCTTTTCTCGAGTGAACTCCATATCAATAGTGACTGGCTTCCCTAATAGAAATCCAACAGACCACATAGCCAAATAATCCCCAAGATGATCCTCTGGAATACCTGATATTCTCACCCAAAAATTTGGGAGAGTGTCCTCTGGTTCCACTTTCTTAGACCAAGTCTCAACAGTTAGCTTACAAGAACTATTGGGCACACAAAAAGTACCAACCACCTGTAATCTTTCAAGTTCTTGCTTTGACGGAAATTGGACTTGAAAAATATTATGACCCATCCTCGAGACCATCCAATGAAATTTGTCCCTAGGAACCAACCTTTGGAGTTGCAAAATAATTTGAGGTATGCTCAATTCTCCCCCGTGACCACCAATGAGGCCAAACGATGATTTAAGAGCTTGGGCCTGTAAGTTTCAGAGCACTGAACGCCAAAAAACATCAATTCCTCATGCGGAAAGCCGTATTGAATAAGGGGCGGTTTAGGAGCCGACAACAATTTGCAAGACCCATTAGTATGCTTCCTGTTCTCACAAATGAGACACATATTCGTATCACACTCACTGAGTGCATGACCACTCAAGCCACAACGGAAACACCTATTTCTGTCCACACTTTTAGCTTTTACAATAGCATCCGAAAGCTGATTAGAAGAAACCAATTGAGACCCATTATCTCTTGCTTGATCTACCACGGTCACAGTAGCGCCAATTGCTTGATGACTAGGCTGAGAAACACGCTGTCCTTGCCCCAAAGCGCCCCAAGCGGGCTAGGCATTGTTCATAGGCACATTAACAGCAGGTAGTGGTTGCTGTACTTGATTGGCAGCAGGAACAACAACAGGAGAAGCAGTAGGGACAGGTGCAACCACCTGATTAGGGCCAACAACAACTCTAGCTTGGGGTCCATCCCTTCTTGCATACAAGATTTACTTATTAATAAAATATCTTGTTTTATGTGCTATGATACCATAACATAGGTAGATACCACTACACTCTCTTTCTTCATTAATTGTTGTGTCACGTCAGATTTTTGCCAACATGGCATACATGATACTAGCTATGATACCCCCACTATGGCTAGTCTAATATTTTTCACAAGGGAAACGCTTCTAATCAGGCGGGGGATCGCGCGTCCGCGTCCCCCGGCTTCTACGCGTGCCACGCGTCTGATTATGTGGCCGAAAGAAACACTCCTAGCCTCCCAGGCCCACCACGACACCACGAGCTTTGCCTTATCCCATCGCACGCAGCCCTCCTCTTCTGCCTTTCCTCTTTCCTTTTCTTCTCCACGATTGGTTCTCTCCTCGTGCTTCAAATTCATGGCAGCTGCTCCTCTGCCGGCATAGCCATCGCCGGATTCTTTTCGCCGCTAGCTGTAGAGCCCTCGCCGACCCACCCACCCACCTGAATCAGACCCCAACGCCGCTTCGCCGAGTCCCATTACCCTGCCGCCACGGAGGTCCAAGACGATGCTGCTCCGACGCTGGAAGATGCACCGTCGCTTTGGAGCATGTCTCGCCACCTATGGGAGCACCGGGCGCCGCCGCTGGAAGCATTACTTGCAACCGATGGAAGCATAAGGTGCCGCAGGTGTGAGCATCAGTCGCCGCCGATGCGAGCACCCGGCGCTGCCGCTTGGAGCATCTCTCGCCACCTATGGGAGCACCGGGAGCCGCCGCTGGTAGCATCACTCAAGGTGTCTTAGGTGGGAGCACCCGTCGCCGCCGATGGGAGCACCCGCCGCCGCCGCCTGGAGCATTTTTCGCCGCCTATGGGAGCATCTCCCGCCGCATATGGGAGCACTAGGCGCCACCGGTGGGAGCACGAGGAGCTGCCGCTGGGAGCATCGGTCGCCGCCCGCCGCCGCTGCTGGGAGCATTTGTCGCCGCCTATGGGAGCACCAGGCGCCGCCTATGGGAGCATCTCCCGCCGCCTATGGGAGCACTAGGCGCCACCAGTGGGAGCACGAGGAGCCGCCGCTGGGAGCATCGGTCACCGCCCGCCGCCGCTGCTGGGAGCATCTGTCGCCGCCTATGGAAGCACCAGGCGCCACCGCTGGGAGCACGAGGCGCGGCCGCTGGGAGCATCCCCTCGCCACCGATGGGAGCATCGAGCGTTGCCGCTGGGAGCATCTCTTTCCGTCAATGGAAACGACGAGCGCCGCCGTTTGGAGCATCTCCTGCCGCCCATGGAGCACCTGGTGCCGCCAGCGGGAGCATCTATTTGCCACCAATGGAAAGCATTAGACAGTGGTGTTGAGGGCGTACGTGGTTGCTGCGATGCTTTTAGGGCGGAGCACGATTCTACAAGGTCTGGGCCGGCGATGGTGAGCTGTGAGTCGCCGGATTCTCTCGCCGGACCGGAGTTCCGAGCAAGGTATGGCTCGATGAGCCAGTGTGCGAGAGAAAAGCGGGGAGATTCTCCGCTACTCGTGAGGTGTTTGGTGTTTGTGGGGACCACCCACATGGGAAGGGAAAGGAGAAAGTGACATGTGCTTGTACCCCGTGCTTATAACTCATCCAACGGTCGCGCGCGGGTAATTGGTCTCGATCATACGGCTAGGGAGGCGGGGGATCGAGCGTTTCCATCCCCGGGGGACGCTCAGCGCTCCCCTTTTCACAACCAGTGCATAACTGAACCGTATCTCTACCTTATTTCCTGCCATAATGGCATCCTTCATGCGCTGCCCCTTGCATGTTCACATTCCATCTATTTGTCTCCCCTTCCCTCCATTAATTCATCATCACACTACCCCTTTTATATAGGCCTCTTTGTCACATTCTAACCATAGCATTCTTCTTCTCTCACGTTCTTCGGGTCAAGGATGATGCCCATCTGATGCATTCTCCCTCTGATATCGCCTTTGAACCAGGCCACCGATGCTCCCTCAAAAGAGGAAACGATGATAGTTTGTATGTAGAGATGTGAGTATCTGCAACACAGACTAGACTCTTTGATGTGTTGTCGTTCGTGTTGGGGTTGTGTGTATATGCAGCATTCTCCTGGCATCCTCTGACTCAATGTAGCTTCCCTCGCAGTATTTCCTCTCTTCTTTGCACTTTAATTTCACCGATACCCTCCCTAATCTATTCTCATGGCTTCAGGTTCTGTTTCCGAGCGGAGCAACTGCTCAGCCTGTACCACGGTGGGAGAGGATGTGCTTAGGCGCTCGCGACGCTTGGGGCGACTGGCCGGGCGCCTCTCGCCGTCGCCGCCGGCAAGCTCCCCGCGCGCCGCCGCGTCCTTCCTCCCCCCTCCTGGCGCTGGACTCCGATGTCACATCCCAATTTTGGAATACCTGTTAACACAGTTGTTTTGCTAATTTCTTTACTAATAAACCTTGGTTGTGTTTGTTTGTGGTTGTTTAAGTGCAACCAAACAAACTAATTATATAAACTTGCAAACTTAAAAGGATAGCAAAGCAGTGAACTAAAAATATTCAACATATTGTTCCAGGGATAAAAATATTCAACATATTGTTCCAATGACTTTGACAATATTTTCTAAAGTAAATATTGATCAAAGAGTTTTCCAAAAACATCTTATGAATCCAATACTTGTTGAATATTATTCCAAGGCCTAAATTAAGAAAGAGGAAACACTTAATAAAATTTCCCTAAAAGATTATCAGAAAAAGAGGCATTCTTAAATGCTTCACCAAAATATTATCAAATGTTTTTCCAACCTTGCAAGATTAAAAACAAAGGTATTGGAGAGCTTTGACTTGTTATCCCTAGTCATATAAATATTTTGGCAAAGCATTGCTAAAGAAAAGCCAAGTGCCTTATTAAATAGAAATTCCAATATTTCCAGAAACAGAAAACTAAAACAAGTTACTATTGGAAACTTTCTTAAAATGATTTGAAATTCATACCATTGCTTCCTTATATCAAATAAGGAACACACACAAGAGGAGACCAAAATTTGAATCCATTAAAGTCCTGAAAACATGAATTTTCTCCACAGCAACATTTGGGATTTTGAACAAGTTTGTTCTACAAACTTTTTCCAAATGCCATGAAATAAATACCACATGCTCTATATCATAAATAAGGATGAAAAACAAAAGGGCACAAGTTTTTGAATAATTTAAGTTGCCAAAAACCCCTGTTTTCTTGACAGCACCTTTTTGAAAATGGAACAAGTTTGTTCTATGAAGTAACTCAAAATGGCTTAAATTTTCTACCACATAAGTAGCACATCAAATAAGGAATGTGTGCCACAAATTATCATTTTTGGAAGCTCCTAAGTAGTCAAATAAATTCAATGTCCATTTATGTAAGAATTCAAATTTGAACAACTTTGAATTATAAAGTTTATCTAATTGAGCCAATTTTCATATATGTTGTACATCTCAACTAATAAGAATTTTGGGCAAAAGGAAATTACTTTTTGACTTTGTTTGCTTGGTGAAAATCACATTTTACAGAGTAAGAAAGGACCTAGTTGTAAATACCCAGGGACCAAAATGAAATCTGAGTCATCTTCTACCTCTAGCTCTCTGAAGATATACAGAACACCTATGCCTTTCCTTCGATTGGAAGGAATCCTTGGGGATAAAGAGGCCCCCCATGTGCATTGTCTCCCCCATGCCCCCTCTATCTCTCCCCCCCCACTCGAGCTAGTTTTTCCTCTCTCTATCTCTAGTTCCTCTCAACCCGAAAACCTAGCTTTGGAGGTCGTCTTCGATTCGGCCAGTAGAAGGCACGCCGCTGGCCGCCGTGTAGGCCTTTAGCTCCGCCTCGTCGTGGTGATACTCCGTGCGGAGGGAATCGAGCCGGAGTGCACCGTGATGGCCGCGCCATCCGTTTCCCTCCTCGGCACCGATGAACTCCGGCGAGAGATTGCCGCCTCCACGGACCTCCTCCGTCCTCTCCGAGCCGTCCCTCACGTTCGTGGTGAGCAGGGGAATCCCCCCGAGCATTTTCCCCTCTCCCTCTCCCCCTCAATCGCCGCCGAGCCGCGCTAGCTTCCGGCCGCCGCGTGCGCCTCGTCGCCGCCGCTCTCCGGGGCCCTCCCCGGAAGCGAGACTCCGCTTTTTGGGTTCCCCTCATCGAGACCGACGCGTAGGTAGGTCTGAATCGCTTTTTGGTGGCCGGAATAGCCGGATAGCAGCTCGCCGGAGAGCCCTCCCGCCGGCGTGACGTCGTGGTGACGCGCGCACGACGTCAGCACCCGCCTTGACCCCGCGCGTGCAGGTCAAACCTGCTGGTGGCCCCCGCGCTGGCCCGCGTGGCAGCCACCGTGGCATCTGGCCCGCTGGTCAGTGCCTAGGGGTAGATCTGCCCGCGGTGGGGATCGTTCTGGCCGGCCCGTTTGCAGATCTGGCCCAATAATGTGTTGTTTCCCTTTTATTTTTTTTTCAGAAACATCCATGTTTGCTTTTGGCTCTAAAAGGCAACCTAAAAGAGAATTTTGACCAAACCAAAATTCACAGTGGTACCTCAACTAATTCTAAACCACCTCCAACTTCTAGATCTACATTTGGATGAACAATTTTGAAATGAAAAATGATTTGGCAACAGGTACCAGAAACACCAAAATGAGCACCATTTTTATTTCACAACTCAGAATGAAGTGAGGCCAATTGCATTGGAAAGCCCATGAAATTTCCTAACATAAGCAATTAACCTTGCTTCCAAATTCCTATTATTTTTGAAATGGCATGCAATTTGGTAAAACACCAGAGAGCACTTTGGTGATTTTTATAAATTAATTAAAAATGATTTTTGATGCAAACTCAACTGGATGGTCTTGTATATGTTTAGGGCTATCGAAACCTAGAAGGGTTTAATTTTTAGAGCATCATAGCAATTTTGGTGGACAGATCTTTGTTTTGCATAATTCTGCCATTTTGGCATTTTAAGTAATTAAATTGTGTGAATATATTTTTGAGTTGCAATATTGTTTTCTAGCATGTATAAGTTGTGTGAACTTGTTTTCTAAGTGTTACTTAGCTATTTTAGCATGTTAGAATGTGTGGACTTGAGTGGAGAAGCAATAGGATTTTGTTTATTAACATATGTTATTCTCTAGTTATTACTTGCATAGAATTTTTGATTGATTAATTTGTGTGCAAGTGATTGAATTGTTTTGTTGAGAGATTCGATAAAGCACCATGTTGATACTTATATTGTGTTGTTATCACCTCTGATAGCTTGCATTTGAATTGGTAGAAAAGCATGAGTAACTTAGTGATGACTATGAAGTGGTTATGGAAAAATTCCCTCATGTGTGGAATTTTTGACATAATCATTTGTGGTTGAGAAACCACATATTTTTGTGTTGTATTCATAGGACCAGTAGCATTTTGATAAGGAAGTTACGAGTACTTGACCCCTAAAGTTTTCACTTGTGTGAAAACAATAGCATGAGTAGCATTACCTTGCTTATTTTTGCATCCTAGTATTTTCTACTAGTATGGTTAATGCACTAGATGCTAGTTTAGTATTTTGTTAATTTTTATCAAGTGTGACCAGAGGCCTTGTGACCTCTTAATGCTTTTTTATGCTAGTGGAACACCCACTGGTTTCATTGCATTTTTGGTGGAAACATAATTTCCCCCACACTAGATGTGTTTCTTTTATATAGTTCTCCAACTAATGAGTGCCTAGTATTTTTGCTTTGGGAATTTTTGTGCTAAACAAAAATGGGTATGCTTCTGTTTGTAAGTGGTTGTAATCATGTGTGGCTTGCTAGGAAAAATACATTCTTGAAGGGTTGTTTGATTCCTCTAGTAATGCCCTTTTATTACCACTAGTATATAGGAGTTGCCCTGCAAAATGATACCTTGTTTTATCCAATGGGATATTTTTGCTATAGAAAGTATAGATGTTTTTCACTCCTGTTTTTATGACATGGACCCTCTGGTTGTATTTTCAATTACTTGATTGAAATTCATCCATTGATTCTTCATGTGTGAGTAGTACTAGTTTTCCCTAGTATTTTTGTATTGAATTATTTTTCCTGCCAACTTGTGTTTGGTAGATATTCGTGTATCCTTGCATGAGGACATGTTTTCATTTCCCATAATGATAACATGGTTCCTTGTTTGCATTTTAGTACTTTACTTATTATGCTTGCTTGCATAGCAAACTTTTAGTAGAAACATGACTATAGGATTCCTCCTTTTAGTCATTGTTTCTATTGTTCTCACTATGAGAAATTGTGTGTTTTGTGGTGAGTCTATTTCCTTGTTGCACTTATGTAGGCTCACTGATTTGTAAAAGTAACTTTTGCAAATCATGTGTCTTATTTATTCTTGATGTGAATTTAGACTTAGTAAGATAGCTACCTTTTTCTTTTTGTGGTTTGGTTGATAGACCATTGCCATAAGAATTATTGTGCATGTTTTTATATACTCTTAGTAGTCTCACCCTTGTGAAACTAAGTTTATTTTGGGTTTATTAATATCTTGGTATGAGAGTGGCACACCCACTGAATCCATGATATTAAGGTTGTGAGATATGTCCCTCCAACCTTAAGTTGTCTTATTAAATGGCATTTCTGCCAAGTAGGATTGTTTGATTGTTTGCCTCAATTAATAATTGAGTGATTTTGTTATTATTAGATTTCCTTGCTGTATGTATTGTTATGTATGGTTTCTTGCCTTGATTGGTTCTGAATGTGTGTCCTTTATTCCTTTTACGACGCTGGAAAACGAAGAGGAAGGAAGTGTCGTGAAGATCTGTTTCAAGTTCCAGGCACTCCAAAAACCAGGGACACAAGGAGATACCAGGCAAGCCATCCTGATGCTTGCTGATACAATACTTATCATTATCTATCATGCATGTTTTACCTCTGAAGTTTTACAAAAACTTGATTATCAAAACTATTTTTGATGTGGAATTTACTACTATACTATATATAGGTTACTATCATGCCAGTAGTTAAACTTGGTAATACCAAGCCCATAAGCCACCACATGGTATTTATTACCATCAAATATACTAGTCCCTAAGTGGACACCCTAAAATTGTGATTCTACAAAACAAAGGCTTTACGGAAAAACCCGGAGAAAAGGCGGATCCTTGTTCTCCGGAGGAATGTGGAAGTGGTCATTTTTGAGAAAGTGGGGTTTTCAAAAATGACACATAACCTAGTCTTCGCCGGACAACCTTTACCGTACTGCCACCCTACCCCAACATGGGCAAGGGGCTTAACTTGAAGTTTGTTCTTATTAGTGTGTGCTATCTCAATGTGCTATAGGGGATGGGATCCTCTGAACCGAATGTCGTGGAGACATATAAAGTGTGGGATTAATTTTCCCTCCGGATGCATCAGATGAGGCATCCTGGCTTGGCGGGGATTAGCTCGGTGCCGGGGATGTGGTAAAACTCAACTGAGAGATAGGCATATTCTAGCTTGAACATAGTGGATGGTTATGATCAGATACCTGATGTTTACATACTGTTGTTACAGTCCGTGATTGTTCACGGGAGGTGTACTGGATCTGGTGGATGTGTACACCTCTGCAGAGTACAACTTTTTCGAAGAAGCCGCGTCCTCGGATATGGACAGTTGAATGGCCATGTAGCTAGCATTGTGTCAATGTTTTCAAAAAGGAGTTTTTGAAAAGAGAATTTTGGACAGGAAGTGTTTGAACTTGTGAAGTTCGGAAAGGAATGGAAACTTATACCGTGGAGGTATCGTCGATGATGAAAAGCCAGATGATGCTATACAAAACAAAGTGTTTTGCAAAGAAAACCTTTTCTACTCTAAGCAAGAATTCTGGAAACTGATTCCAAGAAGTTTTGCAAAGAGAAAATATTCTTTAACAAAACTTTACAAAACCTCTTGTACATGTGAGATCTACAAGAGAAATAAAACTATATATTATTTTTCTTCTGAAGTATCTTCTTCAACGAAGATACAGATAAATCTGACTGCAACTGTGGTGTCATCATATATGAACACCATTGATAGTGAACCATATTTATAGCCTACCTATTCCACCATATAAGCATATTTGCATGTTTAGTAAGTGACATGATGGATGTCTTGCTGAGTACATTCAAATGTACTCATTATGGTTTCGCCCCTGGTATCTACTTATCAGATTTTGAGAAGGAACCTCCGAAGGAGATCTATGAAGAGAAGTACGGAGTTGACGGCTTTGCGAACTAGGATCGTCTCCGGGTCAGCAGCCTGTAGGTTAAGGCGTGACTTGGGCTCAACTACGTTGTGTTTTAATTGTCTTCCGCTGTGTTTGTTAAGTTGCCTGCCTTTGTGGCAGTTGCGTTAAACTTGATCATGTGATCTTCTATGTAATACCTTTATGTATTCGTGTAATGGATGATGTATTTCTGTGTGCCAACTGTGTATGTTGTTCACGACTGATCTTTCTGGGATCGTGAATGTATGCATACGTAGGGTTTCAGACTGCCGGTCTGGGGTCCTTACAGAGTTGGTATCAGAGCCATCCTGACCTTAGGAGACCTTAGTTAGCATGGACGTCAGATAGGAAAGAAAAGTATTTTGGAGTAAAAACCTATTTACTATCAAAATTATTTTTTATCTAAGGGAATTTTAGTATATTTTCCCTCCATATTATCTTTTCAAAAGATTCTAAATGCATATCAAGGGCGTCCTTGAACAGTGGTTCGAAGGGCGGGCCTTATAGAGTTGGTATCTCTCTCGGTTAAGAGTTTATTTCTTACTTGTTTGCAACTGTTCCGCTCTGTTTTTGAAACATCTCTCGTCTTTGAAGTTTTCTGTCCAGAAAATAGTTGGAGTTTCAAAAACAGATTGTTGCATAAAGTTTTATCAAAACTTTACTTCTATTTATTTTGTTTCCATCCAAAAACTTTTATACTTGCCGATGTCCCGAGAAGACCAAAATAATTGCATGACTCTACAGTGATGATGGTCAGAAGTAGATATAGTTCTTCAGCCACTTCTAGGATTTTGGATCATCCCCCGACGTAGCTCCAATGGAGCCTTGTTTGTGTGTTTTGGCTTGCTTATGTGTGTCCGTAGGACTTTGTGCTATTGTGTGGTGTAGAATTTGGTTCATCTAGGCTTCTATATGTTTGTGGGGTACTCAAATTTTGCAGATTTGTGCTTGCCCCGCTCTTGTTTTTGAATCGCCTCGTGTTAAATTTTTCAAGCAAAAATGTTTGTATAGTATTCAAAAACAAGAATTTGTTGCTTAGGCTTATACTTGTTTTTGCTTCATAAAAGCCACCGTCGTGAACCACCACCATCTCCCCCACCATTAATGAAAGCACCATTGGACCTAATAATAGAGGACCATCAAGCCACACGAGCTGATAGCATTGCTACCAGTGATGCACTCCAACAGATAAAGCTCCAACCACGACAACCCTCAAAGAATAAAAGGCGTGAAGAAAACCAACCACTACTGACCAAAACCTCTATGTTTGTCTGTTTGCAAAAGGCTCTTTTTACCATGTTGGCTAAATGTCGCACTTTTTTTTATGTTCCCTTTTAAAAGACCAAACAAGAGAAATCCCCTTTTAAAGAGTTATATACCTCCCTCCTCTGGAGAAAGGTGCAAAAGAAGTGTTCACATGCCATGATGCGCAACCCCCTAAAAAGCCAATCAAAAGAGCACAATTCAATATTCAACGTACGATGACGCTAGTCGTATCTTGTCGGACAAACATGATTATATAGAAAGTTAACAAGACTAACATGCTTTGTCTAATTTTAGGTTGACACCTAACCAAAGCATGTGAAATACTGACAACTCTTTCTAAAACAAGAATTAAGTGACTTACGACACCTTTTAATCTAGTTTGTAAAAGGAGAAGTCACGAGAAAATAAGATGATGACCTATTCGTTTACTAGTCAATAGGATATCATGTGTATCTACTTTGGAAACCAAATAGTAGTAGACATTGTAGGTACTATGAAATTCGAGGTTTAGAAATAAAGTGAACGATGGAATGGTTATGATAGATCTAGGAAACAACAGTTTTCCTGTTCTTGTTTCTTTGTGTGCTCTTGATTGAAATAAATTTGTATTTTATTCAATCTTGCTTCCTAACTTATATGGAGTTGTTAGGACTCGTTATTATGTTGATCTCTTACAATAAATCTACCCTAGAAAGTGTGTGCATGATTGGAAACTTGAATAAAAAAAAAATGAAATAGCATTTGTCACCTTCTAGTTTATTAATTGGAAGTATTGTGAGAACTAGATCTTTGTGTGAATGCTTTGATAAATTTTTGTGCTATGTATCTTTGAGCCAGTACCATTTAGGTACTGTTATTTTGATGCTTGTACCTATGTTAGCTTACATGTCTTTTAATATTAAAGCATGTGTAAGAATTGCTATCAATATGCACTAGTATTGCTTCACTAGATTAAATAGCCTTATATTTTTATCTTGTATGCAAAGTTTTTCATGAGTAACCAGAGGCTTAGTACCTATTTTTACTTGGTATTAGTAGGCCATAGCCCACTGGTCCCATTGTATTTTGGCTTGAGGATGAAAATCCCCAACCATACACATGTGTGAAAATAGCATGTTTCATTATGTGATTGACTTCTATTTTCCACCATGGAAAATATAATTGTTTGTTCTCACCTATGCAAGTGAGAAGTTTATTTCTTATTAGTAAATACTAATATGTTTAGGTGTGATCCTTTTGTTAGCATAATATTCCTTAGGGGTATCATGTTAAGAAATGTTTCACTATCGTGTGCTGAAATTAAATTGTTCGCAAATAAAATAAATTCCTCTTGATTGGTAGATTGTTTGTGAATGATTTTGAATTGAGTGTATGGATTTTTGAAAAGGTTTAGATAACTTTTCACTAATTGCATAGCTACTGGTTGTGTGAGTTATACCTTGCTTATTTGCTAGCAATTGGTTAAAGAAAAACATAAATTGCTAGCATTAATTTATGCATGCTTAATGGTTGATTCATAGAATTACTTTGATGGTTGTGCTTACTAACATGAGTAAGTTTTGTGTACTGTTATTAGGTACATTTATGTTCATGACTTGCTTGTTTAAGTTTAAACATCATGATAGCATTGTTTGCTTCTCTAGGGTGAAGCTAGTTTCACCACTAGAAAATGGTGATTTTTGCTCTAGTATTACCCTCTTGTTATATTATAAGTATATATGTTGATATAGCATGTTTAGGAAGTTATTAATTCTGTTATCATGCCATGAATTATTTTAGTTTCATGTTCTATGGTTATAGGATATGATTATCTCTTATAGCATGCTGGTGTAGATTTTTCATACTAGTATGTTATTTGTGCAGTCCTGTTTTTATGCCTGTGAAATAGGAGTTTCATCTTGTGTAAAGATGGTGTTTTAGAGTATCTTTATGATTGTATTCATTGGTTTTTAGCTACTGGTTGTTTGCTAATTGTTCATGATGGATGGATTCCAAAACCTCTAATAAACAATAACCTAGTGAATAAATAGTCTATTCATCTGTGGTGTTGTTTGCTTGCTTATTGGTTTTTGTTTAAATGTTTTACCTTAGCATGAGTTTATACTTGTGTTATGATTTTGCTAAATAGTATCTTATGAAACTAAAACATCCAACTAAAATCATGAACACATTAAGTGATAGTCGCTTGTGGTGAGTAATATCCACTGCCGTGGCTATTATTCTGTCTGTTTGTTTTACCTTAGCAACCTAACCTTTGCACCCACAAGCTATATTTTTAGCTTATTATATACCTTGTTATGAGAGTGGTACACCACTCCATATGTGGTATTTAATATGTGGGATATAGCTAAGAACTCATGTAATAATTGACGGTATTTTTCCAGGTAGTTCTGCACTAACCTTAATTTTTGTTCAAACTAGGAAACAAAAGTGTTGGACCTAACACAGTGCTGGTGTACTTTTAAAAATGAATTTGCTAATTTAGGGATGTACCCCACATCCCAAGAAAAGTCAAAGGGGGGAAGCACCTGCACTCCAACACTAACATTGTGTTTGTTGGCCCTCCCTTAGTCCTCGCTTGTGAATCTCGGGGACGAGATTCTTTTTAAGGGGGAAGACCTGTCACATCCCAATTTTGGAATACCTGTTAACACAGTTGTTTTGCTAATTGCTTTACTAATAAACCTTGGTTGTGTTTGTTTGTGGTTGTTTAAGTGCAACCAAACAAACTAATTATATAAACTTGCAAACTTAAAAGGATAGCAAAGCAGTGAACTAAAAATATTCAACATATTGTTCCAGGGATAAAAATATTCAACATATTGTTCCAATGACTTTGACAATATTTTCTAAAGTAAATATTGATCAAAGAGTTTTCCAAAAACATCTTATGAATCCAATACTTGTTGAATATTATTCCAAGGCCTAAATTAAGAAAGAGGAAACACTTAATAAAATTTCCCTAAAAGATTATCAGAAAAAGAGGCATTCTTAAATGCTTCACCAAAATATTATCAAATGTTTTTCCAACCTTGCAAGATTAAAAACAAAGGTATTGGAGAGCTTTGACTTGTTATCCCTAGTCATATAAATATTTTGGCAAAGCATTGCTAAAGAAAAGCCAAGTGCCTTATTAAATAGAAATTCCAATATTTCCAGAAACAGAAAACTAAAACAAGTTACTATTGGAAACTTTCTTAAAATGATTTGAAATTCATACCATTGCTTCCTTATATCAAATAAGGAACACACACAAGAGGAGACCAAAATTTGAATCCATTAAAGTCCTGAAAACATGAATTTTCTCCACAGCAACATTTGGGATTTTGAACAAGTTTGTTCTACAAACTTTTTCCAAATGCCATGAAATAAATACCACATGCTCTATATCATAAATAAGGATGAAAAACAAAAGGGCACAAGTTTTTGAATAATTTAAGTTGCCAAAAACCCCTGGTTTCTTGACAGCACCTTTTTGAAAATGGAACAAGTTTGTTCTATGAAGTAACTCAAAATGGCTTAAATTTTCTACCACATAAGTAGCACATCAAATAAGGAATGTGTGCCACAAATTATCATTTTTGGAAGCCCCTAAGTAGTCAAATAAATTCAATGTCCATTTATGTAAGAATTCAAATTTGAACAACTTTGAATTATAAAGTTTATCTAATTGAGCCAATTTTCATATATGTTGTACATCTCAACTAATAAGAATTTTGGGCAAAAGGAAATTACTTTTTGACTTTGTTTGCTTGGTGAAAATCACATTTTACAGAGTAAGAAAGGACCTAGTTGTAAATACCCAGGGACCAAAATGAAATCTGAGTCATCTTCTACCTCTAGCTCTCTGTAGATATACAGAACACCTATGCCTTTCCTTCGATTGGAAGGAATCCTTGGGGATAAAGAGGCCCCCCATGTGCATTGTCTGCCCCATGCCCCCTCTATCTCTCCCCCCCCCCCACTCGAGCTAGTTTTTCCTCTCTCTATCTCTAGTTCCTCTCAACCCGAAAACCTAGCTTTGGAGGTCGTCTTCGATTCGGCCAGTAGAAGGCACGCCGCTGGCCGCCGTGTAGGCCTTTAGCTCCGCCTCGTCGTGGTGATACTCCGTGCGGAGGGAATCGAGCCGGAGTGCACCGTGATGGCCGCGCCATCCGTTTCCCTCCTCGGCACCGATGAACTCCGGCGAGAGATTGCCGCCTCCACGGACCTCCTCCGTCCTCTCCGAGCCGTCCCTCACGTTCGTGGTGAGCAGGGGAATCCCCCCGAGCATTTTCCCCTCTCCCTCTCCCCCTCAATCGCCGCCGAGCCGCGCTAGCTTCCGGCCGCCGCGTGCGCCTCGTCGCCGCCGCTCTCCGGGGCCCTCCCCGGAAGCGAGACTCCGCTTTTTGGGTTCCCCTCATCGAGACCGACGCGTAGGTAGGTCTGAATCGCTTTTTGGTGGCCGGAATAGCCGGATAGCAGCTCGCCGGAGAGCCCTCCCGCCGGCGTGACGTCGTGGTGACGCGCGCACGACGTCAGCACCCGCCTTGACCCCGCGCGTGCAGGTCAAACCTGCTGGTGGCCCCCGCGCTGGCCCGCGTGGCAGCCACCGTGGCATCTGGCCCGCTGGTCAGTGCCTAGGGGTAGATCTGCCCGCGGTGGGGATCGTTCTGGCCGGCCCGTTTGCAGATCTGGCCCAATAATGTGTTGTTTCCCTTTTATTTTTTTTTCAGAAACATCCATGTTTGCTTTTGGCTCTAAAAGGCAACCTAAAAGAGAAGTTTGACCAAACCAAAATTCACAGTGGTACCTCAACTAATTCTAAACCACCTCCAACTTCTAGATCTACATTTGGATGAATAATTTTGAAATGAAAAATGATTTGGCAACAGGTACCAGAAACACCAAAATGAGAACCATTTTTATTTCACAACTCAGAATGAAGTGAGGCCAATTGCATTGGAAAGCCCATGAAATTTCCTAACATAACCAATTAACCTTGCTTCAAAATTCCTATTATTTTTGAAATGGCATGCAATTTGGTAAAACACCAGATAGCACTTTGGTGATTTTTATAAATTAATTAAAAATGATTTTTGATGCAAACTCAACTGGATGGTCTTGTATATGTTTAGGGCTACCGAAACCTAGAAGGGTTTAATTTTTAGAGCATCATAGCAATTTTGGTGGACAGATCTTTGTTTTGCATAATTCTGCCATTTTGGCATTTTAAGTAATTAAATTGTGTGAATATATTTTTGAGTTGCAATATTGTTTTCTAGCATGTATAAGTTGTGTGAACTTGTTTTCTAAGTGTTACTTAGCTATTTTAGCATGTTAGAATGTGTGGACTTGAGTGGAGAAGCAATAGGATTTTGTTTATTAACATATGTTATTCTCTAGTTATTACTTGCATAGAATTTTTGATTGATTAATTTGTGTGCAAGTGATTGAATTGTTTTGTTGAGAGATTAGATACAGCACCATGTTGATACTTATATTGTGTTGTTATCACCTCTGATAGCTTGCATTTGAATTGGTAGAAAAGCATGAGTAACTTAGTGATGACTATGAAGTGGTTATGGAAAAATTCCCTCATGTGTGGAATTTTTGACATAATCATTTGTGGTTGAGAAACCACATATTTTTGTGTTGTATTCATAGGACCAGTAGCATTTTGATAAGGTTGTTATGAGTACTTGACCCCTAAAGTTTTCACTTGTGTGAAAACAATAGCATGAGTAGCATTACCTTGCTTATTTTTGCATCCTAGTATTTTCTACTAGTATGGTTAATGCACTAGATGCTAGTTTAGTATTTTGTTAATTTTTATCAAGTGTGACCAGAGGCCTTGTGACCTCTTAATGCTTTTTTATGCTAGTGGAACACCCACTGGTTTCATTGCATTTTTGGTGGAAACATAATTTCCCCCACACTAGATGTGTTTCTTTTATATAGTTCTCCAACTAATGAGTGCCTAGTATTTTTGCTTTGGGAATTTTTGTGCTAAACAAAAATGGGTATGCTTCTGTTTGTAAGTGGTTGTAATCATGTGTGGCTTGCTAGGAAAAATACATTCTTGAAGGGTTGTTTGATTCCTCTAGTAATGCCCTTTTATTACCACTAGTATATAGGAGTTGCCCTGCAAAATGATACCTTGTTTTATCCAATGGGATATTTTTGCTATAGAAAGTATAGATGTTTTTCACTCCTGTTTTTATGACATGGACCCTCTGGTTGTATTTTCAATTACTTGATTGAAATTCATCCATTGATTCTTCATGTGTGAGTAGTACTAGTTTTCCCTAGTATTTTTGTATTGAATTATTTTTCCTGCCAACTTGTGTTTGGTAGATATTCGTGTATCCTTGCATGAGGACATGTTTTCATTTCCCATAATGATAACATGGTTCCTTGTTTGCATTTTAGTACTTTACTTATTATGCTTGCTTGCATAGCAAACTTTTAGTATAAACATGACTATAGGATTCCTCCTTTTAGTCATTGTTTCTATTGTTCTCACTATGAGAAATTGTGTGTTTTGTGGTGAGTCTATTTCCTTGTTGCACTTATGTAGGCTCACTGATTTGTAAAAGTAACTTTTGCAAATCATGTGTCTTATTTATTCTTGATGTGAATTTAGACTTAGTAAGATAGCTACCTTTTTCTTTTTGTGGTTTGGTTGATAGACCATTGCCATAAGAATTATTGTGCATGTTTTTATATACTCTTAGTAGTCTCACCCTTGTGAAACTAAGTTTATTTTGGGTTTATTAATATCTTGGTATGAGAGTGGCACACCCACTGAATCCATGATATTAAGGTTGTGAGATATGTCCCTCCAACCTTAAGTTGTCTTATTAAATGGCATTTCTGCCAAGTAGGATTGTTTGATTGTTTGCCTCAATTAATAATTGAGTGATTTTGTTATTATTAGATTTCCTTGCTGTATGTATTGTTATGTATGGTTTCTTGCCTTGATTGGTTCTGAATGTGTGTCCTTTATTCCTTTTACGACGTTAGAAAACGAAGAGGAAGGAAGTGTCGTGAAGATCTGTTTCAAGTTCCAGGCACTCCAAAAACCAGGGACACAAGGAGATACCAGGCAAGCCATCCTGATGCTTGCTGATACAATACTTATCATTATCTATCATGCATGTTTTACCTCTGAAGTTTTACAAAAACTTGATTATCAAAACTATTTTTGATGTGGAATTTACTACTATACTATATATAGGTTACTATCATGCCAGTAGTTAAACTTGGTAATACCAAGCCCATAAGCCACCACATGGTATTTATTACCATCAAATATACTAGTCCCTAAGTGGACACCCTAAAATTGTGATTCTACAAAACAAAGGCTTTACGGAAAAACCCGGAGAAAAGGCGGATCCTTGTTCTCCGGAGGAATGTGGAAGTGGTCATTTTTGAGAAAGTGGGGTTTTCAAAAATGACACATAACCTAGTCTTCGCCGGACAACCTTTACCGTACTGCCACCCTACCCCAACATGGGCAAGGGGCTTAACTTGAAGTTTGTTCTTATTAGTGTGTGCTATCTCAATGTGCTATAGGGGATGGGATCCTCTGAACCGAATGTCGTGGAGACATATAAAGTGTGGGATTAATTTTCCCTCCGGATGCATCAGATGAGGCATCCTGGCTTGGCGGGGATTAGCTCGGTGCCGGGGATGTGGTAAAACTCAACTGAGAGATAGGCATATTCTAGCTTGAACATAGTGGATGGTTATGATCAGATACCTGATGTTTACATACTGTTGTTACAGTCCGTGATTGTTCACGGGAGGTGTACTGGATCTGGTGGATGTGTACACCTCTGCAGAGTACAACTTTTTCGAAGAAGCCGCGTCCTCGGATATGGACAGTTGAATGGCCATGTAGCTAGCATTGTGTCAATGTTTTCAAAAAGGAGTTTTTGAAAAGAGAATTTTGGACAGGAAGTGTTTGAACTTGTGAAGTTCGGAAAGGAATGGAAACTTATACCGTGGAGGTATCGTCGATGATGAAAAGCCAGATGATGCTATACAAAACAAAGTGTTTTGCAAAGAAAACCTTTTCTACTCTAAGCAAGAATTCTGGAAACTGATTCCAAGAAGTTTTGCAAAGAGAAAATATTCTTTAACAAAACTTTACAAAACCTCTTGTACATGTGAGATCTACAAGAGAAATAAAACTATATATTATTTTTCTTCTGAAGTATCTTCTTCAACGAAGATACAGATAAATCTGACTGCAACTGTGGTGTCATCATATATGAACACCATTGATAGTGAACCATATTTATAGCCTACCTATTCCACCATATAAGCATATTTGCATGTTTAGTAAGTGACATGATGGATGTCTTGCTGAGTACATTCAAATGTACTCATTATGGTTTCGCCCCTGGTATCTACTTATCAGATTTTGAGAAGGAACCTCCGAAGGAGATCTATGAAGAGAAGTACGGAGTTGACGGCTTTGCGAACTAGGATCGTCTCCGGGTCAGCAGCCTGTAGGTTAAGGCGTGACTTGGGCTCAACTACGTTGTGTTTTAATTGTCTTCCGCTGTGTTTGTTAAGTTGCCTGCCTTTGTGGCAGTTGCGTTAAACTTGATCATGTGATCTTCTATGTAATACCTTTATGTATTCGTGTAATGGATGATGTATTTCTGTGTGCCAACTGTGTATGTTGTTCACGACTGATCTTTCTGGGATCGTGAATGTATGCATACGTAGGGTTTCAGACTGCCGGTCTGGGGTCCTTACATCCGAGCCCTCCGAGAGCGAACCGGAGCGGCGCTCTACCTCGCCACTGCGCCGCTCCCCCCCGTCCTGTTTGGGCGACTTCCTCCCGTGTCCACCGGGCGGATGCGGGTCGAACTCCTCGCCTCTTCCACGGGGTGCTCAGGGGAGCACCTCTGCGCTCTTCGCCTCGCCGTGTGGCTCCTCCGTCGAACGGCCGCCCCCGACTCCGCAGCGGATGCCTCTACCCGCGGATTTCCCGCCGCTCTGCCCTACACCGCGCAACTCTCCGGCGCCTTCTCCGTCGATCCTGGTTGGACAGGTTCAAGTGGAGCTCGCCGCGGTTGCCCGGTGGTCGCCTGCGCAGGGGTCGCCGGCGGCGGCGTCCGGGCCGTGCCCAGATCTAGGGTTACGGATCGCGCCCTCGATGCAGCCCTGCGGTGGGCCGGGCTCAGCTGAGATGGGCTCAGATGCTGGGCCGATAGGGGGTACGGGCCCACTCCACCTAACGACCACTGGACATGGGCTGGGGCCCACTCCCGTGCGCTCTTCTGCGGATGATGTGCTGACCGTTGGATCTCACAGCGCCCCAATCGCCACCGACCAAGCCCCTTCTTATAGCTGGTGGTGGCTGCCCAAGCTTAACCTAGACACAAACCTAGGGTTCCCTGCCCCCATCGAAGACGTGCGGCGGTACTGGTTCCGCGCTAAGAAGCTCCTCCCCCCTCGCCACCCAGATCTGCCGCCGCGTCTACTCCGCATGGATCGGGACCGGAAGAACTCGGAGCGCAGGAACGGGAAGCGCCCGTTCGCGGACTATGCAGGGGGCGGCAACCAGAAGGATCTCCAAGTGCGCCTCGACCAGGAACAAGAGGTGCAGCGTCGTCGCTATGGTGGACGCCCGCCGTCTCCGCGTCGCAGCCAGGAGGGGGGCCGCTCTTCCTCGCCGCGGCGCTCTCGGGGCAGCGAGCGGGCTCCTCCCTCTCTGCGCCGTTCTCAGGAAGGAGGACGGCGATGGGATGGCCCGAATCGTGGCGCTCAAGGACTGGTTCCACGAGGGCGTGGTTCCGGTCGGGCCCCCGACCGCAGTGCAGCTTGGCAGGGAGGCCAACAGAAGAACAAGGAGGCTACCGCCACGGGGGCTGGTTCCGCCGCGGAGGGTGGCGAGCTAGTGCAAAGCTCCGATGCCTCTAAGATCACTTGCTACAATTGCGGACGAGTGGGGCACCGTCAAGCTGACTGTGAGGATGACCCATTCTGTGTCAAGTGCAACGCACCAGGGCACCCCTCGGCCATGTGCAATGCAGCGGATGATCGCTTCGACCCGTATTGGGCTGGCTACGGGCTGGATGGGGTGGGTTTCATGTGCCTGGAAGTAGCAGATGATGAAGCATCGAAGGCTCCCCCGAATTCGGCCACGGTTTACATTGAGGGAGCCAAGCTGACGGCGACTCAGGTGGAGGCGGAGTTTAAGGAGCTCGTTGACGAAAGCTGGGAGTGGCAAGTGCGTCAGCTGAGCGACGCTGATTTCGCGCTCGTGTTCCCCTCGGCGGGTAATCTCCGCATGGCCATCCGCGGCGGGGGCCTGCGTCTCCCTCTCTCCAAGGCGCAAGCTATCGTGCTCGAGGGCGCCATGGACGAGCAGGCGTCTGAGGTGCTTTCGGAGGTATGGGTGAAACTTCACGGTGTGCCCCCCCCTACCGCAACACTGCCCGCCTCCGGGTGGGCGCTCGCCCGGTGGGCCGCCCCATGCTGGTGGATGAGGCCTGCTTCGACGACCCCAAGCTTCCTATCAGAATGCAATTCGGTTGTCGGGCTGGGAAGAAGATTCCTGAATCTTTCCTGGTGTGCGTCAACGGACAAGGTCACAAGGTGCGAGTGGAAGTGGAGAAAGGGATGGAGAGGGGAGGGCCCTCTCTTCCCCCACCTCCACCGCCCCCCCACAACGACGAAGACGAGGAGGATACCCTGGACAAATCCTCGGATGAGGAAGAGGGGTGGGATGGCAAACGGGGCCGCCATGCTCGCAAAGGAGGCAAGGAGCTGCCCCTGAGTGCTTCCAAGGGAGCCAAAGGTTCCGGGGAACCTGCCGCGGCGCTTCCGCTCGAGCAGCCGGTGGTGATCAATGAGTACGGCTCCTTCCTTTCCAAGGAAGGACGCCCCCGTCCCCCTCCTGCCACGACTCAGCTACAGCCCCCCCCCGGCCTCGTCCGTCTCCTCCATGCCCATCAGTGGACAAGCCCCCTCCTCCCCAACCGTGCTCTCGGCGCCGCTACCTCCTCCCCAACCAGTGGCTGCTTCGGAAGGTGCGCTGACTCCTTCGAGTGGCCGGTCTTCGCTCGACGACATCCAGCGGGAGCGGCGCAGCAAAGCCAACGCTGACCGACCAGCTCGCCTTCTCGCCTCCTCCATGGCTGCGTTCCCTCAACCAGACTTCACCGACGATTCCTCTACCGCCTTCGGTGTGGTTCAGGCGCTTGATGCGCCCGTGGCAAGGGGCCTCAGGAGCAAGGCGATCTCGGTGCTTGCGGAGCGCAAGAGTGAACGTGGCGTTGGGCTCACGGAGGGATCGGTGCTCGATCGTGCTACTGCCCGCGCCAAGATCATCAATTCTCCAGGTACCTCCGCTCCTCGTGATGCTTTCGCTGTGCTGCCCCTTCTCTCAGACGAGCACCTGCTGCAAGTTGCTAAGGATAGTGGTATTATCTTGGGTTCTAATTCCACCAAGCCGTCGGAGACTATTTCTCTGCTGCGTGCATCTGAGCTCGCCCAGGCCGACCTCGCCCTTGCTAGAGAAACCGCGGCCAGACTGCAAGCTGAGGCCAAGGCCATAGAGGATCGCGCGCTGGAGACAGCGGCTCTGGTGGCTGCGTCTAAGGACCCTGTTTCCGTCCCCGGCCCATCTGTCCCCCACTTGGAGAGCGGTGGGAGCAAGTCTGGGATGACCTGCCCTCCCGCTGCGCCATCAGGTCCGATTAAGCGTACTCGTCAGTCCTCTCGCCTCCCTAACTGCGCTAGAACCCCATACTCTCGCCTGGCCAAGAACACCCCCGCCGTCAGCCCCAAAGCCCGCCGAGCACGGGTCGCAAAGCAGTTTGCATAATGCGGTGGCTATTCCTAAACATTCGCGGGTTCGGCGCTCCGGGTCGCCGAACTATGCTTAAGGACCTTATCCGGGAACAAAAAATCGACATTATATGCCTACAAGAAACCATCAGACAGAACTTTACTGACACTGAACTCCGTTCTCTTGTCTCTGGAGACCTTTTTTTCTGGAAGTGGTTGCCAGCTTCTGGGCAATCCGGGGGACTGCTCATGGGTGTGCGCGATAGCCTCTTCGAGGTGGGATCTATGGACAACGGCCGCTTTTTCCAGAGCCTTCTTGTGCTTCACAAGCCCTCCAAATCCAAACTTGAGCTCATCAATGTCTACGGTCCGGCGGATCACGCCTTCTCCTCCCTGTTCCTTGAGGAGATCTCGTCGAATATAGGGAGCTGTCTTGTCCCGGTTGTCATGGGAGGGGATTTCAACCTAATCCGAGACTCCTCTGACAAGAACAATGATAATATTAACTGGCCTCGCATGAACTTATTTAACGCTCACATTGCGAACTGGGCGCTCCGCGATGTCCCCAGAGCTGGCGCAAGGTACACTTGGACCAACAAAAGAATTAATCCAGTGCGGTGTGTGTTGGATAGGGTCTTCATCTCACCTGCACTGGACTTATCTTTCCCCTTGCTCCTCCTTACGGCAGTTACTAGCCTAGGGTCGGATCACACGCCGCTAATTCTGGATTCTGGGGAGGGCCCACCAATCCGTAGCAACAGATTCTTTTTCGAGACCGGTTGGTTCGCTCTTCCAGATTTCAATGACCTTCTGATAACTGCTTGGGAGAAGCTATCGAGGGAAGTCAGGGGACGGGACATAATTGATTGGTGGAAGTTTATGAGTGGTAAACTCCGTCAGTTCCTCCGAGGGTGGAGTAGGAACCGGGGGAGAGATGCTAAGCTTCAGAAGGCCTATCTCCTCCAAGCTATCGAAACGCTCGACTGCAAAGCTGATTCCTTGGGGATTGATGAAGAAGAGTGGGCCTTCCGCTACCATCTCGAAGATCAGCTGATTAACATCTATAGACTTGAGGAGGAATACTGGCGCCAACGAGGTAGAGTCCAATGGGCGCTCCAGGGGGACGCCAACACGGCCTACTTCCACGCGGTGGCGAATGGTAACAGAAGGAAGTGCAACATCTTCTCCCTGACCTCGGAATCAGGGACTATATCTGGGAAGGACGCGCTCCAGAAACACATCTATGACTATTATAGAGATCTTCTCGGATCCTCGACCACGCGTAGCTGCGGACTGGATCCCCATATGTGGGAGGGATCTCAACTAGTTTCGTCCCGGGACAACGAGGCTTTATGCAGAACTTTCTCCGAGGAAGAACTGGAGGCTATCGTCATGGATATGAAATCTGACACGGCCCCGGGTCCGGATGGGTTCCCCGTTCCTTTCTTCAAGAAATTCTGGATGTTGGTCAGACATGGGGTCCTCCACATCTTGAATGACTTTATTCTTGGTCGAGTTGATATCTCCCGTCTCAACTTCGGCGTCATTAGCCTGATCCCTAAGGTTCAAGGGGCTGAATCTATCTCGCAGTTCAGGCCCATCGCTCTGATTAACGTGATCTTCAAGATCATTTCTAAGGCATTTGCCTCCAGACTTGACCCCGTCGCTCACAAAACCATTAGCCACAACCAAACAGCCTTTATCAAAGGCCGATTCAATTTTGACGGAGCGCTAGCCCTCCATGAGATCGTGCACGAGCTGAAGGTCAAGAAGCTTGGAGGAATTATTCTCAAGCTTGACTTCGAAAAGGCTTATGACCGAGTGAACTGGGAGTTCCTCCTCGAGGTCCTTCGCCACAAAGGCTTCGACGCTGGATACATCCACAGGATTTCGCAACTTGTCGCGGGTGGGCAAACGGCGATCTCCATTAACGGGGACATGGGTCCTTTTTTCAGAAATAAACGAGGTGTGAGGCAGGGTGATCCTCTCTCCCCGCTCCTTTTTAATTTTGCCGGAGAAGGGCTCTCGGCAATCCTCACTAAGGCTAACGCAGCCGGCCATATTCGGGGAGTGGTTCCACATTTGGTACCAGGTGGAGTGACCCACCTGCAGTACGCGGATGATACGATCATCCTTATCCAAGATAGCGAGGTGGAGATTGCAAATCTCAAATTCCTTCTTATGTGTTTCGAAGATATGTCGGGGCTTAAAATAAACTACCACAAGAGCGAAGTCATCGTCCTCAACCAACCGCTTGAGTTGCAAACCCGGACTGCCAGACAACTTAACTGCAAACTGGGCAAGTTCCCAATAACGTATCTTGGCCTCCCCATTTCGGACTCTAAACTTAGTAAGGAACAATGGGCGTTCCTTGTCCTTAAACTTGCTCGTAAGGTCGAGCCATGGATGGGCCGCTTCCTGTCCTCGGGCGGACGACTTATTCTATCCAACGCGTGCCTAGATAACTTGCCAATGTACGTGATGGGCCTTTTTCTTCTCCCTCGCGGAACCCACGCTCAGCTCGATGCGGCGCGCGCTAAATTCTTTTGGGAAGGGGCGGGCCCCGACCGTAAGTATCATATGGTTAATTGGCAAACGGTTTGCCGCCCTAAAGAGACTGGGGGTCTCGGGCTCACCAATACCCGTTTTATGAACGAGGCCTTGCTTCTCAAATGGGTGTGGAAGCTTTACCAAATGGATGACTCCATCTGGGCGGTCATCACTCGCAACAAATACACCAAATCCGGCGACATCTTCAATAGCTCCCCTAGGGGGGATCGCAATTCTGGAAAAGCCTTCACAAAATAAAGCACCTCTTCAAGATTGGTGCTAAGCACTTAGTGGTGGATGGTAACCGTACCGCCTTCTGGACGGATTGGTGGCACGATGAGGGACCACTTTGCCACAAATTTCCGCTACTATTTAGCATCTGCGACGATCAAGGGGCCTCGGTAGCCCAGATTTTGAGGACGGGCTGTCGGCTTCGCCGTACTCTGGGCCAGCAGGGGTGGCCCAATGGGGCGAACTTGAAGCTATCCTCAACTCTATCTCGCTCTCGGATTCCCCTGACTCCATCTCATGGTCTCTCGAACAATCGGGGACATTCTCGGTGAGATCCATGTATGCGGCGCTGTCGCAAGGGGCGACTGCCCCGTTTGCGCAAGACGTGTGGAATAATGGACTCCCTCTCAAGATCAAAGTTTTTGCGTGGCAGCTGATACTTGACAAACTCCCCTCTGGTCTACAACTCGTCACCAGAGCGGGCCCCTCGGACGGCCGGTGTGCGCTGTGCGCTGCTCCGGAAAACTCGAATCACATTTTCTTCTCTTGCTCGTTAGCTAAATTTGCTTGGGGCATGCTGCGTCAGGTTTTTGGGCGAACCTGGGCACCTGAAAATTTCTCCGAGTTCCATGTCATTATTAGCTCCCTGACAGGCAGTTTTCGTAGGCTTGTCTGGACGACGTTTCTTGCCACAGCGTGGGCGTTGTGGCATATTAGGAACAAACACGCCATTGAGGGCCTGATTATTAAACACCCCGCTGACATTGTCTTTAAAACCACGGTGTTTTTGCAGCTCTGGATCCCAGCTCTGAAGCCTGAGGATAAAACTTTGACGAGAAGATTGGTGGATGACCTCAAGCAGCTCCATCACCTCTGCCGCCCTCCTCGTCCACCCCTGCAGCGCTCTGCCTCTTCCTAGCGCATGGGACCGTTGCTGGCTTCCCCCCTTTTTTTAGCTGCTTTTCGTTTTTCGTTGGCGAAGCTGTATGCCTCAGCCTGTAGCACTTTGCTTTTATTTCTTGTGGCGAAGCTGTGATGCCCAGCTTATTTGTATCCCGTGTAAACCTGTCAAGCTTTGTTAATTCAAGGTTGGGCATTGTGCCTTTTATCTAAAAAAAGGTTCTGTTTCCACAAGCTACCTCATGGATGAGTCAAAGGACAACGAGCACCGCCTGCATCGTTTGCTGTTTCTCTACCCATGCCCTGGGCATTTGCGCCGTCCACAAACTAGGTGAGTCCTGTAGCCCCTAGCCCAAGGTATTCAGTTGTCCTAAGAATATGTTCCCGTTAATCCACAAAGTTGATGATTCAAGACTTAAGTACTTTTTGTACAATTTCTAGCTCCGTTGCAGTATAGGAGCTTGATGGATATTAATGATTAAGGATGTGCATACCAAGAAAGCAAGAAGGTTAAGGACTTAATTAAGATTTTGCTCTAATTTAATCATAAGTTCCATATTATGGAGTATAGAGATTTTTACTATTCAAGGCTTGCAGCTACACCATACTGAATATTGTATTCTTCTTTCCTTGGCGATTTAAATTTCCACCTATGCTGTTTTTAGGAATTATTATAATGAGGGACGAAAATTGACACAACATGAACAAATCAAGAAGGTAAGGTGAATTCTCTGAATATTACCAACTGATCTTTTTTTTCCTTCTGATCTTTCGCTTTCCACATATGTCTAGATGTCCATATTCCACCTGAGCTGATCTCACTAACCTCTATTGCTCCGAAATATATCTTTCTAACTCATCTATTTCGTGCATGATTTATGATTGGAAGTCGGAACAAGATGTAACTCAACATGTTGGCTCTACATAGAGTTGTAGTATTCTGTAAGAATCTTTCTTCACTACTTTAGCGATGAAATTTTTAGAAGCTCTTAGCCATCTCCCTGGTAGTGGCATGCGCAAGTGGATTTTTTTTGAAACGGAAAAACCCAGCCTCTACATATGCGCAAGTGGATGTCTACAAAATAAATAGATGTGTTTTGCTTCATACTGATAGTGGACCAACCTCTTGAAGCAAGCAATTAAGTGGTGCGGTAACTTTTACCTTTGTTAACCTGTCGATTCTATTTGAGTTTGTGTGAGTAAGTTCATATTTATGGTATGATCAGGTTGAATAGCTCTCGCTCCCGGTGAATCATGTTGCCCTTAGTTACAGGGAGAAAAGGCAAAAACAAATTTAAAATGGGTAGCGTGACGTTGGTTCTGTAATCTCTATTTATGTTGTGATCTAGCTTAGATTTGTGCACGAACTTTATGAAATAAGAAAAACTAAGTTTCTAATTTAATACAGTAAAAAAAACAAAAGATTTGAAACATATGATTTGATCAACGAATCGGGTGTACATATATTAATTTAAATAACTTGCACTTCATTTACCCTTAATTATTTGGGCTTACTTGGATGAGGTCGGTATCAACTTTAGATAATCTAATTAGCCACCAAAATTTATATGTTTGGGAGATAAACTTTATATGTATAATTGCAGCAGTTTACATTCGCATTAGTAGCAACAATCTCTCTTCAGTTTTGATAAAATATACTAAATTTATTTATCTACAATTCCGCAGCAACATGCGGGGGTATTTTCTAGTTTTTTTACCATGATATATTTACGACGAGAACGGCAGGAGCTCTGTCTTTATGCATTATATAGATGGGTAGAAAAAACCCATAGTTACATGCTGCAAAACTGCAAGGCTAAACCCAGACAAGCCGTGAAGAAAACTCAAAGAAGAAAAAAAAAGAAACTCAAAGACAAACTATTGGCCAAATGCCATCTTTAACTGGACTACTCAGCTTCGTGTCTTGGAAAATTCTCCAGTTCCTCTCATTCCAGAGGCTCCAGATTATGTACGCAGCTGCGGAAAGACTCTCTTTCTTGGCATGTCCCTTGCAGCTCTCCTGGTTTTGGTTCCACCAAACATCAATTGTGGAAGAATTGATAAAAGCCTGGAACAGTTACGACTCTTGATGAGAGAATTCCATCCAAACCTCTTTTGCAAATGGAAAGGCGGCAAGAAAGAAATGGTTCGCAGTTTCCAGAACTTGATCGCAAAGGCAGCAAAGGTCATCATGAGGCCAACCCCGCTTGCGCAATCTGTCAGCAGTCCAAACTCTGTTCTGGAGAACGAGCCACATAAAAAAAATCCCTTCTACTTGCAGGTTCCAAGCCTTTGCCAGATTAGGTTTAAAGATACGTCCTCTTGAAGCAACAACCGAAGCTGAATGAACTGATTCATTTTCTCCATCGAGTTCATGCGCTGCAGCCCTTTCATCAAGTTGCCATTCGACAAAGCCACTTTCACCGTGATCTTCTTTCTGTAGGCTAGCTTGAAGAGGTCCGGAGCCAGAGAACTCGGGGCTTCACCGTTGAGCCAATGGTCCGACCAGAATTTAGCCACCTCGTAGTTACCTAGTTGGATTGTGGAACAAGCCACAAACAGATTTTTGTCCGTAGAGTTGCATGGAGTAAGCAGAATTTAGCCACCATGATATATTTACTATAGAAAATAATACATGGTAGAGATACATGAGCTAACTACATCGATTACAAAATAAAATCTAAAAGAAACTAGCAAATCTTTGGGATCTTCAAACACTTTTTTCTTCCATGACACAATCTTATACTTTTCTGTAAGCAGACATAGAACGTAGAAATCAAACCACGAACCTGTAAATACCAACGAGAGTTCTCCCATAAAATTTTTGAGACGCAATGGCAAGTCTGACAGCATGCAAGCAGCTATTAAAGTAATCAACCAACATCGTACCAACACCATTATTGCAGGGAAAATTAGCCGAACAGCCTGATCGACGACGCCGAGAGCTGATAGTACGAATCACCATTGTCGAGGACGTAGCAGCCGGGACAAATATTACAAGTATAATCCTCCTCGTGGCAATCATGAGAAAAGATCCAAAACCGATCCGACGAAGTAAGATCTGAAGGACCATACCTAGACAAACTGAATTTTTGACCACCACCATTAACGTCGGGAAGGAGATTTTGGTATTGAACAGTGGGACAAAGATCACTTATTTCAGACGATGTCATCTTCATTGATGATGAAGACGGCCACCAAAAAAACCATAGCCTAATCTGTTGGAAAACCTACTTTTACCAAAAACTCAACTCATAGATTGGGTTCCCCACTCCTCCTCACACTGGCGAGGCCGGCCGGAGAAGAGCGGAACCGACTATGGAGGAGGCGGGGGTGGAATCGGCGGCTTTTTTCTTTCCGGCGGCGGAACTCAACTCTAGGGCACGACTTTCCCAGTAAAATCAGGACTTGATATGGAGTGCTTGTGCATGTATGTTAGGACAAGGCTAAACAAGCCGTACCGATTCATTACCTAGTGTGTATATTGTCTGATAACATGAGTTTTGTGCATAGCTCTTTAACAAGGAAGAGTAACCATTAGTCTTCAACAGTATAACACCGGCCAAGAAAAGAGCTAAAACAACAAAAACTACAACCCTAGAAAATCTAAGGCCAGTACACTCTGAACTGTGTTCTTAATTTAAAAATTCAGAATGAAGCCCTATTGTTGAAATACCTAGATAAATTTTGATCCCTCCGTCCTGAAAAGGATGTCTCAACTTTGTCTAAATTTACATGTACGCCCTTTAATGTGTAGATACATATTACAAATTTACACAAAGTTGAGATAACCTTTTCGGGATGGAGGGATTATAATAATGTTGGGGGGATACTAACCCGATAGGCCCATAGGGGAGGATAAAGACCCGGCTGGAGGAAGTTTGGGCGAAGACCTCGTAAGATGATGACGGGCCGGGTATCGTTGATGGGCCGACAACAGTATTGGTGACCTGGCTCAAGGGAAGGAAGTTCTAGAAGAACCGAGAGGCGGTGTGAACCGTGGAGTCCAAGACTTGGGGATTACGAAGAGTAGTTTAGGGTTACGTGAGGACCCCGAGTAGGACTCTAGCCGTATCTTGTAAGGAAAGCCAGAAAACCGGGTGTTGTATAAACCGGTTCTCCTGGCATAGATCCGGGAGATTGAGAGATTTTGAATAGGAACGCTAGATTCGAGATACACGAGAGCCAGTGTTTGTAACCCAAGATTTGGAGTCTCGCCGACATTGCAGCCCGAGCCTCTAGATCGATAGTTAATAAGATCCTAGCTGGAAGTAAGCTATTATCTCCAATGGAGAGGATGAACCAGGATAATCCTTGTGTCCAACCCGAGCTAAACCCTCTCCCAAACACCAGAGTCTATTTTCCCCAAACCAAGTTACCATTGGTAACGCCTGCCGTGACTTTCCCATGACAGTTGGCGCCCACTGTGGGGCCAACGTACAAAGGTGTTTACATCACGGGAGAAGCTCTGGAAAGCATGAAGAACCTCGTTGTTGGCGAGATCGTCACCAACCCCGAAGGAGAGAAGATCGTCGACGATTCTGGCTAGGGGGCAGAGTCGGACTTGCTGGAAACCGGATCTGTCGTCACGATTGGCCACGTCAACGTCTTTGTGGGTATGGTACGTACGTCCGGTTTAATTTCTGACAATAATGAGTATGATTCTGTGTCAGGGGCCGCCACTTGCGTTCATTCGGATGGTGAAGAGTCGGTAGGCACGGCAGAACCGGAGAGAAGGCCCACCACGAAAAGGGAACAGCCGGAGGAGCCGGCATGGACCCCGCGTGGCCGGGTCAATGAGGATGATGATACCGAGTCTATCCTACACCTGCTCGAAGATCGGTATGAAGAGGATAGCTGCGAGGAAGAAGAATATGAATCTTCACCAGGCATTGCGCGCTGAGTTGCGGTCTACACAGCCCCTGCGATAAATCTAAACCAAGGAGAAGTGACGATAGCCGCGGCTGGTGCGGCGCAAGCACTAGCCCAACAACAGGCACCGATTAATATAAACCCGGCTGGAGCCCGGGTCGATGGCGAGCAAACGTCCGTTACCAGCGAAACGGGCGAAACTGCTCATCACAGGAACATGTTCGGGTTTAGGACGAATAGAACAGCCGGTGCGGGAACGTCACACCTGCCGAATCCGGCTCTATTCAGCAACAAGTTGATCTTGGATCCCACAGTATTAGCAACGGTGATAATCCCGGAGAACGCGACGGCCCGGGCCAGAGACCTGGACGTGGCCCGCAGAGCGTTGGAACAGCAGAAGAGAGATGTAGAGGCCGAGAAATTATAGATGGTCGTGCGTCAACATCAGTTGGATGAGTTAGAGAATCGTATACAGGCACAAACGACTAGAGCATATAATCAGAGGCATCAGACGAGACTACCTGCGACAGGCGGAGCCCTACAGCCGGTCGCGTTGTTTGTTACACCTCAAGACCAGCCAATCCCGATCGTGAATCAAGAAACCGGGTATGCAGGAGCAACGCTTGGGGGAGAACCGGCTAACATGCCGACCGGGTCACCAGTGATACCTGTTGGGGTGACTTGGGGCAATGCTATGCAACCACCACCGTCACAATTTCATACCCCACCGGGTCACTTCAATAACCCTATGGATAACGTGTACGCCGCAACTTTAGCGCTCGACCGTATTCCACTAGGGGAATCACCTCAAGCGATAGAGACCCGGCGGGATATAGAGATGTTACGCACCGCGGTGGCTCAGCAAGCCAATTACCCGGATAACAGGAGCGGGATGCACGGGACGCCATATATCAGTCGGAAGGAAGGCAATACTAGGAACCTTCAGTCGGCATCAGCACGACGAAGGGCAGAGCAGCAGCAAATGCCGCCTCCTCCACTTAGGCCAGCAGCTCCCGCGGTCTCAGCAGCACAGGCTATTGTGGATAGTTCTCGGGCAAGGCGTGCGGCCGGGTCTGCGGTCCGAGGTCCAGTAGTTGGCGCGCCTCCCGCTGCAGCTGCCGAGGTTTCACACGTTTCCAGGGTAAGGCCGGTATTGACAAACTTAGCCGGACCCAAATGCTTATTAGATGCTATCAAGGCAGAGCCTTATCCGGATAAGTTCAAAGAGCCGGGTAAAGTTGTCATCTATGAGCTGACCATGGATCCTGAGACCTGGTTAAGCAGTTATGAGATGGCCATGTCCATTCGCAATGCTTCAGAAAAGATCCAAGCCAAATTTATGTATCTCATGATGTCTGAAGGAGCAGCTAAACTATGGTTCAATAACCTGCCTGAGAAGTCTATCAGTTCATGGAGCGATCTCAAGTCGGCTTTCGTCAAGCAGTTTCATGGAACTTGCAGGAAATTATACACGATTGACGACTTGGATTGGTGTGTGCAGAGAAATGGAGAGTCGGCCCGCAGCTGGGTGCGCCGAGTCATGGAGATACTCCACTCTTCCACCGATATCCAGCCCAAGGATGCGATACAAGCTATGGCGAAAACATGCAGATATACGCCCTTGGTGCAAAAATTGGTACTCATGAAATCTAGCAGGCATGTTTCAGAAATTACTATGGGGGAGTTGATAGACGCATGCAACAAGCATGCCTCCACTGACACCACAGAAGAGGATATCGAGGACAAGAAGGGAAAAGCTAGTATGAACAATAATGGCAGAACCGGTAATGGGGCTGCGCCGAATAATAATGGAGGTAGCAACGGGGGCAATGGAAACAATAAGCATAAACGTTCGTATGAGGGGGCCTCCGAGTTAGTCGCCAGTACCGAAGCTGGGTTTGCAAGACCTATTGCGGACGGAAACTTTAACAGAGGAAACTTCAACGGAGGGAAAAACTATTAAGGGCCATCACGGCCGACTAATCACATAGAAGCCTTCAAGATGCCTTGCCCGCGCCATAGTAGGAACGGTAGGCCGACTAATCATTCATTGGAGCAATGCGTGGATCTACAGAGGTGGAAAAACGAAGAAATACAGAAGGCCCTGCAGGGTGCAGGCCGGGGAGGAGGACCGGGTCTGGGTGGAAACCCGGGTAACGGACCACCCCCCGCAGGCAATGCAGGAGTTGGCAACCCGGGTAATAACCAGGGTGGTGCAGGTGGTTTTCAGGCTAACCCAAAGCAGCTAGGATAGTATCATGTCCACACCACTGGGACCTCCAAAAGGAGAGGAAGATACTCAAAAGAGCTGTAAACTCGGTTTCTTCGGGTGTTCCAAGATACCTGAGATGGTCAGATCAGGAAGTAACATGGAGTAGGAGGGATCACCCAGAAGCAATAGAACATCCGGGTGTGTTAGCTTTGGTGGTAGCGCCGCAGGTCAATGGCTATGAGCTAAAGAAGGTTCTGATGGATGGCGGGAGTAGTATCAATATCCTATATTGGGAAACCTTTTTACGTATGGGGATCAAGGAGTCTCAGCTGCAGAAAAGCTCCACAGTTTACCATGGAATTGTACCAGGACATTCGGCCTGCCCCGAGGGAAAGATAACACTGGAGGTTGCCTTTGGAGAATCCAAGGATAATTACGGAGTAGAGTGGCTCACATTCGAGGTGGTGAAGTTGCGTAGTCCTTACCATGCACTGTTTGGAAGGCCGGCTTACGCCAAATTCATGGCAAGGTCGTGTTATGTCTACCTACAGTTGAAGATTCCGGGTCCTAAACGAACCATCACAATACATGGGAACAGGGCCGTGGCAGCAGAGTGCGATGAGGGAGATGCGGCACTTGCAGAACAAGCTTGTGCAAAGTAAGAACTCAGGTATTACAGGTCTCAAGTAGACCCGGAAGATCGAACCGCTTTGAAAAAACCAAATACTGACGATGAGAGAGCTAAGTTTAAAGCACCCCAGGACACAAAGATGGTAGCTTTCATTGAGGGTGACTCTTCCAAACAGTTTCCCATAGGGTCAAACCTGGATAGCAAGGAGGAAGGCGCGCTCATCGAGTTTATCCGCGAGAATCATGATGCTTTTGCTTGGACACCTAGCGACATGCCGGGTATCCCGACTGAACTTGCTGAACACAGCTTACACGTTGATCCCAAGTCCCGGCCAGTGAAGCAGGGTTTGAGGAAAATGAATGAGGAAAGAAGAAAAGCTATAGGAGCAGAGGTAGCTCGGCTCTTAGCAGCCGGATTTATTATGGAGGTTTTCCACCCCCAGTGGTTGGCAAACCCGGTTTTGGTGTTAAAAAAGAATAACGAGTGGAGAATGTGCATAGATTTCACGAGTCTCAACAAGAATTGTCCCAAAGATCCGTTCGCCCTTCCAAGGATAGATCAAATCATAGATGCAGTGGCGGGAAGCAACTTGTTATGTTTTCTGGATGCCTATTCCGGGTATCATCAGATTAAGCTCAAAGAGGAGGATTGGGAGAAGATGTGGTTCATAACCCCCTTTGGAGCCTTTTGCTACAAAACCATGACCTTTGGACTGAAAAATGCCGGCGCAACATATCAACGATGCATTCAGAAGTGTTTTGAGGATCAGATTGGGCGCAATGTCCATGCCTATGTTGACGACGTGGTGATCAAAACAAGGAACGCAGAAACGTTCATTGATGACCTAAAAGAGACCTTCAAGAACCTGAGGAGATATCAAATGAAGCTCAACCCAACAAAATGTGTGTTCGGAGTTCTTGCCGGGAAATTACTTGGTTTTATCATTTCTGAGCGAGGAATCGAGGCTAAGCCGGAAAAGATCAAAGCTATTCAGAGCCTAAAAAAGCTAGAGGAATTGAAACATGTCCAGAAGCTTACAGGATGCGTAGCAGCACTGAGCCGGTTCATATCTCGGCTTGGAGAAGAAGCAATACCCTTAAACCGTCTCTTGCAAACAGACAAGTTCATATGGGACCAAGAGGTGGATGAGGCGTTCGAAGCTCTGAAGAAGCAGTTATCTGAAGCACCGGTTTTGGCAGCGCCGGGTCCCAAGAGCCCATGTTGCTGTACGTTGCGGTCGGGCCCCGAGCAGTTAGTGCGGTAGTCGTGGTTGAGCGTAAAGAGGATGGAAAGGATTACCTGGTACAGCGCCCGGTTTATTATGTGAGCGAGGTCTTGTCAGAAGCGAAGCAGCGGTATCGCATTGGCAGAAACTAGTTTTTGGGGTATTCATGGCCAGTCGGAAATTGAAGCCATATTTTCAAGAACACCCCATTACGGTGGTAAGTTCCATACCCATGGCAGATATTATAAGAAATTCGGATGCTACAGGAAGGGTAGCCAAGTGGGCCATCGAGATGGGTGATTATCATATCAATTACGAGCCCCGATCTGCGATCAAGTCTCAGGCGCTGGTTGATTTTGTAAATGATTGGACTCAGACAAGTGTACCCTTGCTGGTGCCAAGTTCAGAATCTTGGGTTATGCATTTCGATGGTTCCAAGCAATATGAAGGATCAGGAGCTGGTGTTATGCTCACATCGCCAAAAGGAGATAAGTTACGTTACGTTTTGCAAATTCACTTTGATTGCTCTAACAACGTACCTGGGTACGAGGCCTTGTTGCATGGATTGCGTGTAGCAAAGGAGATGAACATTAAGCGTATAATGTGCTACAGAGACTCGGATCTTGTGGTACAGCAGGTCTCAGGAACGTGGGACAAGAAGGATGCAACGATGGCAGCATACCGTAGAGAAGTGGACAAAGTTGCTGGGTCTTTCTCAGGATATCAGGTGTGCACATCGACCGGCGTAAGAACGAAGCTGCGGATGCACTTTCGAGACTCGGCTCTCGTCGAGAGCCGGTTCCACCTAATGTTCTCCTAGATGAATTGTGGCGGCCTTCCGTTAAAACCGAGTCAGAAGAAGAAATAGCCAACCGAGACCCAGACTCTGAATTTGTGGCCGCGGTGCACGCTATTCCAGAGTGGACTGAGCCGTTTCTGGCGTTTCTATTACTGGGCGAGTACCCACAGCAGGAAGTCGTAGCCCGGCAAATCCAGAGACAGGCAAAAGGTTATTCTATCATTGGTGGTGAGCTTTACAAGAGAAGTGCTACAGGTGTCTTTTTACGCTGCTTAGCTCCAGAGGAAGGCCGGCAAATATTGAAGGAAATCCATGAAGGTGATTGTGGACACCATGCCTCCACAAGATCCCTTGTGGCCAAGGCGTATCGGCAAGGTTTCTTTTGGCTTACAGCCTTGGCAGATGCAGAACGCTTGGTGGCAAGGTGTGATGGATGCCAGAGGTATGCTCGGCAAATCCATGTGCCGGCTATGGAGCTGCGGACAATTCCATTGACATGGTCATTTGTTGTTTGGGGTATGGATATGGTAGGCCCTTTCCATATGTCTCCATGCAAAAAGATTCATTTACTGGTGGCCGTCGACAAGTTCACAAAGTGGGTTGAGGTCATGCCAGTTACGAACTGTGAAGCGGCCACAGCTGTGAAATTCTTGAAGAAGATCATATATCGGTTTGGATACCCCCACATCATAATCACAGACAATGGAACCAATATTTCTTTAGGATATATGGAGAAGTTCTGTGGAAACAATGGCATTTGACTTGATGTAGCCTCGGTGGCCCATCCACAAGCCAATGGTCAGGTGGACATAGCAAACCAAGAGCTACTTCGTGGGTTAAAACCACGACTATGAGTCCCGTGTCTCAGAGCTGCTGGAGCATGGGTTGAGTAGTTACCTTCAGTGGTTTGGGGAATCAATACTACACCTAACAGGTCTACTCAGATGACCCCGTTTTTTATGGTTTATGGTGCAGAGGCGGTTCTCCCAAGTGATATTATCCATGATTCGCCACGAGTTACGGCTTATGTTGAGGTAGAGAACGAGTACACCCGGAAAGATGTTGTGGACATGTTAGAAGAGCACAGGGAACAAGCCTTGGAGCGGTCTGCAATATATCAGCAGGATTTACGGCGATATCATAGCCGCCGGGTCAAGACGCGTGTTTTTCAAGAAGGAGACCTGCTGCTACGTTTGGTGCAATCAAAGGAGGGAAAACACAAGTTATCTCCTCCATGGGAGGGTCTGTTCATTATAAGCCGGAATCTACATAATGGATCGTATTATCTGGTAGATGCAAGGGAAGAGTCGGATTATGTGAATAATACTGCTCGTTCCATCTCCTCCATGCAAGAACGTGAACGACCATGGAACGTGGCTCAGCTACATCCTTACTACACTTAGTATAGACTGGGTTTGCAAATTGTATTACACGATGTAACAGGCAGCAGGTTTCAGACGCACTCTTTTCCTATCCAGGGTACCTAAGGGGACTGGAGGGTTTTTAATGAGGCGTCCTGCTGACCTAACCTTTTCTTATCAATAAAGAAATGGTTAAATCATGATGGTTACTTTGTGTGTTAAGTTTTTTCAAATTCTTTCTTATTTCTTCGTAGTCGATCATACTTTGTATTTATTAGTAAGTTATTTCAGTTAAATATGTTTCTCAATAGTAAGGTGTATGATTTAGTGGGTCCAAACTTGTGCATCTTTTCCTTTTTAGTATTCAAGCTATTTGTAAGCCGGTAGAGCTGAAAGCCTACTGTTGCATAGTACATGTATGTAGGTCTCGGGGGTTGATTGCTTCAATAGCACAGCTGCACACTCAGACCTGGCCATGATGCCAATCGGTTGTGAGGACTGATTACTTGCAATAAGTACAGTTACAATCTCATAACCCGGACAATAGAACCAAATTTTTTCTTGACCTCTTTTGTTTAAGCTTGACGTGACTCGCAACAAAATGGCGTTCTTGCTAACCTATAAATCCAATCAGTCATGATGCCCATTGGGACTTGCCTGACCCTGTTTTTACTAGAGCTATAGCAACATTGAAAATCCATGCGAAAGCCGGCTTATAACCAGAAGGTCAAAAGAGGTCATCTAAACCATAAGTTGTGCAGAGCAAAGGTAACAGCCGGAAGCTCAGTACATATTGCGCATAACTTCAAAATATACAAGTGTATAGCAGCAAGGTTTGGGACTTGGGGACTTGAGAAACAAAAAATCTCAAGCCAAGCATCCTAAGGCCTAGAATCTGGGTCTTGGGGACTTGTGAGAAATTCTTCACAATCCTAGGACCAAGACTCGGCATTTCCTCACAAAACATATAACAAGTAAAGTTGTGCCAAAACGAGTTTGCAAAGCGCACATCAAAGCGACAACCAGAAGGGTCATCGAAACCACAAAAGTTTAATGTCTTACAAACCTTAAGGATAGTGTCAAAAAGTGCACACATGCACTATCAAATAACAGTGTGTAAAAGGCATATTACAAATGCCTATTGGCCGAATGATTGTTTGCTGATAAAAAGGAGTGCATTACTCGGCTACTGCATCCGAGTCATCATGAGTGGTCTTGGCGGTCGAGTCTTCGGTATTCTCCTCTGTTGCCTTCTCCGTCTCAATGTCTGGGTCAACCGCGGAAGCAGCACGAGCTGGAGGAGGAACAACTGAAGTCTATGAAGTTGGCGCAGAACCGGCCTCGACTCTGATGAAGTGTTGACCTCTAAGTTGGCCCTATCTTCACGAATTGACAAGAACGAACGAAGAACGCACGAAGAACGCGATGAACACGAGAGGGGGGATCGAGGGGAAATCGAGGGCAAACGCGCGGAAACACAAAAGGGGGAAGATAACTCGTGAAGCCTACGAGGGATCGCAAACCCAAGTCAACAACACGCTAATTGAAACCGATTCCTCTCACCGGTCGGTCCACCGATCCAACAGAAGCCGCAAGGGGAAGGTTGGCAAGCGCTACTAGAATCACTAGGTGAGAGAGTAGCTCCTTGGAGAGATCTTGATACGGTCCTAGATACACATCGTAGGAGTAGCCTCGTAAGAGGAGTCACCTCACAAGAGGGATACAAGTGCAAAGCCCGAAGTTCTCAAATCATCCCTAAACCCTAGATCTAGCCACCGGAGTCCCTTATATAGCCTAGGGGGGTAGGTGGGTGAAAATGGGGCCAAAACGGTGTATTTCCACACAAAAACAGGGCATCCCGGCCTGGGAGGCCGGCCTGGCCGGCCTGAGGCCGGGGTGGGGGCGCACTCGGCCTGGTGCCCGGCCTGGGGCCAGGGTGGGAGGCCGGCTCCCTCGGGATGGTGCCCGGCTGGGGCCAGGCTAGCCCGGCCTGAGGCCAGGGTGGGATGAGGAGGCCGGCCTGGGGCAAGGGAAGGCCGGCCTGAGGCAAGGGGAGGCCGGCCTGGCCGGGGGGTGAGGCCGGGAGCCCCCTTTTCCCTCCGTTCTTCCACCTCGGAGCTCCGATCTTGACGCCTTCTTCACCCACTTCCTTCCTAGCTTCATGTGCATCTTCTTGGATGTGTTCTTGAGCATCTTGGGCACCTTATTGGGTCTCCATGTGGTGATCCCACCTATGCATGTAGAGGGGTATTTCATGAGGTAGAGCACCGTTCACCAAGTCACCGGAAACGTACGGAGATAGGAGTGAGTTCACCTTGTTGTGTATCGATGTTGTGCTTGGTTGAATACGGTGGGCTACATCATATCCCCCCCCCCCCCTTGAAAAAGAGTCGTCCTCGACTCTCGTTCCATCCATTTGTGAGCGGGAGAAGGAATGTTGACGACGAAGATGTCGTTGAAGTTGAGCCGCTTGTCGAAGTGCATGTGACGGTATGCTCGGAGTGGGGGTGGTCCAAAGGTGACGAAGATCATGAAATGGTCCCCCTTTAATGGTTGAGGAAGATCTTGCGAGGCGGTGTAGTCGTTGAAGTTGAGCCGCTTATCGAAGATCATGCCAAGGTATGCTCGGGGAGGGTGTGGTCCAAAGGTTATGACGATCTTGACATGATCCTCAATGGGTGTATGAGGATGATCTTGCGGAAGCGGTAGAGTGTAGTCGTGGCGATCATTGTCGTTGACGCGCTTGTCGAAATCCAAGTGCATCTTGACGAAGGGGATGTAGACGTGGTAGTCATTGTCGTTGACGCGCTTGTCGAACTCCATGCACATCGTGACATGAGGGATGTATGCGTAGGAGTCGTTGATGTCGAAGTGCCGTGTAGATCTTGACTTGAGGAGTGTGGATGGCGAATGTCGTGTCATAGAAGCTCTTGTCAATCTCCATGTGGATCATGACGAGCGGAACGTGCTCCTTCCAACTCTTCAAGTCGGTGTCGATGTTCATGCGATGTGGAGAGCCTTGTATGTGGCGAAGTCGATGATGTCGAGGATGCTTGATAGGGTCACCAAATCACTGCAAAATAGACAACAAAGATGGAGAGAAAGTTGGTAAGCCGTTAGTGTCAATAAGCACAAATGGGGTTTTGCTCTCAACTCTCATCTCACTATTGGTGGCTATCATGGCAATGCCTCTAAGAACACTCATGATTTTTCCACTCATGATGGGCTTGTGGCTCTCACTCACGTGATGGTGGATCTCTCTCTCACCACTCATCTCACTAGAAGCTTGAGAGGGGACACTAGAAGGCTCCAAAGTCTTGGCACAAGAGGTGTGCGGGTTTGTCGAAGTCGTTGCATTGCTTGGAGTCGGTAGTGTCATAGCATGTGGCGAGGAGGACTCAATCATCTCATCTCTTGGGTTGATCTCCAAGTGTGGAAAGGGTGGCTTTCTTCGAGGAGGAGGTAGGGTCATGGCTTGTGTCAAAGAAGGCTCCATCATCTCCGTGATGTGGTAGTGTAAGCCATGCCTTGTAGCATCCTCAAATGGTCGATGATGATGATGATGAAGATATCCTTGGCTAGAATGGCGGCTTGAGCGTGGCCTTGTGGAGGTTGGCATGAGATGCTTGGAAGTCAAGGGGAATGTGTCACCCAATTCGTCGTTACCTCCATCAATGATAGATGAGCCATTGACGCCGGCTCTAGAGAGGTTGCATCTTTGGTCCCTATCTTGAGGATAGGCTTGAAGAACTCGTGTCAACACTCGCGATGGAATCGCGACCTCATTGCAATAGACACTTTCGTCACCATTTGTCTGCATGTCCAAGGAATTGAGATCTAGTTGGTGCAAGGCATAGTATTGGCCTTCACTCATGTAGGCATGGTCACCATTTTGGTTAGAAACCAAGATCATCTCGTTGATAGCATTGGGAGCTCTCTTGTCGATGGTCGGAGTGGTCACTTGTGTCATTGGAGACGAAGAAGAAGAATGCCTTAGAGATGATGGCAAGGGATGAGCCTCTTTGACAATGTCACATGCATCAACGTCTTCATCATAGAGTGGTAGAGTGGTCTCCTCATGCGCATGGTGATGATGATCTTGTGTCATGGGAGGAATAGCTTCACACTCTTGATGTTGGTGTTGCGCTTGTGGCGATGATGGAAACTCATGCTCTTGATAATGAAGGTCATAGTTCTTCCTCATGGAATGTCGCACATGATGTAGGTGTAGCGGTGGTGATGAAGTGAAAGTCGCCTCATGTGATGAAGAAGGAGGAGGATCATGATATATATGGCGATGTAGACCTTGCTCATGTGCTTCATCATGACATCCTTTATCCTTCCTCAAAGTATGTCGCTCATGTAAGTTGAGGTTGGGTGTTGGTGGTGAAGTTTCTCTTGCCTCTTGCCTCGATGAAGTAGTGGTATCATAGTGTCCATGGCGAGGATGTTCTTGATCCTTGTCGAAGGTGGGGTGCGAATAGAAAGCACAATCTTGGTGAAGATGAGGTGGAGGCTCCCATTCCTCATATGGATGATGACGCTCATGGTCCTTGCACCTTGTAACATTGAGGCAAACGGCGCTCAAGTCGTTGTCTTCATGGCCTAGATGATGTGGTGCTTCATCCAATATAAGAGGAGAAGAATCATGGATAGCATCTCCATTTGCTTGACGTTGACGAGGTCGCTCATGTGGGTCCTCATCAAAAATAGGAAGTGAGAGGTCATCTTCACTTGCTTGTTGTTGAAGTGGTCGCTCAAGAGGTTCCTCAACAAATATGGCAAATGAGAAATCATGAATAGCATCCGTGCCTAGTGGTGGTCGAAGTGGGCGCTCATAGGGGTCTACATCAAAGAGAGGAAGTGAGAGATCATTTGTAGCATGCCCACTTTGTTGTTGATGATGGTGGTGCTCATAGGGGTCCTCATCAAAGATGGGAAGTGAAGTAGCAAATTGAGCGATCCCACTTGGTTGTTGTCGATGGTGGCGCTCAATGGGGTCTTCCTCGAAGATGGGGAAAGAAAAGCCATAGGGAGCATTCGCACTCGCTTGATGTTGAGAAGTTCTCTCATTTGGGTCTTCATCAAAGATAGGCGGTGGAAGCTCATGTGGGTCATCCTCGTTGGTTTGGCGATGGCGGTCATGATGGAGAGGATGGCGCCGGTGGTCATGGTGGTGGAGTTGTGAGAGGCATTCACTAGAAGCCATGTCATGGTCACCTTCTTGATAATGGTCTTGGTCTTGGTGGTCATTGTGGTGGTGACACACATTTTGCCTTGGAAGCCTTGAATGTGGGCAAGCACCATCCACGAAGCCATGTATACCATAGTCATGAGTCGAGCTTTGAGAAGGTGGGTGATGAAGAATATCCGGTCGTAGAGGGCGATCTTGATGAGGGTCACCACGGCCTTGTCGGTGTCGAGGTCGAGGTAGTGGTGATGGCAAGCGATGCTCAAACCAATGTCGTCGCGGAACTTGTGGTGGAAGATGCGGTGAGGTGGGTGTACCACTCTCTTCCATATGTCGATGATGATCATGGCGACGATCTTGGTGATGAGCTTGGTGATGATAACTTGAAGCTTGTCGATGACGAAGCTTGCGGCGTTCCCGCACTTCATGTGTGGGATGACTCCGAAAGTCATTCGGATGCCTTGGCTTCTTGGCCTTCTCGCTTGATGGGGCCTCGATGAAGTCCTTCTTGTGGCGCCGTCTTGATGTTGAAGGAGACAATCTTGACGTTGCCAACTTGTCGGATTTCTTGTCGTTGCACCATCTTGAGGTTGAAGGGAGTTGTCTTGTGTTGGCCTTGGAATTCTCCTTGAAGTTCCATGGTGGTGAGCATGAACCATCGGACGTGTGATGTCTTGGCCACCGAAGCTTGGAGAGGAAGTGCTTGTAGGTGAGCTCATCCATGTCGGAGTCATTGTCGGTGTAGAACTCCGCCATGCTCGAGGATGCGTTGTCGGTGTAGTAGGGCTCCATCTCGTCATCCAAGCTTGCGGTGTCATTGTTGTAGTAGTGGTTCATGTCGATGTAGCTCATGGAGTCGAAGTTGGCGTGGTGGTTGTGGTGCTCCTCCATGTCGATGATGCTTGGTGAGGAGTTGTCGGTGTAGAGCTCGACGTTGTGGTCGTAGTGGTGGTGGTGATCCACCATGTCATGCTCGTAGTAGTGGTCATCCACGATGTCGTGCTCGTAGTAGTGGTCGTCCACCACGTCATGCTCGTAGTTGTGGAGGTCCATGTCTAGCTCGTTGTAGTCGTAGTGGTCCATCAAGGACTCATCATGGTCATCATGGCCTCCATATGGTTCGCTCTCGCTATACATGGTTAGTGACAAGGGAAAGTGTATATATAGAGTGTGAGGACCTAAGAGCTCAAACCTCACCTTTTAGCAAATGTTGGAAACTAGTGGACCAAGCCAAGAGAAACCGATAGCAAAAAGAATGAAGTGACTTGAGTTCGAAAGATCCCAAAAACACGCTCCAAAACACACACGGCTTATGGGTGGATGGCAATGGGTTAGAAATGTGGCGAGAAAACGACAAATCCAAAGAAAAGTATGTTGTAAAACATGGAGAAGAATCAAGGAAAAGTTAGCACGAAAACCAAACCTAGTGGAGGAAAATGCTATGGTGGAAACGAAAAACACACACACACAAGTGATAAATGGGGTTAGTGCGGCCAATGGACGAGCGGAGACGAAATGTACCTATCGTAGACTAAGCTCAATGCCACACCAACGCAAGGAGGACGCTAGCTCAAACCGCAATTAACAAGAGGCAACAAGATTTGCAATGTGGCAACCGGTCACTCTCTTCTCTCTCGCAAGTCGAAGCTAGGCGTTCCTACAAATGATAGCAATTGGCATCGATCTTTGCTTAAGTTGGATCTTTTTGCTTCTTGCTCTTTCTCCTTTTTTTTTATTTTCGCTTTTTGATGATGATGATGCGGAGATGATTCCCAAATGCCAATGCCTACTCGAAACTAATCTCTCACAAGCGCAAACACTCGCACTCTCGGTGCCACAAATGCGATTCCAAGAGGTGTAAAAGAACTAGTCCAAGTAGGTAAGGTACACAAAGGAATGGGTTAGTTCAAGCGGAAGCAAGTTATACCTATGCGGTGGATGATCTCGGAATTGCGGCCGGTGGATGTCGATGTTGTGTGGATCCGATGATGTAGATACGTAGGCGATGTCGATGGCGACGCGTAGGAACTTGCCTCACTCAAATCAGAGCAACGACGACAAAGAAAAACAAGATACAAAATCTGTCCAAGAATTGAAGAGCAGGATTTTTCTGAAATTTTTGCTCAAATTCGAAATTTCTCCCAAATCAAGAAAATTTTTGGACAAATTCGAGAAAAATGGCTGAATGGAAAGGTGGGGAATGGTCTTTGGCAACAAATATATGAAACAAAACCACGAAAAACTCAACAAATCAAGAGATCGGTCGAAATCCCTTTCGGCTATTTTTTGTCAAATTTTCGAATTTATGGTGGATAGAAGAAAAATTGGTGGTAGGGGAGGGGGTGGGGTGTCGGATTCGTTTCAATCTAGCTCTGGATACCAGATCATGAAGTGTTGACCTCTAAGTTGGCCCGATCTTCACGAATCGACAAGAACGAACGAAGAACGCGATCACGAGAGGGGGAATCGAGGGGAAATCCAGGGCAAACGCGCGGAAACACAAAAGGGGGGAGATAACTCGTGAAGCCTACGAGGGATCGCAAACCCAAGTCAACAACACGCTAATTGAAACCGATTCCTCTCACCAGTTGGTCCACCGATCCAACAGAAGCCGCAAGGGGAAGGTTGGCAAGCGCTACTAGAATCACTAGGTGAGAGAGTAGCTCCTTGGAGAGATCTTGATACGGTCCTAGATACACATCATAGGAGTAGCCTCGTAAGAGGAGTCACCTCACAAGAGGGATACAAGGGCAAATCCCGAAGTTTTCAAATCATCCCTAAACCCTAGATCTAGCCATCGGAGTCCCTTATATAGCCTAGGGGGGTAGGTGGGTGAAAATGGGGCCAAAACGGTGTATTTCCGCACAAAAACAGAGCATCCCGACCTGGGAGTCCGGCTTGGCCGGCCTGAGGCCGGGGTGGGGGCGCACTCGGCCTGGTGCCCGGCCTAGGGCCAGGCTAGCCCGGCCTGGGGGCAGGGTGGGAGGCCGGCTCCCTCGTGCTGGTGCCCGGCCTGGGGCCACGCTAGCGCGGCCTGAGGCCAGGGTGGGATGAGGAGGCTGGCCTGGGGCCAGGGGAGGCCGGCCTGAGGCCAGGGGAGGTTGCCCTGGCCGGGGGTGAGGCCGGGAGCCCCCTTTTCCCTCCGTTCTTCCACCTCGGAGCTCCGATCTTGACACCGTCTTCACCCACTTCCTTCCTAGCTTCATGTGCATCTTCTTGGAATTGTTCTTGAGCATCTTGGGCACCTTCTTGGGTCTCCATGTGGTGATCCCACCTATGCATGTAGAGGGGTATTTCATGAGGTAGAGCACCGTTCACCAAGTCACCGGAAACGTACGGAGATAGGAGTGAGTTCACCTTGTTGTGTATCGATGTTGTGCTTGGTTGAATACGGTGGGCTACATCAGGCTCTCTTCTTGGCGAGCTCCACTTTGAAGCGAGATAGTATGTCGAATGGAGTCAGGTCTTCGGAGGGCACATGCTTATCCTCACCATCATACGGAGCGGTAAGCTTGTTCACATCGAGGTTTTCTGCGATTAAGCTGGCCGAGTGACGAATCTGGGTATTGATGGCCTTGAGGTCTTTTCCCGTGAATTTAGAACCATCGGTCTTAAACTCGGGAAACCCATTTACAAGCATTGCCGGCTCAACCTTGGGGTAGTAGTCCTTAACCAGTGCGAGTCCGCGTATCACTCCGACCCGGCATGCTGAGCGCTTCCAGATATCAATCTAGGCAGGGACTATGGAGTAGGCCTCAAGCATGTGGGTTACACCGGTGTAATCATCGGTTAACTTCACAACTTCGAGTGTCCATTTTGTCCCTGCCGAGAATTGCCGGATGACAGTCTTGAGTATTCTAAGCTTTTTAAGGTCATCATGCTCGCCAGCAACTTCACCCGGACCTGTAGCACAAAAAGAGAAGTAAGACAGTAAGATCCGGGTCAAAAACCTTCTAAAACAGGAAATCCGAGTAATACAAAGCGATAGTCGGAAACTTAGATGTGCTTTACCTATGATGGAGTTATATGTCTCGGCTATGAAAGTCGAGAGTTTCTTCACAAGCTCCTCAGCGGCGTGGAGTCTCTTCTTCTGCTTCTTGCATTGTTTGGAGAGATCCTGGAGGTTGGCCTCCAGTTCTTCGCGGAGCTTTGTTTCAGCTTGCAGGAGTTCATTGGTTTTCGCCAATATTTCATCAGTCCGGATAACATAAGCCTGAGAAGGACAAAGAAACATCACTCGGCAATGAACTTAACAGGGATATATTTGTAAGTACCGACTGACCGTGGACAGTTTACTCGGCACTTGGGGGCTAGGATAAGGATATAGAAATAACATCAGTTAAACAAACCTGGTGCTCAGCCGCCAGAGACTCGACAATCTCCTCTTCAGTTGTCTTCAGGGAGCGATACTCCTTTAGTAGTTTTTCAAACTCATGGCCACTGAGAGTCGGCCTGGAAGAACTCCCGGCCCAGTTAGTCGGCTCAGCTGTTGCCTTCTTTTCCTCCGCTTCATATCTGGAAGCGGCGGTCCTTGGAGCAGGGGCCTCCCTTTGCGTTCCAAGGTATTCAACCTCGGAATCAGCCGGCTAGGGTGCGGGAGGAGGAGACTCAGTTCTTGGGTTGGCTGTGGTAGTCGATCCTTGCTCTTCATTGGGCGGGGGAGAGGCGCCACTTTCCGGGTCATCTGTCTTCAGATCTTCGACAGGGGTCTCAACTGGGTCGTTGAGTGTGACCTTAGCCCTGAAGGAAGGAAAAGAAAGTGTTTAGCGATTGATAAAAGTGGAACGTTCAAAGTATAGGGATATAATCAAGCAAGTTATGAATATTACCCGGTATTCACGACGAAGTCGCTGGGGAGATCGTTGCTAGACCCAGAAGACACTGATACAGGATTGGAGATTGAGTCTCGGAGCTTTCCGGCTAAAGGGTGAATCGGAGTTGGATACTTGCGGGGAATAAAATTGCGATCAGATGAAGGAGTACCGACTCGGCGTGCGGGCGACTGAAGAGAAATCCCGGGGTTGAGGGGCTCGTCACCCGGTGAAGACCGAGTTGCTCGTCGCTTAGCTGGAGGAGATGCGACCTTCTGAGACGATACGGGGGTTAGAAATTTATTAAGCTTGCACACATCAGCATATGAGTCCGGATTTGAGGTTATGGAAGAATAGGATACCTTGAACGTGACACCCTTGGCCTTCCTCTTTTTGCCTAACTTGCCTTCGGGCTCCGCTTCGCTCTCTTCAGACTGAGATCCGGCTTTCTCAGCTGGAGCTGGTGATCATGGCGTATTGTCAGGGATAAAGTTGGGAGGAGAATCTTGATCTAGTAAGTCGACAAAGTATTTGTTCAATAACTCGGAATCACCTTCTTCGCTGTCACTCGGCTCTTCATCTTCCGAGTTTTCAGAGGGAGGAGGGGTGACAATCTTCCACCATTCTTCAGATTCCTGGGTAAAAAGAAGCAAACATAAAAATTAGTATATGCGTATTCGATTAATTAGTTAGAACGGGGGAGATTAGCCTGTTCTTACTGGTGGAGCCGGGTTACTGCGAGTGAAGGACCGGCGTTTGAGCTCGAGCTCGGGTCTTGGGCTCCAATGGCGCAGCGCGAGCTTGAAGACGAAGTGGAGTGCGGTGGCGTTTTGTGATTAGGGTTTCCCTAGGGGCCCAGTATTTATAGGCGCGGTGGAAACCCTAGAAGGTAAATGGTAAAATGGAGGAATTTGCGGAGCGAGATACCCAGCCCGCTGATTACGAAAACGAGATTTTGGGAGTTAATGCCATGCAGTCGAGTTATAAGTGACCACCAAAAGATCGGGTAAAGCTTGTGAGGAATATGAAAGTCGGGTTATTATATGGACCGCCAAAAGAGCCGTCCTGGCTATAGTTAAAGCAATCTAACCTATAACCTCATTGTATTCAAATGCTTATTGTTTTGCAGGGAATAACGTGCGCATCGTGGTTGGCTCAAGGTTTGGAATTATAAGAAAAGCGCGCCAACCAAGATGCCCAAGCTATTCAGGGGACTACTGTTGGGGGATACTAACCCGATAGGCCCATAGGGGAGGATAAAGACCTGGCTGGAGGAAGTTTGGGCGAAGACCTCGTAAGATGATGACGGGCCGGGTATCGTTGATGGGCCGGCAGCAGTATTGGTGACCCGGTTCAAGGGAAGGAAGTTCTAGAAGACCCGAGAGGCAGTGTAAACCGTGGAGTCCAAGACTTGGGGATTACGAAGAGTAGTTTAGGGTTACGTGAGGACCCCGAGTAGGACTCTAGCCGTATCTTGTAAGGAAATTCAGAAAACCGGGTGTTATATAAACCGGTTCTCCTGGCATAGATCCGGGAGATTGAGAGATTTTGAATAGGAACCCTAGATTCGAGATACACGAGAGCCAATGTTTGTAACCCTAGATTTGGAGTCTCGGCGACATTGCAGCCCGAGCCTCTAGATCGATAGTTAATAAGATCCTAGCTAAAGTAAGCTATTATCTCCGATGGAGAGGCTGAGCCAGGATAATCCTTGTGTCCAACCCGAGCTAAACCCTCTCCCAAACACCAGAGTCGATTTGCCCCAAACCAAGTTACCATTGGTAACGTCTGCCGTGACTTTCCCACGACAAATAAAGCATATACTCCCTGGCTATATTTGATTTGTCAATCCTCTTATCAAGAGAAAATACCATATGGTGTGGACACTTGTGTATCATTCTAGTAGAGGGATGTGTTGAAGCTTACACTACTCTTTAGGGGAGTCTCTTCATGCAACATTGCCACAGGAAACACTATTTTGTTCTGGAAAGATTTATAGGAAGAGTATGTTGCTTCAACTCAATTCTCGAGAGCATTCTCTTTTGCCCTCAATGAGGATGTTTTAGCGGCTCAGTTTTTTTTCTTCAAATATACTGGCTGCCAAGTTTGCATTGCCACTCTCACCTGAAGCTCTGAATGAATTAAGAGAGTTGCATATTGCCACTACTCACATTATCCTTGATGCCTTTGAGAATGATCATTGGTCTTATGCCTAGGATCTCGACAATAAGTTGCTAACAAATTCCACACGTTTTGTTATAGAAACATTCGTCCTCATATCTCATTTCCATGTCTCTAGGCCTCCAAGTGTGTTTCAATTGTTTTTTGATTGGCTCATGCTCTCTGACAAACTGAACACCAAAAATATGCTGAAAATGAGACATTACAATGTGACCAATAACTTTGATTGCAAAATGTGTAATAGTCATGTGGAAGAGACTCCGAGGCACCTTTTCTTCAACTGTTCTTTAAGTATATCATGTTGGAAACTCATTTGATGCAACTCAACCCATTCCACCAAGCAACTCTACTACGCCTAATGGACCAATGACGGGAGCACGAGCCAACACCATACAAGACAAGGTGAACTCGCTCTTAACTCTCCATGATTACATTGACTTGGTGAATGGCTTGCTACCTCATGCGGATGTGCTTTTTGTGCTCAGGTACGACCCCCGAGGTGATGCCAAAGACACTCAAGAAGATGCCATGGAAGAGGGACAAGAAGCAACACCCGCCGCCAAAGTAGGAGGAAGGCCCCAGGAAAGTCGACTCCAGCACCAGCCACTTTTGGATGTATGCCCAAAAGGAAATATTACTTATACATATGTTTCATAATTATGATTCGTATTACTATGCTATAACTGAACTGGTTCCTGAATATGATATTCAAAGGAAAACTCACGCTCACGTGTATTAACATGAGAAACAAACCCTAGTCTTGCCTTTTAGGACTAATTTATTGGATTTTTGATGACTATGTTTTGCCAGTCATGGACATTGTTTTTGTCAACATCAAATAAATAGCATATTGTTGGAAGAGAACAATATGGATGGGTATTCCCTAAGTAGATAGATATGCTAAGAGATTCCACTAAGAAATTTGTGTCCTTAGAATCATATCACATCACGGCGGGTCACACCGTAAACTAGGTGAACATAAAGTTAGTTAGTGGATAATTCTAAAATAGTATATTATCTCAATGTTCTGAGATGAGAATTACTCCTCCGTAAAAAGAGAGATACATACCTGGGCCCACTCGGTAGTCTTGATATTTATAATATCGGCAGACAATGCATGATGATGGTACATCATGTGGGTTTTCATAATACGGTAACGATAAAAACAAAACTTACCGGATAACGAGACGAGACAAAGGTATTAGTGAACCAGATATTGTTTCACAGGAAATACCGGAATCAATAGTCTCGGGTAAGTTCGGTATGGTGAGTAATGAGAGATTTGTATAATAACCAACTGGTTCAGCATTGTATTCCTTTAGTATGTGGGAGTCAATATGGGTGTCCGCGTCCCCGCTATTGATTATTGAAAAGGAAAAAGTTTCCAGTTCCATGTCCACACACTGTAAAACCTGTAGGGGAAACACATTTAAGTTTGGGCTTATTTTGTGTATATTGGTAGGTCCATATTTTTTGAACCTTTGGTAGGTCCATATCAACTAGGAGTATCACCAAAATGGTGTTTCTATGTGATAAACATATTTTATAAATCAGAGATAATTTATAACGAGGGCATTAGATGTCCAGAGTGATAGAAACAATTTCTATTACTATCAGAATTTGTTCCGGAGTTATTATGAAAGAGAAATTGAGGTTGCACGCTTTAGAGGGCAAATGCAGGGGGCCTGAGATGTCATGTGATATTGGAAATATATTTCTCACATCGTTAGATAACATCGATGATTTTATCTATAGGGTTCAAGGGGTCCAGGAAGAGTTCCGGGGGACTTTCCAAATATGGAAGCAATGCTGGAAGGGAGGAGATTTCCTCCTCAGGGTAAACCCTGCCTGGGTACCTATAAAAAGCCAGGAGGGTAGAGAGAAAAGAGGACAATCAGAGAGAGAATAGCCATGCCACAACTAGAAAGCAACCGTAGATCAGAGACGCGCCAGATATAATCTGCACTGCGCCCCGTGTCATCTCTTCCATCTTGCCGAATAACATTTAGACAGGCAGGAGTAGGGGTGTTATCTTCTTCGAAGAGCCCCAAACCTGCGTAAAACTTATCCTGAGATCTGTCAAGTCGGGTAGTCCACCAACGCCTTGTTCTCCCTTACGAACCCCAGGTCCCTAACCATGGGGATTGTTGAGGTACCATCCTCTTCACTCTCATTACAAACTCTTCACCTTCGGCAAGACACTTGACCCAATACGATCAATAAAGGTAAGAGTTGGTAAGTGCTAGCCACATTTGTTACTCACTTGATTCTTTGAGATGGATATGGAAGGTGTCGTCACAAGTGTGAGCTCGGATGATGTTGGAAACCCCTTCTCCAACAACAAGCACCACAACTTCGTCACCCGTCATGAGCATGCGCAGTTCCACCAAATTGTGCGTGATGGCTTGGAGCGCTATGAGCGTCGCCTAAAAGAACAATATGCAAGATTCAATGATCAAATGACGAGAATCAACATCAACATAGCAAATATTGCTAACCACCATCGATCATCTTCATCTTTACACGAACAAGGAGTTCATCATGGTCAAGCCGTCAAAGGGACCAACCTCATGCTCCTCACCAAGCTCATCGCCATGATCGACATTCTCACATGGAAGATGGTGGAGTTCACCACCAAGAGCATGAACCTCCACCATCACCACAAGTACATTGTTGCAATTGGTTTGTGATGAGGTGTTGACCTCTAAGTTGGCCCGGTCTTCAGGAATCGACAAGAACGAACGAAGAACGCACGAAGAACGCGATGAACACGATGAACACGAGAGGGGGAATCGAGGGGAAATCGAGGGCAAACGCGTGGAAACACAAAAGGGGGAAGATAACTCGTGAAGCCTACGAGGGATCGCAAACCCAAGTCAACAACACGCTAATTGAAACTGATTCCTCTCACCGGTCGGTCCACCGATCCAACAGAAGCCCAAAAGGGGAAGGTTGGCAAGAGCTACTAGAATCACTAGGTGAGAGAGTAGCTCCTTGGAGAGATCTTGATACGGTCCTAGATACACATCGTAGGAGTAGCCTCGTAAGAGGAGTCACCTCACAAGAGGGATACAAGGGCAAAGCCCGAAGTTCTCAAATCATCCCTAAACCCTAGATCTAGCCACCGGGGTCCCTTATATAGCTCGGGGTCGAAATGGGGTCGAAACGGTGTCAAAACGGGGCAAATCCGGGCATTTTTGGGCCACGCCGGCCTGGGAGCCGGCCGGGGTGGAAGGCAGGGGGCGGCCCAGGGCGCGCCGGCCTGGGGCCGGCCTGGCAGCCGGCCTGGGGCCGAGGTGGGAGAGGGAGGCCGGCCTGGGAGGGGCCGGCCTGAGGCCGGGGTGGAGGCCGGCCCTCTCGGGGGGGTGGCCGGCCTGACGAGGGGCTTGGCCGGCCCGAGGCTGGGGTGGGCGAGGGGGAGGCCGGCCTGAGGTGGGGGAGGCCGGCCTGGCCGGGGGGTGAGGCCGGTAGCCCCCTTTTTCCTCCGTTCTTCCACCTCGGAGCTCCGATCTTGACGTCGTCTTCACCGGCTTCCTTCCTAGCTTCGTGTGCACCTTCTTGGGTGTGTTCTTGAGCATCTTGGGCACCATCTTGGGTCTCCATGTGGTGATCCCACCTATGCATGTAGAGGGGTATTTCATGAGGTAGAGCACCGTTCACCAAGTCACCGGAAACATACGGGGATAGGAATGAGTTCACCTTGTGGTGTGTCGATGTTGTGCTTGGTTGAATACGGTGGGCTACATCATCTCCCCCCCTTGAAAAAGAGTCGTCCTCGACTCTCGTTCCATCCATATGTGAGCGGGAGAAGGAATGTTGACAACGAAGATGTCGTTGAAGTTGAGCCGCTTGTCGAAGTTCATGTGACGGTAGGCTCGTAGTGGGTGTGGTCCAAAGGTGATGAAGATCATGAAAGGTTCCTCCTTGGAAGGTTGGTGAAGATCTTGCGAGGCGGTGTAGTCGTTGAAGTTGAGCCTCTTATCGAAGATCATGCCAAGGTATGCTCGTGGAGGGTGTAGTCCAAAGGCGATGACGATCTTGACATGATCCTCCATGTGTGGGTGAGGATGAGCTTGACATGAGATGTAGTCGTCGTCGAAGAGCTCAAGAGGGTGTTGCTCCATAGGTTGCGGAAGCGGTAGAGTGTAGATGAACTTGACGTTGGTTGCATTGTCGTTGATGCTCTTGTCGAAGTCCATGTACATCTTGGTGGTTGGCATGTAGTCGTGGTGGTCATTGTCGTTGATACGCTTGTCGAACTCCAAGTGCATCTTGACGAAGGGAATGTAGACGTGGTAGTCATTGACGTTGACGCGCTTGTCGAACTCCATGCACCTCGTGACATGTGGTATGTAGGCGTAGAAGGCGTTGATGTCGAAGTGCTTGTGGCGCGCCGTGTAGATCTTGACTTGAGGAATGTGGATGGAGAAGGCATTTTCGGAGAAGAGCTTGTCTATCTCCATGTGGATCATGACGAGCGGAATGTACTCCTTCCAACCCTTCAAGTCGGTGTCGATGTTCATGCGATGTGGAGAGCCTTGTATGTGGAGAAGGCGATGATGTCGAGGATGCTTGATAGGGTCACCAAATCTCTGCAAAATAGACAACAAAGATGGAGAGAAAGTTGGTAAGTCGTTAGTGTCGATAAGCACACATGGGGGTTTGCTCTCAACTCTCATCTCTCTTTTGGTGGCTATCAAGGCGAGGCCTCTATGAACACATGCTTTTTCCACTCATTATGGGATTGTGGCTCTCACTCACGTGATGGTGGATCTCTCTCTCACCACTCATCTCACTAGAAGCTTGAGAGGGGACACTAGAAGGCTCCAAAGTGTTGGCGCTTGAGGTGTGCGCACTTGTCGAAGTTGTTGCATTGCTTGGAGTCGGTAGTGTCATAGCATGTGGCGAGGAGGACTCAATCATCTCATCTCTTGAGTTGATCTCCAAGTGTGGAAAGGGTGGCTTTCTTGGAGGAGGAGGTAGGGTCATGGCTTGTGTCAAAGAAGGCTCCATCATCTCCGTGATGTTGTAGTGTAAGCCATGCCTTGTAGAATCCTCAAATGGTCGATGATGACGATGATGATGAAGATATCCTTGGCTAGAATGGTGCCTTGAGAGTGGCCTTGCGGAGGTTGGCATGAGATGCTTTGAAGTCAAGCGGAGAGTGTCACCCAATTCGTCGCTACCTCCATCAATGATAGATGTGCCATTGACGCCGGCTCTAGAGAGGTTGCATCGTTGGTCATTATCTTGAGGATAGGCTTGAAGAACTCGTGTCAACACTCGCGATGAGTTCGCGGCCTCATTGCAATAGACGCTTTCGTCACCACTGGTCGGCATGTCCAAGGAATTGAGAGCTAGTTGGTGCAAGAAATAGTATTGGCCTTCACTCATGTAGGCATGGTCACCATTTTGGTTGGCAACCATGATCATCTCATTGGTAGCATTGGAAGCTCTCTTGTGGATGGTCGAAGTTGGCACTTGTGTCATTGGAGACGAAGAAGAAGATTGCCTTAGAGATGATGGCAAGGGATGAGCCTCTTTGACAATGTGATGAGGACATCCCTAGTTCTTCACCTATTGTTACACATGAAGATGCTCCTATACAAGCTAATGAAGTGAGGATTGGTCCAATGATAAGATCAAGAACCAAGCTATTACAACAACAGGTGAATTCACTCCTACTTGAATATAATTTTTATAATTGTGAGAGCTTTATACTACCTAAATCTTTGCATTTGTGTATTCTTAGGTTTGTTGATAACACAAACATGAATGGAGATCATGGAGAGGAGCTACACAAGGATGAACATGGACTTCAAGAGGAGATGGAAAACAAGTGCTAGCATGGTGAAAACAACAAATAACAAATGTTATCATGATAAGGGGATGGTGCCTCCACAAGATCAAATGCACTAAGTGTGGAAAACAATGTCATTATGTTATTCCACACTCATACATGAACAAGGCAAGAGGAGGGCGCCCACAAGGAGTATCAATGCGCCATATACAAGACCTAGTTCAATTAGGATTGGTTTGTACACCAATTTGGCCGCACCCGTTGTGTGGGGGTCGGTTTGTATCTAGTTATGGTAGAATTAGGAGTCCTAGCCGAGTAGGAGAGGGATTGCTTGCGCAAGCCTCCTTGTGGCCGCACCCCTCCCCTCTCATATACCCCATACCTGCGAGTTGGAAGGGCAGACGACGTTAAACCCAAAAACCCTAGACCTCTAGATTGAAACTGCTTGTAAGCCTTTCATCTGGAAGTTCATCTGCAAACTTTACGTGATACCTGTTGTTCCACTAGGAATAAGACGGTACAGTACCACTTGTAGTCGGTGGATTACTTGTGCAAGAGTGTGGAGTTGATAATATCCTTGGGGTTGCTATCTTTTGCATTGGCATCACGGATCAGCCGGGAGAGTTCTTAGTGGCGCACTAGTTATCATACTGGAGTTATCTATGAGTTCACTGAGAAGATTGGGCCACCCCTTATCATCTTGGTCTCAGATTTACAGGTTGCCTCGGTGAGCTATCATAATTTCCCTTTAGTTTTGAGTGTTTTTATTCCTATCCAGAAAATTGCCCCACAAAAATAGTTTAGTTTTTGCCATAGCCTAGATATCATCTTAGTTTTCAATTACTAGTGCTGTCTTTGTGTTAGATTTTGTGTTGCTTTTCTCCTTTTTAGATTACTTTCTTTCGGCTACGTTTAGGGTTCTTGTTCTATCTAGCCGAATACATATCAAAAATACCAAAAAAATCCGCTGCCATCCACCAAATCCACCCCCAATCCGATCCACTCTAGGGTTCCTACCGTGCCACCAAAACCCACCGCAAACCTTCCCCTAGTTGGACTCCGGTTCACACCAAAACCCACCGCAAAACCAACCACCGCAACCCACCCCTAGTCGCACTTGGTTTCCTACCGTAACACCCTTACAAAATCCACTCGCGCGCCCGTCTCACCCCTTACCAAATCCCACCCGCACGCGCCCACCCCACGGCAGAGAAACTCTACCGTCGCTGCCGCCAACTGCCGCTCGCGCGCGCTGGGAAAATCACCGTAATGCGCTTACCAGCTGCTGTAACGCGCGCGCGCTCTGCCGCGGTACGGAAATCGTTTGTTTTTCCGCCGTACGGCCTGCCGTGAGCTCAAAAGCATCTGTTTTGCTGCCGCGGTACGTTTTCTTGCTGTTTTGGCTGCCGTGAGTTCTGTCGTGGATCAAAAACCACCTGTTTTGCTGTCGTGGACTGCTGTTTTCTGCCGTGAGCTAGTAACATCATTTTCCCTTAGTTTTTCTTTGTTATTTCCTGTTTTATCACTAGGACCAATACATCCACTCTTTGTGAACCATAGCCACAACCTTTCTACAGCATTTTATAGGAACTTGCCCACAAGTATAGCTATTTTGTGCTATGACAGGCTGCTCATTTTCATCACCACCATTGTGTTCACTTGTGTTTGGTTAATTGTTGCTCCTAGCTTAGTGTAAGGCCATTGGAAAAATACAAAAAAAAAATAGAAAAAGCAAAAAGTATATAAAAAAAAGAGAAAAAGAGCAAAGTGCAAAAGGCCATATTATTGCTATTGTTTACTAGTTGAGCTTGCCATTGTGAGACTTGGTTTTTCATTGAGCAATCTTGTGCCTGTCAATTAAGAGCCTAGCTAGTGACTTTCTAGTGCATTGCAAATTTCATCCACATATTGCTTTGCCACATTTGTCTCCATTGTGTGAGTTTCCTTGGGTATTTTTTTATATCTTCACTAAGACAGCAAATAGGATTGTTACTTTGGTGATTGTTAGGTATCCATACCAAGCCCCACTAAATAACCTTGTTTGCCTTTGTGAGAGTTAAAAACCTGGGTATTCTCTCTTTCACACCAAAGCACTTTAATTACCTCTACTTGTGGTAAGTATCTCTATTCACTTTGGAGTGGTAAGATATCCTATTGTCTTGCTAGATTTTTGAGTGAGTTGTGAGAGGCACCACAACCTATACTTGTTTTATTTTCACTAACCTTCTAATGGATCCTTCTAGTAGTGATCTTGTGCAGCAAAAGAAGGACCAATCCGAGGGAGTGAATTGGAGGGAGTATGAGGCATTAAGGGATGTGTTGACACAAAAATTGGATGACAATGAAACACACTTCAAGAAATATGTTGATGGTGCTTGTGATTCTCTCTATGAGATGGTTAATAACATGGACAAGAAGGTAGAGGAAACCAATAAAGTGGCCGAGACCAATAGTGCTCAATTGAAAACAATGCAAGATTCTATTGATGCTATCAACAATACTATGACTGATCTTCAAAGATTAATTCAAGCTCGGTTACCACCTATTGATGATGACAATGCTAGTGTCCATAGTGATTCAAATAATGAGGAGGAACCGAATCTTGGCCGTGGAGCTAGAGGAGAAAGAGGCCGAGGAGGTTTTCTAGGCCGAGCTAGGCGTGTGCCTTTACCTAATGCTAATGAACATAGAGAATATATATTGGGTAAGCCCAAATTTTCTATTCCAACTTTCAGCTTTGATACTATGGATGTGGAAGAATTCTTGCTATGGGAGTTGAAAATAGAGAAGCTATGGAGATTGCATGATTACAATGAGGATAGAAAGATCAAGTTGGCATCTTCTGAGTTTGATGGATATGCTCTTAGATGGTGGGATAATCTAGTGAGAAAGAGACATAATGATGGTGAGTTACCCATTGCTACTTGGAACACCATGAAGAGGCTCATGAGGGAAAGATTTGTACCACCCAATTACATAAGGCAACAATTTGACAAATTACAACAATTGAGGCAAGGTACCAAGACAGTTGATGCTTATTATCAAGAGATGGAGTTAATTATGCAAAGAGCTCGTGTGGTAGAGCAAGGAGAGCAAACAATGCAAAGATTCCTTTCAGGTTTACATTATAAAATCAAGGGCATTGTGAGGCATTATCAATATTCTAATATGCATGATTTACTCCATCATGCTAGGGAGGTCGAATCACATCTACTTGAGGAAGCAAAAAATTCAGCTAGAACAAGGAGTAGATTCCCATTGAGATCATCTACTACTCCTAGTGTGCCACCACCACCACCTCCATCATCAAGTTTTTGAGGTGCTCCATCATCCAAAACCGAGCCTAGTGTGTCTAATACTAGGAAAACATCACAACCAGCAGCAAGTGCCTCGGGTTCTAGTGCTTCTACTACAAGAAATAGAGATATTACATGTCACACATGTGGAGGCAAGGGCCACTTCAAGAGGGATTGTCCAAATACAAAAGTGATGGTGATCAATGAGAACAATGAATATGAGACAGGAGATGATGTTGATCCCAATGATCTTGATGATGATGATGATGATGATGGCTATTTGAGTGATTCTCCTTTGGATGCTTATGCTACTACTATGCCATCAATTGTTTGCACACAAAATTCATTGAGTGTTGTGCCTAGTCCTGAAAATCAAAGGTGCAATCTATTTCAAACAAAGGCTGATATTGGTCCCAACATGGCTTGCAAAGTCATTATTGATGGAGGGAGTTGCAGAAATTTGGCTAGCAAAGATCTATGTGCAAAACTCAATTTGAAATATATGCCACACCCTTCTCCTTATCACATCCAATGGTTGAGTAGCACGGGACAAATGAAGGTTTCTCATATGGTGAGAGTGGAGTTCCAAATTAGACCTTATAAGGATATCATTGAGTTTGATGTGGTGCCCATGACAGTTTGCCACTTATTATTGGGAAGACCTTGGCAATTTGATAGAAGTGTGAAGCATGAAGGAAGAGCAAATACTTATGAGTTGAATCATCATGGGAGGACTATTATTTTGAGACCTATGACTCCACAACAAATTGTAAATGAGTCCCAATCCAAAATTGCTATGAAAGTGGAAAAAGAGAGAGAGAGGGATGAGGGAACACCAAAAATACAAGCCATGGGGAGTGATAGCAAAACCAATTCGAGTGGTAAAATGAGAGAGAACCTATTATGCATGTTATCCACTAAAGAGGATTTGAGGGAATTTAAGGATGATCCTTCACTAGTCCCTATTGTGCTTATTCACAAGGGAGAGATTTTGGTTTCTAATGACATGACCCCTATTCCTCTTGGTGTTTCTAATGTTTTACAGGATTTTGAGGATGTTTTTCCACAAGATGTGCCCTCGGGATTGCCACCATTGAGAGGCATTGAACATCAAATTGATTTGATCCCCGGAGCATCTCTCCCAAACCGAGCTCCTTATAGAACCAATCCACGAGAAACAAAGGAGATACAAAGGCAAGTACAAGAACTATTGGACAAAGATTATATTCGGGTTAGTCTTTCTCCTTGTGCCGTTCCCGTTATTTTGGTTCCTAAGAAAGATGGTACTTGGCGCATGTGTGTAGATTGTAGAGCAATTAATAACATCACTATTCGTTATCGACATCCTATACCACGTTTAGATGACATGTTAGATGAATTAAGTGGTGCTACTCTTTTCTCTAAAATTGATTTTGGTAGTGGATACCATCAAATAAGAATGAAAGAGGGAGATGAATGGAAAACTGCTTTTAAGACAAAATTTGGTTTATATGAGTGGTTAGTAATGCCCTTTGGTTTAACTAATGCACCTAGTACTTTCATGAGATTAATGAACCATATTTTGAGAGACTTTATTGGTAGATTTGTGGTAGTTTATTTTGATGATATTCTCATATATAGCCACAATGAACATGACCACATGGATTATATTAGACAAGTTTTGCAAGTGCTAAGAACTAATAAATTGTATGGTAATCTTGAGAAGTGCACTTTTTGCAAAGATAAGGTTATATTTCTTGGTTATGTTGTTTCTAAGCATGGAATTGAGGTTGATCAATCTAAAATTGAAGCTATTCGAAATTGGCCAATTCCAACTAATGTGAGTCAAGTTAGAAGTTTTAATGGGCTTGCTAGTTTCTATAGAAGATTTGTGCCTAATTTTAGTACAATTGCTGCCCCTTTAAATGATCTAACTAAAAAGGGTGTTAATTTTGAATGGGGTGTTTCTCAAGATATTTCTTTTGATACTTTGAAAGAGAAGTTGATTTCGGCCCCATTGCTTATGCTTCCAAATTTGATAAACAATTTGAGATTGAGTGTGATGCTAGTGGCATAGGTATTGGAGGTGTGCTCATGCAAGAAAAGAAACCTATTGCCTATTTTTCTGAAAAATTAAATGGTGCACAATTGAATTATTCTGTTTATGATAAGGAATTATATGCACTTGTGAGAGTTTTAGAGGTATGGAAACATTATTTGTGGCCTAAAGAATTTATTATACATAGTGATCATGAAGCATTGAAATTTTTAATGTGCCAAAATAATTTGAATAAGAGACATGCTAAGTGGGTTGAGTTCATTGAATCTTTTCCATACATTATAAAACATAAAAAGGGATTGGATAATGTAGTTGCTGATGCTTTGTCAAGGAAAAATATGTTACTCTCAAATTTAGAAATTAAGGTTTCGGGTTTGGAGGATATTAGAGATTTATATGATGAAGATAAAGAATTTTCTATGCCATTTAATAAATGTGTTAATACTAAAGCATGGGAAAATTTTCATATACATGATGGGTACTTGTTTAGAGCTAACAAATTGTGTATTCCCGAGTGTTCCTTGCGTTTATTTTTTATCCAGGAATCTCATAGTGGAGGATTGATGGGACACTTTGGAAGAGAGAAGACTTTGTTGATGTTGGCTGAAAATTTCTATTGGGCACATATGAGAAGAGATGTGTATAGATTGGTGCAAAGATGTATTACTTGCAACAAGTCCAAATCAAAATTGAAGCCCCACGGATTGTACACACCATTGCCATCACCAAGTACACCATGGGAGGATATTAGTATGGATTTTGTATTGGGATTGCCAAGGACAAAAAGAGGACATGACTCTATCTTTGTGGTTGTGGACAGATTTTCAAAGATGGCTCATTTTATTCCATGCCATAAGAGTGATGATGCTTCTCACATTGCCAATTTGTTCTTTAGAGAGATTGTGAGATTGCATGGAGTTCCAAGGACTATAGTTTCAGATAGAGATGTCAAGTTCATGAGTTACTTTTGGAAGACACTTTGGGGTAACCTTGGCACTAAGCTATTATTTTCTACTACTTGCCACCCCCAAAGTGATGGACAAACCGAGGTGGTTAATAGAACATTGTCCACATTGCTAAGAGGTATGATCAAGAAAAATTTGAAGGAGTGGGAGGAGTGTTTGCCCCATGTGGAATTTGCATACAATAGAGCTGTGCATTCAACTACTCAATTATGTCCTTTTGAGGTGGTGTATGGTTTCAAGCCTATTACTCCTCTTGATTTATTACCACTTCCTTTACATGAGAGAGTTAATATGGAGGCATCAAAGAGGGCTGATTTTGTGAAGAAGATTCATGAGAAAACAAAAGAGGCCATTGAGAAGAAAGGAAAACATGTGTCTGAAAGAGTAAACAAAAAGAGGAAGGAGATTATATTTCGGCCAGGAGACATGATGTGGGTGCACTTTAGAAAAGATAGATTTCCCACATTGAGAAAGTCCAAGTTGATGCCTAGAGGAGCTGGTCCTTACAAAGTTATTTCAAGGATCAATGATAATGCATACAAGATTGACCTCCCAATTGATGAGTTTGGTGTTAGTAATTCTTTTAATGTGGCTAATTTGACACCTTACCATGGAGATGATTTAGCATCGAGGTCGATGCCATTTCAAGAGGGGGAGGATGATGAGGACATCCCTAGTTCTTCACCTATTGTTACACATGATGATGCTCCTATACAAGCTAATGAAGTGAGGATTGGTCCAATGACAAGATCACGAACCAAGCTATTACAACAACAGGTGAATTCACTCCTACTTGAATATAATGTTTATAATTGTGAGAGCTTTATACTACCTAAATCTTTGCATTTGTGTATTCTTAGGTTTGTTGATAACACAAACATGAATGGAGATCAGGGAGAGGAGCTACACAAGGATGAACATGGACTTCAAGAGGAGATGGAAAACAAGTGCTAGCATGGTGAAAACAACAAATAACAAATGTTATCATGATAAGGGGATGGTGCCTCCACAAGATCAAATGCACTAAGTGTGGAAAACAATGTCATTATGTTATTCCACACTCATACATGAACAAGGCAAGAGGAGGGCGCCCACAAGGAGTATCAATGCGCCATATACAAGACCTAGTTCAATTAGGATTGGTTTGTACACCAAATTGGACGCACCCGTTGTGTGGGGGTCGGTTTGTATCTAGTTATGGTAGAATTAGGAGTCCTAGCCGAGTAGGAGAGGGATTGCTTGCGCAAGCCTCCTTGTGGCCGCACCCCTCCCCTCTCATATACCCCATACCTGCGAGTTGGAAGGGCAGACGACGTTAAACCCAAAAACCCTAGACCTCTAGATTGAAACTGCTTGTAAGCCTTTCATCTGGAAGTTCATCTGCAAACTTTACGTGATACCTGTTGTTCCACTGGGAATAAGACGGTACAGTACCACTTGTAGTCGGTGGATTACTTGTGCAAGAGTGTGGAGTTGAGAATATCCTTGGGGTTGCTATCTTTTGCATTGGCATCACGGATCAGCCGGGAGAGTTCTTAGTGGCGCACTAGTTATCATACTGGAGTTATCTGTGAGTTCACTGAGAAGATTTGGCCACCCCTTATCACAATGTCACATGCATCAACATCTTCATCGTAGAGTGGTAGAGTGGTCTCCTCATGCATATGGTGATGTTGATCTTTGTGTCATGGGAGGAATAGCTTCGCACTCTTGATGTTGTTGTTGCGCTTGTGGCGATGATGGAAGCTCATGCTCTTGATCATGAAGGTCATTGTCCTTCCTCAAAGAATGTCGCTCAAGGAGGTTGTGGTTGGGTGTTGATGGAGAAGTATCTCTCGCCTCTTGTCTCGATGAAGTAGTGGTATCATAGTGTCCATGGTGAGGATGTTCTTGGTCCTTGTCGAAGGTGGGGTGTGAATGGAAAGCACAATCTTGGTGAAGATGAGGTGGCGGCTCCCATTCCTCATATGGATGATGACGCGCATGGTCCTTGCACCTTGTAACATTGAGGCAAACGGCGCTCAAGTCGTTGTCTTCGTGGCCTAGATGGTGCGGTGCTTCATCCAATATGGGAGAAGAAGAATCATGGATAGCATCTCCATTTGCTTGACGTTGACGAGGTCGCTCATGTGGGTCCTCATCAAAAATAGGAAGTGAGAGGTCATCTTCACTTGCTTGTTGTTGAAGTGGTCGCTCAAGAGGTTCCTCAACAAATATGGCAAATGAGAAATCATGAATAGCATCCGTGCCTAGTGGTGGTCGAAGTGGGCGCTCATAGGGGTCTACATCAAAGAGAGGAAGTGAGAGATCATTTGTAGCATGCCCACTTTGTTGTTGATGATGGTGGTGCTCATAGGGGTCCTCATCAAAGATGGGAAGTGAAGTAGCAAATTGAGCGATCCCACTTGGTTGTTGTCGATGGTGGCGCTCAATGGGGTCTTCCTCGAAGATGGGGAAAGAAAAGCCATAGGGAGCATTCGCACTCGCTTGATGTTGAGAAGTTCTCTCATTTGGGTCTTCATCAAAGATAGGCGGTGGAAGCTCATGTGGGTCATCCTCGTTGGTTTGGCGATGGCGGTCATGATGGAGAGGATGGCGCCGGTGGTCATGGTGGTGGAGTTGTGAGAGGCATTCACTAGAAGCCATGTCATGGTCACCTTCTTGATAATGGTCTTGGTCTTGGTGGTCATTGTGGTGGTGACACACATTTTGCCTTGGAAGCCTTGAATGTGGGCAAGCACCATCCACGAAGCCATGTATACCATAGTCATGAGTCGAGCTTTGAGAAGGTGGGTGATGAAGAATATCCGGTCGTAGAGGGCGATCTTGAAGAGGGTCACCACGGCCTTGTCGGTGTCGAGGTCGAGGTAGTGGTGATGGCAAGCGATGCTCAAACCAATGTCGTCGCGGAACTTGTGGTGGAAGATGCGGTGAGGTGGGTGTACCACTCTCTTCCATATGTCGATGATGATCATGGCGACGATCTTGGTGATGAGCTTGGTGATGATAACTTGAAGCTTGTCGATGACGAAGCTTGCGGCGTTCCCGCACTTCATGTGTGGGATGACTCCGAAAGTCATTCGGATGCCTTGGCTTCTTGGCCTTCTCGCTTGATGGGGCCTCGATGAAGTCCTTCTTGTGGCGCCGTCTTGATGTTGAAGGAGACAATCTTGACGTTGCCAACTTGTCGGATTTCTTGTCGTTGCACCATCTTGAGGTTGAAGGGAGTTGTCTTGTGTTGGCCTTGGAATTCTCCTTGAAGTTCCATGGTGGTGAGCATGAACCATCGGACGTGTGATGTCTTGGCCACCGAAGCTTGGAGAGGAAGTGCTTGTAGGTGAGCTCATCCATGTCGGAGTCATTGTCGGTGTAGAACTCCGCCATGCTCGAGGATGCGTTGTCGGTGTAGTAGGGCTCCATCTCGTCATCCAAGCTTGCGGTGTCATTGTTGTAGTAGTGGTTCATGTCGATGTAGCTCATGGAGTCGAAGTTGGCGTGGTGGTTGTGGTGCTCCTCCATGTCGATGATGCTTGGTGAGGAGTTGTCGGTGTAGAGCTCGACGTTGTGGTCGTAGTGGTGGTGGTGATCCACCATGTCATGCTCGTAGTAGTGGTCATCCACGATGTCGTGCTCGTAGTAGTGGTCGTCCACCACGTCATGCTCGTAGTTGTGGAGGTCCATGTCTAGCTCGTTGTAGTCGTAGTGGTCCATCAAGGACTCATCATGGTCATCATGGCCTCCATATGGTTCGCTCTCGCTATACATGGTTAGTGACAAGGGAAAGTGTATATATAGAGTGTGAGCACCTAAGAGCTCAAACCTCACCTTTTAGCAAATGTTGGAAACTAGTGGACCAAGCCAAGAGAAACCGATAGCAAAAAGAATGAAGTGACTTGAGTTCGAAAGATCCCAAAAACACGCTCCAAAACACACACGGCTTATGGGTGGATGGCAATGGGTTAGAAATGTGGCGAGAAAACGACAAATCCAAAGAAAAGTATGTTGTAAAACATGGAGAAGAATCAAGGAAAAGTTAGCACGAAAACCAAACCTAGTGGAGGAAAATGCTATGGTGGAAACGAAAAACACACACACACAAGTGATAAATGGGGTTAGTGCGGCCAATGGACGAGCGGAGACGAAATGTACCTATCGTAGACTAAGCTCAATGCCACACCAACGCAAGGAGGACGCTAGCTCAAACCGCAATTAACAAGAGGCAACAAGATTTGCAATGTGGCAACCGGTCACTCTCTTCTCTCTCGCAAGTCGAAGCTAGGCGTTCCTACAAATGATAGCAATTGGCATCGATCTTTGCTTAAGTTGGATCTTTTTGCTTCTTGCTCTTTCTCCTTTTTTTTTATTTTCGCTTTTTGATGATGATGATGCGGAGATGATTCCCAAATGCCAATGCCTACTCGAAACTAATCTCTCACAAGCGCAAACACTCGCACTCTCGGTGCCACAAATGCGATTCCAAGAGGTGTAAAAGAACTAGTCCAAGTAGGTAAGGTACACAAAGGAATGGGTTAGTTCAAGCGGAAGCAAGTTATACCTATGCGGTGGATGATCTCGGAATTGCGGCCGGTGGATGTCGATGTTGTGTGGATCCGATGATGTAGATACGTAGGCGATGTCGATGGCGACGCGTAGGAACTTGCCTCACTCAAATCAGAGCAACGACGACAAAGAAAAACAAGATACAAAATCTGTCCAAGAATTGAAGAGCAGGATTTTTCTGAAATTTTTGCTCAAATTCGAAATTTCTCCCAAATCAAGAAAATTTTTGGACAAATTCGAGAAAAATGGCTGAATGGAAAGGTGGGGAATGGTCTTTGGCAACAAATATATGAAACAAAACCACGAAAAACTCAACAAATCAAGAGATCGGTCGAAATCCCTTTCGGCTATTTTTTGTCAAATTTTCGAATTTATGGTGGATAGAAGAAAAATTGGTGGTAGGGGAGGGGGTGGGGTGTCGGATTCGTTTCAATCTAGCTCTGGATACCAGATCATGAAGTGTTGACCTCTAAGTTGGCCCGATCTTCACGAATCGACAAGAACGAACGAAGAACGCGATCACGAGAGGGGGAATCGAGGGGAAATCCAGGGCAAACGCGCGGAAACACAAAAGGGGGGAGATAACTCGTGAAGCCTACGAGGGATCGCAAACCCAAGTCAACAACACGCTAATTGAAACCGATTCCTCTCACCAGTTGGTCCACCGATCCAACAGAAGCCGCAAGGGGAAGGTTGGCAAGCGCTACTAGAATCACTAGGTGAGAGAGTAGCTCCTTGGAGAGATCTTGATACGGTCCTAGATACACATCATAGGAGTAGCCTCGTAAGAGGAGTCACCTCACAAGAGGGATACAAGGGCAAATCCCGAAGTTTTCAAATCATCCCTAAACCCTAGATCTAGCCATCGGAGTCCCTTATATAGCCTAGGGGGGTAGGTGGGTGAAAATGGGGCCAAAACGGTGTATTTCCGCACAAAAACAGAGCATCCCGACCTGGGAGTCCGGCCTGGCCGGCCTGAGGCCGGGGTGGGGGCGCACTCGGCCTGGTGCCCGGCCTAGGGCCAGGCTAGCCCGGCCTGGGGGCAGGGTGGGAGGCCGGCTCCCTCGTGCTGGTGCCCGGCCTGGGGCCACGCTAGCGCGGCCTGAGGCCAGGGTGGGATGAGGAGGCTGGCCTGGGGCCAGGGGAGGCCGGCCTGAGGCCAGGGGAGGTTGGCCTGGCCGGGGGTGAGGCCGGGAGCCCCCTTTTCCCTCCGTTCTTCCACCTCGGAGCTCCGATCTTGACACCGTCTTCACCCACTTCCTTCCTAGCTTCATGTGCATCTTCTTGGAATTGTTCTTGAGCATCTTGGGCACCTTCTTGGGTCTCCATGTGGTGATCCCACCTATGCATGTAGAGGGGTATTTCATGAGGTAGAGCACCGTTCACCAAGTCACCGGAAACGTACGGAGATAGGAGTGAGTTCACCTTGTTGTGTATCGATGTTGTGCTTGGTTGAATACGGTGGGCTACATCAGGCTCTCTTCTTGGCGAGCTCCACTTTGAAGCGAGATAGTATGTCGAATGGAGTCAGGTCTTCGGAGGGCACATGCTTATCCTCACCATCATACGGAGCGGTAAGCTTGTTCACATCGAGGTTTTCTGCGATTAAGCTGGCCGAGTGACGAATCTGGGTATTGATGGCCTTGAGGTCTTTTCCCGTGAATTTAGAACCATCGGTCTTAAACTCGGGAAACCCATTTACAAGCATTGCCGGCTCAACCTTGGGGTAGTAGTCCTTAACCAGTGCGAGTCCGCGTATCACTCCGACCCGGCATGCTGAGCGCTTCCAGATATCAATCTAGGCAGGGACTATGGAGTAGGCCTCAAGCATGTGGGTTACACCGGTGTAATCATCGGTTAACTTCACAACTTCGAGTGTCCATTTTGTCCCTGCCGAGAATTGCCGGATGACAGTCTTGAGTATTCTAAGCTTTTTAAGGTCATCATGCTCGCCAGCAACTTCACCCGGACCTGTAGCACAAAAAGAGAAGTAAGACAGTAAGATCCGGGTCAAAAACCTTCTAAAACAGGAAATCCGAGTAATACAAAGCGATAGTCGGAAACTTAGATGTGCTTTACCTATGATGGAGTTATATGTCTCGGCTATGAAAGTCGAGAGTTTCTTCACAAGCTCCTCAGCGGCGTGGAGTCTCTTCTTCTGCTTCTTGCGTTGTTTGGAGAGATCCTGGAGGTTGGCCTCCAGTTCTTCGCGGAGCTTTGTTTCAGCTTGCAGGAGTTCATTGGTTTTCGCCAATATTTCATCAGTCCGGATAACATAAGCCTGAGAAGGACAAAGAAACATCACTCGGCAATGAACTTAACAGGGATATATTTGTAAGTACCGACTGACCGTGGACAGTTTACTCGGCACTTGGGGGCTAGGATAAGGATATAGAAATAACATCAGTTAAACAAACCTGGTGCTCAGCCGCCAGAGACTCGACAATCTCCTCTTCAGTTGTCTTCAGGGAGCGATACTCCTTTAGTAGTTTTTCAAACTCATGGCCACTGAGAGTCGGCCTGGAAGAACTCCCGGCCCAGTTAGTCGGCTCAGCTGTTGCCTTCTTTTCCTCCGCTTCATATCTGGAAGCGGCGGTCCTTGGAGCAGGGGCCTCCCTTTGCGTTCCAAGGTATTCAACCTCGGAATCAGCCGGCTAGGGTGCGGGAGGAGGAGACTCAGTTCTTGGGTTGGCTGTGGTAGTCGATCCTTGCTCTTCATTGGGCGGGGGAGAGGCGCCACTTTCCGGGTCATCTGTCTTCAGATCTTCGACAGGGGTCTCAACTGGGTCGTTGAGTGTGACCTTAGCCCTGAAGGAAGGAAAAGAAAGTGTTTAGCGATTGATAAAAGTGGAACGTTCAAAGTATAGGGATATAATCAAGCAAGTTATGAATATTACCCGGTATTCACGACGAAGTCGCTGGGGAGATCGTTGCTAGACCCGGAAGACACTGATACAGGATTGGAGATTGAGTCTCGGAGCTTTCCGGCTAAAGGGTGAATCGGAGTTGGATACTTGCGGGGAATAAAATTGCGATCAGATGAAGGAGTACCGACTCGGCGTGCGGGCGACTGAAAAGAAATCCCGGGGTTGAGGGGCTCGTCACCCGGTGAAGACCGAGTTGCTCGTCGCTTAGCTGGAGGAGATGCGACCTTCTGAGACGATACGGGGGTTAGAAATTTATTAAGCTTGCACACATCAGCATATGAGTCCGGATTTGAGGTTATGGAAGAATAGGATACCTTGAACGTGACACCCTTGGCCTTCCTCTTTTTGCCTAACTTGCCTTCGGGCTCCGCTTCGCTCTCTTCAGACTGAGATCCGGCTTTCTCAGCTGGAGCTGGTGATCATGGCGTATTGTCAGGGATAAAGTTGGGAGGAGAATCTTGATCTAGTAAGTCGACAAAGTATTTGTTCAATAACTCGGAATCACCTTCTTCGCTGTCACTCGGCTCTTCATCTTCCGAGTTTTCAGAGGGAGGAGGGGTGACAATCTTCCACCATTCTTCAGATTCCTGGGTAAAAAGAAGCAAACATAAAAATTAGTATATGCGTATTCGATTAATTAGTTAGAACGGGGGAGATTAGCCTGTTCTTACTGGTGGAGCCGGGTTACTGCGAGTGAAGGACCGGCGTTTGAGCTCGAGCTCGGGTCTTGGGCTCCAATGGCGCAGCGCGAGCTTGAAGACGAAGTGGAGTGCGGTGGCGTTTTGTGATTAGGGTTTCCCTAGGGGCCCAGTATTTATAGGCGCGGTGGAAACCCTAGAAGGTAAATGGTAAAATGGAGGAATTTGCGGAGCGAGATACCCAGCCCGCTGATTACGAAAACGAGATTTTGGGAGTTAATGCCATGCAGTCGAGTTATAAGTGACCACCAAAAGATCGGGTAAAGCTTGTGAGGAATATGAAAGTCGGGTTATTATATGGACCGCCAAAAGAGCCGTCCTGGCTATAGTTAAAGCAATCTAACCTATAACCTCATTGTATTCAAATGCTTATTGTTTTGCAGGGAATAACGTGCGCATCGTGGTTGGCTCAAGGTTTGGAATTATAAGAAAAGCGCGCCAACCAAGATGCCCAAGCTATTCAGGGGACTACTGTTGGGGGATACTAACCCGATAGGCCCATAGGGGAGGATAAAGACCTGGCTGGAGGAAGTTTGGGCGAAGACCTCGTAAGATGATGACGGGCCGGGTATCGTTGATGGGCCGGCAGCAGTATTGGTGACCCGGTTCAAGGGAAGGAAGTTCTAGAAGACCCGAGAGGCAGTGTAAACCGTGGAGTCCAAGACTTGGGGATTACGAAGAGTAGTTTAGGGTTACGTGAGGACCCCGAGTAGGACTCTAGCCGTATCTTGTAAGGAAATTCAGAAAACCGGGTGTTATATAAACCGGTTCTCCTGGCATAGATCCGGGAGATTGAGAGATTTTGAATAGGAACCCTAGATTCGAGATACACGAGAGCCAATGTTTGTAACCCTAGATTTGGAGTCTCGGCGACATTGCAGCCCGAGCCTCTAGATCGATAGTTAATAAGATCCTAGCTAAAGTAAGCTATTATCTCCGATGGAGAGGCTGAGCCAGGATAATCCTTGTGTCCAACCCGAGCTAAACCCTCTCCCAAACACCAGAGTCGATTTGCCCCAAACCAAGTTACCATTGGTAACGTCTGCCGTGACTTTCCCACGACAAATAAAGCATATACTCCCTGGCTATATTTGATTTGTCAATCCTCTTATCAAGAGAAAATACCATATGGTGTGGACACTTGTGTATCATTCTAGTAGAGGGATGTGTTGAAGCTTACACTACTCTTTAGGGGAGTCTCTTCATGCAACATTGCCACAGGAAACACTATTTTGTTCTGGAAAGATTTATAGGAAGAGTATGTTGCTTCAACTCAATTCTCGAGAGCATTCTCTTTTGCCCTCAATGAGGATGTTTTAGCGGCTCAGTTTTTTTTCTTCAAATATACTGGCTGCCAAGTTTGCATTGCCACTCTCACCTGAAGCTCTGAATGAATTAAGAGAGTTGCATATTGCCACTACTCACATTATCCTTGATGCCTTTGAGAATGATCATTGGTCTTATGCCTAGGATCTCGACAATAAGTTGCTAACAAATTCCACACGTTTTGTTATAGAAACATTCGTCCTCATATCTCATTTCCATGTCTCTAGGCCTCCAAGTGTGTTTCAATTGTTTTTTGATTGACTCATGCTCTCTGACAAACTGAACACCAAAAATATGCTGAAAATGAGACATTACAATGTGACCAATAACTTTGATTGCAAAATGTGTAATAGTCATGTGGAAGAGACTCCGAGGCACCTTTTCTTCAACTGTTCTTTAAGTATATCATGTTGGAAACTCATTTGATGCAACTCAACCCATTCCACCAAGCAACTCTACTACGCCTAATGGACCAATGACGGGAGCACGAGCCAACACCATACAAGACAAGGTGAACTCGCTCTTAACTCTCCATGATTACATTGACTTGGTGAATGGCTTGCTACCTCATGCGGATGTGCTTTTTGTGCTCAGGTACGACCCCCGAGGTGATGCCAAAGACACTCAAGAAGATGCCATGGAAGAGGGACAAGAAGCAACACCCGCCGCCAAAGTAGGAGGAAGGCCCCAGGAAAGTCGACTCCAGCACCAGCCACTTTTGGATGTATGCCCAAAAGGAAATATTACTTATACATATGTTTCATAATTATGATTCGTATTACTATGCTATAACTGAACTGGTTCCTGAATATGATATTCAAAGGAAAACTCACGCTCACGTGTATTAACATGAGAAACAAACCCTAGTCTTGCCTTTTAGGACTAATTTATTGGATTTTTGATGACTATGTTTTGCCAGTCATGGACATTGTTTTTGTCAACATCAAATAAATAGCATATTGTTGGAAGAGAACAATATGGATGGGTATTCCCTAAGTAGATAGATATGCTAAGAGATTCCACTAAGAAATTTGTGTCCTTAGAATCATATCCCATCACGGCGGGTCACACCGTAAACTAGGTGAACATAAAGTTAGTTAGTGGATAATTCTAAAATAGTATATTATCTCAATGTTCTGAGATGAGAATTACTCCTCCGTAAAAAGAGAGATACATACCTGGGCCCACTCGGTAGTCTTGATATTTATAATATCGGCAGACAATGCATGATGATGGTACATCATGTGGGTTTTCATAATACGGTAACGATAAAAACAAAACTTACCGGATAACGAGACGAGACAAAGGTATTAGTGAACCAGATATTGTTTCACAGGAAATACCGGAATCAATAGTCTCGGGTAAGTTCGGTATGGTGAGTAATGAGAGATTTGTATAATAACCAACTGGTTCAGCATTGTATTCCTTTAGTATGTGGGAGTCAATATGGGTGTCCGCGTCCCCGCTATTGATTATTGAAAAGGAAAAAGTTTCCAGTTCCATGTCCACACACTGTAAAACCTGTAGGGGAAACACATTTAAGTTTGGGCTTATTTTGTGTATATTGGTAGGTCCATATTTTTTGAACCTTTGGTAGGTCCATATCAACTAGGAGTATCACCAAAATGGTGTTTCTATGTGATAAACATATTTTATAAATCAGAGATAATTTATAACGAGGGCATTAGATGTCCAGAGTGATAGAAACAATTTCTATTACTATCAGAATTTGTTCCGGAGTTATTATGAAAGAGAAATTGAGGTTGCACGCTTTAGAGGGCAAATGCAGGGGGCCTGAGATGTCATGTGATATTGGAAATATATTTCTCACATCGTTAGATAACATCGATGATTTTATCTATAGGGTTCAAGGGGTCCAGGAAGAGTTCCGGGGGACTTTCCAAATATGGAAGCAATGCTGGAAGGGAGGAGATTTCCTCCTCAGGGTAAACCCTGCCTGGGTACCTATAAAAAGCCAGGAGGGTAGAGAGAAAAGAGGACAATCAGAGAGAGAATAGCCATGCCACAACTAGAAAGCAACCGTAGATCAGAGACGCGCCAGATATAATCTGCACTGCGCCCCGTGTCATCTCTTCCATCTTGCCGAATAACATTTAGACAGGCAGGAGTAGGGGTGTTATCTTCTTCGAAGAGCCCCAAACCTGCGTAAAACTTATCCTGAGATCTGTCAAGTCGGGTAGTCCACCAACGCCTTGTTCTCCCTTACGAACCCCAGGTCCCTAACCATGGGGATTGTTGAGGTACCATCCTCTTCACTCTCATTACAAACTCTTCACCTTCGGCAAGACACTTGACCCAATACGATCAATAAAGGTAAGAGTTGGTAAGTGCTAGCCACATTTGTTACTCACTTGATTCTTTGAGATGGATATGGAAGGTGTCGTCACAAGTGTGAGCTCGGATGATGTTGGAAACCCCTTCTCCAACAACAAGCACCACAACTTCGTCACCCGTCATGAGCATGCGCAGTTCCACCAAATTGTGCGTGATGGCTTGGAGCGCTATGAGCGTCGCCTAAAAGAACAATATGCAAGATTCAATGATCAAATGACGAGAATCAACATCAACATAGAAAATATTGCTAACCACCATCGATCATCTTCATCTTTACACGAACAAGGAGTTCATCATGGTCAAGCCGTCAAAGGGACCAACCTCATGCTCCTCACCAAGCTCATCGCCATGATCGACATTCTCACATGGAAGATGGTGGAGTTCACCACCAAGAGCATGAACCTCCACCATCACCACAAGTACATTGTTGCAATTGGTTTGTGATGAGGTGTTGACCGCTAAGTTGGCCCGGTCTTCAGGAATCGACAAGAACGAACGAAGAACGCACGAAGAACGCGATGAACACGATGAACACGAGAGGGGGAATCGAGGGGAAATCGAGGGCAAACGCGTGGAAACACAAAAGGGGGAAGATAACTCGTGAAGCCTACGAGGGATCGCAAACCCAAGTCAACAACACGCTAATTGAAACTGATTCCTCTCACCGGTCGGTCCACCGATCCAACAGAAGCCCAAAAGGGGAAGGTTGGCAAGAGCTACTAGAATCACTAGGTGAGAGAGTAGCTCCTTGGAGAGATCTTGATACGGTCCTAGATACACATCGTAGGAGTAGCCTCGTAAGAGGAGTCACCTCACAAGAGGGATACAAGGGCAAAGCCCGAAGTTCTCAAATCATCCCTAAACCCTAGATCTAGCCACCGGGGTCCCTTATATAGCTCGGGGTCGAAATGGGGTCGAAACGGTGTCAAAACGGGGCAAATCCGGGCATTTTTGGGCCACGCCGGCCTGGGAGCCGGCCGGGGTGGAAGGCAGGGGGCGGCCTAGGGCGCGCCGGCCTGGGGCCGGCCTGGCAGCCGGCCTGGGGCCGAGGTGGGAGAGGGAGGCCGGCCTGGGAGGGGCCGGCCTGAGGCCGGGGTGGAGGCCGGCCCTCTCGGGGGGGTGGCCGGCCTGACGAGGGGCTTGGCCGGCCCGAGGCTGGGGTGGGCGAGGGGGAGGCCGGCCTGAGGTGGGGGAGGCCGGCCTGGCCGGGGGGTGAGGCCGGTAGCCCCCTTTTTCCTCCGTTCTTCCACCTCGGAGCTCCGATCTTGACGTCGTCTTCACCGGCTTCCTTCCTAGCTTCGTGTGCACCTTCTTGGGTGTGTTCTTGAGCATCTTGGGCACCATCTTGGGTCTCCATGTGGTGATCCCACCTATGCATGTAGAGGGGTATTTCATGAGGTAGAGCACCGTTCACCAAGTCACCGGAAACATACGGGGATAGGAATGAGTTCACCTTGTGGTGTGTCGATGTTGTGCTTGGTTGAATACGGTGGGCTACATCATCTCCCCCCCTTGAAAAAGAGTCGTCCTCGACTCTCGTTCCATCCATATGTGAGCGGGAGAAGGAATGTTGACAACGAAGATGTCGTTGAAGTTGAGCCGCTTGTCGAAGTTCATGTGACGGTAGGCTCGTAGTGGGTGTGGTCCAAAGGTGATGAAGATCATGAAAGGTTCCTCCTTGGAAGGTTGGTGAAGATCTTGCGAGGCGGTGTAGTCGTTGAAGTTGAGCCTCTTATCGAAGATCATGCCAAGGTATGCTCGTGGAGGGTGTAGTCCAAAGGCGATGACGATCTTGACATGATCCTCCATGTGTGGGTGAGGATGAGCTTGACATGAGATGTAGTCGTCGTCGAAGAGCTCAAGAGGGTGTTGCTCCATAGGTTGCGGAAGCGGTAGAGTGTAGATGAACTTGACGTTGGTTGCATTGTCGTTGATGCTCTTGTCGAAGTCCATGTACATCTTGGTGGTTGGCATGTAGTCGTGGTGGTCATTGTCGTTGATACGCTTGTCGAACTCCAAGTGCATCTTGACGAAGGGAATGTAGACGTGGTAGTCATTGACGTTGACGCGCTTGTCGAACTCCATGCACCTCGTGACATGTGGTATGTAGGCGTAGAAGGCGTTGATGTCGAAGTGCTTGTGGCGCGCCGTGTAGATCTTGACTTGAGGAATGTGGATGGAGAAGGCATTTTCGGAGAAGAGCTTGTCTATCTCCATGTGGATCATGACGAGCGGAATGTACTCCTTCCAACCCTTCAAGTCGGTGTCGATGTTCATGCGATGTGGAGAGCCTTGTATGTGGAGAAGGCGATGATGTCGAGGATGCTTGATAGGGTCACCAAATCTCTGCAAAATAGACAACAAAGATGGAGAGAAAGTTGGTAAGTCGTTAGTGTCGATAAGCACACATGGGGGTTTGCTCTCAACTCTCATCTCTCTTTTGGTGGCTATCAAGGCGAGGCCTCTATGAACACATGCTTTTTCCACTCATTATGGGCTTGTGGCTCTCACTCACGTGATGGTGGATCTCTCTCTCACCACTCATCTCACTAGAAGCTTGAGAGGGGACACTAGAAGGCTCCAAAGTGTTGGCGCTTGAGGTGTGCGCACTTGTCGAAGTTGTTGCATTGCTTGGAGTCGGTAGTGTCATAGCATGTGGCGAGGAGGACTCAATCATCTCATCTCTTGAGTTGATCTCCAAGTGTGGAAAGGGTGGCTTTCTTGGAGGAGGAGGTAGGGTCATGGCTTGTGTCAAAGAAGGCTCCATCATCTCCGTGATGTTGTAGTGTAAGCCATGCCTTGTAGAATCCTCAAATGGTCGATGATGACGATGATGATGAAGATATCCTTGGCTAGAATGGTGCCTTGAGAGTGGCCTTGCGGAGGTTGGCATGAGATGCTTTGAAGTCAAGCGGAGAGTGTCACCCAATTCGTCGCTACCTCCATCAATGATAGATGTGCCATTGACGCCGGCTCTAGAGAGGTTGCATCGTTGGTCATTATCTTGAGGATAGGCTTGAAGAACTCGTGTCAACACTCGCGATGAGTTCGTGGCCTCATTGCAATAGACGCTTTCGTCACCACTGGTCGGCATGTCCAAGGAATTGAGAGCTAGTTGGTGCAAGAAATAGTATTGACCTTCACTCATGTAGGCATGGTCACCATTTTGGTTGGCAACCATGATCATCTCATTGGTAGCATTGGAAGCTCTCTTGTGGATGGTCGAAGTTGGCACTTGTGTCATTGGAGACGAAGAAGAAGATTGCCTTAGAGATGATGGCAAGGGATGAGCCTCTTTGACAATGTGATGAGGACATCCCTAGTTCTTCACCTATTGTTACACATGAAGATGCTCCTATACAAGCTAATGAAGTGAGGATTGGTCCAATGATAAGATCAAGAACCAAGCTATTACAACAACAGGTGAATTCACTCCTACTTGAATATAATTTTTATAATTGTGAGAGCTTTATACTACCTAAATCTTTGCATTTGTGTATTCTTAGGTTTGTTGATAACACAAACATGAATGGAGATCATGGAGAGGAGCTACACAAGGATGAACATGGACTTCAAGAGGAGATGGAAAACAAGTGCTAGCATGGTGAAAACAACAAATAACAAATGTTATCATGATAAGGGGATGGTGCCTCCACAAGATCAAATGCACTAAGTGTGGAAAACAATGTCATTATGTTATTCCACACTCATACATGAACAAGGCAAGAGGAGGGCGCCCACAAGGAGTATCAATGCGCCATATACAAGACCTAGTTCAATTAGGATTGGTTTGTACACCAATTTGGCCGCACCCGTTGTGTGGGGGTCGGTTTGTATCTAGTTATGGTAGAATTAGGAGTCCTAGCCGAGTAGGAGAGGGATTGCTTGCGCAAGCCTCCTTGTGGCCGCACCCCTCCCCTCTCATATACCCCATACCTGCGAGTTGGAAGGGCAGACGACGTTAAACCCAAAAACCCTAGACCTCTAGATTGAAACTGCTTGTAAGCCTTTCATCTGGAAGTTCATCTGCAAACTTTACGTGATACCTGTTGTTCCACTAGGAATAAGACGGTACAGTACCACTTGTAGTCGGTGGATTACTTGTGCAAGAGTGTGGAGTTGATAATATCCTTGGGGTTGCTATCTTTTGCATTGGCATCACGGATCAGCCGGGAGAGTTCTTAGTGGCGCACTAGTTATCATACTGGAGTTATCTATGAGTTCACTGAGAAGATTGGGCCACCCCTTATCATCTTGGTCTCAGATTTACAGGTTGCCTCGGTGAGCTATCATAATTTCCCTTTAGTTTTGAGTGTTTTTATTCCTATCCAGAAAATTGCCCCACAAAAATAGTTTAGTTTTTGCCATAGCCTAGATATCATCTTAGTTTTCAATTACTAGTGCTGTCTTTGTGTTAGATTTTGTGTTGCTTTTCTCCTTTTTAGATTACTTTCTTTCGGCTACGTTTAGGGTTCTTGTTCTATCTAGCCGAATACATATCAAAAATACCAAAAAAATCCGCTGCCATCCACCAAATCCACCCCCAATCCGATCCACTCTAGGGTTCCTACCGTGCCACCAAAACCCACCGCAAACCTTCCCCTAGTTGGACTCCGGTTCACACCAAAACCCACCGCAAAACCAACCACCGCAACCCACCCCTAGTCGCACTTGGTTTCCTACCGTAACACCCTTACAAAATCCACTCGCGCGCCCGTCTCACCCCTTACCAAATCCCACCCGCACGCGCCCACCCCACGGCAGAGAAACTCTGCCGTCGCTGCCGCCAACTGCCGCTCGCGCGCGCTGGGAAAATCACCGTAATGCGCTTACCAGCTGCTGTAACGCGCGCGCGCTCTGCCGCGGTACGGAAATCGTTTGTTTTTCCGCCGTACGGCCTGCCGTGAGCTCAAAAGCATCTGTTTTGCTGCCGCGGTACGTTTTCTTGCTGTTTTGGCTGCCGTGAGTTCTGTCGTGGATCAAAAACCACCTGTTTTGCTGTCGTGGACTGCTGTTTTCTGCCGTGAGCTAGTAACATCATTTTCCCTTAGTTTTTCTTTGTTATTTCCTGTTTTATCACTAGGACCAATACATCCACTCTTTGTGAACCATAGCCACAACCTTTCTACATCATTTTATAGGAACTTGCCCACAAGTATAGCTATTTTGTGCTATGACAGGCTGCTCATTTTCATCACCACCATTGTGTTCACTTGTGTTTGGTTAATTGTTGCTCCTAGCTTAGTGTAAGGCCATTGGAAAAATACAAAAAAAAAATAGAAAAAGCAAAAAGTATATAAAAAAAAGAGAAAAAGAGCAAAGTGCAAAAGGCCATATTATTGCTATTGTTTACTAGTTGAGCTTGCCATTGTGAGACTTGGTTTTTCATTGAGCAATCTTGTGCCTGTCAATTAAGAGCCTAGCTAGTGACTTTCTAGTGCATTGCAAATTTCATCCACATATTGCTTTGCCACATTTGTCTCCATTGTGTGAGTTTCCTTGGGTATTTTTTTATATCTTCACTAAGACAGCAAATAGGATTGTTACTTTGGTGATTGTTAGGTATCCATACCAAGCCCCACTAAATAACCTTGTTTGCCTTTGTGAGAGTTAAAAACCTGGGTATTCTCTCTTTCACACCAAAGCACTTTAATTACCTCTACTTGTGGTAAGTATCTCTATTCACTTTGGAGTGGTAAGATATCCTATTGTCTTGCTAGATTTTTGAGTGAGTTGTGAGAGGCACCACAACCTATACTTGTTTTATTTTCACTAACCTTCTAATGGATCCTTCTAGTAGTGATCTTGTGCAGCAAAAGAAGGACCAATCCGAGGGAGTGAATTGGAGGGAGTATGAGGCATTAAGGGATGTGTTGACACAAAAATTGGATGACAATGAAACACACTTCAAGAAATATGTTGATGGTGCTTGTGATTCTCTCTATGAGATGGTTAATAACATGGACAAGAAGGTAGAGGAAACCAATAAAGTGGCCGAGACCAATAGTGCTCAATTGAAAACAATGCAAGATTCTATTGATGCTATCAACAATACTATGACTGATCTTCAAAGATTAATTCAAGCTCGGTTACCACCTATTGATGATGACAATGCTAGTGTCCATAGTGATTCAAATAATGAGGAGGAACCGAATCTTGGCCGTGGAGCTAGAGGAGAAAGAGGCCGAGGAGGTTTTCTAGGCCGAGCTAGGCGTGTGCCTTTACCTAATGCTAATGAACATAGAGAATATATATTGGGTAAGCCCAAATTTTCTATTCCAACTTTCAGCTTTGATACTATGGATGTGGAAGAATTCTTGCTATGGGAGTTGAAAATAGAGAAGCTATGGAGATTGCATGATTACAATGAGGATAGAAAGATCAAGTTGGCATCTTCTGAGTTTGATGGATATGCTCTTAGATGGTGGGATAATCTAGTGAGAAAGAGACATAATGATGGTGAGTTACCCATTGCTACTTGGAACACCATGAAGAGGCTCATGAGGGAAAGATTTGTACCACCCAATTACATAAGGCAACAATTTGACAAATTACAACAATTGAGGCAAGGTACCAAGACAGTTGATGCTTATTATCAAGAGATGGAGTTAATTATGCAAAGAGCTCGTGTGGTAGAGCAAGGAGAGCAAACAATGCAAAGATTCCTTTCAGGTTTACATTATAAAATCAAGGGCATTGTGAGGCATTATCAATATTCTAATATGCATGATTTACTCCATCATGCTAGGGAGGTCGAATCACATCTACTTGAGGAAGCAAAAAATTCAGCTAGAACAAGGAGTAGATTCCCATTGAGATCATCTACTACTCCTAGTGTGCCACCACCACCACCTCCATCATCAAGTTTTTGAGGTGCTCCATCATCCAAAACCGAGCCTAGTGTGTCTAATACTAGGAAAACATCACAACCAGCAGCAAGTGCCTCGGGTTCTAGTGCTTCTACTACAAGAAATAGAGATATTACATGTCACACATGTGGAGGCAAGGGCCACTTCAAGAGGGATTGTCCAAATACAAAAGTGATGGTGATCAATGAGAACAATGAATATGAGACAGGAGATGATGTTGATCCCAATGATCTTGATGATGATGATGATGATGGCTATTTGAGTGATTCTCCTTTGGATGCTTATGCTACTACTATGCCATCAATTGTTTGCACACAAAATTCATTGAGTGTTGTGCCTAGTCCTGAAAATCAAAGGTGCAATCTATTTCAAACAAAGGCTGATATTGGTCCCAACATGGCTTGCAAAGTCATTATTGATGGAGGGAGTTGCAGAAATTTGGCTAGCAAAGATCTATGTGCAAAACTCAATTTGAAATATATGCCACACCCTTCTCCTTATCACATCCAATGGTTGAGTAGCACGGGACAAATGAAGGTTTCTCATATGGTGAGAGTGGAGTTCCAAATTAGACCTTATAAGGATATCATTGAGTTTGATGTGGTGCCCATGACAGTTTGCCACTTATTATTGGGAAGACCTTGGCAATTTGATAGAAGTGTGAAGCATGAAGGAAGAGCAAATACTTATGAGTTGAATCATCATGGGAGGACTATTATTTTGAGACCTATGACTCCACAACAAATTGTAAATGAGTCCCAATCCAAAATTGCTATGAAAGTGGAAAAAGAGAGAGAGAGGGATGAGGGAACACCAAAAATACAAGCCATGGGGAGTGATAGCAAAACCAATTCGAGTGGTAAAATGAGAGAGAACCTATTATGCATGTTATCCACTAAAGAGGATTTGAGGGAATTTAAGGATGATCCTTCACTAGTCCCTATTGTGCTTATTCACAAGGGAGAGATTTTGGTTTCTAATGACATGACCCCTATTCCTCTTGGTGTTTCTAATGTTTTACAGGATTTTGAGGATGTTTTTCCACAAGATGTGCCCTCGGGATTGCCACCATTGAGAGGCATTGAACATCAAATTGATTTGATCCCCGGAGCATCTCTCCCAAACCGAGCTCCTTATAGAACCAATCCACGAGAAACAAAGGAGATACAAAGGCAAGTACAAGAACTATTGGACAAAGATTATATTCGGGTTAGTCTTTCTCCTTGTGCCGTTCCCGTTATTTTGGTTCCTAAGAAAGATGGTACTTGGCGCATGTGTGTAGATTGTAGAGCAATTAATAACATCACTATTCGTTATCGACATCCTATACCACGTTTAGATGACATGTTAGATGAATTAAGTGGTGCTACTCTTTTCTCTAAAATTTATTTTGGTAGTGGATACCATCAAATAAGAATGAAAGAGGGAGATGAATGGAAAACTGCTTTTAAGACAAAATTTGGTTTATATGAGTGGTTAGTAATGCCCTTTGGTTTAACTAATGCACCTAGTACTTTCATGAGATTAATGAACCATATTTTGAGAGACTTTATTGGTAGATTTGTGGTAGTTTATTTTGATGATATTCTCATATATAGCCACAATGAACATGACCACATGGATTATATTAGACAAGTTTTGCAAGTGCTAAGAACTAATAAATTGTATGGTAATCTTGAGAAGTGCACTTTTTGCAAAGATAAGGTTATATTTCTTGGTTATGTTGTTTCTAAGCATGGAATTGAGGTTGATCAATCTAAAATTGAAGCTATTCGAAATTGGCCAATTCCAACTAATGTGAGTCAAGTTAGAAGTTTTAATGGGCTTGCTAGTTTCTATAGAAGATTTGTGCCTAATTTTAGTACAATTGCTGCCCCTTTAAATGATCTAACTAAAAAGGGTGTTAATTTTGAATGGGGTGTTTCTCAAGATATTTCTTTTGATACTTTGAAAGAGAAGTTGATTTCGGCCCCATTGCTTATGCTTCCAAATTTGATAAACAATTTGAGATTGAGTGTGATGCTAGTGGCATAGGTATTGGAGGTGTGCTCATGCAAGAAAAGAAACCTATTGCCTATTTTTCTGAAAAATTAAATGGTGCACAATTGAATTATTCTGTTTATGATAAGGAATTATATGCACTTGTGAGAGTTTTAGAGGTATGGAAACATTATTTGTGGCCTAAAGAATTTATTATACATAGTGATCATGAAGCATTGAAATTTTTAATGTGCCAAAATAATTTGAATAAGAGACATGCTAAGTGGGTTGAGTTCATTGAATCTTTTCCATACATTATAAAACATAAAAAGGGATTGGATAATGTAGTTGCTGATGCTTTGTCAAGGAAAAATATGTTACTCTCAAATTTAGAAATTAAGGTTTCGGGTTTGGAGGATATTAGAGATTTATATGATGAAGATAAAGAATTTTCTATGCCATTTAATAAATGTGTTAATACTAAAGCATGGGAAAATTTTCATATACATGATGGGTACTTGTTTAGAGCTAACAAATTGTGTATTCCCGAGTGTTCCTTGCGTTTATTTTTTATCCAGGAATCTCATAGTGGAGGATTGATGGGACACTTTGGAAGAGAGAAGACTTTGTTGATGTTGGCTGAAAATTTCTATTGGGCACATATGAGAAGAGATGTGTATAGATTGGTGCAAAGATGTATTACTTGCAACAAGTCCAAATCAAAATTGAAGCCCCACGGATTGTACACACCATTGCCATCACCAAGTACACCATGGGAGGATATTAGTATGGATTTTGTATTGGGATTGCCAAGGACAAAAAGAGGACATGACTCTATCTTTGTGGTTGTGGACAGATTTTCAAAGATGGCTCATTTTATTCCATGCCATAAGAGTGATGATGCTTCTCACATTGCCAATTTGTTCTTTAGAGAGATTGTGAGATTGCATGGAGTTCCAAGGACTATAGTTTCAGATAGAGATGTCAAGTTCATGAGTTACTTTTGGAAGACACTTTGGGGTAACCTTGGCACTAAGCTATTATTTTCTACTACTTGCCACCCCCAAAGTGATGGACAAACCGAGGTGGTTAATAGAACATTGTCCACATTGCTAAGAGGTATGATCAAGAAAAATTTTAAGGAGTGGGAGGAGTGTTTGCCCCATGTGGAATTTGCATACAATAGAGCTGTGCATTCAACTACTCAATTATGTCCTTTTGAGGTGGTGTATGGTTTCAAGCCTATTACTCCTCTTGATTTATTACCACTTCCTTTACATGAGAGAGTTAATATGGAGCCATCAAAGAGGGCTGATTTTGTGAAGAAGATTCATGAGAAAACAAAAGAGGCCATTGAGAAGAAAGGAAAACATGTGTCTGAAAGAGTAAACAAAAAGAGGAAGGAGATTATATTTCGGCCAGGAGACATGATGTGGGTGCACTTTAGAAAAGATAGATTTCCCACATTGAGAAAGTCCAAGTTGATGCCTAGAGGATCTGGTCCTTACAAAGTTATTTCAAGGATCAATGATAATGCATACAAGATTGACCTCCCAATTGATGAGTTTGGTGTTAGTAATTCTTTTAATGTGGCTAATTTGACACCTTACCATGGAGATGATTTAGCATCGAGGTCGATGCCTTTTCAAGAGGGGGAGGATGATGAGGACATCCCTAGTTCTTCACCTATTGTTACACATGATGATGCTCCTATACAAGCTAATGAAGTGAGGATTGGTCCAATGACAAGATCACGAACCAAGCTATTACAACAACAGGTGAATTCACTCCTACTTGAATATAATGTTTATAATTGTGAGAGCTTTATACTACCTAAATCTTTGCATTTGTGTATTCTTAGGTTTGTTGATAACACAAACATGAATGGAGATCAGGGAGAGGAGCTACACAAGGATGAACATGGACTTCAAGAGGAGATGGAAAACAAGTGCTAGCATGGTGAAAACAACAAATAACAAATGTTATCATGATAAGGGGATGGTGCCTCCACAAGATCAAATGCACTAAGTGTGGAAAACAATGTCATTATGTTATTCCACACTCATACATGAACAAGGCAAGAGGAGGGCGCCCACAAGGAGTATCAATGCGCCATATACAAGACCTAGTTCAATTAGGATTGGTTTGTACACCAAATTGGACGCACCCGTTGTGTGGGGGTCGGTTTGTATCTAGTTATGGTAGAATTAGGAGTCCTAGCCGAGTAGGAGAGGGATTGCTTGCGCAAGCCTCCTTGTGGCCGCACCCCTCCCCTCTCATATACCCCATACCTGCGAGTTGGAAGGGCAGACGACGTTAAACCCAAAAACCCTAGACCTCTAGATTGAAACTGCTTGTAAGCCTTTCATCTGGAAGTTCATCTGCAAACTTTACGTGATACCTGTTGTTCCACTGGGAATAAGACGGTACAGTACCACTTGTAGTCGGTGGATTACTTGTGCAAGAGTGTGGAGTTGAGAATATCCTTGGGGTTGCTATCTTTTGCATTGGCATCACGGATCAGCCGGGAGAGTTCTTAGTGGCGCACTAGTTATCATACTGGAGTTATCTGTGAGTTCACTGAGAAGACTTGGCCACCCCTTATCACAATGTCACATGCATCAACATCTTCATCGTAGAGTGGTAGAGTGGTCTCCTCATGCATATGGTGATGTTGATCTTTGTGTCATGGGAGGAATAGCTTCGCACTCTTGATGTTGTTGTTGCGCTTGTGGCGATGATGGAAGCTCATGCTCTTGATCATGAAGGTCATTGTCCTTCCTCAAAGAATGTCGCTCAAGGAGGTTGTGGTTGGGTGTTGATGGAGAAGTATCTCTCGCCTCTTGTCTCGATGAAGTAGTGGTATCATAGTGTCCATGGTGAGGATGTTCTTGGTCCTTGTCGAAGGTGGGGTGTGAATGGAAAGCACAATCTTGGTGAAGATGAGGTGGCGGCTCCCATTCCTCATATGGATGATGACGCGCATGGTCCTTGCACCTTGTAACATTGAGGCAAACGGCGCTCAAGTCGTTGTCTTCGTGGCCTAGATGGTGCGGTGCTTCATCCAATATGGGAGAAGAAGAATCATGGATAGCATCTCCATTTGCTTGATGGTGACGAGGTCGCTCATGTGGGTCCTCATCAAAAATAGGAAGTGAGAGGTCACTTGGATCATCTTCACTTGCTTGTTGGTGACGTGGTCGCTCAAGAGGTTCCTCATCAAACATGGGAAATGAAAAATCATGAGTAGCATCCGTGCCTAGTGGTGGTCGAAGTGGACGCTCATAGGGGTCTTCATCAAATAGAGGAAGTGAGAGATCATTTGTAGCATGCCCACTTGGTTGTTGATGATGGTGGTGCTCATAGGGGTCCTCATCAAAGATGGGAAGTGAAGTAGCAAATTGAGAAATCCCACTTGATTGTTGTCGATGGTGGCGCTCAATGGGGCCTTCCTCGAAGATGGGGAAAGACAAGCCATAGGGGGCATTCGCACTCGCTTGATGTTGAGAAGGTGTCTCATTTGGGTCTTCATCAAAGATAGGCGGTGGAAGCTCATGTGGGTCATCCACGTTGGTTTGGCGATGGCGATCATGATGGAGAGGATGGCGCCGGTGGTCATTGTGGTGGAGTTGAGGGAGGCATTCACTAGAAGCCATGTCGAGGGAACCTTCTTGATAATGGCCTTGGTCTTGGTGGTCATTGTGGTGGTGACACACATTTTTCCTTGGAAGCCTTGAATGTGGGCAAGCACCATCCACGAAGCCATTTAGACCAATGTCATGAGTCGAGCTTGGAGAAGGTGGGTGGTGAAGAATATCCGGTCGTAGAGGGTGATCTTGAAGAGGGTCACCATGGCCTTGTCGGTGTCGAGGTCGAGGTAGTGGTGATGGCGAGCAATGCTCAAACCAATGTCGTCGCGGAACTTGTGGTGGAAGATGCGGTGAGGTGGGTGTACCACTCTCCTCCATATGGCGATGGTGATCACGGCGACGGTCTTGGTGATGAGCGTGGTGATGAGAGCTTGAAGGTTGTTGATGACGAAGCTTGCGGCGATCCTGCACTTCATGTGTGGGATGACGCCGAAAGTCATTCGGATGCCTTGGCTTCTTGGCTTTCTCGCTTGATGGGGCCTCGATGATGTCCTTCTTGTGGCGCCGTCTTGATGTTGAAGGAGACAATCTTGACGTTGCCAACTTGTCGGATTTCTTGTCATTGCGCCATCTTGAGGTTGAAGGGATTTGTATTGTGTTGGCCTTGTCATTCTCGTTGAAGCTCCATGGTGGTGAGCATGAACCATCGGACATGTGATGTCTTGGCCACCGAAGCTTGGAGAGGAAACGCTTGTAGGTGAGCTCGTCCATGTCGGAGTCATTGTCGGTGTAGAACTCCGCCATGCTTGAGGATGCGTTGTCGGTGTAGTAGGGCTCTATCTCGTCATCCAAGCTTGCGGTGTCATTGTTTTAGTAGTGGTTCATGTCGTTGTAGCTCATGGAGTCGAAGGTGGCGTGGTGGTTTAGGTACTCCTTCATGTCGATGATGCTTGGGGAGGAGTAGTCGGTGTAGAGCTCGACGTCGTGGTCGTAGTGGTGGTGGTGATCCACCATGTCATGCTCGTAGTAGTGGTCATCCACGATGTCGTTCTCGGAGTAGTGGTCGTCCACCACGTCATGCTCGTAGGAGTGGAGGTGATAAGGGGTTGCCCGATCTTCTTGATGAACTCACACGATAACAAGGATCAGATAAATTGTGTCTCTCCACGAACTCTCCGGCTAATTCCTGATGCCAATTGCAGCAGCAACCAATCCCTTGGATATTCGTAAATTCACACACTTGCACGAGCAGCCACTGACTACTAGTGGTCCTGTATCAACTAGTTCCTAGTGGAATAGCAGATAACACGCAAAACTTGCAATATCAATTCCTGATGAATGCTTCAAGCAATCAACAATGGAGTTCTAGGGTTTATGAATAAAGGTAGTCTAACCTTTCACACGTAGGTGAACAGGTATATAAGAGGGCTAGGGGGTGCGGCCACAACTCTGTTGCACAAGCACAAACCTAGACCAACTAGGACTCGAACCAAAAGTGGTTTGGACTCGGACTAAGGGGTACAAACCGACCCACAAGAGGGGGTGCGGCCAACCAGCCACACAGGGCCTTATTAGACTCGGGTGGGACTCCCTCCCAACCATAGACAGCCTCTTATGTTTGGAGGGAACCATCCTTGGCCGCAAGGGCCTCTCTCCTAACCATAGACAGCCTCTTATGTTTGGAGAGAACACAAAACAATTATTCTGCCTCCTCCTTCTCCCTTGGACTTGCATGATCATCTTCCTCCATGAGTGCTCCAATGCTTTGCTCCATGATTCCATGCTCCTTGCCTCCCATGATGTTTGTGTTATCAATAACCTGAATCATACATAAGTGTAGGGATTTAGGTAGTATAAAATTCTCATAAGAACAAACATCATAATTTAAAAGGAGTGAGTTCACCTGCTGTTCTAATAGTTTGGTTCTTGATCTAGTCATTGGACCAATCCTTAATTCATCATGCTTTTCTTGAACAGCAACATCATCATCAACAGGAGGAATAACAGTTGTACTAGGGATGTCCTCATCATCCTCCCCCCCTTGAAAAGGCGTCGACCTCGACGCATCAAGGTCATCTCCATGATATGGTGAAAGATCAGCAACATTGAACGAATTACTCACACCAAACTCATCACTAGGAAGATCAATCATGTATGCATTATCATTAATCTTGTGAAGCACTTTATATGGACCAGCACCACGAGGCATCAACTTGGACTTGCGCAATGTGGGAAATATGTCCTTACAAAAGTGTACCCACACCAAATCTCCTGGCCGAAAAAGTACCTCCTTCCTCTTCTTGTTTCTCCTCTCAGCAACATGTTTTCCTGTCTTCTCAATTGCTTCCTTGGTCTTCTCATGGATCTTCCTCACAAAATCAGCTCGTTTAGAAGCCTCCATATTAACTCTCTCTTGCATAGGAAGTGGCAATAAATCAAGTGGTGTAATGGGTTTGAAACCATAGACCACCTCAAACGGGCATAACTGAGTAGTAGAATGTACAGCCCTGTTGTATGCAAACTCAACATGAGGCAAACACTCCTCCCACTCCCGCAGGTTCTTTTTAATCATGGCTCGCAGCAATGTGGATAATGTGTGATTCACCACCTCCGTTTGTCCATAAGTTTGGGGGTGACAAGTAGTAGAAAACAGTAGCTTTGTCCCCAGCTTCCCCCATAGTGTCTTCCAAAAAAAGCTCATGAACTTGACATCACGATCAGAAACAATAGTCTTGGGTACTCCATGTAATCTCACTATGTCCCTGAAAAACAGATTAGCAATGTGCGACGCATCGTCGCTCTTGTGGCATGCAATAAAATGTGACATTTTAGAGAATCTATCAACTACCACAAATATTGAATCATGTCCTCTTTTAGTCCTAGGCAATCCTAACACAAAATCCATACTAATGTCTTGCCAAGGTGTAGTAGGTGCAGGAAGAGGAGTATATAAACCATGAGGTTTCAGTTTTGACTTAGCCTTGTTGCAAGTGATGCAACGTCTCAAAAACCTCTCCACATCTCTTCTCATACGTGGCCAATAGAAGTGATCAGCCAACATCATCAATGTTTTCTCCCTCCCAAAGTGTCCCATCAATCCACCACTGTGTGATTCCTGCAACAATAAGAAACGCAAGGACGACTCGGGCACACATAATTTGTTAGCTCTAAACAAATATCCATCATGCAAATGAAATTTATCCCATGCTTTCACAGTAGAACAATTCGCATAAGCAGTTTTAAAATCATTGTCTTGAGCATACAAATCTTTTACACTCTCCAAACCAGGAATTTTCACATCCAATTGAGTTAATAACATATTTTTCCTAGAGAGATAACAAGTCCTAACAACACCAATAACAAGTCCTATTTGCTGTTTGTGATGACTGAAAAATAGCACCTAGGAAACACACACCAAAGTGGAGACAATTGTGGCAATGCAATTATATGTATGGAAATATTGCAATGCTCTGGAAAGACAATAGCTATGCTCCAAAATATCTCAGGCACAAGATTTCTCAATGGAAAGTGTCAATATAATAGTGTGAAAACAGCTCCAAGAACAAAATAGCAATATATCACAAGGCCTTTTTCTCTTCTCACAATTCTGTTTTTCTCTTTTTCTATTTTCTGTTTTCTCTTTTTTTTTGATACTTTATAACTGGCCGAAATAAGCTAGGAGCAAGAATAAGCACACGAATATCAATGTGGCGCAATATATATGGAATGATGAGCAGCCTGGAATGAGCAAGCAAGTAGCTATTCTTTTTGGGAAAGGTACCTATATGTTGCTTTGGAATGGCCGTAGCTAAGTCTCACAATGATAAGAAAAGGAACCCTAAAGAGATTGGAAAACAAAACTAAAACCGAAAATAAACTAGGGGTAACAGAACTCACGGCAGAGAAAGGCTGGAAAAATCGCTCACGGCAGCCTGCCGTGGCACCAAAACGGCCAAAAACGCTGTCGTACGGCAGCCCTTGTGCGTTGCGCGGCTGGGTGGATCGCGGCAGAGAAACGCGCGGTTTCTGTACCGCGGCAGCGCGCGAGGGGCGATTGGTGCCCGTGTTACGGTGCTACGAGGCCCTTTTGTAAGCACGCTGCGGGCCGAAAACGAGTGCGGATAGGAGTCCGGCGGCGGCAGGGAATCGGCTGTTTTTCTGCCACGGTACAAAACCGAATTCAACTCGAATTGGATCAAACACCACACGGATTGGGGGAATTGGATGGGGTTTTCGGTGGACTCAAAAGGAGAACAACGAAGAACAAGAACCCTAAACCTAGACCGACTAGACAAGACACAAAAAGAGAAAAGAAACGCCAAGATCAACACAAAACAGCAACTAGAAGATGAAATTGGTGATGATCTACGGCTAGGCAACAACTACTCCTGTTTTTTGTGGCTGATTTTCGGTGGATAGGTAATGAAAACAAACTAATCTACAAGATCACGATAGCTCACCGAGTTAACCTGGAAATCTGATACCAAGATGATAAGGGGTTGCCCGATCTTCTCGATGAACTCACACGATAACAAGGATCAGATAAATTGTGTCTCTCCGCGAACTCTCTGGCTAATTCCTGATGCCAATTGCAGCAGCAACCAATCCCTTGGATATTCGTAAATCCACACACTTGCACGAGCAGCCACTGACTACTAGTGGTCCTGTATCAACTAGTTCCTAGTGGAATAGCAGATAACACGCAAAACTTGCAATATCAATTCCTGATGAATGCTTCAAGCAATCAACAATGGAGTTCTAGGGTTTATGAATAAAGGTAGTCTAACCTTTCACACGCAGGTGAACAGGTATATAAGAGGGCTAGGGGGTGCGGCCACAACTCTGTTGCACAAGCACAAACCTAGACCAACTAGGACTCGAACCAAAAGTGGTTTGGACTCGGACTAAGGGGTACAAACCGACCCACAAGAGGGGGTGCGGCAACCAGCCACACAGGGCCTTATTAGACTCGGGTGGGACTCCCTCCCAACCATAGACAGCCTCTTATGTTTGGAGGGAACCATCCTTGGGCGCAGGGGCCTCTCTCCTAACCATAGACAGCCTCTTATGTTTGGAGAGAACACAAAACAATTATTCTGCCTCCTCCTTCTCCCTTGGACTTGCATGATCATCTTCCTCCATGAGTGCTCCAATGCTTTGCTCCATGATTCCATGCTCCTTGCCTCCCATGATGTTTGTGTTATCAATAACCTGAATCATACATAAGTGTAGGGATTTAGGTAGTATAAAATTCTCATAAGAACAAACATCATAATTTAAAAGGAGTGAGTTCACCTGCTGTTCTAATAGTTTGGTTCTTGATCTAGTCATTGGACCAATCCTTAATTCATCATGCTTTTCTTGAACAGCAACATCATCATCAACAGGAGGAATAACAGTTGTACTAGGGATGTCCTCATCAGGAGGTCCATGTCTAGCTCGTTGTAGTCGTAGTGGTCCATCATGGACTCATCATGATCATCATGGCCTCCAAATTCTTCGCTCTCGCTATACATGGTTAGTGACAAGCGCAAGTGTATATATAGAGTGTGAGGACCTAAGAGCTCAACCCTCACCTTTTAGCAAATGTTGGAAACTAGTGGACCAAGCCAAGAGAAACCGATAGCAAAAAGAGTGAAGTGACTTGAGTTCGAAAGATCCCAATAACACGCTCCAAAACACACACGGCTTATGGGTGGATGGCAATGGGTTAGGAATGTGGCGAGGAAAACGAAAAATCCAAAGAAAAGTTTGTTGTCAAACATGGAGAAGAATCAAAGAAAAGTTAGCACGAAAACCAAACCTAATGGAGGAAAATCCTATGGTGTAAACGAAAAACACACACACACACACACACACAAGTGATAAATGGGGTTAGTGCGGCAAATGGACGAGCGGAGACGAAATGTACCTATCGAAGACTAAGCTCAATGCCACACCAACGCAAGGAGGACGCTAGCTCAAACCACAATTAACAAGAGGCAACAAGATTCACAATGTGGCAACCGGTCACTCTCTTCTCTCTTGCGACACGAAGCTATGCGTTCCTACAAATGATAGCAATTGGTATCGATCTTTGCTTCTTTTGGCTCTTTTTGCTTCTTTTGCTCTTTCTCCTCTTTTTTTTTTGATTTTCGCTTTTTGATGATGATGATGCGGAGATGATTCCCAAATGCCAATGCCTACTCGTAGCTAGTCTCTCACAAGTGCAAAACTCGCACTCTCGGTGCCACAAATGTGATGCCAAGCGGTGTAAAATAACTAGTCCAAGTAGGTAAGGTACACAAAGGAATGGGTTAGTTCAAGCGGAAGCAAGTTATACCTATGCGGTGGATGATCTGGACTTGCGGCCGGTGGGTGTCGATGTCGTGTGGATCCTATGATGTAGATGCGTAGGCGATGTCGATGGCGACGCGTAGGAACTTGCCTCACTCAAATCGGAGCAACAACGACAAAGAAAAACAAGATACAAAGTCTGTCCAAGAATCGAAGAGCAGGATTTTTCTGAAATTTTTGCTCAAATTCGAAATTTCTGCCAAATCAAGAAAAAATTTGGACAGATTCGAGAAAAATGGCTGAATGGAAAGGTGGGGAATGGTTTTTGGCAACAAATCTATGAAACAAAACCACGAAAAACTCAACGAATCAAGAGATCGGTCGAAATCCCTTTCGTCTATTTTTGGTCAAATTTTCGAATTTATGGTGGATAGAAGAAAAACTGGTGGTAGGGGAGGGGTGGGTTGTCGGATTCGTGTCAATCTAGCTCTGGATACCAGATGATGAGGTGTTGACCTCTAAGTTGGCCCGATCTTCACGAATCGACAAGAACGAACGAAGAACGAGATGAACACGATGAACACGAGAGGGGGAATCGAGGGGAAATCGAGGGAAAACGCGTGGAAACACAAAAGGGGGAAGATAACTCGTGAATCCTACGAGGGATCGCAAACCCAAGTCAACAGCACGCTAATTGAAACCGATTCCTCTCACCGGTCGGTCCACCGATCCAACAGAAGCCCAAAAGGGGAAGGTTGGCAAGCGCTACACGAATCACTAGGTGAGAGAGTAGCTCCTTGGAGAGATCTTGATACGGTCCTAGATACACATCGTAGGAGTAGCCTCGTAAGAGGAGTCACCTCACAAGAGGGATACAAGGGCAAATCCCGAAGTTCTCAAATCATCCCTAAACCCTAGATCTAGCCACTGGGGTCCCTTATATAGCTCGGGGTCGAATGGGGGTCGAAACGGTGTCCAAACGGGGCAAATCCGGGCATTTTTGGGCCACGCCGGCCTGGGAGCCGGCCTGGCCGGCCTCTGGGGCCGGGGTGGAAGGCAGGGGGCAGCCCAGGGCGCGCCGGCCTGGGGCCGAGCTGGGAGAGGGAGGCCGGCCTGGGAGGGGCCGGCCTGAGGCCGGGGTGGAGGCCGGCCCTCTCGGGGGGGTGGCCGGCCTGAGGAGGGGCTTGGCCGGCCCGAGGCCGGTGTGGGCGAGGGGGAGTCTGGCCTAAGGTGGGGGGAGGCCGGCCTGGCCGGGGGGTGAGGCCGGGAGCCCCTTTTCCCTCCGTTCTTCCACCTCGGAGCTCCGATCTTGACGTCGTCTTCACCGGCTTCCTTCCTAGCTTCGTGTGCACCTTCTTTGGTGTGTTCTTGAGCATCTTGGGCACCATCTTGGGTCTCCATGTGGTGATCCCACCTATGCATGTAGAGGGGTATTTCATGAGGTAGAGCACCATTCACCAAGTCACCGGAAACATACGGGGATAGGAGTGAGTTCACCTTGTGGTGTGTCGATGTTGTGCTTGGTTGAGCTACATCAGTTTGAGGATAGTTCATCTCCTTCACCACCTCCAAGACATCAACAAGGACATGCTGAACAACCTCAACCTCCTACTCATTGACAAGATCTTCCACAGCACCCTCCACCACCTCCTACAAGCTCTGCTAATGACTATGGTGAATATGACTATGTGCAAGTTCCTAGCCCACATAGAAGACCTCCAAGGCATCAACATCGACACCATACACAACAAGATCATGAAGCTCAAGAACATGTGTGTCGCCACCATAATGACTGCCATGAGCAAGAACATCATCAACATAATTATTATGATCAAGATGATAGTGAGCATCGTGAAGCTCGACTAAATCATCAATTCCCCATTCTAATGATAACCGGCATATCCCTACTCATGCTCATCAAGGTCGTCAAGAACATGTTCCACATGAAGCTCAACATTACCTACCACCTCCAATCTATGATGAAGATCCCAATGAACGCAGTCATGAACCTCGACAAAATGAATACAACAATATTAGCTCCATCCGCTACAACGTCCCTAAGTTTCTTGGTGAAAATGATCCAGAAGCATTCCTCTCATGGGCTCTCAAAGTTGAAAAGATCTTCCTCATCTACAACTATAGTGACAAGAAAATGGTTGATACGGCTTCTCTTGAATTTGAGGGCTATTCCCTCTTGTGGTTGGATCAAGTACAAGTTTCAAAGATAGAGAACCGAATGCCTCCAATCAACACATGGAATCAAATGCGAGAATTCATGCACGCTCGATTTGTCCCTCCTCACTATAAGAAAGACCTCTTCAAGAAGCTACAAGAGCTAAAACAAGGAAAGAGAATAGTTGATGAGTACTTGAAGGAAATAGAAATTTCCATGATACAAGTACATGTGGTTTAATCTCAAGAGGAAACAATGGACCGCTTCCTGAATGGTCTCAATTAACCCAATCAAGAAGATTGTTAAGTTCCAACCATATGAATCTATTGTTGGACTTTTCCATCAAGCCCTCAAGGTCGAACGCCAAATAGCGGAGGAATTCAAATACTTGAAGCAAAAGGCCCTTTTCTCCTCTAAGTCTTCTACCTCAACACCTCCAATGGCTCAAGCATCTACACCAAGTGCCTCCAAAGGCAATCCAAGAGATCCAAATGCAACAACCAAGTCTCCTCAACAATTCAAGAAACAAGCGCCTACAACCAACAACACAAGTGCTACTCAAGTCAAGTCAAGCTCAATTACTTGCTTCAAGTGTGGTGGTAGTGGACACAAGTCTTTCGAGTGCTCCAACAACAATATAATGATGGTGAATGTGACTCAATGAGTGAAGAAGGGTACTAATTATTTGCACCAAATAGTTGTGAATCCCTTGGATGAAGAACAAAATGATGAAGAAAGTTTATATTGTGATGTGGACAAGATCCCGTCATTGTTGGTTACAAGAGTGCTAACAACATCTCCGCAAGAAGAGCAAGATCAAAGATGCAACCTCTTTCAAACAAGAGCCAGAATAAATGGCAGTCCATCAAGGTCATCATCAACGGTGGAACTTTTCATAACCTTGCTAGCAAAGATCTTTATGGCAATATCAACTTGCAATACAAGAACCATCCTCACCCCTATCACGTGCAATGGCTTAGTGACTCTGGCACCATCAAGATTCAACATATGTTCAACGTCTTCTTCAAGATTGGTCCATACGAAGACACTGTAGAGTGTGATGTCATGCCTATGACCGTGTGTCACCTCCTACTTGGAAGACCTTGGCAATATGATAAGAGTGCAATGCATGATGGACGCACTAACCATTATAGCTTCAATTGGAGCAACAAGATGTTTGTGCTTCATTTTATGACTCCAAGTCAAGTTATCGCGAACAATGTAAAGACGCTTGCACACACACAACAAGAACAACAATCTTGTAAATTGAGTGGTGAGAGAGAGAACCACCAGAAAGTGAGTGAGAGCCATAAGCCAAATATGAGTGGAAAATGATGAGCGCTTCCAAATGCCTTACCTTACTCGCCACCAAACGTGAGATGCGAGAGTTTCGATATGACCCATCTATCCTTCACTTTTTTCTTGTGCGCAATAACAATGTTCTTTTCACTAACGACATAACAAACTTACCTATGTCCTCGTTGCCTATCTTGCAGGAATTTGAGGACGTATTTCCCGAAGAGCTACCATCAGGCTTACCTCCTCTTTGAGGCATCGAGCACCGAATCGACCTCATACCGGGTACTCCTCTTCCAAACGTGCTCCATACCTCACCAACCCCGAAGAGAACAAGGAAATCAAATGACAAATATAAGAACTCCTCGACAAAGGTTTTATTCATGAGTCTCTTAGCCCTTGTGTCGTCTCAGTTATACTTGTGCCTAAACAAGATGATACTCTTCGTATGTGCATGGATTGTATACCCATCAATACTATCACTGTTAGGTATCGACATCCCATTCCTAGACTAGATAATATGTTAGATGAATTGTGTGGTGCTACTATGTTTTCGAAATCTGGGTAATCAAATTCGCGTGAGCATTGATGATGAATGGAAAACCGCCTTCAAAACTAAACATGAATGCCTTTTGGACTTTCAAATTCTACTTCGACATTTATGCGTCTTATGAATGAGGTTTTGTGTGTCTTTATTGGCAAATTTGTCGGGGTTTACTTTGACGACATTTTGATCTATAGAAAATCTTTGGACACCCAGCTTGAACATATTTCACAAGTCTTGTTGGCTCTTCGCAAAGCAAAACTTTTTTCTTATCTTGCCAAATGCTATTTTTGTATCGACAAGCTTGTATTTTTGGGTTTTGTGGTTTCTTCAAATAGAATTGAAATTGATAACAAGACAGTTTAGGAAATTAGAAATTGGCCTAACCCTACTATTGTGGGTGAAATAAGGCGATTCCATTGCCTTGCCGGTTTCTATCGCTGTTTTGTGAAAGATTTTTCTACCATTTCTTGCCCTTTAAATGAGCTTACAAGGAAGAATGTACCGTTTATTTGGGGTAATGCTCAACAAAAAGTCTTTGACACTATCAAGAAGCGCTTAACCGAAACTCATTTGCTTGTCTTAACGGGCTATGAAAAAACATTTGAAACTGAGTGTGATGCTAGTGGAATTGGCATTGGGGGCATTTTTATGCAAAATGGACGTCCTTGGCCTATCATAGTGAGAATCTAGTTGGTTCTAGGATTAACTCTCCCATTTATGACAAAGAGTTTTTTTGCATTGGTTCGAGTTTTGCAAGTTTGACAACACTATCTTTGGCCTAAAGAATTTGTAATCCATTTCGATCATGAACCATTGAAATATTTGAAGAGTCAAACTAATTTAAACAAAAGACATGCTAAGTGGGTAGAATTTATTGAGTCTTTCACTTATGTAATCAAATATAAAAAGGGTAAAAAAAATGTTGTTGCAGATGCACTATACCATAAGGAATGCCTTCTTGCACGTTTAGAGATAAATGTGATTGGTTTGGATGAGATAAAATACTTGTACTCTTCCGATGGTTTCTTTGGTCCTATATTTGAAAAGTGTTTGCCAAATCGAGGATTGGAATATTACTACTTGTATAAGGGATTCTTTTTAAAGGTAACAAATTCTGTATTCCCGAGTCCTCTATTCACTTGTTTTTATTGAAGGAATCACATGAAGGAAGCCTCATGGGACACTTTGGAAGAGAAAAGACATATTCCATGCTCTCGACATACTACTATTTGCCTAAGATGAGGCACCAAGTGGAACGTAACATCATAAGATGTCCAACTTGTCTCCGAGATAAGTTCACTTCCAAATCTCATGGTTTTTATACACCATTACCTAGACCACACCTACCATGGAGTGACATTAGCATGGATTTTCTGTTAGGACTACCACACACAAATACACACATGGACTCAGGCCCCGTTCGGAACAAAGGAACATAAACCATAGGTTTGAATCAAAAAAAAGGAAATAGAAAGGAAGAGATGTGCAAAACATAGGAACCAAAAACAAAGTATAAAACTACACAACTGCCATTCGGGACACAGGAGGAAGAAAAAGGAAATCGAACATATGTGGGTCCCATCAGTGATTTTTAAATGTTAACTGCTCAACGCTTTGTTTGGATTATTGTTTATTTGGACCCTCGCATGCATATATCAGCCATTCTATGCTCACATGCGTCCTAATATGCATGCTGCAGCAGCCTTTTCTCATCCTTCTCCTCGGGCCTGCACCAAAACAAAGGAAACGAGTGGATGTTTGCTTTCCCGTGAAATCGCAGGTCTGTGAAACTTTCCACCGGATTGGTAAGCGGTGAATCCTTCGTTCCGAACGGCTGAAAAGGCAACAATTCCTCTGGAACAGCCTTCCTGTGGTTTTCCTACAATTTTCCTCCGTCCCGAACAGGGCCTCAATATTTGTCGTCGTTGATCGATTTTCAAAGATGGCACATTCCATACGATGCAATAGAATTGACGATGCTTCACATGTTGAAATTTTGTTTTCAGGGAAATCGTTCGTCTTCATGGTGTGCCCAAGAAAATTATGTCGGATCGAGATGTCAAGTTCACATCCTACTTTGGAAGACATTGCTGGCTAAGCTTGGAGCGAAGGTTCTCTTCTCCGACGCCTATCACCCGCAAACCGATGGCCAACCCAAAGTGGTGAACTTCATGCTATCTTCACTCCTTCGAGAATTGATCAAGCCCAATCTCGAGAATTGGGAAGAGTGCATTCCTCATGCCGAGTTCTCCTACAATCGAGCACTTGATCAAGCCACAAAGAGAAACCCATTGGAGATCATCTACGGCTTCAATCCCAATACCGCTCTTGACATCCTACCATTGCCTCTCCGTGAGCAAGTAAACATGGATTTCGAAAAGCGCGATGACTACATCCAGAAACTTCGGGAATCCACAAGATCTACACTTGAGATGCATTACAAGCACCACGCCAATAATATGAACAAGAACAAGAAGTCCATGGTGTTCAGAGAAGGGTACCTTGTTTGGTTACACTTTTGCAAAGAGCACTTTCCACAAGAGTGCAATTCCAAGCTCAATCCAGGAGGCGACGGACCCTTCAAGATTCTCAAGCGCATCAACAACAATGCATACAAGCTCAACATGCCACAATCAAAGTACCTTGTACAGAACTCATACAACGTGAGATACCTATCTCCCTTCCATGGATATCCAAGTGATGAGGATGGTCACGAGTCATGGACGAATCTTTCCGAAGTGGGGGGAGGGGAGATGATGCGGGTAAACCCATTCCACCAAGCACCTCTACTACACCTACTGGACCAATGACGAGAGCAGGAGCCAACACCATACAAGACAAGGTGAACTCTCTCTTAGCTCTCCATGATTATGATGACTTGGTGAATGGACCTCTACCACATGTGGATGTGTTTTGTACACTCAGGTACGACCCCCAAGGCGATGCCGAAGACACTCAAGAAGATGCCGTGGAAGATGGACAAGAAGAAAGGGTAGACACCATAGAAGAAGGAAGACCCTAGGAAAGTCGGCTCTAGCATCGGCCCCAGCCTTGGCCAAACCGACTGCATAGTCAACCCAAGCCGGTCCCTACGCCGGTCAGACAGAAGGGGATACAGGCCTACAAGCCCGGTCCCAGCCGGCCAAGACCTGTTCTAGCTCTGAACTGACCGGCCTGCCAACCGACCCTGCGTTGGTTATATAGAAGGGGATTCCGGACATAGGCCCTGGCCTAGACCGACTCAGAATGGTTCCAGCACCGGTTCAACCAACTTATCGACCGACCTGCAACTTTGACCACCTTTGACCTCCGTGTCTTTTGGGGAATATGACCCTTGCACCCCTCTACCAACCACCTAGCCTATAAATAGACCCCCTCTTGATCTCCCTAGGGTTAGAGGCTTTTCTCCTTTGTTTCTTTTTAGAGGCTACTTCTAGAGTGTATCTAGAAACGTATCACGGCTACTCCCATTATCCTTGTGATTTGTACCGTATCAAGAGTTTCCTTGAGTTAGCAAGTCTTTTTCCTTGGAATTCAACTAGCAACTTCCAAATCTTTCTCAACTAACCCTCGAGATTCTATTGGCTCGTCGGACCCACCGTGAAGGTGAAGTGGTTTCAAACCGAGTTAGTTCGACTTGATCCGAGAGATCTGTAGGCTGCCCTCAGGGGTTTGTTGCATGGTTCTTTGATCAGTAGGGTTTGCTATTTACCGGTAACCCCTCGTTACCCTTGATTCCCTTCGTGCTTTCTCTCGTGTTCTTCGTATTCTTGGTCGATTCATGAACATCAGGACCCAACTCGTGGTATAACCCACATCAACATTGGCATTTATTTTGAGTAGATCCATGGAATATATAGCTTGCAACTCATTGCTACAGCTAAATAGGTTTTGTATAAGCCTATATTCATGGACATTTTTGTTACTATAGCCCAGAGTATATGGAAGGAGATGAACAAGTTAAGATTCAATGGGATTCATGCTCACATGGGTTCTTGGCTATCTAGATTCAAACTGGACTGTATACTCTATTTTTTTGAAAAGAGGTATTAGCATTGGCCATACATAAACTTGCACGGTGGGAGCAAATTAGTACAACAAGTTTAAAAAGTGGGTGCACCAATACACGAATTTGCATAGTTGGAGCAAATTCATTCAAGACAAATCAAATAGCGACATTTGGTGGCCAGAATTTTTCAGAAACCCCGTGAAACTAGCCAGTACAGCAAATAGGTACAGAACCATCCAGATTGCTTCTTACATGTGAGTCCCACATGTCAGCGGTGGAAGAAATAGTTAAAATTCCATGCGTTTGGGAGGATTCGAACCTAGGACCCCACTAGTGCAGACCCACTTCTCTAGCCACAAATATATTGGTGTTATAGTTAGGTACTACATGTTCTTATACAGTGTTCTGTGCTGTATACACTTGGCTGCACACTATTGTACTTTATATGTAAAATGTCATATATAGCCATGGGCTGATCCATCATAATCAAGAGCAGGATATGTAAAGCTGGAAGCAACTCAAAGAACATAAAATGTTCTCCATCCAGCAATTGTCCATCCGGGATCCTTCTTCTTTCTCTTAACAAAAGGCACCAATTAATGAAAGTGATGAACCATGTAAGAAGAAAAACCCCAAGCCTTGGTTTACACATAGATGAAACATTCGCATCTCGTGAAGCCTGTTTTGAGTTTGCACTCTGAGTAAAACACGGCAGCTAAACAGGCTTCATGAGATGTGTAGTATAAAATATTGTAGTATGATGGAGCATGTGGTATACACAGTGTAGGAACATGTATGCAGTATGCATACTACGTATAAAATGCAATAGTGTGTAGCCAGGTGTACACACGGCACAACACAGTATAAAAAATTCTAGTACCTAACTATAACACCAATCTATTTGTGGCTTTGTGGCTTGAGAAGTGGGTCTGCACCTGTGGGGTGCTGGGTTCAAATCCTCACAAATGTATGTAATTTTAATTATTTCGTCCACCACTAACATGTGGGGCCCACCTGTAAGAAGCATTTTGGATTGTTTTGTGTCTATTTGTTGTACTGGCTAGTATCCGGGGGTTTTTGAAAGATTCTGGCCACGGAATGTCGTGATCTGATTGGTTTTGTATGAATTTGCTCCAACTATACAAATTCTTGTACTGGTGCACCCACTTTTTAAAAGTGTTGTACTAATTTGCCCCTACCGTGCAAGTTTATGTATTGCCAATGCTAATACCTCTTTTAACAATCAATCCCATATATATTTATTTTAGCAGATAGTACATGGTAGAGATACATAAACTGGCTACATCGATTACAAAATAAAGTCTAAAAGAGATGAGCAAATCTTCGAGATCTTCAAATCGTTTCTTCTTCCATAACAAAATCTTACTTTCTGAAGGAAGCCATAAAACAATGAAATAGATACCAAACCATAAACTTGTAAATACCAGCGAAGATTCTCCCGTAATTTAATTTTGATCCGCAATGCCAAGGCTGCGAGCACACACGCAACCATTATAGTAGTCAACCAACATCGGCAAGAGTACCAACACTAGTTATCCTCCATAGGTCGGTTTCCCCTCCTCTAGTCGTCCTTGTCGACGTCAAGAGGGATGGGGAACCCGATCTATGTGTGGAGTTTTCCATAAAATTAGTGCTTTCAGTAGATTAGGGTTTTGGTAGCCGTCTTCACTTTGGTCTCCGTGTCAATGGAGATGACTTTTTCTACAATAATTAGTCTTTGGCCCCTCGTTAAATGACAAGATTTTCATATCGGGATCAATAGTGGCGTTGAAAGATTAAATTTTTCTAGGTATGGTTCTTCAAATCTTGCTTCATCGGGTCAGTTTTGGATCTTTTCTCTTGGTTGACGCAAGGAGGATTGTCCTTGCAATATTTTTCACGGCTGCTACGTCTTCTACAATGGTGATCCATACTCTCGGCTCCCAGGAGCGTCAACCGGGACTTTTTATTCTTGGTTCATAGGACTAAGGATGATAAACTTAGTTTCATTCAGTCCTTTGTAACTAGCCTATAAATTTTATTTTATTCTTGCCTTCTCGACCTATGTAATTAAATCCATCTCCCTTGTTAGGGTGTTTATAATATATTTAAAGCAGTAGGAGCCTTTCCTACTATTAAAAGGTTCAAAAAAATGTATACTATGAACCAGGATTCATAGCTCATAAGCACTGATCTTCCAGTTGCAAGGGGAAAAAGAAATACACGCACATATAATGTTTAGTTCACCAAGTGGTTTGAAGCATTTCTAAATCTCATATATCCAAAATATTCAAACGCTCATTTCACCAAGTTTCCAAATCTACTGTATCCCAAAGATGACTAAAAAAAATAATTGAAAAGAATGGCTGATAATCATTGATGAATGATCGTCAGGTGTAGAACCAATTCATGAATTGTGACCGCATCTTGTTACAAAAGAACCAGATCCGACAACATGTTTGTTGTTAAAAGTAGAAATGTACTATAATGACATGTTACAAAAGAACGAAATTGCGATAATAGGAAACAAAGGAACACACAAGTGATAAGTGGCGTTAGTGTGACCAATGGATGAGCGACGACAAAAAATTTCCTAGCGAAGACTAAGCTCAATGCCACACTAATACAAGGAAGAAGCTAGCTCGAATCATAAATTTTAAAAGGCAACAAGATTTGCACCAAGGGTAACCGGTCACTCTTTATATTTTTCTTGTGAAGCTACTCGTTCCTACAAAGGCTAGCACTTGACATTGATTTTTTTCGAAGGCCAAGCCTACTCGAAATTACACTCTCACAAGTGCCAAAACTCGCACTCTCGGTTCCATTAGTGTAATGCCCAGCAATATAAAAGAGCTAGTATGAATGACAAAGGTACGCAAAAGATGGGTTACTTCAAGTGGAAGTAAATTATACCTACATTGATGATTGATCGTGGACTTGCTACCGGAGGTTGTTGATGTCGTGTTGATCTATTGATGTGGTGTTGTAGATGTAGTCGAGGGCTTCACGGAAAACTCGAATCACTCAAATTGTAGCAACGACGACAACAAAAATTAGTTAAAAAATCTGTCCAAGAATCGAAACTATAGAAAACTTCCCAGGAGGCCGGCCTGGAAATTTGTCCTGGCGACTGGAAGACTAGCTGGCTAACAGACCTGCCTGGCCTTGGAGGCCGGCCTAGACCCGTCCTAGGCCTGTTTTCTTGGTCACAAAAAATTTGTTTGAAATATGTCGAAATCCCAGCAAATTCAAGGACAAATATAGAAAAGTGGTTGAACAGAGTTGTGGAAAATAGTCTTAAGCAACAAACCTATGTATCAAATCTACCAAAAACTTAAGGAATTGAGAGATCATCCAAAATCGTTTTTGGGGCTATTTTTTGCGAGATTTTTGAAAGTTGGAATGGGATAAAACAATTGGTGGAAAAGAGGTTTGAGGAGGTCAAATTCGTGGCAACCAGACTGCTGATACCAGATGGTGTGGTTGGTAACCACGAGGGGGGGCCGATACTCATGGTTTGACCAAGATGGGGCTAGGAACACGAGAGGGAGATCGAGGGGAACAAGGTAACCAATAAAAAGTGCAAACTAGAAGATTCGATCTCCCAGCAACAAGACCGCAACGGCCGCCTATGGAACTCAAGAATCAACCCTAACTCATCTTGTCATAAACCCATTCAACACCTACGGCTAGTCCACCGCACCAATAGAAACTCAAGGATTAGTTGAAATATACTGGAAAGACGCTGCCTAAATCACAAGGGGAAAGGATGGCAATCTCCGAGTAGCCTTGATATAGTCCAAATAACGGAGTAATTGGAGTAGTCTTGATACAGTTCTAGATACACACTAGAAGTAGCCTCTCAAGAGGTGCAAAGGGAGCAGAGCTCAAATCTCAAATCATATCTAACAATAAATCTAACCCTAAGGGGTGCTATTTATATTCTAAGGTGAAAATAGGGTTTGTGGGAGCCTTTTACAGGGAATATTCCTTTTTCTACGCAGGGAAACCGGCCTAGCCAGGCTGGAGGCCGGCCTGGATGCACTAGAGGATGGCCTAGGCGTGTTTGGTGGCTGGACAAGGACCCAAGTGATGAGGACATCCCTAGTTCTTCTACTAGTTCTCCCATTGAAGATGTTGTTGTTCAAAAGTGATGAGGACCCAAGTGATGAGGACCCAAGTGAGGATGGCCTAGGCGTGTTTGGTGGCTGGACAGGGACCCAAGTTCTCCCAAGTGATGAGGACCCAAGTGAGGATTGGACCTATGACTAGATCGCTACTAGAACAGCAGGTGAACTCACTCCTTTTTTTTAAACCTTAAGACTGTGAGGCAAAAGCCCCACAGCAACCCACCTTTATTAAAATTAAAAGAACTTACAAGAAAGTAACCATATGTACAATGCTATACAAAAAGGACACCAAGGGAGTAAGGCATGAAGAAACCTAAGACAAAGCATTAACCCAATCCAACAGACTGTTCTGGATCTCAACTTTACATCTATGCCTGATCAGCAGAACCTCATGACTAAAACCACCCTTCCACTTAGCAAAAGAGGGTCTTTCATTCCTGAAAATGGCAGAATTTCTTTGGAGCCAAATGTGCCAGCAAGCCAACACCAACACCTCCATGAAGAAAGCACGACCAAAAGATCTCCTAGCTTGACACACAGCAGCTTCTAGATCATCTCCAGTATCCAGCCAAGTGATTTGAAGATAATTCCACACCCTTTGACTGAAGTTACAAGTGAAAAATAGGTGTTTCCTATCCTCAAAAGAAGCAGTAGGGCAAAGAATACAGTTAGGACAATCAGAGACCACCCAATGTCTCCTTTTCAAAAGATCTTGAGTGTTGAGCCTATCTCTCAGCAGCAACCATGCAAAAACTTTCAGCTTCATAGTGCAAGTTGACTTCCAAATCCAGTGAAAAACTGGGGGGACAGTTATATGGGCATGCATATCTTTATAAAATTGAGAGGAAGTATATTTAGAACCCCACTTGTATGCCCAAACATCATTGTCCTCCGAAGGAGACAAGTCCCCAAGTAACATCATCATACTGATCCTTTCTTCCTCATCCTATCTCGAAATAGGTAGGTGAAACAGCTCCATGACATCCTGTGAGAGCAAAACCGAGCTAGCAGACAGCTCTTTATTCTTTACATAAGAGAATAACCTCAGAAAACGGCAACACAGAGGCACAGAAGAGTCTCCCACTTCCCATTTTCAAGCCAGAACAGAAAGGTGACCCCATCACCTAGGGTCACCTTAGACACAGCTCTAAAATTATCCACTAATTTCATCGCATCACTCCACCAGAAAGAGCCTTGAAGGTTATCAGCATGAGGAACAGAGTCCCTATAATATTCAGACCAAAGCAACTGAACCCATGGAATATCTCTCTTGTTATAAAATTTGTCCAAAAAATTAATCAGAAGAGCAGCATTCTTTTTTTGGAAATCCACCACTCCAAGCCCACCACATTTTTTAGGTAGGCAAATAGTCTCCCAAGCAGCCAGAGATTTGCCCACAGGGTCTTTATCCTTCCTCCAAAGACACTGCCTCAAAATTCTGTCTAGTTGCTTAGTGTTACCAGGGGCAGTTGCAGAGTACAAAGAAAATGCAGAGGCATGGAAGATAATGCAGAGTTAATCAATTGCAATCTAGCACCCTAAGACAGAAAAGAGGAACTTGCAGCCAATCTTCTCTCTAGGTTGGAAACCAGAGGCATAAGGTCCTGAATCCTAGGTCTAGTAGTCCCTAAGGGCAGGCCCAAATAGGGGAAAGGAAAATAACAAACTAAACACCCAAAGCAGTTTGACAGGTCCTCCATAGTATCAGTATCCACATTGATGGGAACCATGAGAGACTTATCAAAATTGATCTTAAGGCCAGTTGAGCTAGAAAATCTGGCAATGTCATTTTAAGATTAATCAGCTGAATCTTATCAGCAGGCATGATCAAGTGGGTATCACCAGCATATTGAACAATAGGAAATTGTTCATCGGCACAGTTAATAGGCTTGGAAATTAACCCTTGAGACAATAGATTATTCACCACAGCTTGTAGGAATTCTGAGCCCAATACATATAGAAGGGGGGAGAGGGGATCTCCCTGCCTCACACCCCTTTTACAGTGAAATTTCTTTCCAGGAATGTCATTCAATAAAATGGATGAGGTACCTGAAGTTAAAATTTCTTTTACCCATCTAATCCATTTAGCATTAAATCCCATGGCCTGCAAAACCTCCAAAATGGCTTGGTGTTCTACGGTGTCAAATGCTTTAGCAAAGTCCAGCTTAATAATAACAATAGGACTTTTAGAAGCATGACACTGAAACAAAAATTCAAAAGCCCAAGCTAGACAGTCCTCGATGGATCTACCTTTAATAGACCTATACTAGTTTTTGGAGATGCATTGTAAAATCTTGCCTTGGAGCCTATTAGCAACCAACTTGGTAAGAAATTTTAAGCAGACATTGGTGAGTGAGATGCGCCTAAAATCATTCACACCCACAGGAACAGACACTTTAGGAGCTAGAGTAATGAGGGACTGATGGCCAGGTTGAGACTCCAAGTGCAGAGTGTGTAGCTAGTGGCAAGCCTTCTTCCCCACGAGGGTGACTCGAGGGTTTATATCGAACTCTTGGGGAGCCAGTATTTCAGCAGTTGTCTTCCAAGCTTCCTCCAGGATCCTGCAAACAAGTAGAGAATTTTGTGCCCTCAACCTCACCAAGTGGTTGTCAAGCACAAGGTGTGAGACTTCTAAATTGCAATGCAAAACTGAAAGTAAATGTGCAATAATTAAATCTACTAGTAAATGTAAATGAGAAAATAAATATGCAATGGATTGTTTTTGTATTTTTGTGATGCAAGTGGTGATGGAGATAATGTAAATTCGAATTGGAGATGCAAGTAAAGTAAAGTGCAAGTAAGTAAATTGCAGCAAAGTAACTAGAGTGTTTTATTATATTTAAAATAGGACCGGGGTTCATGGTTTCACACTTGCATTCTCTCAAATAAAGTAGTAGACGGTGGACATAAAGAATTACATGTGAGATTACAATAACATGTTTAACATTGAGTACTTTCATATGGGCATCACGTCCTAGCATAGAGATCTCTACGGTCATATTGATCCCTCTTATACTCCACCAAGATGCGAAATAAATCATAACACCTCGATAATTAAGGAAAAACCAGAGTATAGCTTTAAGCAATGTGACATGAAGTTGAAGTAAGAACTTGCTAGAGTGTCACTTAAAATCCCCGGTAACAAGGTACTCCTTTTTACCCCTAGTGAGGTAACTAAGAAAGGTTTAACAAAACCTAAGTGGATCGCTGAACTTCTGTCACTTTCACAGCACTAGCCAATCCCCGTTACTCCAACTAATGCACCCATCACCCCACACACGCTCTCAAGAACTAGATTGATCAAAGCTAGCAAATAAGAACGGGGTACATAAGATACATCTACTCAAATAACTCAAGAGAAACAATTGCAATCTCAGATTCAATACCTCATAGAAAAGATCCACCACATAGGAATTACAACGGTGCCCGTAATCATGTGAGGCAGCTCATACAGATCTAATTAGTGAAGCACATAGAGAGAGAGATACAAGTGCTCCTTCCACAAACCCATAGCCCTGGGGTGGACTACTCCCTCTTCATGGAGATGTCGATGGAGATGACGTTGGAGGGGTAGGAGATCACACCGGCGGCGCCCCGCCGGAGTTTTCCCCCTCCAATCTGGAACTTCTGGTCTCTGTTTTGGTGTTTCGGTGTTTCGGCAGCGCTCCCTCCGTAAGGGTACGGGGGACCCTTTTTATAGTCGGTTTTAGGTCAAGACGGAGTCGGTAAGTCGAAGATGGAGGGGATTGGGGCCACAGGGGCCAAAAGGGGGGCTCTCACGCGGCCAAGGAATCTGGCCGCGTGGAGGGTCCTCTTTTGGGCCTCCTTGCCCAATTCTCATGGATCCTTCGCCCGCAAGTCTTCTCCTTCCAAAAAAATGACCCCCGCAGATTTTCAGGTGATTTCGCGGAAGTTTGCCCCCTGAAACGTCAAAAATATAGAAAACGGGGTTTCTGATAGGCAGGGTTAATTCCATAAAAGTTGGGGGACTTGGTAATTTAACCCCAAAATACAATAAAACATTGAATTATACCCTTATATGATGCAATATGTAATAGAAAACCATGTGAAAATATGCAAAATTCATCTATGCATTTTACATGCATCAACATCCCCAAGCTTAACCCATGCTCGTCCTCGAGTATGAAGGTGATAAAACTAAGATGGGTTTTGCATATTGAAACAATCATGGGATATCAAGGAGGATTATTCATGCTACATATAATCAAATGATTAATACTGGAAATGAGTAGCAATATACAATTCATGTTGTAAGAAATATCAAATATGCAAGCAAAGATGCTTCATGAAAGTTCACAAAGTGTATAATGAAATAAAAGCACTATGGACCAAATGCATACACAAAATGAAAAATAAAATCCTATATTGGTCAAAGAATAGCATAATGGAGAATAGAAAATACAGTGGACACTTTGGAGAAATATGAGTAGAGGTAAAACATGATCAAGTCTTATTTAGCCTCTAAATTATTCAACTAAAATTACTAATTGAAATGTGGTATCCATTGATCTAGGACTCTCATTGCCCCTTTATCACTAGCATCTTAAAATTGTGAGTATTGAAGTAATGAGAATGACAAGGTGGTTGAAAGCCTCATGCCCCGTGAGTGTGAAAACCTACTCCACGATTACTCAACTTAAGATTCCTAATAAGCTTTGTACAATCATAATAAGTATTAATGACATCATAGTGAACCGCAAAGAGGTACCTCTTTCCCCATGACATGGAAACAAGCCCATGTTACAATGACAAGATGAACAAACGGAGTAGACTATCATCCTTTTTATTTTTATTCACTATTATGCATAGCTTCCTATTTTATTATAGGATGTGTTGTAGAGTCACTCAAGCTGTAAGTAAATTTCCACCATGATAAAGCATGGCTTGGGTTAGCGGCCCAATGCGTTTCTCTAGTCATATAGATACTTACTCATCAAAACTTACTATTCCTCTATTTCATTTCGGCATGGCAGGAGTCCAAAAACAAAAGTACATGATATCAACCAAATGTAATTTTTTTGTGCAATGTTGAAAGCTTTCCGGTGATACACGTTTATAGCTAGCTCCCAACCACACACTTGTCAAACGCAAAACTTGTGGCTCCCATTATTGGGTCATGTTTATTAGATGCATAAAGTAAAGTGTGCCTTCAAAAGTTCGTGAGAGTCCTATCCCAAGTTCAACCCATGACAATTAATAAAGTGAATATCTTAATTTAGAACATAAATAACACAATAACATGGTGAACATACTCGGAATAGCAATGAAGCTAATGGAAAGATATGGTGGACTCACTGGAAATACTTGGCTAAGGAGTGTGGGAAACAAGTTTTTACTTGTTGGAATTTTTAAATTTTTGGGCTAGCAAGAGGGAGATAGTTGACCAGCTACTATGCATGCATATGTCCATAGAACTACTCATTTCATGACAAACTAAATAAACCAGCAATTAACATCAACGACATGAATAAGAGATAGCTCAAGACAACATTATTGCAAATTTCTACACATAAAAAGCCTATAAATCATGCAAACATATGTAGCTCTTCAAATCAACCATGGCATCCCTATTACAAGTCATAATACTAGAATCCAATACATTCCAACCCCAAACTCCAGTAGCTCAATCTCATATAAAATAATGGTGGTGGTCTTATCAAAACAAAAATAAAAATAAAAACTAGACGCTTCAAGTCTCTATGATAAATGCTTTGCTTAGAAAAACACAAAGTAGACGTGTGCTAAACAAAAGAGTGTAGCTCCAGTGGGGTGTTCATCACATCCCCAAGCTTATGGCTTTCACCATTCTTGGATGTCTTGAGGCGCAGCTCCTCTATTCCCTGTGAAAAAACTTCACAAAACATGTTTCTCCCATTCTTTTTCTGTGGGGTGAGATTAGCAAGGACAAACAAATCACATGCTTGCTGTGCAAAATTCCAAATAAAATGCTCCAGTAGATATACAATAAGGTTCATTATGTTGTATGTTCACTCTCTTTCTTGAAAGAATCATGGAAATTCGATTCCCAAGCCCAAAGAGTGCATAAAACAAGAGAAGGCAGAATCTGTCCAGAAAAGCAACAGCAGCAAAACGAACGTTTTTCACTAAGCTAGACTCGTCAAAAAATTAAGCCAATTTTTGTGAATACAGAGGAAGAAAAGTTGCAGAACATACTAAAAAATTAGCTCAATACGACATACCAATAAAAAACGTAAAATCATACGGTGAGCAGACTCGTGCTGAAACAGAAATTTCATGCACTAGGATAGCAACTTATAAGTCCAAATGGGTTTGACTTGACTCTTTATTGAAAACTCCAGAATTAAAACAAAAAAAACTAATATCTTGAGCCAGCAATAGGACACTAGGAAAATCCAAACAAAAACAACCGGGTTGCCTCCCGTAAAGTGCTTTCTTTATAGTCATATAGCTAGGCTTTACTTACTTGATAATCAAGAGGGATAAAGCTCATGAGGAAGCTTGTTCTTCAGCGTGCCCCTCTTCCTTGGGAAGTGCTCCATGCTTTTCTTGTGAGGGAAATTAAACTTGACATTCCCTTCCTTGGAGTCTATGATTGCACCTGTAGTACGAAGAAAAGGTCTACCCAAAATAATAGGACTAGGGGATTTATCCCCCATATCCATAATAATGAAATCAACGGGTACGAAAGTCATGTGCAATTCAATCATAACATCTTTTACTTGTCCTACAGCATGTTTAATAGAGTTATCAGCAAGGACAGATTCACTTGAGCACTTTCCTAAATTTTCTAGTTCTAGCAATTCATATAATTCTTTAGAGAGTACCGATACACTAGAACCTAGATCTAACATAGCATGGAGAATTTCTTTTCCAATTGAAACTAGCACCTTGGGGATCCATGCATCCCCAAGCTTAGGAGTTATCATGGCCTCATTCTTGTACCTAACAATTTTTTCTTGCAAGACATGATTAGCAATATAAGATCCAAAGCCAGGTTGATTAACATTTATAATGGGATCACTAGCAAATTTTTGTAGAGTAGCAATAAGTTCTTGCAAGCTACTTTTTTCAAAATCAAGAAATGGATCCTTAATTTCACTAAGAATCATAATTTCCTCTACTTTACTCTATAATTTAGCTAGCATGCTTGATTCATGAGGACTAATTTCATCTTTGCTAGCAAGATAAGACATATATGGAAGTAAATATTCAGGGTACTTCACTATTTCATTCAAAGTTTCTTCTAAGCTAGTAGGGACATGCTCACTTGTATTCTCAGCAATATGATCAGTATTTTCAATGATAGGAGCAGCAATAGTAATAGAATTCATTCCTACACTAGGTTGTGCTTGTGGCTTTCCTGCTGTCATTCTTAATAGAGTTGCTTGATTATCAGCTAATTTTGACAATGCTTTATCTAAATTCGAAGATTGAAGTTGCAATCCTTTAATATCACTACTAATGGATGCAATAGACTTATTTAACTCATGTATCATAGCATTGTGACTAGCAACTTGTTCCATAAGCAATTTATTAGATTCGGAAATTTCACTAGAAGGCTTCCACTTATTTTCATTAGCATTAGGATATGGAACAAAAGGTTTATTTGGCACATAAGGAGGTTTACTATATGAATTGTAAGCATTACCAAAACCATTTCTACCATAATTCCTAACAAAATTAACATCCACACTTTCATAATTACTACCAACTAGCTCCTGCAAAGGCACATTCTCCATATTTTGTTTATTAATAAAGGCAAGAATAGTGTCCATTTTAGAAGACAAATCATTGGTTTCTTCAATTGAGTTTATTTTGTTAGTGGGATTGGGTGATCTTTCAGTATTCCATTGACTATAATTTTGCAATATGCTTTCTAATATGCTCTTAGCCTCTCCTACAGTTTTACTCATAAAGGCACCTCCAGCAGCAGAATCAAGTATATTTCTAGACATGTAGTTTAGACCATTATAAAAAGAGTGTAACATCCAAGTATGAAAACATCCCTTAGTGGTTCAATTTCTTGTTTACTTTTAAGCAATGCATCATGTCATCATCTCATTGCAATTGTTTTATTTATGTTTGCATTGTTTTCATAATGAATCAAACCTTGTTTTCACACTTGTCTGTTACAATCTTTCAAACAAAGAATTGCAAAACAAAACCTCCCTTGTTTTCCAAATAATTCATTAATGTTCAACTATTAAATTGTTGCCTCAAATCATTCACTTAATTCCACCAATTAAATTCAAATCATTTCCAATTCTCAAATCAGTACCTTTTGGAAACCATAAAATTCACCACCCTTTGGTACCCTCTAAATCATTCTAAAACCCTAGGGGTAACCCTATTCAATGCATGTTTTTCTCAAAGGTTTTATTAATATCAAAATCCCTCTATTTTGATTTCAAATAGGAACTATCATTTTAAAATTCAATATTTGAAATCCAAAGTTGAAATGTGGTTTCTAATCACATAAAAGGCTTAACTAAATTTTTATGAAATTTTTCTCAACAAAAACCTTAACAGTTTTCTTCAAAAAGCAAACTACAAAAAAAATATAAAGCAGAGAAATAATTAAAAGCGAGCGGCACCTAGCTGCGCGCGCGGCAGCTAAACCAGCCCAGCCCAATAGGCCTGCGCGCGCGCCAGCCAGCCCGCCTAACACCCCCGATAACGCTTCGCGATTCGTGCGTTTCTAATCGGCTTCTTCTTCCCCCCGTACGGCGCCCATCCGGCCACTCCACGTCGGAGTACGGCCGTCCTCGACGGCCAGGAGCAGCGCAGCGGCCCTATAACTACCCTAGGCCACCCCGCGCCTAGCCCTAGCTGCTAGGGTTTCTCTCTCCCCGCGCCGCGCCGCAATTTTCCTCCTCCATCGTCGTCCTCCACCTCTCTGAATCTCATCGCCGGCGATCCTCTGAAGTTCGTGATGGCGCCACCCACATAAACCTTCTCCACCACCCGTAGCCACCAAAATCGGAACGCCACCTTCCCTTCTACCTGTTCGACACCGAAGCAGCCGCGGGTAAGCCTCAGATCTTCGCCGCCGTCCTCTTTTCTTTTCCGGCCACCGCGAGCCATTGCCTGAATCCGGTCTTCTCGTCGGCGTTGCAGTACTCATCCGCTCCAACCGTTTGCTGCAATCGCTCGAGCTCTTCTTCCTCTACGCAACGGACACCAGAGGGAGCCGGGAGACCTTCTACCTCGCCGGCGCCGTCCTCGACCTCGCCGCGGACTCTGTCGTCAGCCAACGTCACCGTCGCGCCTCTGCCTCGTTCTGCAACGCGGTGAGCATCCACCAGCTGCTTCCTCCTTGCCTCTCCGTTGTGTCCTGCACGCGCATCCGTTTGCAGTCATCCATACGAGCCACAGCAGCGCCGCCGTGCACGTTTATCTCGCCGTCGTTGTTCGCTGCTAACTGACGGAGATGCAGTGTTGCGCTCGTTCGTCAGGTTCAGTTAAGCTTCAACTGAACCTTAACCTGAATCCCTAGCGTGTACTGTCAAACGCTGAAGCGTACCGCAGTGGTACTGCACCTGTACGCGCAAGGATTTGGTCGCGGGTTCGATACCGCGGGCTCGCAGGAAAAAACCCCCCTTTTTGCTCTTCTGTGCACGCAGCAGTGGCCCACTCGTCAGCGGGCCTGGTTGCCACGCGGGCGTGCACTGCGCCACGTTGGCTCTGGCCCATGCAGCAGAGGCTGCGTGTAGGTGCCACCCCCGTAACAAAAGTAAAATTTGTTTTCTGATTCTTTTAAATAACAGATTAAGCAATAAACCTTCAAAATTCAATAACTTCAAAACTATAAATCCAATAACTAAAACTTGTATATGTTTTCTGTTCAAAATTTTATACTCTTTCCAAATATTCAATTTGTGTTCTGTTTAGAATTTTCAAAATACTTTTAAATTTCAAATTTGAATAATTCAAATGTAAATTGGAATAATTCATAACTAATTCATACTGTTTTCAAATAATTCAAATAAAATATGTTTTTCACACCTTTTTGAATACTCTATTCAAATATAAATTTTGTTTTCTGGTTTGAACAATTTAAATTGCCTAAACCATTTAAGTCTTGTTTAATGCACTTAAAAATTGTTCAATATTGTTTAATTCATAACTAAATAATCTAAAGTCCAATTTTAAAATGTGAAACATGTAACTCAACTAAAATTTGATAACCTTTTCAAATATCAATTTTGTTATTTGTTTTGCACACCCTAACTTGATGAAAACAATAATTGTTTGTGTACCATGTTTAAGTAACAAAATTCCAAACTTAATAAATGCTTTTCTAAATTGTTAACTATCATTCCAATTGCATTTAAATTGTTATGTTATTGTTATTCATCATGCATGCATCATGATAACAACTAACACCTAATAAATAGTTGTAAATCATTTGTTCCAATTGTTTCAATGGATCCTTTTCCATATGCAACCCTTGCATATGGGTCCATTTAATTTGTGCTATCATGTTAGTCATTTTATCTAGATGCACCTATCAAATTGTCATGCATCATCTTGATTGTGCACAATGCCATGGCAATGATTGTTTACATTCCTGTTTTGCTTGTTTGCTTCTTCTCGAATAGACGACGACTACGTTGAGACCGACGATCCTTACGACACCACTACCCAGGACCTAGCTCAGTACCCGGCTGTTGAGCTTCCAGGCAAGTACTCACTCACATGAATCATCGAGTTCCTTTCCACACTTGTTGTCGATACTATCCTTTTGTCTACTATTGCTAGCCCTATGTATCGTTGCTTGTTCTCCGAACCTATCACATGATACCCTGAACCAATGATACTGCCTCACCTCCATACCTACAGCCTTTGTTTGTGCCTTAGTATTATCTAGCATGCTTAGGGTTGCTTTTACTCGAGTCTGTTGTCGGTTACTACTTTTACTATCTTATTATTTGTACCGGGGGCTCGATGTTAATCAATCAATCCTGTTAATTGCTAATGGTAATAATAATTTGATGATAAGGCACCGGCAGGAGGCCCATGAGAGGTTTTGGAGCCTGCTAGTGTCGACCCTAATAGGAAAAGGGTCTTGTCTACTGATCCATGATGAGCGCACTACCCGCATGTGGGAAGCGAGTATGGGCGCCCCCCTCAACTTGACCTGATTCGCATCTCATCCAAATCGCCTCATTTAGTTCGTGTTTTCCATTTGCCGCATGCATGTTTTTGCGAGCCCAGCGCAGGGTGGAACTTTCGTAGTCGGCATATAGGGGGACACGGTCTTAGAGTGCTATGATGGTCCATTTTCTTCTGGGCTTGAGTAGCCGTGCGCCCAAGGTTCTTTGGGCTTGATGCGAAGAATGGTTGGTTGTGTAGAGTACCCCGCTTGGTGGGAGGCATCCCATCTGGCGGGTTATTCTTGCGTGTACGGCCAAATTGGTGCAACCCTGCAGGGATAATCTTCTCGAGAAGCCGTGTTTTCCGCGGTTATGGATTACTTGGTGAAAGTACTGGCTAACAAGTACTCAGGACAACTTCAACATAATGATCAATCATGTTTCACCCAATGATTAATAATTTGACTAGTAATAGGTTATTCACACAAATAACTTGATTCATCTTAATCCAACTGTGTGAGTTATCCTCGGGTTGCTTCTTTGGATAAGGGGCGAGATCCAGGATGGGTTTGGTTGAAGTTATCTTTCAGTTGGTTACAATCCTCGATCTTATCTTTTCTGTTAGCCGGAACTTGTGGTTATCTTCTGTAGTTGGTTAGAGCAGCCAGCAGCAACTTTCATATCACCCCCTTTCTTCCGTTGATCCCAAGCATCAATGTTTGTGTTGACGGGTAACTCTTTGATGAAGTGTGAGTCTTGCTTGCCAGTACTTGGATGTACTGACCCCGTTGGGGCTGTGGTTTACGCAGAGTACGACTACGACTACGATGCTTCTCAGGACGGCTACTTCGTGGAGTTTGACGAGATTGCAGACGAGTAGTTAGCTGGACCACGGCTGGATCCAGGACCTACGTGGATGGGCTTCGTCTTCTTTATTTTCTCCGGCTTCTTAAGCCTGTTGGATTTGTCTGTACCTAGACTCCTTTGATTGCTTCCGCTGTTGTAATGGATGATATGTTGGGACATGTGTCCTCTGGATGATTGTATTCGCTATTTCTGCCTTAGTGAAGGCCAGTTGCAACTTTATTTCTATCTTTTGTGTCGTAGAGATAAGTTGTGATAATCATTCGTTCAAAGCTGTTGACGTACAGTGCGTGCTTGTTATGAAGTACGTCGACAGTAGTGCCTGTGACTCCTAATGGATAGTTTACATCGACGGTGGAATAGTAGGGCTTGTGTTGTCGCGCATAAGCGCAGGCCTACCAGGAAGCTGGGACGTGGGAGCAGTTATGCCCCATAATCCAAGCACCTACTATCCAGTTCGTACGATGAGTATCCCTTAGAAGCCAGGGTGCGACAAATGGTATCAGAGCCTGTCTGCCTGTAGGATCCCTTTTTACTGGTCGCAGTTGAGTCTAGAAACTATTTTGTAGCTATATAGGAAAAATGAAACGTGAGAGTAGGAATTCTGCCATTTTTCTTCTTTTCCCACCCACCCACCCTTTTTCTGGTAAGGAAGTGCAACGTTGTTTTCTGTTCTCACCTAAACTTTCAAGTTAGGATTTCACGTGTTTTGGGTTCTCTGTAGTACCTCAGGACTTTTGGTCTCGTTTTCCCGATGTTGCTTCGATATCATGTTCTTTTCAACATCCTTATCGTCCGTTGAACCTTGTTGTTGTTTTCCACATCCTTTTTCATCTACCGGAGTCTAATCAAAACCTTCCAAATCATCTGCAGATGGGTCTCAGCTACTACCCGTAGGTGGTTCGCATGACTCGCTGTGAGAGCACCGCCGGTTTCCCAGAGATGCTGAGAGACATGGTTACCTATCTGGGGTTCCGTTGGGCGCCAGAGTACCAGGTCTACGAGCACCAGCGAGAGTTTGACCAGACTTGCTACCGGGCTATCGTCTACATTCTGTCGGATGATGGCAGGAGCATTGTCCACCAGTACGAGGCAGTAGGGTCCATAGTGGATATGGCAGTGCAGCAGGCAGCGTATGTGAGTCTCACCGTCCTCCGTGCTGACTACTGGGGGTTTGATAAGTCCAGTTTTCGTCACATCCCCCGTGGTTACATCACGGCAGCGGGAGTTCACTTCACTGTCCACCGCGACCTGGATACCTACGAGACTGATAGCTCCAGGCTTCAGACCACTGCACAGTTCGCTACGCACAGTGATGCCGTTGCTTCCACACTTGCTCAGGAGTTAGCCTCAGTCAGGGAGCAGCTCTGTCTGGCTTTGACTCGTCTGGCGACGTACACCACAGACTTTGTTGGAGACGAGCGCTTTGCACGTTTCCAGCAGACACTGGGTTTTCCTCTGCCAGATGCTGGAGGTTACGAGCCGATCAGAGGCCCACTTCTCGACCTCGGAGCTGGTTACACAGGGATTCCCCGCTATGGAGCACAGGGACACGACGCTTTCTACTTCACCACACCGAGAGTTGCTCTCAGAGCAGTTCCTATCTACATGGATCGTCGTGATACCTACTTCCGTGGGGTTCCTCCTCACCGTATCTCTCGTCGTACTACTCACCGCCGTCCTGCGTGATGAGCATGGGAGTACCGTTGTATCCATTACTAGCTGTGTCTAGTTTATCCTTTCGTTTTCGAACCATGTATTGGTCTGTTGGATATTCTGATGTATTTGAACATGTGATGATGTACCTGTTGGTTATCTATTCATGCGTCGGAATAATCTATCTTTCGGTTACCAAGTCTATCCTTTTCTGTTGTTGTGCTAAAATGAATTTCTGTTCAGGATGCCTCCAACCAGGAACAACCCGCCTCCGCCACCACCAATGGGGGAACTGTTGGCTCAGATGACCCAAGTGGTGACACAGATGGCCCAGATCCAGGCTAACCAGCAACACAACCAGAATGCTCCAAGGGTCACCATCAAGGACTTCCTCAGCTTGGGCCCAAAAGCTTTCGTGGCAACACGTGAGCCCCTGGATGCTGATGACTGGATCCGTGACGTAGCAAGAGCTCTGGAGATTGCTCATGTTGCGGAAGAGGATAAGGTCAAGTATGCCACCTACCTACTGAAGGGTCAGGCAGCTACTTGGTGGGAGAACTACCAGACCATGAGAGCTGGCTATCCTATCACCTGGGGATGTTTCAGGGATGCCTTCCTGAAGCACCACATCCCGGATGGTCTCATGGAAAGGATGCGTGAGGAATTCTGCTCTCTCAGACAGGGCAAGCTGGACGTTCTCGGCTACCAGAACGAGTTCAATCGTCTCGCTCGGTACGCTGGTGACGAAGTGTCCACTGAAGCCAAGAAGATGGCAAGGTTCCGCCGAGGTTTTAACCCGGAACTGAAGTACGCTCTCACCAACATCAAGTGCAAGGACTTCGTGGAGCTTGTGAACACCGCGCTCAATGAGGAGAATGGGCGCAAGGCGTTCGAAGAGTCCCGCAAGCACTCGCGTGAGGGTGGTTCCTCCTCCAACATGACCACCCCTCCGCAGAAGCGCCGCATCTGGGTGCCAAATGGTGCTGTCACTCGGGCTCCAAATGCCCAAGCTTCTCCAGGCTTTGGTCCCCGCCCACCCAACCCATCTCAGATGCAGGGTCAGAGGTTTCCGATGGGGCAGCCAAGGCCAGGTCCTTCTCGTGTCGTCACTTGCTACAAGTGCAAGGATACTGGACACTATGCTGATAAGTGCACTCAGAAGCAGCTACCCCTACCTCCTCGCCCCAACAACAACCAGGCTATGGTTCGTGCTCCCCCGGCTAAAGCCTTCAACTCCAACAATAGGCCTGTCGGGAGGAACGCGAGGGTGAACCATATCAAGGCCGACAAAGACGAGGAAGTTGCTGACGTCGTTCTCGGTATATTACCCGTAAACTCTATTCCAGCTAAAGTGTTGTTTGATACTGGAGCATCGCATTCGTTTGTGTCAAAGATCTTTGCTACAACGTACAATTTAGCTCTGGTTCCGCTAAGCAATCAAATCTATGTGCACTCTCCGGGAACTAAAATGATTACTTCCAAGATAAGCATGGACAATCAGATCCTAATTGGAGGTCGTGTATTCCTTGCTTCACTCATGTTGCTGGGAAATTCTGACATTGATGTCATTCTGGGTATGGATTGGTTGAAGACCCACAAAGCTAAAATTGACTGTGCTCAAAAGTCAATAACTTCCCACACTTCAGGCCAGATAGTCTATTCTCCATATGGATCAAGTTCTGTTCAGCTGTTCAACCTCGATGCCAAACCCCTTCCTGCAATTGAAAATGTTCCGGTGGTTTGTGAATTCCCTGACGTCTTTCCAGAAGAGTTGCCAGGGATGCCCCCGGACAGAGCAGTTGAGTTCGTGATCGAGCTTGAGCCAGGTACTGCTCCAATCTCTAAGCATCCATATAAGATAGCTCCTCCTGAACTGAAATTGTTGAAGGAGCAAATCGATATGTACATGGACAAAGGTTTCATTCAGCCTAGTTCCTCCGCTTGGGGTTGCCCAACTCTGTTTGTTGCCAAGAAGGATCAAACAAAAAGACTCGTGGTTGACTATCGTCCTCTTAACGAGAAAACCATCAAGAACTAATATCCACTTCCTCGTATCGATGATCTTTTTGATCAACTTGCTGGAGCCTCAATATTCTCAAAGTTGGACTTGAGGATGGGGTACCATCAGATAAAGATCAGAAAGGAAGATATTCCTAAAACAGCTTTCACCACTCGTTACGGTCTATATGAATACACCGTCATGTCCTTTGGTCTCACCAATGCACCGGCAACGTTCTCAAGACTCATGAATTCTGTCTTCCATGAATACCTCGACAAGTTCGTTGTGGTATATCTCGATGACATTCTAGTCTACTCCAAATCCGAGGAAGAGCATGGAGAACACCTTCGTCTCACTCTCATGAAACTTCGCGAGCATCGTCTGTATGCCAAGTTTTCCAAATGTGAGTTCTGGATTCCAGAAGTTGCATATCTTGGTCATATCATCTCTGCCAAAGGCATTGCCATTGATCCTGAAAAGGTTAAGGCAATTGTTGATTGGAAACCCCCTAAGACGGTAAAGCAAGTCAGAAGTTTTCTTGGCTTGGCTAGCTATTGCCGTCGTTTCGTCCAAAACTTTTCCAAGATAGCCAAACCTCTCACTGATATCACAAAGAAGGACAAAAAGTTCTTTTGGACTCCACAATGTGATGAGAGTTTCAACCTTCTGAAGAATAAACTCACTTCCACACCTGTTCTAGTTGGCCCCGACACTACCAAACCTTTCCAGATATTCTGTGATGCATCTCTCCAAGGCCTAGGAGCAGTTCTTATGCAAGAACGTCAAGTTGTCGCTTATGCTTCACGTCAGTTGAACCCACATGAGCAAAACTATCCCACTCATGATCTTGAACTTGCAGCAGTTGTGTTTGCCCTCAAGAAATGGAGACAATACTTGTTGGGTAACAAAACTGAAATCTTTTCCGATCATAAGAGTCTGAAATACATCTTCACTCAGCCAGATCTGAACCTCAGGCAAAGGAGATGGATTGAGAAGATTAAAGACTTTGATCTCACCATTTCTTACACTCCAGGCAAGGCTAATGTTATGGCCGATGCTCTCAGTCGCAAATCCTATTGCAATAATCTCATGATCATGGAAAGCCAACCTCCACTTCATGAAGAATTCCAGAAGCTGAACCTTGGTCTTGTCCCTGAAGGATACCTTGCTAGCTTGACAGCCAGCCCAACTCTCGAGGACAAGATTCGTTCTGAACAACTTCGTGATAATGAAATCAAGAAGATGGTAGAGCAAATCAAGGAAGGCAATGATAAGTTCAAGTCCTTCTCAATTGATGACAAGGGAACGGTGTTCTTCGAAGGACGCATTGCAGTCCCTCAGATTCAAAGTCTCAAGGATATCATTCTCAAGGAGGCTCATGAAACTCCTCTATCCATTCACCCTGGAAGTACAAAGATGTACCAGGATCTCAAGACTCTGTATTGGTGGCCTGGCATGAAACGTGAAATTGCTCAATACGTTTCTGAATGCGACGTTTGTCAACGTGTTAAGGCAGTCCATCAGAAGACAGCAGGTCTACTCCAACCTCTAAAAATTCCTGAGTGGAAGTGGGACATGATTGAAATGGACTTCGTTACTGGGTTTCCAAAGTCCAAAAAGGGCAACGATGCAATCTTCGTTGTTATTGATCGTCTCACTAAGGTTGCTCACTTCTATGCTGTAAAGGAAACTATCTCAGCTAGCCAGTTAGCAGAGCTCTACACAGCAAAGGTTGTTCCTCTTCATGGTGTTCCATTGGAAATAAGCTCAGACCGTGGAAGTATTTTCACTTCTCATTTCTGGAAAAGCTTTCAAGAAGCATTGGGCACCAAACTTCTGTTCAGCACAGCTTATCACCCTCAGTCTCAAGGGCAAGTCGAAAGAGTCAATCAGATTCTCGAGGATATGCTCAGAGCATGTGGTCTCTCCTTTGGCATGAAATGGGAGGATTGCCTTCCATATGCTGAATTCTCCTACAACAACAGCTACCAGGCAAGCCTAGGCATGGCACCATTTGAGGCACTGTATGGCCGCAGATGCAGGAGTCCAATCAATTGGTCTGGAGCTGGTGAACGTTCACTCTTGGGTCCTGACATTGTTAAGGAAGCCGAAGAGAAAGTTCGTATCATTCGTGACAATCTCAGGATTGCTCAGTCTCGTCAGAAGAGCTATTATGATAGCAAGCACAGGGATATGATCTATGCACCTGGTGATAAGGCATATCTCCGTGTAACTCCCCTCAGAGGCACTCATCGTTTTGGTGTGAAAGGAAAGCTTGCACCAAGATACATTGGCCCTTTCAACATCCTCTCAAGACGTGCAGAGAATGCTTATCGTCTTGAACTTCCAGAAAAACTATCCAAAGTGCACGATGTGTTCCACGTGTCACAGCTCAAGAAGTGCTTCAAGGACCCTGATCGTGCAGTTGATCATGATGATATTGAACTGCAAGATGATCTATCTTATGAGGAGCACCCTATTCGTATTCTCGATGAGACCGAGCGTAAGACTCGCAACAAGAGCACCAAGTTCTTGAAAGTCCAATGGTCGCATCATTCTGATAAAGAGGCAACGTGGGAGACCGAAGAGGATCTTCGCAGGAAGTATCCGGACCTTTTCACATCTCAGTAGGGAATCTCGGGGCGCGATTCCTTCAAGGGGGGGCGTTTTGTAACATCCAAGTATGAAAACATCCCTTAGTGGTTCAATTTCTTGTTTACTTTTAAGCAATGCATCATGTCATCATCTCATTGCAATTGTTTTATTTATGTTTGCATTGTTTTCATAATGAATCAAACCTTGTTTTCACACTTGTCTGTTACAATCTTTCAAACAAAGAATTGCAAAACAAAACCTCCCTTGTTTTCCAAATAATTCATTAATGTTCAACTATTAAATTGTTGCCTCAAATCATTCACTTAATTCCACCAATTAAATTCAAACCATTTCCAATTCTCAAATCAGTACCTTTTGGAAACCATAAAATTCACCACCCTTTGGTACCCTCTAAATCATTCTAAAACCCTAGGGGTAACCCTATTCAATGCATGTTTTTCTCAAAGGTTTTATTAATATCAAAATCCCTCTATTTTGATTTCAAATAGGAACTATCATTTTAAAATTCAATATTTGAAATCCAAAGTTGAAATGTGGTTTCTAATCACATAAAAGGCTTAACTAAATTTTTATGAAAATTTTCTCAACAAAAACCTTAACAGTTTTCTTCAAAAAGCAAACTACAAAAAAAATATAAAGCAGAGAAATAATTAAAAGCGAGCGGCACCTAGCTGCGCGCGCGGCAGCTAAACCAGCCCAGCCCAATAGGCCTGCGCGCGCGCCAGCCAGCCCGCCTAGCACCCCCGATAACGCTTCGCGATTCGTGCGTTTCTAATCGGCTTCTTCTTCCCCCCGTACGGCGCCCATCCGGCCACTCCACGTCGGAGTACGGCCGTCCTCGACGGCCAGGAGCAGCGCAGCGGCCCTATAACTACCCTAGGCCACCCCGCGCCTAGCCCTAGCTGCTAGGGTTTCTCTCTCCCCGCGCCGCGCCGCAATTTTCCTCCTCCATCGTCGTCCTCCACCTCTCTGAATCTCATCGCCGGCGATCCTCTGAAGTTCGTGATGGCGCCACCCACATAAACCTTCTCCACCACCCGTAGCCACCAAAATCGGAACGCCACCTTCCCTTCTACCTGTTCGACACCGAAGCAGCCGCGGGTAAGCCTCAGATCTTCGCCGCCGTCCTCTTTTCTTTTCCGGCCACCGCGAGCCATTGCCTGAATCCGGTCTTCTCGTCGGCGTTGCAGTACTCATCCGCTCCAACCGTTTGCTGCAATCGCTCGAGCTCTTCTTCCTCTACGCAACGGACACCAGAGGGAGCCGGGAGACCTTCTACCTCGCCGGCGCCGTCCTCGACCTTGCCGCGGACTCTGTCGTCAGCCAACGTCACCGTCGCGCCTCTGCCTCGTTCTGCAACGCGGTGAGCATCCACCAGCTGCTTCCTCCTTCCCTCTCCGTTGTGTCCTGCACGCGCATCCGTTTGCAGTTATCCATACGAGCCACAGCAGCGCCGCCGTGCACGTTTATCTCGCCGTCGTTGTTCGCTGCTAACTGACGGAGATGCAGTGTTGCGCTCGTTCGTCAGGTTCAGTTAAGCTTCAACTGAACCTTAACCTGAATCCCTAGCGTGTACTGTCAAACGCTGAAGCGTACCGCAGTGGTACTGCACCTGTACGCGCAAGGATTTGGTCGCGGGTTCGATACCGCGGGCTCGCAGGAAAAAACCCCCCTTTTTGCTCTTCTGTGCACGCAGCAGTGGCCCACTCGTCAGCGGGCCTGGTTGCCACGCGGGCGTGCACTGCGCCACGTTGGCTCTGGCCCACGCAGCAGAGGCTGCGTGTAGGTGCCACCCCCGTAACAAAAGTAAAATTTGTTTTCTGATTCTTTTAAATAACAGATTAAGCAATAAACCTTCAAAATTCAATAACTTCAAAACTATAAATCCAATAACTAAAACTTGTATATGTTTTCTGTTCAAAATTTTATACTCTTTCCAAATATTCAATTTGTGTTCTGTTTAGAATTTTCAAAATACTTTTAAATTTCAAATTTGAATAATTCAAATGTAAATTGGAATAATTCATAACTAATTCATACTGTTTTCAAATAATTCAAATAAAATATGTTTTTCACACCTTTTTGAATACTCTATTCAAATATAAATTTTGTTTTCTGGTTTGAACAATTTAAATTGCCTAAACCATTTAAGTCTTGTTTAATGCACTTAAAAATTGTTCAATATTGTTTAATTCATAACTAAATAATCTAAAGTCCAATTTTAAAATGTGAAACATGTAACTCAACTAAAATTTGATAACCTTTTCAAATATCAATTTTGTTATTTGTTTTGCACACCCTAACTTGATGAAAACAATAATTGTTTGTGTACCATGTTTAAGTAACAAAATTCCAAACTTAATAAATGCTTTTCTAAATTGTTAACTATCATTCCAATTGCATTTAAATTGTTATGTTATTGTTATTCATCATGCATGCATCATGATAACAACTAACACCTAATAAATAGTTGTAAATCATTTGTTCCAATTGTTTCAATGGATCCTTTTCCATATGCAACCCTTGCATATGGGTCCATTTAATTTGTGCTATCATGTTAGTCATTTTATCTAGATGCACCTATCAAATTTTCATGCATCATCTTGATTGTGCACAATGCCATGGCAATGATTGTTTACATTCCTGTTTTGCTTGTTTGCTTCTTCTCGAATAGACGACGACTACGTTGAGACCGACGATCCTTACGACACCACTACCCAGGACCTAGCTCAGTACCCGGCTGTTGAGCTTCCAGGCAAGTTATCACTCACATGAATCATCGAGTTCCTTTCCACACTTGTTGTCGATACTATCCTTTTGTCTACTATTGCTAGCCCTATGTATCGTTGCTTGTTCTCCAAACCTATCACATGATACCCTGAACCAATGATACTGCCTCACCTCCATACCTACAGCCTTTGTTTGTGCCTTAGTATTATCTAGCATGCTTAGGGTTGCTTTTACTCGAGTCTGTTGTCGGTTACTACTTTTACTATCTTATTATTTGTACCGGGGGCTCGATGTTAATCAATCAATCCTGTTAATTGCTAATGGTAATAATAATTTGATGATAAGGCACCGGCAGGAGGCCCATGAGAGGTTTTGGAGCCTGCTAGTGTCGACCCTAATAGGAAAAGGGTCTTGTCTACTGATCCATGATGAGCGCACTACCCGCATGTGGGAAGCGAGTATGGGCGCCCCCCTCAACTTGACCTGATTCGCATCTCGTCCAAATCGCCTCATTTAGTTCGTGTTTTCCATTTGCCGCATGCATGTTTTTGCGAGCCCAGCGCAGGGTGGAACTTTCGTAGTCGGCATATAGGGGGACACGGTCTTAGAGTGCTATGATGGTCCATTTTCTTCTGGGCTTGAGTAGCCGTGCGCCCAAGGTTCTTTGGGCTTGATGCGAAGAATGGTTGGTTGTGTAGAGTACCCCGCTTGGTGGGAGGCATCCCATCTGGCGGGTTATTCTTGCGTGTACGGCCAAATTGGTGCAACCCTGCAGGGATAATCTTCTCGAGAAGCCGTGTTTTCCGCGGTTATGGATTACTTGGTGAAAGTACTGGCTAACAAGTACTCAGGACAACTTCAACATAATGATCAATCATGTTTCACCCAATGATTAATAATTTGACTAGTAATAGGTTATTCACACAAATAACTTGATTCATCTTAATCCAACTGTGTGAGTTATCCTCGGGTTGCTTCTTTGGATAAGGGGCGAGATCCAGGATGGGTTTGGTTGAAGTTATCTTTCAGTTGGTTACAATCCTCGATCTTATCTTTTCTGTTAGCCGGAACTTGTGGTTATCTTCTGTAGTTGGTTAGAGCAGCCAGCAGCAACTTTCATATCACCCCCTTTCTTCCGTTGATCCCAAGCATCAATGTTTGTGTTGACGGGTAACTCTTTGATGAAGTGTGAGTCTTGCTTGCCAGTACTTGGATGTACTGACCCCGTTGGGGCTGTGGTTTACGCAGAGTACGACTACGACTACGATGCTTCTCAGGACGGCTACTTCGTGGAGTTTGACGAGACTGCAGACGAGTAGTTAGCTGGACCAGGGCTGGATCCAGGACCTACGTGGATGGGCTTCGTCTTCTTTATTTTCTCCGGCTTCTTAAGCATGTTGGATTTGTCTGTACCCAGACTCCTTTGATTGCTTCCGCTGTTGTAATGGATGATATGTTGGGACATGTGTCCTCTGGATGATTGTATTCGCTATTTCTGCCTTAGTGAAGGCCAGTTGCAACTTTATTTCTATCTTTTGTGTCGTAGAGATAAGTTGTGATAATCATTCGTTCAAAGCTGTTGACGTACAATGCGTGCTTGTTATGAAGTACGTCGACAGTAGTGCCTGTGACTCCTAATGGATAGTTTACATCGACGGTGGAATAGTAGGGCTTGTGTTGTCGCGCATAAGCGCAGGCCTACCAGGAAGCTGGGACGTGGGAGCAGTTATGCCCCATAATCCAAGCACCTACTATCCAGTTCGTACGATGAGTATCCCTTAGAAGCCAGGGTGCGACAAAGAGTGTAGTGTGGTCCATTCATTTACTCCATGTGATGGGCATGTTCTAAGCATTAATTTAATTCTATCCCATGCCATGGCTACATGTTCATTATCATTTTGCCTAAATGAGAGGATAGTATTCCTATTTTGCAAAATTTTAACGGGAAGATAATATTTCTTAATGAAAGCTTCTTTTAAATCATCCCAAGACTTTATACTAGCTGTAGGTAGTGAAAGTAACCATTCTTTAGCCTTTCCTCTTAGTGAAAAAGGAAATAATTTCAGTTTTAAAACACTACCTTCCACATTTTTAAAAATTTTGCATATCACATATTTCCATGAAATCATGAAGATGCATAGAGGCATCCTCCATAGCACCACCACCAAATTGCTCTCTAGTAATTAAATTCAATAAACTAGGACTTACTTCATAGCTTTCATCTTGTATTTCAGGTGTAGTAATTGGCCTAGCAATGAATTGGTCATTGGGTGTATTTGTGTAGTCACTTAATTTAGTTCTATCACCCATTTTAACAGTTTTTATGTAGTTTTTAAATTTGTAGGCAAAATAAAAGTAAAGTAACTAAGGAAATTCGAAATACTAAAATAATCTAGATAACTAAATGCAAAACTAAAATGCACACTAAAATAAAATATGAAAGACAAAACAAAAACAAGAACAAAAACAAAAACAAGACAAGAAACAAAACAATCTACTTGAAAGAAGGTGGAGATAGAAAGGACGGTACTCACGTAGGTGCAACCTCCCCAAGATTAGGTGTTTGCACACCTTGTTGGTGATGAAGACTTCTTGTGAGCTCCCTTGGACAACTCCTTCACCTATGGCTCCCCGGCAACGGCGCCAGAAAAACGCTTGATGGCTAGGTTGAGACTCCAAGTGCAGAGTGTGTAGCTAGTGGCAAGCCTTCTTCCCCACGAGGGTGACTCAAGGGTTTATATCGAACTCTTGGGGAGCCAGTATTTCAGCAGTTGTCTTCCAAGCTTCCTCCAGGATCCTGCAAACAAGTAGAGAATTTTGTGCCCTCAACCTCACCAAGTGGTTGTCAAGAACAAGGTGTGAGACTTCTAAATTGCAATGCAAAACTGAAAGTAAATGTGCAATAATTAAATCTACTAGTAAATGCAAATGGGAAAATAAATATGCAATGGATTGTTTTTGTATTTTTGTGATGCAAGTGGTGATGGAGATAATGTAAATTCGAATTGGATATGCAAGTAAAGTAAAGTGCAAGTAAGTAAATTGCAGCAAAGTAACTAGAGTGTTTTCTTATATTTAAAATAGGACCGAGGTTCATGGTTTCACACTTGCATTCTCAAATAAAGTAGTAGACGGTGGACATAAAGAATTACATGTGAGATTACAATAACATGTTTAACATTGAGTACTTTCATATGGGCATCACGTCCTAGCATAGAGATCTCTACGGTCATATTGATCCCTCTTATACTCCACCAAGATGCGAAATAAATCATAACACCTCGATAATTAAGGAAAAACCAGAGTATAGCTTTAAGCAATGTGACATGAAGTTGAAGTAAGAACTTGATAGATCTACTCATGGAGATTGATTAGTGTCACTTCAAATCCCCGGTAACAAGGTACTCCTTTTTATCCCTAGTGAGGTAACTAAGAAAGGTTTAACAAAACCTAAGTGGATCGCTGAACTTCTGTCACTTTCACAGCACTAGCCACCCCCCGTTACTGCAACTAATGCACCCATCACCACACACACGCTCTCAAGAACTAGATTGACCAAAGCTAGCAAATAAGAACGGGGTACATAAGATACATCTACTCAAATAACTCAAGAGAAACAATTGCAATCTCAGATTCAATACCTCATAGAAAAGATCCACCACATAGGAATTACAACGGTGCCCGTAATCATGTGAAGCAGCTCATACGGATCTAATTAGTGAAGCACATAGAGAGAGAGATACAAGTGCTCCTTCCACAAACGAATAGCCCTGGGGTGGACTACTCCCTCTTCAAGGAGATGTCGATGGAGATGACGTTGGAGGGGTAGGAGATCACACCGGCGGCGCCCCGCCTGTGTTTTCCCCCTCCAATCCGGAACTTATGGTCTCTGTTTTGGTGTTTCGGTGTTTCGGCGGCGCTCCCTCCGTAAGGGTACGGGGGACCCTTTTTATAGTCGGTTTTAGGTCAAGACGGAGTCGGTAAGTCGAAGATGGAAGGGATTGGGGCCATAGGGGCCAAAAGGGGGCCTCTCACGCGGCCAAGGAATCTGGCCGCGTGGAGGGTCCTCTTTTGGGCCTCCTTGCCCAATTCTCGTGGATCCTTCGCCCGCAAGTCTTCTCCTTCCAAAAAAAATGACCCCCGCAGATTTTCAGGTGATTTCTTCGAAGTTTGCCCCCTGAAACGTCAAAAATATAGAAAACAGGGTTTCTGACAGGCAGGGTTAATTCCATAAAAGTTGGGGGACTTTGTAATTTAACCCCAAAATACTATAAAACATTGAATTATACCCTTATATGATGCAATATGTAATAGAAAACCATGTGAAAATATGCAAAATGCATCTGTGCATTTTACATGCATCAGGGACCCATTGATATTTTCTATCTTATGTCTGCCATGAAAAAAAATCAGATGCCAAAGCATAAAATTCCTTCTTGACAGTATCCCAACATTTTTTAAGGAACGGCCCATTGAAGCCATCTGGCCCAGGAGCCCTATCACTAGGCATTGCCTTTATAATATCATCTATCTCCTTATACTCAAAAGAGTCGTTAGGTCCTCAAGCCCATCCACTTTTGTGAAGAGACTGTCCAGTTCAAATTTCATCTCAATGGGCTGTGAGTGGCCCATCCTATTTTTAAAACAAGCCCAAAGCATTCCCGCCATCTCAGTATGATCAGTGACCTCTCTACGCTGCTCATCTCGAAGCATGGCAATCGAATTACGACGGTATCTTTCAGTGGCCATAGCATGGTAAAAATTTGTGTTATCCTCTCCATGTTTAATCCAACGGATATAACATCTTTTTCTCCAGAAATTACATTCAGCTAGCAGTAGGTCATTGTGATGTAATTTGACCAGCTTTCTGAAATTGAATTCAGCTCTAGATAAAGGCCTTTGTTCTTCCAACGTATCCAGAACCAGACTGGCCCTGTTACACTTCTGAATAAGAGCCTTGAGACGACCAAGTGAAATATGCCATTTCTTAAGGTCATGCCTTAAAGTTTTCAGCTTTCCAGACATAACAGCAAAAGCATGCTTCTTGCAAGAGATCTTCTCCCAAGACTTAGAAACACAATCAAGAAAACCAAGCATTTCAACCCAGAAATTCTCAAAACAAAAAATCTTAGCCTTAGGGATGTTAGTCTCAATATTAACAACACGGGGAATATGATCTGAATCAGTATTAACAAGAGGAAGTACCAATGAATTAGGATAGTCCAATATCCAATTTGAGCTGGTCAATAACCAGTCTAGCTGCTCCAAAAGAGGTACTCTTTGCATATTAGACCAAGTGTAGGCACGGCCCTTAAGATGAATCTCCAACAAGCCAAAGTAGCTCCTAGATCACGGGATTTGCATGGGTTCGGGCACAAGCGTATGCTTTTACCATTTCGTGAGAGCTTGTGTCCATTTAGTCTCTATTTTCTTGAACCTTGCTCGTTTTATTGTCGTTTAAAACTATGTGTTATTGTGTTGTGAGACTATGTTGGTTATCATGGATTATCTATTGTTAGTGGTTATCTGGATTATCTATCTTATGTTGAGGATATTATCTATTGTTGTGCTTGGTTATTCTTGTTATGATCTCTACGCACAAGGTATATATTTCCATCTTATTCTCAACATATATGTGATATTGTTACTTTGGCATGTTTGCTACTTTTTGGAAATTGCTCCTCGTAAATTACTGCACTTTTTGCATTTGAGGCAAACAAAAGATATGCATATAGATAGGGGGAGACATTTCCATTTTGTTTCAAACATGATCTCGTCAAAGTTTTTATTGCAAATCTTAGTATTGTCATCTAACAACAAAAATGGGGAGATTGAAAGTGCATTTCGTTTTCCCGGTGTTTTGTGTGTTAGTTAACAATACTAAGTACATTATTTATCGAGGTGTTTAGTGTGCATGTGTTATATTTAACATCAGCATCGATCACCGAAAAGTTCAGTGAAGTTTGGCCTAAGAGATTTGAGACAGAGGTCAACCGGATTATTCGGAGGAGCCGGATATTCCGGTTAGAAAAATTTAGGACCATTTTTGGGACAGAGATGAGCCGGATATTTGGTACCGGATTATTCATCTCAGACCGGGTATTCCGGTTATGGATTTTTTGCTCGAAAAAACTGACACAGATGGACCGGATTATTGGTACCGGATTATTTCGGAGGAGTCGGAATATCAGGTACGGTTGCCTCGCAGGACAGAGACGAGCCGGATTATTGGTACCGGATTATTCATGGGCAACCGGATATTCCGGTTGAAGTTGAGTTCGAGTAGAACAGCAGACCGGATATTCCGGTCCAAACTTGGACAGGATATTCCGGTCCCCAAATTCCTGCAAAATGGCTAGTTTTGGGGGGGGGGGTATAAATACCCCTCCTCTTTTAGTGGACCATTCAATAAAGCACTTTTAACATCCATTTGTTGTAATTTGAAATTATGCGAAGATGCATAAGCAAGGAGGATACGGATGGACTCAAGGCGAGCCACGGGTGCATAGGTTTCATCAAAGTCAATGCCTTCAACTTGAGTGTATCCTTGAGCAACAAATCTTTCCTTGTTTCTTATGACAATGCCATGCTCATCTTGCTTGTTCTTGAATATCCACTTAGTGCCAATAACATTCTGGCAATCTTTGGGCTTCTCAACCAATCTCCAAACTTTGTTGCGCTCAAAGTTATTGAGCTCATCATGCATTGCTTCAACCCAATCGGAGTCCTCAAGAGCTTCAAACACTTTATTTGGTTCCACCATAGAGATATGAGCTTGATGCTCACTAAAATGTGCCAATTGCCTTCTTGTGGATCTTCTATCTTGAATGTCTTCCAAGACCTTGTTGTCTTGGGCATCAATTTGCTTCAAAGCTCTTCTTATCCTTTTAGCACGACGGGCTTCGATCTCCGCATTATTGCGCGGAGGGATCACTTGATCATCTTGATCATTTGGGTCCACATCTTGACCAATTTGGCCTTGATCATCATCATCAACAACAACAACAATATTTCCAACACTAGCTTCAACTTGAGGAGAGGATGAACAGGATGGTTGATCTTGGCCTTGACCTTGACTAGCATGAATGATAGGAGTGGTTACATCTTGCATAGTAACTTGGTCAATAAGAGGAGGGTCTTCAACATGTTCTTGGTTAGGTGTAGCACTTGGCTCCTTGGCTTGTTCTTCTATTGTAGAGGAGGGCTCCACTTGACTAGAGCATAGTCCTTCTTGAGTCGCCATAAGGTGTCCCTCAATGGGGCAGAAAAATCCCACACCCATCCTTCCTATGGCTTCTTGAGGTATTTCAACATCTACATTAGAAACATGAAATTTCGCCACTTGGGAGCCATCATTTTCCTCGAAAGCCGCACTACAAGATTCTATGACAATCCGTGAGGCTTTGTCAAAGACTCTATAAGTGTGGGATTCGACACCGTAACCAACAAATATACCCTCAATAGTTTTGGATTGAAATTTAGACAACCTAACACACTTGATCAAATAAAAGCACTTACAACCGAATACACGGAAGTAGGAGACATTGGGCTTGTTGCCGGTGAGGATCTCATATGGAGTCTTGTCTAAGCCTTTGCGGATGTAGAGGCGGTTGGAGGAGTGGCATGCGGTGGATATGGCCTCGTCCCATAAATATTGGGGAGAAGTGTACTCCGCCAACATGGTCCTTGCCATATCCAAGAGAGTGTGATTCTTCCTTTCGGCAACACCATTTTGTTGAGGAGTGTAAGTGGCGGAGTATTGATGACGAATGCCTTCTTCACTAAGGAATTCATTCAAAGTGTAGTTCTTAAACTCCGAACCATTATCACTCCTAATAGCCATGATTTTCACATTGTGTTGACGTTGCACTTCGCTGGAGAAGTCGATGATGGTTTGTTGAGTTTCACTCTTGCACTTGAAGAAATAAACCCAAGTGTATCTTGAATAATCATCGACAATCACCAAGTAATACTTCTTGCCACCAAGACTTGCCTCGGGCACGGCACCAAAGAGATCAACATGGAGAAGGTCCAAGATCCTCTTTGATGAAATAATAGTCTTGGCCTTGTGCGCCTTATCATGCATCTTTCCTTCAACACACGATCTACAAATGCGATCCTTTGAAAAGGAAACATTTTCTTTTAGTCCGACAATAAGGCCACCTTTGTGAAGACTTTGCAAAGTTCTCATGTTGACATGGGATAAGCGGCGATGCCACAACCATCCCACATCCGCCTTTCCGAAAAGACACATTGCTTAAGAGTTGGTAGACTTCGAAAATTCCACCACAAACAACTCATTTTCAACATGTCCCACGTAAGCGACGTCAAGAGTCTTGCTCCTCAAAAGGACCCCACAATATCAACATCAAAAAAGACGGAGAAACCCATCTTTCCAAGAGAGGGACGGAAAGTAAATTGTAACCAAGGGATTCGACAAGCATGACATTCACGATAGTGATATCGGGAGCAACCACAACCTTGCCGAACCCGGATACCTTAGACGAGGACGAGTCTCCATAAGTGACGGTTGCTTGTATGTCATTTGGGCGCAACTCCGTCACAAGTTCTTTGCTTCCGGTCATATGGCTAGTGCATCCACTATCAATTATCCATTTAGTCCCACCGGAAGCATAGTCCTGCAGGAGATCATTGACTAGAGTTAGTACCCGAGGAGGGTCCCTTCATGTTAGCAACAAGGGTCTTTGGAACCCAAATAGTATAGTCAATAAAACCCTAAATAGGACCAACATATTCAGCTTGCACAACACCATAATAATCAACATATAAGAAATGGTGTGGATTGTTAGTTCCCGCAGAGGTGCTACGAGTAGTGTTGTCCCTCATGACACTACTACTCGAGGCAACATTGCTTGCTTGTGCGGGTATGCTACGAGTAGTGTTGTCCCTAATTACAATACCACTCGAAGCATCATTGTTGGTCTTCTTCTTGTTCTTCTTCTTCTTATTCTTTCTCTTGGCAACATAGCCAAGACCTTGCTTGCCCACTTGTGGCCTTGGAGTACTCAATTGTGGTCTAGCAATGACCACATTTGAGCTAGGGGCCACCACTTGTGGGGTAGAGACCACAACCTTCTCAACTTGAGGGCCTTTGCCCTTAAACCTTGCAAGCTCAATCTTCAACCTAGCATTTTCCTCAATAATATTTTCATGATCACAAGAATAAGTAGAGGTGTTAGGGTTGTTAAGTTTATTAAGTTGAGTTTGAAGTTGTTCATGCAACTCTTTGAGGGAAGAATGTTGACTCTCCAAAGCTTTGTGAGCCTCGGTTAGTTTTTCAAACTCCTCGGTTAGTTTACCATGACCAACCCCAAACTCGACCTTATCCTTTTTAGCCTTTTTATATTTAGCAATAGCAAGATCACGTTCCTTAGTGATTTTAGACACAAGTTCATTATGAGTTTCTTCAATAGATTCAAGTTCCTCCTCAAGAGAAACTCTACCATCATGCTCTTCCTCAAGAGTCATAGAGAGGGATGCAATTTCATCCGCATCCCTTCTTTCAACCTCACCTTTCTTCTTGAAGAGATTCTTGGGCCTCTCCCAATTGGCTCATGAGATGCTCAAAGTACTTCTTGGTCTCCCCTTGCATGTTAGACATAAAATGTTCCAAGGAGAGCCTCTCATCTTCTACTCTAAGACTAGCAAGATGTTCTAGTTCACTAGGGGTCTTAGAGTTGGAGGAAGGTGATACCTCCGTGGACTTAGCCATGAAGCACTTGGCATTTCGTTGAGGATGATTGTCATTGGGGGATTCAAAGAGAGATGAAGATGATGCAGTAGAAGCAATAGCTAGAGCGACCACTTCATTTGGGGTTTCTTCTTCTTCATCACTCCTGGAATCATACTCCTCTTGATTCAATAGCACAAACTTGGTGGGAGACTTCTTGTTGAATGGTTTCTTCTTGAAATGAGGTTTCTTATACTCAACCTTGGACTTGTCCTTGCAAATGAGCTTGCCACTATGGAGTTCTCTATTTTCATAGGGACACTCCGCAATGAAGTGGTGCTTGTCTTGGCAATTGAAGCAAGACCTCACTTTTTGAGCCCCATCATTGCCATAGCGATACTTGGTCTTCTCCTCAACAAACTTCTTGCCCTTGGGAGGATTCCTCCAATACTTTTGCACGGTGAGAGAAATGAGATCCTTTAGCACGGGATCATAGTCTTGTTCCTTCAAGGGAGGCAACGCCTCTTCTCCTTCTTCTTCAAACTCAACCTCTCTTGACAGAACCTTGGCCTTCAAAGCAACCGATGCCCCTTTGTGCATTCCAATGGCCCTAGCACGGTTGTCAAGAGCATTTTTGGTTTGCACTTGATAAGAGCACATTCCTTGCATCACTTGAGTTGAGGTCATGGAAGATAAATAATGTCTTCCTTTAATTATCTTCAAGTCCGCGCCCTCAAATAGCATTAGGACAATCGTGTAATTTCTCTTGATCCAATCATCATCAATGTACTTCGCACCAACATTTGAGAAGGCGGTGGCAAGAGTCTTGAGTCTTCGGTACATGTCTACATGGTCCTCTCCATCATGCATATAGAACCCTTCGGCCTCATTGGTCAAGGCATCATATCTATTCCTTTGCATACTTTCATTGCCCACAAACATGACGACAAGAGTGTCCCATGTTTCCTTGGCGGTGGAATATTGTTGAAGATGCGGCATGTGGTTAGGAACAACGTCTTGTTGAAGAATAGACAAGGCGGTGTAGTTGAGTTAACAATCTACGGCTTCCCTTCTTGTAAGGTTCTTGGGGTCATGAGGTTTTTATCCATCACGAGTGACCCTCCAAAGCTCTATACAAGAAGATTTCAAGTGAGTCTCCATGTAATATTACCATTCACGAAAAGAAAAAGCATCAATTTTAGGTGGATCTCCTCTAGGGATTATATGAGGATGTGGGACGGGAGGATTGGGAGAATAACTTCCTGGAATGGAGTGAAATTCTCCATCTCCTTCCGTACCCTTCTTAGTAGAGTTTTCGGCGGAAGCATTTTTATGTGGTTCACCATCTACCCCTTTCTTGACGCCCTCCAGATTGTCATCCGGAGGAGTAGAGTCGACGACCTCCGGTCCTTTGGCTTTGAGGAGTTCCGCCAAGACTTGGCGCAACTCATCAAATTTGGTGTCTATGGATGAGGTCAATGAATTTCTCAACTCATTGAGATCATCCGTGGACACATTAGCCACGGACGTTTCGGTATCCGAATCTTCTCCCATACTTAAACTCTTAGGAAGGTAAGCCCGATAGAAGAGCCGAGGCTCTGATACCAATTGAAAGTAAAGTATGGGCACCTAGAGGGGGCTGAATAGGTGCGACAACCAATTTTAATTTTTCTTGTAGTTTAGGCTTGACACATAGGTAAATTCTCTAGATAGTGCAACTATGGTGACTTTACCTATATGACAAGGATAGCAACTAATGCAACTAATACAACAATTAATGCAACAAGTACAAGTGAGTAAAAGATAAGGGAATGAGATAACCGAAGGAAGCACGCGGAGACACGATGTATTCCCGAGTTCCTCCTTGTTAAGGGAGTACGTCTCATTGGAGGGGTATGAGCTCGCCATGAAGGCCTACTCAACGCCACAAAGGCCTCACACTATTCTCCGATGAACTCCGCCACAAAGGCCTAGTTCACCTTCCACTATTGATCCCCTTTGAGGCAGGAATCAAATCCATTACAAACAAATTGGGGCACACACCCACAACCAAATTAGGGGCTCCCAACAATCTTGAATCACCAACTAGTAGCAAGATGCCTAGGTTCTCCACAAGAGGAAACCCTAGGCTAGATCCCTCAAGCTAGAGAGGGGGAAATGAAGAACGGGTCGGTGAAGATGTAGATCGGGGCCTTCTCCTTCAATCCTCCAAAGATCTTCGAGTTTGGATGGAGGGATTGGGAGTTATGAGAGATTCGGTGAGCTCTTAAATGCTATTGAATGCAAGGGGGGAGAACTAGAGCTCAAGGAGGAAGAGGAGGGGTATTTATACCCCCTCCCCAAAACTAGCCGTTTTGCAGGAATTTGGGGACCGGATATTCTGGTCTGTTGTTCTGCTCGAACTCAGTTGACTTCAACCGGAATATCTGGTTGCCCAAGAATTATCTGGTACCAATAATCCGGCTTGTCTCTGTCCCGCGCAGGCAACCGTACCGGATATTCCGGCTCCTCCGGAATAATCCGGTACCAATAATCCGGTCCATCTCTGTCAGTTTTTTCGAGCAAAAACTCCACAACCGGAATATCTGGTCTGAGATGAATAATCCGGTACCAAATATCCGGCTCATCTCTGTCCCGAAAACGGTCCGAAATTTTTCTAACCGGAATATCCGGCTCCTCCGAATAATCCGGTACCAATAATCCGGTTGACCTCTGTCTCAAATCTCTTAGGCCAAACTTCACCGAACTTTTTGGTGATCGATGCCGATGTTAAATATAACACATGCACACTAAACACCTTGATAAATAATGTACTTAGTATTGTTAACTAACACACAAAACACCGGGAAAACGAAATGCACTTTCAGTTGTGAGTGAATCTTCTATTCTCAGGCTAAACTTTAGGGAATATCTTGCGCAATCTTTGTGATTTCTTGTGCTTGGATAACAGAGGAGAGGCCGAGAAAGTAGGTCCCACAGACCCCTCCTGAGATGCCACCTCCTTGTCCTGACCATCAAATCCGAGAGCACGTGCAACACTCCTTCTGACAGAGACCTGGGTAGGAACAGACTTAACTCAAGAATTAGACTGAGAGAAATAAAATCTCCCCACAACATCAAAAGCAGCCTCCCAATTACGCTTGCAAAACCCAAGACCACTAAAAGAGTAAGCTTGAATTGCACCAAGTATCTTAGCAGCCATCAGCTCTGGCATGAACACCTTCAGTAACTTCTCCCACTGCATAGAAGGGGGCAAAACTGGCCCAAAAGTTGTTCTGACCATACCAATGTGAAGCACCTGGTGTGCATTGTCCTGGTCAGGCATCTGTAGATCCTGCAGTTGGCCCTGTATCCCTCCCATGTGCACAGAACCTGAAGAGTTTCCAGGAGGATTAAAGACAGCTGAGCCCTGCTCCTCCACAACTGGCACCTGAAACTGTTGTTGAAACTGCATATCCTGCACCTGTTCATGAACAGGCTCATTCCAGCCCAGCTCAGCGAAGTCAGGCAGAACAAACATATGGTTTTTTGTGCTAGGTGTCTAGGCATCGGATGAGGGTTGCCATCTGGTGGCACGGGGTCCTCATCAGCAGGGAGTGCATCCTCGAAATCAGCCGAAAGAATATAAACAGGAGCAGTCCAAGTATGGCGGATACCACCCACATTGCAGTCTTAGCAAAAACCACATCATGTGGGACCTTAGAAATCGAGAGGAAGGATGCGTAGACCAAGGCCCGGGATTTAATTGGGTCTTGACTGTTCCAGTGCAGAAACTTACCAAATCCTTCCAAAGCATTGCTGAGATGATTAGCATTGCGAAAATCCGTCGGGGGCGCCAAGATCATGAGCCATCCTCTACGATTCCCAAAACCCGCTCTGAAATTGGGACCTTCATCATGTTTGAAAAAGTGCACGAACATGTTCTCCTCTAACTGAAACAGGGCATGCTTCACCAGGGCCTCTCTCGAAGTAGCACTTCGCATCTGGAAAAAGGCCCACCCCAAACAAGCATGGCTGATAGTCTACCACAACTCTCTATAGGGGACCAACCAGAAAATTGCACACTCTCTCGCTCCAGTAGTCCTCATGCTGAGGAAGGGGGTGAGGCATTACCTTAGCGACGCCTCATGTTCCAATGGCGGGTCCTGGGTTGGGAAGTAGAAGGAGTGTGGCAAGCGATGCGGGCCTCTGTTGATGATCTGATGTCCCCAGGGCACCCACGGGTGCGGATCCAACTCAAACTCCGCCATCGAGGGGGAAGACGGTGACGAGGGAGGATTCGGCGGTGGAGGCGTCAATGGCTTGTTGGAGCAGAATGTGGAGCTCGAGGCAGGCGCAGAGGGGGAGGACAGAGGAGGCGAAACGGCCGAGAGAGGCGTATCGCTTTTATCCTCTAAGACTCCCGATTTGGGTGTAGTCACGGGTACCCAAAGCTGCTTTTGCTTACCAAACGTACGAAAACAAGATTTGGCCTTGTGCCCGTAGTGGAAAGAACTTCTGCACCTAATTTGGTTAACACAATCTTTGATCGTGTGCCCCATCCTCAAACAGCGAGAGCACTCCCAAAAACGAGCACAAGTGTCATCAATGAACTGCTCCAGACCAATTAAATCCGAGGAGGACTCCACCGTGGCAATATCATCCAACAATAGAGTAGAGACAGAAGAGTTAATCTCATTATCATTAAGATTAATACATACCTCATCATGGTCTCCGTGTAAAGCCATAAAAGAACCAAACTTAATAGATGGTTGTGTTGTAGTCCAATAATCAAAACTTTCTTGGGAATATTATCAATGGAATTAACCGAGGGACCATAACCTTTACAAGCTCGATAATCCAATACTTGTGCAAATTGTAGGGACTTTTTAGCAGAAGGAGCTACCCTCAAAATTGATCTAGGAGGTGAAGAACACAAAGCCTTGAGCCCCAATTGAACACGGCATTTAGTAGGGCTGATCAAAGTCCATTCATCATTGCACTCTTTCTGCCAGTTCCGAAATTCAAGACGCCAATTGGGACCTCCTCTGCCCCATAAATGAAAGGTGCATTTAAATTGTTGACAACTGTAAGAACACCGAGAAAGCACTTGAAAACCCACTTGCTTCATAGAGACATTAAAAGAGTAAACCTATCAGCAAGCCAAGATACTTTAAGATCGTCACACAAACCTCCAATTGCCGCCTCAAGAGCTATACCCACAGAGTCAACATCTAGACGAAAACTTGATCTCGCAAAAGCCACCACCATGGTAAAATGGCCAGAATGATGGATGGGTGTACTGCCACATAGAATTTGTTCTTGATCATCTTAGCGAAGGACATACCCATACCGAAATCCAATACAAGCATGAGGCTATCATAAACAGCCGAAGAATATTTTCGATGGAATTATGATGTTTGTTGTTCTGAGAATTTTATACTACCTCAATCCATGCATTTATGTATGATTCAGGTTGTTGATAACACAAGCATTATTGGAGGAGAGGAGCATGGAGCCATGGAGCCATTCATAGGAGAACACAAGGAGGGAGGTGATCAAGGCAGCACAAGGAAGGAGGAAAAACAACAAGCTGAATATCATAGAGATGGGAGAACCAAGGACATGTCCTAGGGTGTCCCAACCCACATTTATGTGTAATGCACATTAGGCTTATGGGGGCACCAAGGACATGTCCTAGGGTGTCCTAATGCGTGTAGAATAAGGGCATGCATGCCCCTTGGCCGAATCCCACTTGTTTGGGTCGGTTTTGTATCAGTTGGGTCGAGTTCAAACCCCTTTAGTTGAGTCCTAGTCGTATTGGAGGCTGGTGCTTGCACAAGAGGCCTTGTGGCCGCACCCCGTCCTCTCATATAACCCTCCAACCCGCGAGTTGAGAGGCTAGAGTATCCTTAATATAAACCCTAAAACTCCATTGTTGATTGCTTTTAAGCATTCATGTGGAATTTATACTATTGCAAGTTTTGCGTGTTATCTATTGTTCCACTCGGAATTAGTTGATACAGGACCACTAGTAGTCGGTGGCTGCTTGTGCAAGTGTGTGGATTTGCGAATATCCAACGGATTGGTTGTTGCTGCAATTGGCATCAGGAATTAGCCGGAGAGTTCATGGAGAGACACAAGTTATCCCTCTTAGCAAATCAGCGAGTTCATCGAGAAGATCGGGCATCCCATTATCATCTTGCTATCAGATTACTGGTTTTACTCGGTGAGCTGTTTTTTATCTCTTAGATTCGAGTGCTTTTATTACCCATACAGAAAAGCCTCAAAAAACAGGAGTAGTTCATTGCCGTCGCCGTATATCATCACCAATTTCAATCCCTAGTTGTTGATTTTGTGTTTGATATCATGTTACTTTTATCCTTCTTGAGTCTTTAGGTTTCGGTCTAGGGTTAGGGTTTTAGTGTTTGTCATTTGTTTGTTCTTGCGTCCACCGAAAATCCTCATCGAAATCCAATCCGAGTGGAGCTAGTGCTTGTGCAATTCGAGTTGTTTTGGTTGTCCCTGCCACGGCAGCGGTTTGGAAGTCCAGCTGCTGCCGTGCTCCTAGGGCTACTCAAATCCGCCCCGATCACATATACTCGGAATGAGAGCGCGTCCCTTGATGTGCTTCTGTGCGCTGTCGCAGCACAACTTCGCAGCAATCGCTGCCGGGCGTGTGATCCATGTCGTGCACTACACCTAGCTTACGTGCGCGCACCCTACCATGGCACTACTCGAATCCACCCCGATCACATATACTCGGAATGAGAGCGCGTCCCTTGATGTGCTTCTGTGCGCTGTCGCAGCACAACTTCGCAGCAATCGCTGCCGGGCGTGTGATCCATGTCGTGCACTACACCTAGCTTACGTGCGCGCACCCTACCATGGCACAAAACCACCAAATTCGCTGATGCACGCGTTGAGTCTGTTGTGCATTCTGTTGCTGCCGTGAGAAGCTCTGCCGGGCACACTTTTTGATTGGTTTCGCTGCCGTCATGGCACAAAACGAGTCAATTTCCTGCCGTGAGCTCTTAGCATCTTTAGTGAATTTTTCTTTTCGGTTTGTTTTACATTTTCTTTAGGTTTTCAAGTCTGGTCCTTGTGAACCATAGCCAGAGCCTTTCTACAGCAATACATAGGTACCTTTCCCATAAAGAATAGCTATTTGTTGTTCATTACAGGCTGCTCATTTTCACATATTGGTGTGTCACTTTGATCATAGCATTGTTATTTTTGCTCCATAGTTGTTTTCGGCCAGTCATAAAAGTATTAAAAAAAAGAGAAAAACTGAAAAGAGAAAAGAGAAAAACAGAATTGAAAAGGAAAAAGAGGCCTTGAGATACATCGTTATATCTTGTTATTGGAGTTGTTCATCACTACTACATTGACAATTTTTCATTAAGCAATATTGTGCATGTGCTATCATTGATCTTAGCTAGTGTGTTTCGAGTGCATTGCAATATTTCCATCCATATAATTGCATTGCCACATTTGTCTCCACTTTGGTGTGTGTTTCCGAGGTACAATTTTTATATCATCACAAATAGCAAATAGGACTTGTTCATTGGTGATTGTTAGGTATCCATACCAAGCCCCACCATATATCTTGTTTTGCCTTGTGGGAGCTAAAATCCCTGGATATTCTTTTATTCACACCGAGACATAGTAGTGCTATTTTACTTCAGGTAATTTTTTGCTAATCACTTTGGAACAGTAAGGTACACCATTATTTGTTGTTTTTGAGTGAGTTGTGAGAGAGCACCACATCCCATATTATTTTATTTCACTAACACATTAATCCATGGAGTCTTCTGGAAGTGATAATGTGCAGGTTGATAAAATTGCTAGGAAAACTACTGAGGAATCTACTAAGACGAATCTTGATGATTTGCTCACACGGGGAGAATTTACAAAATTCAGAGATGTGGTGGCAAATAGAATTGAACAAAGAATTGATGCTTATGATAATACAATGAGGAAAGATTTGCAAGTGATGGCTCTGAAAATTGCTCAAGCTGCTACAAAAGAATCTGTTGAGGTTATGCAAGAATCTATCACTAATTTACCTAGGAAAATTGCTCAATTGTCTGCTCAACTACAACAAAGGGCTCCTCAAGTGCATGATGATGATCATGATTGGGAACCTGGCCGAGGTCATGCTCATAATGACCGTGGGGGTTTTGCTGCAAGGAGGGTACTAGCTCATGATAATAATAGAGAAGATGATGGTTTGGGCAAGCCCAAATTTTATATTCCTCCTTTCACCTTTGATCATGATGATGTAGAAGGGTATTTGATGTGGGAGCTGAAAATTGAGAAGTCGTGGAGATTGCATGACTATAGTGAAGATAGAAAAATTAAATTGGCTTCTTCTGGGTTTGATGGCTATGCTCTTTTGTGGTGGGATAATATTACACAATTGAGGGCAGAAAATGGAGAAATTGTTACATGGGCTACTATGAAGCAACTCATGAGGGACAGATTTGTGCCAAAAAATTATGTGAGATCTTTGTATGATAAATTGCAACAATTGAGGCAAGGCACAATGTCAGTGGTTGCTTATTATAGAGAGATGGAGTTGATACTTTAGAGGGCTCGAGTTAGAGAGAAACCAGAACACACCATGCAATGTTTTCTCTCAGGTTTGCAATTTAAAATCAGAAGCATTGTGAGGCATCTTCAATATAGTGATATGAATGAATTATTACATCATGCTAGAGAGGCAGAATCACAGTTGGCTGAGGAGGCAAAGCTGAGTGCTAGGAGGGTTTTTACACCTCAGAATTCTGGATTTTCTTCACCATCACCACAACCAGCCCCAACTCATGGTGTTTCCTCTATCAAACTCGAGAGCACTCCCTCTAATTCTAGGAGGCAAGTGCAATTAGCAGCTAGTGCTAGTGGATCTACATCTTCTACAGCTAGAAATAGAGATATGAGATGCCATACATGTGGAGGAAAAGGCCACTTCAAGAGAGAATGTCCCAATAAGAAAACTATGCTTGTTAATGAGGACAATGAATATCAAACAGGTGATGATGCTGATCCTAATGAGGAGGATGATTGTGATGGGAAAGGAGGTCCCCTTGATGCTTATGCTTCCCATTACCCCACTATTGTTTGTACACAAAATGCTGCTGCCTTGAGTGTTGTTCCTTCTCCAGAAAATCAGAGTTTTAATCTTTTCCAAACCAAGGCAATTGTAGGCCCTCAAATGGCTTGCAAAGTTATTATTGATGGAGGTAGCTGCAGAAATCTAACCAGTAAAGAACTATGTGCAAATTTGATATTGAAGTATATTCCACACCCTTCTCCTTATTATATACAGTGGTTGAGTGATAAAGGAGAGATGAAGGTGAGCTACATGGTGAGATTGGACTTCCAAATTGGGCCATATTGTGATACTATTGAGTCTAATTTTGTGCCCATGTCTGTTTGTCACATGTTGCTTGGAAGACCATGGCAGTTTGGCAGGAATGTTACACATAATGGGAGAGCTAAGACATACCAGTTGAATTGGCATGGGAAGGACATTGTTTTGAGACCTATGACACCACCGCAAATTGTAAATGAGTCTCATCAAAAAAACTGAAGTGAACTTAGAGAAGGAGAGTGAGAGAGTGAAAAAACAAGAGAGTACTCCTTCTATGAGTGATAGTAGTAAAAACAAGCTTCGTGGTAAAAATAAAAGTGAGGGAGTGATCCTATTATGTATGCTAGCCAGGAAAGAGGACTTGAGAGAATTTAGTGACGATCCTAGTTTGCTTCCTATAGTGCTTATGCACAAGGGAGAAATATTGGTTTCTAATGACATGACCCCTATTCCTCTTGGTGTTTCTCCTATTTTACAGGAGTTTGATGATGTTTTTTCAGAGGAGGTACCAACAGGGGTGCCACCATTGCGTGGCATTGAGAATCAAATTGATTTCATTCATGGAGCTACATTACCAAACCGAGCCCCTTACAGGACTAATCTCCAAGAGACCAAAGAAATTTAGAAACAAGTGCAGGAGCTTTTTGATAAAGGGTATATTCGAATAAGCATATCTCCATGTGTTGTTTCTATTATTCTAGTTCCTAAGAAAGATGGTACTTGGCGCATGTGTGTAGATTGTAGAGATATTAACAACATCACTATTCGTTATCGTCATCCTATACCTTGTTTGGAAGACATGTTAGCTGAATTAAGTAGTGTTGTTGTTTTCTCTAAAATTGATTTGCGTAGTGGTTATCATCAAATTAGGATGAAAGAGGGGGATGAATGGAAAACAAGTTTCAAAACAAAATTTGGGTTATATGAATGGTTAGTGATGCCTTTTGGTTTAACTAATGCACCTAGTACTTTCATGAGATTGATGAAACATGTTTTGAGAGAGTTTATTGGTAGATTTGTGGTAGTTTATTTTGATGATATTCTCATCTATAGCCACAATGAACGTGAACATGTTGATCATATTAGACAAGTCTTGCCTGTGTTAAGGGAAAATAAGTTGTATGGTAATCTTGCTAAGCGTACATTTTGCAAAGATAAGGTCATTTTTCTGGGATATGTTGTTTCTAAGCATCGAATTGAAGTGGCTGAATCTAAATTTGAAGCTATTAAAAATTGGCCTATTCCTATAAATGTTAGTCAAGTAAGAAGTTTTAATGGATTGGCTGGTTTCTATAGAATATTTGTCAAAGATTTTAGTACACTTGCTGCACCTTTAAACGAGTTAACTAAAAAGGGTGTTGATTTCGAATGGGGGGTTGAACAGGATATTGCTTTTGATGCCATTAAAAATAAGTTGATTTCGTCCCCATTGCTCATTCTTCCAGATTTTAACAAACAATTCGAAATAGCATGTGATGCAAGTGGTATTGGTATTGGTGGAGTGCTTATGCAACAAAACAAACATGTAGCTTATTTTTCTAAAAAAATTAAATGGTGCTCAATTGAATTATTTTGTGTATGATAAGGAGTTGTGTGCACTTGTTAGGGTCCTTGAAGTGTGGAAACATTACTTGTGGCCTAAAGAATTTATAATACACTCTGATCATGAAGCTTTGAATTTTTTAAAGAGCCAATCTAGCCTTAATAAAAGACATGGTAAGTGGGTTGAATTTATTGAATCATTCCCCTACATTATTAAATATAAGAAAGGCCCAGATAATTTTGTTGCTGATGCTCTCTCCAGGAAAAGTATACTTTTAACTCAATTGGATGTGAAAATTCCCGGTTTGGAGACTGTGAAAGATTTGTATGCTCAAGATAATGATTTTAAACATGCATATGCAAATTGTACTAATGTGAAAGCATGGGATAAATTTCATTTGCATGATGGATATTTGTTTAGAGCTAACAAATTATGTGTTCCCGAGTCGTCCTTGCGTTTGTTATTGTTGCAGGAATAACATAGTGGTGGATTGATGGGACACTTTGGGAGGGAGAAAACATTGCTTATGTTGGCTGATCACTTCTATTGGCCACGAATGAGAAGAGATGTGGAGAGGTTTGTGATACGTTGCATCACTTGCAACAAGGCTAAGTCTAAACTAAAACCTCATGGTTTATATACTCCTCTTCCTGCACCTAATACACCTTGGCAAGATATTAGTATGGATTTTGTGTTAGGTTTGCCAAGGACTAAAAGAGGACATGATTCTATATTTATGGTAGTGGATAGATTCTCTAAAATGTCACATGTTATTGCATGCCACAAGAGCGACGATGCCTCGCACATTGCTAATCTATTTTTCAGGGACATTGTGAGATTTCATGGAGTACCCAAGACTATTGTTTCCGATCGTGATGTCAAGTTCATGAGCTATTTTTGGAAGACACTATGGTGGAAGCTGGGGACAATGTTGTTGTTTTCTACTACTTGTCACCCCCAAACTGATGGACAAACGGAGGTGGTGAATCGCACATTATCTACAATTTTGCGAGCCATGGTTAAAAAGAACCTGCGGGAGTGGGAGGAGTGTTTGCCACATGTTGAGTTTGCATACAACAGGGTTGTACATTCTACTACTCAGCTATGCCCGTTTGATGTGGCGTATGGTTTAAAGCCAATCACACCACTTGATTTGCTGCCACTTCCTATAAAAAGAGAGAGTCAATATGGCGGCTTCAAAACGTGTTGATTTTGTGAGGAAGATCCATGAGAAGACCAAGGAAGCAATTGAGAAAACAGGAAGACATGTAGTTGACAGAGTTAACAAGAAGAGGAAGGAGGTGCTATTTTGGCCATGAGATTTGGTGTGGGTGCATTTTCGCAAGGATAGGTTTCCCACATTGCGCAAGTCTAAGTTGATGCCACGAGGTGCTGGTCAATATAAAGTGCTTCAGAAGATTAATGATAATGCCTACAAGATTGATCTTCCTAGTGATGAGTTTGGTGTGAGTAATTCTTTCAATGTTGCTAATTTATCACCATACCATGGAGAGGACCTTGATGCGTCGAGGTAGACGCCTTTTCAAGGGGGGATGATGGGGACATCCCTAGTTCTTCTACTAGTTCTCCCATTGAAGATGTTTCTATTCAAGACAAACATGATGAAGTGAGGATTGGACCTATTACTATATCAAGAATGAAGCTACTAGAACAGCACGTGAACTCACTCCTATTAAATTATGATGTTTGTTATTCTGAGAATTTTATACTACCTAAATCCCTGCATTTATGTATGATTCGGGTTGTTGATAACACAAGCATTATTGGAGGAGAGGAGCATGGAGTCATGGAGCCATTCATAGGAGAACACAAGGAGGGAGGTGATCATGGCAGCACAACGAAGGAGGAGAAACAAGAAGTTGAATATCATAGAGATGGGAGCACCAAGGACATGTCCTAGGGTGTCCCAACCCAAATTTATGTGTAATGCGCATTAGGCTTATGGGGGCACCAAGGACATGTCCTAGGGTGTCCAATGCGTGTAGAATAAGGGCATGCGTGCCCCTTGGCCGAATCCCACTTGTTTGGGATCGGTTTGTATCAGTTGGGTCGAGTCCAATCCCGTTTAGTTGAGTCCTAGTCAGATTGGAGGTTGGTGCTTGCGCAAGAGGCCTTGTGGCCGCACCCCCCTCCTCTCATATAACCCTCCAACCTGCGAGTTGAGTGGTTAGACTACCCTTAAGATAAACCCTAAAACTCCATTGCTGATTGCTTTGAGGCATTCATCTAGAATTGATACTATTGCATGTTTTGCGTGTTATCTGTGTTCCACTGGGAATTAGTTGATACAAGACCACTAGTAGTCGGTGGCTGCTTGTGCAAGTGTGTGGATTTGTGAATATCCAAGGGATTAGTTGCTGCTGCAATTGGCATCAGGAATTAGCCGGAGAGTTCATGGTGAGACACAAGTTATCCCTCTTATCAAATCAGTGAGTTCATCGAGAAGATCGGGCATCCCCTTATCACCAAGGGGCCCAGCCTTGGGGTTAGCCTTGAGGTGCGCTAGGCCGGGTCGATGGCCGAAGCAACCAGCCTAGGAGCCACCCTCGGGTCTTGGAGGCCGGGTGAGCACCCGAGCCAGCCGGCCTTGGGCTCAGCCTAGGCCGGGTTTCCTGGTGGCCCTTTCTTCTTCTCCTCCTTCTTCTTCTTCTTCTTCTTGACCATCATGTTGTTCATCTTCTCAGACTTCTTGGGCGCTATCTTGCGGCTCCATTGGAAGGGGTGGTCGTAGCTGAGCACACACAGAATGTTTGTATGAGTTATCGCACCATTCACCAAGTCATCGAATTCATATAGATCATTGGTTATTGGAGCCTATGGAATCGCATGAATAATCATGTTTTTAAACATAATGATATTGAGTAGAGCAGATGCTTTCCATATGTTCAAGTAATATTTCACGTTGATCATGCATAGACCTAATCCAAGTCTTAAAGATTGCATGCAACAATAGGTAGATAATCTCGAGATGTTTTTATTTCCCCTTTAGGTAGATACCTATTTGTAAAAATTTCAACCCTTATAAATGAAAAATTACACACTAGAGCCTGACCTACTATTCTGTAGCAGAATCAAATAAAACTTGCACAGAATGAAAATTTTCTGGCTAGAAACTGCTATAAAATATTCTTTTTCTGAGAAAGAGAAGACCCGATCTTTGTTAGTATAAATTTGCAAAACAAATAAAACTTGCATTGAATTGGTAGAGTTGGACATTGACACAATTGGATTACTTTTAAGAAGTGGCTTGTATAACCAAACTGGCAATAGAAATATGTAGTCTCTACACTATAATACATTTGGTTCAGCGGATTTGGTTAGGAAACGAGTGCGCATGGTAGACGAACGTGAGGCCGCGACAGACAACGGTGGCGCTCGACAGATCGCGACGGGCAGTTAGCGATGGACTTGCAAATCAATTGTCGAGGAGGTTGGACGTCGTCGCAAGGGATCAACTTGGGCGACAGGCGGTGGCTCAATGGAAACGAGTAGAAGCGGAAGTCGCCAAGTCGATGAATTTGTGTGGTAGTGCAGTCCGTCTAACTGGTACCTGATAGGTGCCATTGTGGCCTTTTGCGAAACTGGGCTTGGCCCTGCTAATGACCAAAAAATTAAAATTAACTCAAACTAATGGTGGGGCCGTTATGGATTATTAGGGGAGGCTCCCCCCCCCCCCCATCCGCCAGTGACTATTCATGGTCCACAAAATATTTAGTAAAAACAGTATAAGCACACAAACATTCTCTCCCGTTGCAGCGCACGGGCATGTTTGCTAGTGTGTGTGTATATATAAGACAATTATTTGTGAAATGCATGGCTAAAGCAAAATCAATGAAGCCTTCGGTATCTCTACTTTTAGTACTAAATCGTATATGTTCATAAAGTGTGTAGTAATATGAAAAAATTGTGAATCAATATAAAGTGAATTGTTTTTCTCCTTAAATTTGACATGGAAAAAGAGTACACAGGTGTTAACCAACATGGACGTTTGGATTCCGGATGCACCCGATTGATGGCAATCGTGCGGGCTATCTTCAACCAGGGTGGCTGGTTGCACATTAGGACATTACACTATGCGTAGTTCTCCTTCTCGGATGCTTTTCAAGTGGCTGATCTTTGTAGACACTCTTCGATATCATTGATGTGTAATAACCATACTCTAGTACCCTAAACGTTTGCGTTTATTATATATAAAAAATTGTGTGCATCTACTAGATGCAGAGGCTGGGATTTCCCATTTCTAAAAAAAGGTGTTAGCCAAAAAACGGTTGTAAGTTTCACCTTGTCTTGTCCTTCATAGCCTTTGTGCATGATCTCATTATTGGTACACTAGGTGTTGTAGAAGAGGTTCGTGGAATGGGTTGGGCTGCATCACTTTCCTACTATGAAAAGGTTCAAAAAAATGTATATTTTGAACCAGTATTCGCAGCTCACAACCACTGATCTTCCATTTTGAAGGGGTAAAAAAGAACTGCAGTGCACATCTAATGTTTAGCTCACCCGGTGGTTTTGAAGCATTTCAAAATCTCCTATATCCAAAGCATTCAAATGCTCATTTCACCAAGTTTTCAAACCTACTATATCCTAGAGACTACTAAAAAATTTAATGAAAAAGAATGTCTAATAATCATTGTTGAATGATTGTCAGGTGTAGAACAGAGTCAAGAATTGCGATTGTCTCTCGTAAAAACTTTCAGATTACGTATTGGGGAATTCAACATATGGATGAGCTATTTCCTTAAAACTAAACGCTGAAGAAAAAAAATTGAACCTTAAAGCAACAGCTCCAAGTTGCACATCTGATTCTGAACTATCGGTTTACATAATTCAACTTTAGATTAAAACAATATTTGCATTAGGTTTGTTCTTATGATTTGAGAAACAAGCAGTGGCCGGTTTGGTTAGATCACACGCCCGTCAGCTCACCCATCCGTGTTAGAGGAGCAACCTCTTCAGGGTGCCTCATTTCCTTCTAAACCATATAGTTAACGGAGGGAACTTTCCCCTTTAACAACGTTTTTTTCATTATTATGATTTAGAACTATCAACTGAGACAATCGTGGAAGCTTTAGCTCAAAATTGCAGGGAATTAGAAGCACAGATCAGAAACTCCCAAACCTATCGCGACGAACAAGGGCATCTAGGATGGCGACATGAGTCGTGGGTGCTCCCCATCTTGGGGTCCTCTCCTTGACTGCATGCAGACGACAACAACGAAGAAGACCCTCAGCGTTGGTGGCGGATAACATCCTGTCGACCACGCATGACGTGTTCTACCTAGAGCTGTAGCGATTACATCGATGTCATCCGCTCAAAGCAGGCCATGCCCTTCTCCACCAGCCATCTGTGCATGCATGCTGCCAGAACAACGAGCATCATGATGTCGTTCAGCCTGGTATTGTCATTATCTTCCTCCTCTATCATGTCGAGGAGGGTGAGGGAATTCGACGCACGGCTATAATCCCCAGCGCACCAATCATGGAGTTTCAACTTCCAAGTGAACACATCCTTGTAGGGCATTGCGTTGAACAACGAGCGTGACCAGGTCACCGCACCTGCCATAGTTGTCCATCAGCGCGTTGTTGATGTCCCGCTCCATGGCTACCCCACTCCTGATCACCACGCCATGAACACATATCGATACCTTGGTTTCCACACATTCGACGCACGTTCAAGGGTGCTCAACATGATGCCTTGGTTTCCGCACATTCATCACGACGGAATACGTCATTGCGTCATGCAGCCTGCCGTTGTGGGTGCATTGTAACAGCCCAGGATTTTGAAAATTTTGAAAAATTCAAAACCATCATGCATTCATGAGCATCATAGCATCACTGCATTTTGATTGCATAGATTTTGGCTTTTAATTTGCTAAGAAAAAAAATCTGGGTGTTTTACCTATTAAAACCATCTTTTGTATTTAAATACTTTTTGAAAAGTAAGTATTTTATTTTGGGAAAATTTTAGTACCAAAGTGTTGTATTTTTCACAAGCTTTCCAAAACTTATTTTTGTGAATTTTTCTGATTTAGTTTTGAGGGGTTTTCAAATTTATTTGAATGCCTTTTAAATAAAACAGAAAAGAAAAAGCAAAGGAAAAAAAGAATAGACAACGCAGCAGCCTGCTTCCCTCTCTCCCGGCCTGGTCCAGCTCACTTCTCCCCTCACCCTCTCTTTCTCTCGCACGCGCAGCTGCCAGCAGAGCGGGCCGAGCCCACCAAGGAGGCCCAGCGCGCTAGCCCGCCCTGCTCTCTCTTCTCTCGCTGACACCGTGACCCCACCTCCGACGTCAGCATGACGCACGCGTGACGTCCTCGCATCGACGTCCGTGCTCGACAAGAACTCCGACACCGCGCCGCCTCGGTTTGCCCCTCCCCCACGTTTCTTTCCCCATAAAAGGGAGCGCATCGGTGTCCGCGCTCGAGCCACACCCACGAAGAACCCTAAACCTAAATCACGCGCCGCCAACTCGCCGACTGGATCTCGCCGCCGTCGTCTCGGGAGATCCCGCCACCGCCGCCACACGACACGAGGAGGAGAATGGAGGCCACCATCGAGTTCTCCGTGTCGAGACGAGCTCGAAGCCGCCATCGCCGCTTCCGGGGAACCACGGGAGTCACCACGCCGTCAACCACCCGAGCCGCTGCCGCTGCCATCTTCCACTCCGGCAAGACCTCCGGTGAGCACACCCCCCCCCCCCGCGCCCCATCCGTCTCGTCGTCCGATGTGAAACGAACGGCCCCGATTAGATCGCTTCGGCGAAACGGTATCCACCAATGGGCGCCCGCCACCTATCGCCTGCCTCCTCACCGCCTCGTCAGCTGACGCGCCAGCTCCGCTCCAATCCAGACGTGCCACGTGGAAGCCCAGTCAGCGAGCCAGTCAGCGCTAGTTTTAAATCGATTTAAAATTTCAGAAAATTGCTAAAACTTCTAAAATCCATAACTTTTGTTCTATAACTCCGATTTAGATGATTTTGGACTTTTTGAAATCAGCATAATGTGTAGATTAATTTAGGATATTCAAATTTCAAATTTGACACGTGCACTCACATGTTATTTGTAGATCTCCATTAATCACTATTTTGGCATAACTTTTAATCTACAAATCATTTTTAGGTGATCCAAATTGCCATGGTTTTGTTTTGATGTCCTCTATCCAGTAGATGCGTTGGAAAATTTATTTGTGCAACTTTGTAACAGAAACTCTATTAATGTTGATATTAGCCTATATTAAAACCCTTGTAATATTAATAATTATAATTTGATAATTGTTTTGTTTTGCATGCATCATTACCATGTTATTAACATCAGAGAACAACATTATTAGTATGAATTGCTAGTTATGAACTTTGTGCATTAATTTGATCATTGCAGAGCATGCATACATGTTTTTGTATTGTTATTATGTTATGTTTGTGTTGTATGTTTATGTGTGGCATGTTTTGCTTGTCTTAGATTGTGAAGAGGAGCAAGTATACTATTGTTGCTGCTATTCTTGCTGTAATTGTTCTTCCTATTGCCAAGGCAAGTGACACACCATCAAATCTCCCATATTTTCACTATGCATTTCTAGTGTTTTTGAGTAGTATGCATGATAGGGAATTTTACTAAGTTATTATTATGCTATGCAAAATCCCAAGTAGTGTGTAGCCATCCTTTAGACTTGTTATTTTGGAGACTTAGTTGATGCTTAGCCTTGCTACAAATTTGTTTTACTCAATGTTGTGAAAAATTCTAAGTATAAACATCAATGAACCACCTGGGTGGATTTGGTTGTTTGGTTGATGAGAGTTGAGTGTCGCCCCGAGGGGTGTTCACTTGTGGATTGCCACCCAGGAAACAAAGAGATTTATAAGTCCCTCTAAGTTTAGTAGCTTCCCGTGCAGCCCTTTGACATATGGGCTCTGTCTTGATCAACTAAGTTGTGAGATTTCAGTCCATGCTTGACATGAAGATGTAGCAGAATTATAGGTGGAATGGGTTTTCCTGGTTGGGTTGAGTGCTTGCTTCTGGAAGATATCGTCTCAATTCTATCCTTTCCATGATGCACTCCGGGTGTATAGGATGTTTGGGCTAGTTGAAGACAAAGGGTGAAAGTGCACAACCTCTGTAGAGTTAGAAACTATGATCATAGCCGTGTTCCCGGAAAGGACGACTTCGAGCAGCTGGACAAGGATGGATGGAAGAATCTCAACACCGTTTTTGAAGAAGTAAAATTTGGCTAAGGAAATATTTGTTGTGGTGCTCATGGGTGTATCCCATGGTGCCAATCTTTGAAAAGAAAACTCTTTTTCAAAAGTGTTAGGGAAAAACTTGCTTTCTGCAAATAGCCTAAACTCCACCAAGCCAGATATGCATGTAGTTTAGACTTTCCATTTTATATCCACCATAGTGTCATTTGCAAGTACATTGTTTGTACTGAATCTCCTTCGGGGGCTGCATATTCCAACGTGCAGGAAATTCTGAGGATGAAGTTTGATCAAGTGCTTGGACTCGAGTCTACACCCAACATGTAATGCATGTGGCGCATGGTTGAAGATGGAGGCTCATTGCTATCTTTATTTCTGCTGTTTAGAAACTCTGAGTTTTGCTAGTCTTTCAAGACTATGCACTTTGTAATAAAGCTATAATTGGCTATTCTGGATACTTTGTAATAATTTTTGATACTTCTGCAATGATACTTTACATTTTGTTCTGTGGTGCTAGCATTGATCCAGGGACTAGCACTTAACACAGTAGTTCTTACATTATTAAATGTGAGGACGCAACATGCATCTGGCAATGACGATGCTCCAAGTGACAGATGTTCTTGTCGTGCATCGCTCGAAACAGTCGGGGTGTGTGCTCCAGGAGGCTGCACTCGATGTAGGCGTCCAGTAGCGGCGGGCTCGGCACGGAGAATAAGAGCCTCCTGACCTCCGTGGCATGGACCGACTTGTAACATATGGCCTCATCAATCTTCTTGCATAGGTGCAGCAGCACCACCAGCATCGTCTCGTGGAAACCGACATCGTCTCGTCGACACCTTCAGAAAGGATGGACAGTTGGGTAGCCCCAGTTCCTTAGCACAAGCGACCGACGTGCATGAGCCCTAAGAGCATGCTATTCCAGGACACCACGTTATTCCACGTGATCATCTCGAACACCTTCCTCGTGGACTGCAGGTCGAGGCACTTGGCATATATGTCTACAAGGAAGTTAGTGACAAAGCGGGTTGCAGGTCATGGCATGGAGTGAGACTTCTAGGGCCAGGTGGTCAAGCAAGGGGCACGCAGGGAGGGCGACCCCATCTAGCTCCACAATGCCAGCGAGCATCTCAGGTAAAGTAGGCCTAGGTGGAAGAGCCCTAGCCAGGCAGGCCCTGATCATGGACGCCTAGGACAGAATGTCTCAGACAGGCATTTCGGCTAATAGCTTGGACGCGACGAGCTAGGAATTGAGGATTGCCAGGATTCTGCCCATACTAATCTAGGTCATCTTGATAAGCCATGCGTGCACCACTGTAGTGTTATCAGAAGACGATGTGCGGCGGAGGAGGAAGAGGAGGGTGGCGAGGTTGGGCCAGAAGAATGGGTACCGGCGCGAAGCAGACGCAGAACAAGGTCGGCATGGGCGGGAGGTGGGTGACGAGGGCGTTTTAGGTGACATCGTCAGCAGAGGTGCAGGGGCCATAGAGGTGGCGAGGGTCGAGGTCCTAGGACAATGTCCAAGCGGGCGGCACGGAGGTAGCAGGTGAGGAGGGAATTGGAGGCGCTAGTAGAGACAGGGCGCTTGTAGTCTAGGCATCGGCGTGGAGCTTCTAGGTGGGGTAGAGCGATGCCGGAGGCCTTGGATCGAGACCACGGATGCGGTGATGCAGTGATGGTTGGAGGATCAAGGCATCAGGGGGTCCAGGTGGGAAGCAGTTCTGAGGATCGTAACTAGCTGCTATGAGACGTCCCTCGCAGCCACGCGTCGAGCGTGCCCACGCGGTGACCAAAAGATCCGAAGGGGGAACCCAGTGGCCGACAGACAGGCACGAGCTAAGGACGTAGGAGATGCAAATAATTCGTTCCCCATTAGAGTTTGGAGTGATATGTGTTCCAGAAAGAAAAACATAAGGGTTAACAGATGTTTCTAGGAATTTAGCTCCAAATGGAAAAATAGAGTAAAATACTACTACCTCTGGTCCAAAAATATTGTCTTGGGAACAATACTCAGTTGGTACAAATTTCTATACAGCTCACCAGAGTCTTTACATATCGAAGGGATTAAGAAACTTCTCAGGCCATTGATGGCCGATCAAGCCCATGTGAAACCACATAGAATTGTCCACCTTGTAGACATACTACTTGCACAATAGTGTTTCTGAACTTTAGGTGTGACCTTAGATGTGGAGACCCAGCACACCACTACATGTGTAGTGCGCAAGTCGATGACATAATACTCACAGAAGGACTTATCCGTGAATATTACATCCCTCAGAGTAGTAAAACAGAAACACAGCGGGCCCAGGCAAAACTATAGGATACAAACTTCATTACAAAATCTTGAGAATCTCTTTGATGAATCAAGAATATCTCATACAAATGTACATCAGAAGAAGCAATTCGAAGATCCAAGCTGGAGATTTACTCTAGCTCAGAACTTAATCTAGTACGGCTGATGTCAGCCCTAATATATGGCTTATAACAGCTAAGTCCAAGTATGGCCTTCACCTACACCTTGATAGCTTCTCCTCCACCAGCGTTGTTGATGACGAAGCTTTACTGACTAAGTAGAATAAGACTCCACCTAGCTTCATGAGGTAGAGATGGCTTCACAATGACGACTTCCATAGGCTTCAACTCTAAGCAGGGGGTCAAACGGGAGCGAATGAGTAATGAGAGTTACTCGGCAAGTTCATGATATATAGAGGGTAGTTTGATGCACTAACTACAGCTTCAGACTTGAAAGAGTCCTAAGCTAATGCAAGGTTTTGTAAAACTTTCTTCAAGAGGTTGCTTTTAATTCTGAAAACTATGCCCGCCAGACCATCACAGGAGCTAGAACTTCATGGAGTTGCCTTTCCTGTAGCGTTCGCTGTCAAACCAAAATACCCAATAAGCATAAGCATTAGCTCTCCCTGAAAAGGAGGTGATCCAGCCGCACCTTCTAGTACGGCTACCTTGTTACGACTTCACTCCAGTCGCAAGCCTAGCCTTAGGCATCCCCCTCCTTACGGTTAAGGGTAATGACTTCAAACATGGCCATCTCCTATAGTGTGACGGGCGGTGTGTACAAGGCCCGGGAACGGATTCACCGGTTCCTTCCCGGAACAGGGGGTAACATGCCACATCCTTTTACACTCTGTAGAGGTGTGTTACTTTACCCATGGACAACCAAGACAATGTTGCACAACCAGGCTCGAGATCCTGACCACTCCCACTCAGGTGTGGGGCCCGGTTGTTGGTCCAAGCCAAACCGTGCTTCTCCGCGCAACGCATGCCCACCCATTTCCGCCAGCAGGTTGAACGCCTGATTCCACCCCTCACGATGGAGATCTACGCGCCCCTGGCAGACACTCATAGACCCCAGAGTCTGTGGGACGTAAGGGCTCCCACCCATGTGCATGTAGTCCCGCAGAACCTACAGCGTACGTCTCTGGCAGCCCATTGACATGCGAACGAGAAAAGTATCACAGATGACTTACTCCCCCCATAGAAGACCCATGGTTAACGCGGTATTTACGGCGCACCGAGTTCTGACGGCAGTTGTGGTTAATTCCTAGGTAATGCATGCCCATGCAAATGGAACCTTCCTTTGACCTATTCATCTTACCATGGTCCCATCCGCCCACCAGACAGAACACTACCACTCGGGTAGTCATTCAATTAGTCATATTATTATAAAAAAATAGGATCATGCGTTCTTTTGAGAGTAGGTGATAATACGATAGGGTTTTTGCAATTAGTTTGTTATGAAGTACTGCAAAGGATATGAGCAAGTGATGAACTTGCCTGAGATTGAAATAACCATAATAAACCATGTCTTCGGGGTTCGAGGGTCTCGTAGAAAATCCTGACATCTGAAAGATAGCAAAGTAGTCCTGGTAAGGACTACAGAAAACAATGGCAAGATGATACATGCATAATAATGACATGCATCTTGAAATATCCTGAAAAAATAACCCCAGCTTACAAGTGTAAGCCACGTTTGATATGATAACACAATCACATATGTTTTAGGTGAATTGTTTCATTACTTGAGGTGATGTGGTTATTACTTCTTTTAGAGTTACATGTGTTTCACTTTTCCTTGGCAAACAATTGTTATTATGTTTAAGTAGAAGTGTTATTGTTTGGTTGGGTAATAAGACAATGACACATGGAAATCAACTGTTGAAAAGATAACAATCACATTTTATCTTGTATTCAAAAAAGGATAGAGCTTATGACAAAGGGTTTAGTTGAAAATGAGGAACTAATACAACTAACTCTATCATCACAATACTTGCTAATGACTTGTGATGATAGGTTTTGTAGGTGTGAAAACATGAGAGTTTTATCAATAAGGAAAATAATGAGGTGATCGTCATCTCTCGTTTTTAATAGACATTTATAGACTTTCAGTATAATTATAAAAGAAAGTTTATAAGTTAAGTAAAATGTTTTAAAATTGACATATTTGAGTTGGAAATGTTGTTCTCTTTAAGTTGGTATATCAATTGATGTTTTCTGAAAATATTTGGATAAGTTATTATTTTATTAATTTTAAATAAATTAAATGACTAGGCAAAACATTGCCCACATGAAAACTTGGTCAAATGACCATGAGAACATCATAGATGAGTTGCATTAGTCATTTGGAGCATTTTGGTATATCACTTGTATTTTTTCTGGTTTTATGAATTATTTATTATTTTTCTCAATTTTAAATGATTTATTTTAATTAAAGAAAATATTAAATTTTAAAATTTATCAAATATTTTTGAAAAGTTGATATTCATTTAGATTATATTTTTATAATAAATTTGGTATATTAGTTATATTTTTCTGACTAAAGAATTAAAGTTATTGATTTATTTAGTTTAATTATTTTCTTTTATTATTTGAATTGACAGGTGGGACCCACCTGTCATATACGATTTAATAAAAGGAAAAATAGAAGGATAATGCTCCTGACGTCATGCTGACGTCAGGGTGACATCACCACAGGAGGGGATTTCTCCTGTTGAACTGCAATTCGACAATTAAGCTCGAATTGGTGCCATTGGTTGCTTGCATTAGGTAGAAGGGATGGCAGGGAGTCTGTGGGTGGCAGCGCTTGACCAAATGGTCGCCGGAGATAGTCGGCGGCGAGCAAAACATGGTGGCGGCGACAGTGGTTCGGCGACAAGGGGCTAGGATGCACGTGGAAGCGAACCGAGGAAACAACGGTGCTCACCAGAGCTAGGGGAGGACGACGGAGTGGCCGAGGAGGCTCGAGGAAGTCTGAATCGATGGCGGCGTCGAAAATTGGCCGGCGGCCGTGGTTGAGGAAGACGGCACGATTCTCGGGCTTCTTCCATCCCCACCCATGTGCAGACTCGATTCGGTGGAGCGGACGACGAGGGACTCAGTGGTGGTCTCCGTTCTTCCCGGGGTGACCGGGAACGACGGCGCTCGGCGGCGGCCGTGGGTAGCTAGGGTTAGGGTTGCGGTTCGAGTTCGTCAAGAGAGAGAGAGACAGCGGGGCGATGAGTGAGAGTGAGGAGGAGGTTCACGACACCCTCCTCTCCCTTATCCGCGTAGGGGAAAGCCAGCAGGAGGTGACACCGCGTCGATGACGTGATTTGCGCCGCCACTACCTTCTGGCCGGAGTTGGGAGAGAAAGAAATGAAAAACCAACTTGCGATAACCCCTGAAATTTCCAATATTTGCATAGAGGTCCTTCTGCCTTACAAACTGAGAAGAAATTAATGTTTATAGGGCCCTTTTATGAACAGAAAAATTATTAAAAATCAGTTTTGAAATCCTTATCAAATTCTCCACCTCACCATATTTTGTTTTGGTGGATTTGAAGAATATTTGTATTTTTTATTTAGGGTGCTAGATTAAGTGATTTTGTTGTTTTCTCCTATTTTAATTTATTTAATAGCTTTAAAATTATGCTAAAGCATATTTAATAAAAGTACACACTCCAAACTTGTGGATACCAAGGTGGTGTATCATAATTGGACAATTTTAGGTATAATCCCTTATAGAAAATAGTTTGGTAACACTGGTGAGTAATGTTTTTATCTGTTATGGAAAATTCACCAATTATGAAATATCACTCCAAGTCATACCAGATAATTTTTAATTGGTGAAGGGACTTGTTTTATTTTAGGTGGTTTTGTTCTTTTCATAACTAAGGTTCTTATCAAGTCTGGTGGACATTTCTTTATGTTGGGGTGCAAGCCATATTTGTTATTTTATGCACTTAATCATGTGGAAAACAAGAGTGGCTTTGAAATCTTATTTACTTGTTTTCCACCGAAGTTCCAATATGGATGTTATCAGTGTTGGTTTAAGAACATGTAATCATTTACATGGTTATCTTACAGATGAATCTTTGTTGTTATCTATTAGTCTTGTGTATGAAAAGGATTTGGAAAACAAGCTATTAAGCTTGTTTTCATCTACCTCCACATATCAAGAACATGTGGATGCAATGGTTGATTATTATTTTATACTTGACAATTGTTTCCATTAAAGATATTATTATGAATTCCTCATCTCTGATGAGCTTAACAAAGAACAGGAATTATAAGTTCTCTAATAATACTTAATGATTTCCTAGATAATTTCTTATGATCCCTTACTGAAGCAGTGTTGCTTCTTGTGGTCTTCTGTTGCTTGATGGTCGTCTCTCTAGTTGTCACTAGTATTCTGTTATTGATGAGGACATCCCTAACACATTTGTTATTCCTCCTATTGATGATGATGTTGCTGTTCATGAGAAGCATGATGAAGTTAGAATTGGTCCAATGACAAGATCAAGAACTAAACTATTAGAACAGCAGGTGAACTCACTCCTTTTAAATTATGATGTTTGTTCTCATGAGAATTTTATACTACCTAAATCCCTACACTTATGTATGATTCAGGTTATTGATAACACAAACATCATGGGAGGCCAGGAGCATGGAATCATGGAGCAAGGCATTGGAGAATTCATGGGAGAAGATGATCATGCAAGTTCCAGGGAGAAGGAGGAGGCAGAATAATTGTTTTGTGTTCTCTCCAAACATAAGAGGCTGTCTATGGTTGGGAGAGAAGTCCATGCGCCCCAGGATGGTTCCCTCCAAACATAAGAGGCTGTCTATGGTTAGGAGAGAGTCCCACCCTAGTCTAATAAGGCCCTGTGTGGCTGGTTTGGCCGCACCCCCTTGTGGGTCGGTTTGTACCCCTTAAGTCTGAGTCCAAACTTGTTTGGTTCGAGTCCTAGTTGGTTTAGGTCAGGTGCTTGCGCATCCAAGGTGTGGCCGCACCCCCTAGCCCTCATATATACCTCTTCACCTGCGTGTGAGAGGTTAGACTACCTTTATTCATAAACCCTAGACTCCATTGTTGATTGCTTGAAGCATTCATCAGGAATTGATATTGCAAGTTTTGCGTGTTATCTGCTATTCCACTGGGAATTAGTTGATACAGGACCACTAGTAGTCAGTGGCTGCTCGTGCAAGTGTGTGGATTTACGAATATCCAAGGGATTGGTTGCTGCTGCAATTGGCATCAGGAATTAGCCGGAGAGTTCGTGGAGAGACACAAGTTATCAGATCCTAGTTATCGTGTGAGTTCATCGAGAAGATCGGGCAACCCCCTTATCATCTTGGTATCAGATTTACAGGTTAACTCGGTGAGCTATCGTGTTCTTGTAGATTAGTTGTTTTCATTACCTATCCACCGAAAAACAGCCACAAAAAACAGGAGTAGTTGTTGCCTAGCCGTAGATCATCACCAATTCCATCTTCTAGTTGCTGTTTTGTGTTTGATCTTGCGTTTCTTTTCTCTTTTTGTGTCTTGTTCTAGTCGGTCTAGGTTTAGGGTTCTTGGTGTTCTTGTTGTCATCCGTGGTGTCCACGCAAATCCCCTCCAAAAACCCCACCCGATCCGTGTTTTCGTCCAAATCCCACTCGGATTCGTTTTCCTGCCGCGGCACGGAAACGGCCGGAATCGCTGCCGCCACCAGCTCCTTACCGCACTCGGAATCGGGCCGTAACGCCCTTACCAATTCGCCCCCGAGCACCGCATCGCGCTTACCACATCCGCGCACCGCGCGCTGCCGCGGCACGGAATCGGCGATTTCTCTGCCGCGGGCGAAAACGCTGCCGCGCGCCCACGCCACCCTCGCGCGAAACCACAGCCAGGCTCTGCCCTGGTGCGCGCGCGCGGACTGCTGCCGTACGGCACAGTTTTGCAGCGTTTTGCTGCCGCGGCAGGCTGCCGTGGGCAGAAAACTGCCCCTTTTCCTGCCGTGAGTTCTAGTACCTCTAGTCCTTCTTTTCTTTTTAGTTTTCTTCTACAATTTCCTTAGGTTTTCGTTTCTTATCTTTGTGAACCATAGCTACGGCCTATCTAAAGCAATTATTAGGTACCTTTCCCACAAAGAATAGCTACTTATTTGCTCATTCCAGGCTGCTCATCACCACATACTTTGTGTCACATTGATAATTGTGTGCTTACTTTTGCTCCTAGTTATTTTTGGCCAGTTATAACAGTACAAAAAAAAATAGAAAAACAGAAAAGAGAAAAAGAGAAAAACAGAATTGTGAAAAGAGAAAAAGGCCTAGTGATCTATTGCTATATTGTTCTTGGAGCTGTCTCACACTACTATATTGACATTTTTCCATTGATCAATCTTGTGCCTGTGATAAATTGGAGCATAGCTATTGTCTTTCCAGAGCATTGCAATATTTCAATCCATATAATTGCATTGCCACAATTGTCTCCACTTTGGTGTGTGTTTTCCTAGGTGCTATTTTTCAGTCATCACAAACAGCAAATAGGACTTGTTATTGGTGTTGTTAGGTATCCATACCAAGCCCCACTATATATCCTGCTTTGCCTTGTGTTAGCTAAAATCCCTGGGTATTCTTTTATTCACACCAAGCCATAGTACTACTGTTTGCTTGTGGTAAGTATTGCTATTCACTTTGGAACAGTAAGTTAACCTCATTGCTTTGCTGTTTTGAGTGAGTTGTGAGAGCACACCACATACTATATTTTTGTTTTCACTAACACATTAATCCATGGACAATTCCTCTTTGGCTAGTAATGTGCAGGTGGACAAGAATGCTGGGAAACCTACTGAGGCTGCTGCTAAGAAGACTATGGATGATCCTCTTACTTGGGGAGATCTCTCCAAATTTAGATATATGATCAGCTCAAGAATTGATACAAAACTTGATGAATATGATGAAGTGGTAGCCACCCGAATGGATAAAAAGCTTGATGCCTATGATGAGAATTTGAGGAGGGATTTACAGCAAATGGATATTAAAATTGAGAAAGCTGCTTCTCAAGAATCTGTTGATATTATGCAAGAATCTCTCACCAATTTGACTAGGCAAATCACACAATTGACTACTCAATTAGAGCACAGAGATCATGATGATTGGGAACCAGGCCGAGTGCAAGCTTATCATGGCCGTGGTGATTTTCATGCTAGAAGAGTACAAGCTCCAAATAATAATAGAGAAGATGATGGGTTGGGCAAGCCCAAATTTTCTATTCCTCCTTTCTCTTTTGATCATGATGATGTTGAGGAATATTTGATGTGGGAGCTGAAAATTGAGAAGCTCTGGAGATTGCATGAGTACACTGAGGATAGGAAGATTAAATTGGCTTCTTCTAGTTTTGATGGCTATGCTTTATTGTGGTGGGATAATATTACCAAACTGAGGGCAGAAAATGGTGATCCTGAAGTGATTACTTGGGCTACTATGAAGCAACTCATGAGGAACAGATTTGTGCCCAAGAATTATGTGAGAACATTATATGATAAATTGCAGCAATTGAAGCAAGGTACATTATCTGTTGATGCTTATTATAGAGAGATGGAGTTGATTCTTCAAAGGGCTAAAGTGAGAGAAGAACCAGAACATACTATGCAACGTTTTCTCTCAGGTTTGCAATTTAAAATCAGAAGCATTGTGAGGCACCTCCAATATAATGATATGAATGAATTGCTTGATCATGCTAAGGAGGCAGAATCACAGTTAGCTGAAGAGGCAAAATTGAGTGCTAGAAGGCTGTTTTCACCTCGAAATAGTAATTTTTCTTCTCCATCATCACAGCCAGCACCTAGCCGTGGGGTTTCTACACCCAAGGCCGAGAGCACACCCTCCACCTCTAGGAGGCAAGTGCAACCAGCAGCAAGTGCTAGTGGATCCACTTCTTCCACAGCTAGAAATAGAGATATGTCTTGCCATACTTGTGGTGGAAAAGGCCACTTTAAGAGGGAATGCCCAAATAAAAAGATCATGGTTATTAATGCAGAAAATGAGTATGAAACTGGAGATGATGCTGATCCTGATGAGGAGGATGATTGTGATGAGCAAGGAGGTCCATTGGATGCTTATGCTACACATTACCCAACTATTGTTTGCTCCCAAAAAGCTGCTGCTTTGAGTGTTATTCCTTCTCCAGAAAATCAGAGGTGCAACCTTTTCCAAACCAAGGCAATTGTAGGTCCTAAAATGGCTTGCAAAGTTATTATTGATGGAGGGAGTTGCAGAAATCTTGCTAGTAAAGACCTATGTGCAAAGCTGAAATTGAAATATATTCCACACCCTCATCCTTATTATATACAGTGGCTGAGTGATAAAGGAGAGATGAAGGTGAGCTACATGGTGAGAGTTGAGTTTCAGATTGGGCCTTATACTGACACCACTGAATGTGATGTTGTGCCTATGTCTGTTTGTCACATGTTGCTTGGAAGACCATGGCAGTTTGACAGGAATGTTACACATAATGGGAGAGCAAACACCTACCAGTTGAATTGGCATGGGAAGGATATTATTTTGAGACCTATGACACCACAGCAAATTGTAAATGAGTCTCGTCAAAAAACTGAAGTGAATTTAGAAACTGAGAGTGAGAGAGAAAAACAAGAGAGTACTCCTTTTATGAGTGACAAAAATAAGATGAGTGGTAAAAATAAAAGTGAGGGAGTGAACCTATTATGTATGCTAGCCACCAAAGAGGATTTGAGAGAGTTTGGAGAGGACCCTACTATGCTTCCTATAGTGCTCATGCACAAGGGAGAAATTTTGGTTTCTTCTGACATGACCCCTATTCCTCTTGGTGTTTCTCATGTGTTGCAGGATTTTGATGATGTTTTTCCAGAAGAGGTACCAGCAGGGCTGCCACCATTGCGTGGCATTGAGCATCAGATTGATTTAATCCCTGGAGCAACATTGCCAAACCGAGCCCCTTACAGGACTAATCCCCAAGAAACCAAGGAAATTCAGAAACAAGTGCAGGAGCTACTCGACAAAGGTTATATTCGTATTAGCTTATCTCCATGTGCTGTTCCTGTTATTTTAGTGCCTAAGAAAGATGGTACTTGGCGCATGTGTGTTGATTGTAGAGCCATTAACAACATCACTATTCGTTATCGTCATCCTATACCTCGTTTGGAGGACATGTTAGATGAATTAAGTGGTGCTGCTGTGTTCTCTAAAATTGATTTGCGTAGTGGTTACCATCAAATTAGAATGAAAGAAGGGGATGAATGGAAAACTGCTTTCAAAACAAAATTTGGTTTATATGAATGGTTAGTGATGCCTTTTGTTTTAACTAATGCACCTAGTACTTTCATGAGACTTATGAACCATGTTTTGAGAGAGTTCATTGGAAAATTTGTGGTAGTTTATTTTGATGATATTCTCATATATAGCCACAATGAAACTGAGCATGTTGATCACATTAGACAAGTCTTGCATGTTTTAAGAGCAAATCAATTATATGGTAATCTTGCTAAATGTTCTTTTTGCAAAGACAAGGTCATTTTTCTGGGATATGTTGTATCTAAACATGGTATTGAAGTTGATGAATCTAAAATTGAAGCTATTAAGAATTGGCCTATTCCAACTAATGTTAGTCAAGTGAGAAGTTTTAATGGATTGGCTGGTTTCTATAGAAGATTTGTCAAGGATTTTAGTACTCTTGCTGCACCTTTAAATGATTTAACTAAGAAGGGTGTTGATTTTACATGGGGGGTTGAACAAGATATTGCTTTTGATGAGATTAAGAACAAATTGATTTCGGCCCCATTGTTAATATTGCCTAATTTCAACAAACAATTCGAAATTGAGTGTGATGCAAGTGGTATTGGTATTGGTGGTGTGCTTATGCAAGAAAATAAACCTGTTGCTTATTTTTCTGAGAAATTGCATGGTGCCCAATTGAACTATTCTGTTTATGATAAAGAATTGTATGCACTTGTTAGAGTTCTTGAGGTTTGGAAACATTATTTGTGGCCAAAAGAATTTATCATACATTCTGATCATGAAGCTTTGAGATTTTTAAAGAGCCAATCTAGCCTTAATAAAAGACATGCTAAGTGGGTTGAATTCATTGAGTCATTCCCATATATAATTAAATATAAGAAAGGCAACGATAATGTTGTTGCTGATGCTCTCTCTAGGAAAAGTATGCTATTAACTCAATTGGATGTGAAAGTTCCTGGTTTGGAGAGTGTTAAAGATTTGTATGCTCAAGATAATGATTTTAAACATGCATATGCAAATTGTACTAATGTGAAAGCATGGGATAAATTTCATTTGCATGATGGATATTTGTTTAGAGCTAACAAATTATGTGTGCCCGAGTCGTCCTTGCGTTTGTTATTGTTGCAGGAATCACACAGTGGTGGTTTAATGGGACACTTTGGGAGGGAGAAAACATTGATGATGTTGGCTGATCACTTCTATTGGCCACGTATGAGAAGAGATGTTGAGAGGTTTGTGAGACGTTGCATCACATGCAACAAGGCTAAGTCAAAACTGAAACCTCATGGTTTATATACTCCTCTTCCTGCACCCACTACACCTTGGCAAGACATTAGTATGGATTTTGTGTTAGGATTGCCTAGGACTAAAAGAGGACATGATTCAATATTTGTGGTAGTTGATAGATTCTCTAAAATGTCACACTTTATTGCATGCCACAAGAGCGACGATGCGTCGCATGTTGCTAATCTGTTTTTCAGGGACATAGTGAGATTACATGGAGTACCCAAGACTATTGTTTCTGATCGTGATGTCAAGTTCATGAGCTATTTCTGGAAGACACTTTGGGGGAAGCTGGGAACAAAGCTGTTGTTTTCCACTACTTGTCACCCCCAAACTGATGGACAAACGGAGGTGGTGAATCGCACATTATCCACATTGCTGCGAGCCATGATTAAAAAGAACCTGAGGGAGTGGGAGGAGTGTTTGCCGCATGTTGAGTTTGCATACAACAGGGCTGTGCATTCTACCACTCAGCTATGCCCGTTTGAGGTGGTGTATGGTTTCAAACCCATAACACCGCTTGATTTATTGCCACTTCCTGTGCATGAGAGAGTTAATATGGAGGCTTCCAAACGAGCTGATTATGTTAAGAAGATCCATGAGAAGACTAAAGAAGCAATTGAGAAGACAGGAAGACATGTAGCTGAGAAGAGAAACAAGAAGAGGAAGGAGGTACTTTTTCAGCCCGGGGATTTGGTGTGGGTTCATTTTCGCAAGGATAGGTTTCCCCAATTGCGCAAGTCCAAGTTGATGCCCCGTGGTGCTGGTCCTTATAAAGTGCTTCACAAGATTAATGATAATGCATACACAATTGATCTTCCTGGTGATGAGTTTGGTGTGAGTCATTCGTTCAATGTGGCTGATCTTTCACCATACCATGGAGATGACCTTGATGCGTCGAGGTCGACGCCTTTTCAAGGGGGGGAGGATGATGAGGACATCCCTAACACATTTGTTATTCCTCCTATTGATGATGATGTTGCTGTTCATGAGAAGCATGATGAAGTTAGAATTGGTCCAATGACAAGATCAAGAACTAAACTATTAGAACAGCAGGTGAACTCACTCCTTTTAAATTATGATGTTTGTTCTCATGAGAATTTTATACTACCTAAATCCCTACACTTATGTATGATTCAGGTTATTGATAACACAAACATCATGGGAGGCCAGGAGCATGGAATCATGGAGCAAGGCATTGGAGAATTCATGGGAGAAGATGATCATGCAAGTTCCAGGGAGAAGGAGGAGGCAGAATAATTGTTTTGTGTTCTCTCCAAACATAAGAGGCTGTCTATGGTTGGGAGAGAAGTCCATGCGCCCCAGGATGGTTCCCTCCAAACATAAGAGGCTGTCTATGGTTAGGAGAGAGTCCCACCCTAGTCTAATAAGGCCCTGTGTGGCTGGTTTGGCCGCACCCCCTTGTGGGTCGGTTTGTACCCCTTAAGTCTGAGTCTAAACTTGTTTGGTTCGAGTCCTAGTTGGTTTAGGTCAGGTGCTTGCGCATCCAAGGTGTGGCCGCACCCCCTAGCCCTCATATATACCTCTTCACCTGCGTGTGAGAGGTTAGACTACCTTTATTCATAAACCCCAGACTCCATTGTTGATTGCTTGAAGCATTCATCAGGAATTGATATTGCAAGTTTTGCGTGTTATCTGCTATTCCACTGGGAATTAGTTGATACAGGACCACTAGTAGTCAGTGGCTGCTCGTGCAAGTGTGTGGATTTACGAATATCCAAGGGATTGGTTGCTGCTGCAATTGGCATCAGGAATTAGCCGGAGAGTTCGTGGAGAGACACAAGTTATCAGATCCTAGTTATCGTGTGAGTTCATCGAGAAGATCGGGCAACCCCCTTATCAGTTATCACCTTTTTCCATTGCAGGTAGGTTCCTCTCTTGGTTTCTAACTTCAATTATCTCACCCTTGTGGTGAAAACAACCAGTTGTTCCAAGCAAAGATTTTACTTAGAAGATTATAAAAGAATGTATAGTTATTTTATAACATCAAGTTGCCATTTGCATATAGGAAGAATTTGTTTACAAGTGGCCAGACTTGCCTCCAAATTACTACTCATATACAATAGGCTGAGATGTACCAAGTTATTTCATCTTCTATTTGTTTGTGTAAGACACTCAAGTGTTTGGGTATACAAAAGTGATCTGTTAACAAGGTCTAGAAACTTGTTACCAAACTACTTCTATATAACACTAACATTGGAGTATCACACTGTTTCAAGAGTGTTAATAAGATCAGATCAATATATAAGAGTTTCCAAATACTCTTATGATAGATTGGAATAACACTTCTAGAACACTCAAGATAATCTTCTTGAAGGTCTTCATGTGGTGGTTCCTCCTTTCTTGTGGTTTCTTCTCTTGAAGAATGATTCAGAGAAGATGGAAAAACAGGATAATCTAGACAAAGTAACAAGATCTTGATTTAAGAGTTAGTTCATGCTTCTATTATCCTTCCATATGCTATCTTATACAAGTGAACATATGTAAAAGTTGTTATTTGTTCTCCCAGGTGTCATGATCTGCTTTATATTCATCACTTTATTGACTTTGTTATTTCTAATGCAGATATAGAGATTTGAGAATATCATATGTAATGATCAAGGTTTATCAGTAGTTGAAGAAGATTTATTTCTTCTTGTTGATACTTCTTTTATGATTGATGAGATATGTACATATTCGATAAATATGTTAATTCAATTATTATATCATTTTCCACTTGTGGGTTTTGAGTTAGCCTCTCTATGTATTACTTGTGTTCTGTTGAAACTTTGTTCTTCACTTGTGATGGTTCACCTTATAGTTATGAGATGATTTGGAGAGATGTTGTGGAAATGAACTGATAACTTAGGGAGTTGTTGTTATATAAAAGATCACATCTCTGTTGATGAGATGGTTCAATTATGCATCACACATTGGTGGAAGTATGATTATCACTTATGTGATTTGGATACTCACCCCCCTTTGGTTGTAATTACCTAATGAATTATCCCAAGTCACTTATAGACTTGTGGTTAAGGTTGTTGATAGTTTGTTTTTGATCATAACCAATTATGGTTTGTCTTATCAAGTGATTTGGTTTCTTAAGATACTTGTTATAAAGATCATTCCAAATGTACTCCTCACTAGAAGAACTAGACCTATTTCATCATGTCAAGTGAAACTTTGGTCACTTTGCTTTGTTTGAACTTTCACGCCAAAATTTGCCGTACTTTTGGATGCATGCTTTGCAAATGCACATATTAAATTTAGATCATTATAACTTCCCAAACAATGGAATGTTACATTAGACATGTGTAGTTCTCTTAATAAAATGGATGAGCTCGTAACAAAGGTGGTACAAGTTAGTAAGCAGGTGTAAGGCATGCAAACCTAACAACCCCACCTACCTTTCTACGAGCACTTACGTTCATCCTCCGTTTGGTTGTAATTTGACTTGTAATGCCTCATGGATGCATGCACGAGTGAAATTTTACAAATATGACCATTTTCTAAAATTCAACACCAAGTAAACCTAAATTTAAAATATTTTACGATCTACCCTTTTTAAGGATACGTTCTGAAAGACGTATTGGTTTCATAGAAGAAGGGTCAAGCAGCCAGATTACAATGCACCTGGCACACACGCAATGAACTCCACCCACCCAGAAACAAAAGGAATTACTCGCCAACCCTCCATCTCTCCACTATACTTAGGCTACCTATAAACAACCTAGGCGATGTCCAGAGCTCCGCCTCTGTCTCCACCATATGGACCACCCTACTCAAGGAAGGCTGGTGTCCATCGAAGACAATCTCATAATGATGACACTAGCAGGTCAACGTGATGGCGCCCACATGTCCCTCAGATCGACCCCTGGTCTCACTATAGCTGACAAACCACTAGCAAACGTATCAGTTGGTGTAGGGATCCAATCCGCTAGCCCCATCTTCCAAAGAAGACGGTTCAGACCTCACTAGATAGCATGAAACCGACCAGAAGGTGATCCATACTCTCCCCATGTTGGTCACAAAAGGGGCATGCAGCCGGGTGGGGCAGCCCTCTGCGACTCAGCCGATCCGCTATCCAACATCAGTTTCTCGGTGCCAGCCATAGGAAAACCTTGCATTTATTTTGTGCCCTAGATTTCCACACTTGTTGAAAGCCCCCAGCCTTGTCGATACCTCAAACAATGCTCGGTAAGCTGAGCGACCGAATACTATAATCCTATTGGTCTACGTAGAAAAATTTAAAAAATTTCGTCCTACATAGCACACAAGATCTACTATGCAGGTAAAGACATGGATACATCTAATTCATTACCGACACAAAGTGTGGAAGTAGTGTCGATAACAATGTCGGTGATGCTGATGAGGAGTCCCACGGCTAAGCCTAGCGGTGGGACTGTTGCCGATTCCCCATATCCCACCATATGGATCCAGTAGAGTGAGTGTATCACGTGTTACCCCTATAAGAACTTGCATACATACGTCCTTCAAAATCCTGCAGCGCTTCGCCGTCCAGGACTAGGCACCGCAGGTTTGCAATTGAGGTGGAGAAGTCCCAACACATGGGAAAGAGAGGGCGACAGATTATGGCTAGGTCTAATCGAGAGAGATAGTCGTTATATCCAAATTAGAAGAGGCCATAAACAAATTAGAGGGTCTCTAATCATAAGTTCTAATTCAATTATAGAAGTCCTAATAAGACCCTCTAATCCAATTAAAGAGGCTCTAATTTAATTAGAGGAACTCTAATCCCGATGGAGGGGTGGGTTTATATAGTGGGACAAGGGAGGGCACCTGCCATCGGGAGGAGGTTGGTTTTCTCTCCTCTCCCTTGGTCGCACCAATCTTCCTAGAGGATTTCGGATTGGACTCAAATATGGAGTCCAATCCCCCTCCTCCTTTTTTTCTTTTTTCCAACTTTTTCAGCTCATTTATTTCTCAAACTAGAAAATACCCCGCGCGTTGCTGCGGAATTTGTAGTACTCAATGTTTTGTGATTAAATTTCATGACATTCAATGAAGTGAAAGTTTTTTTTGAAATGGGAGCCTAGCCCCAGCCTCTGCATCGTGAGGATGCACACAGCTGATGCTTTTATATTAAGAATTGTATCAAAATCATAAAAAGACTCATTGAATCCTTCTAGTGTGCAGCCAGCCACCCTAGCTGTAGATAGCCTGAACGACCGCCATCAAGCGATTGCATCCAGAATCCATAAGATCCCGCTGCTCCAGCGGAAGAAGGAAGGACCACATATGAATCCAGTATGTGGCCTGGTGGGTAACCTGTAAAAAGTGAGCACCTCTAGATTTGTTAAAAACCATGTCGTTCCTAGAATTCCAAAGCGCCCATACAAAAGCACAAGTTCCAATTTGAATTCGAGCTTTAGATTTTTTTATCAATGCCCTGTAGCCAATTACCAAACATGTGATCAATACTAACTGGTTGAGCTATGCTAAACGTAAAGTGAAGCAACCTCCAAATATGTTTAGCAAAACTACAATGTATAAATAAGTGATCCACTGATTCATCACTATCACAAAACATACATTTTTTTGACCCAACCCAGTTTCTCTTAATTAGATTATCCTTAGCTAGAATCACTTTGCGCTGCAAAAACCACATGAACACTTTTATTTTTAGTGGAACCTTCAATTTCCACAAGTATTTATGCAGAAAAGGAGTATTACCATGCATATAATCCAGATACATGGATTTAACCGAAAATTGGCCAGAAATGGAAAGACCCCAAACAAAGTTATCATTATCATTATTTAGATGAATTTCCATCAGACTACGCACCAAACGCAGTCACGCAACCCACCTCTCTCCAACCAAGTTTCTATGAAATTGAATATCTAGAGGAGTATGTGATAACACATCTGGTACCAGCACGTTCTTACTCCTCACAATGTTATAGAGCCCAGGGTATTGAGTAGCCAACGGAGCATTCCCTAACCAAGTATCTTCCCAAAAACGAGTTGATAGTCCATTACATGTCTTAAATAACCCTCTTTGGAAGAAATCTTTTTTAACGGACATAAGCCCCTTCCAAAAAGGAGAGTCTATGGGTTTTACCTCCACTTGAGACAAAGATTTGTCAAACAAATATTTGTTACAAAGTAGTTCTTAGAAACACTATTCTCATGGAATAATTTAAATAGCCATTTGGACAGTAAACTATTGTTCTTAATTTCAAGCACCTTAATACCTAAACCACCTTGGTCCTTAGGTCTACAAACAACATTCCACTTGGATAGTCGATATTTTCTTTTATGCGAATCACTCTGCCAAAAGAACCTACTACGGAAGAAATCTAATCGCTTCCTAACCCCAACAGGTATTGGAAAGAAAGATAATAAGAACATGGGTAGGCTGGTTAGGACAGAATTAATAAGAACCAATCTATCACCATACGAAAGAATCTTACCAGCCCATGACCCTAACTTACTCTCAAAACGATCTTCCACAGGTTTCCATTCCTTATTCAGAAGTTTACGATAATGAATTGGAATACCAAGGTATTTAAATGGAAAAGATCCAATCTCACAACCAAATAAAGACCTATAGTCATCCTCCCTATCAGCGGCTTTCCCAAAACAATAAAGTTCACTCTTATGAAAATTAATTTTTAACCCCGACAATTGTTCAAATAGAGCTAGAATTAATTTCATATTCACTGCCTTATCTAGATCATCTTCTAGAAACAATATTGTATCATCTGCATATTGTAAAATAGAGATCCCCCCATCCACCAAATGTGGTATCAAAGATCCTATTTGCCCATCATCTCTGGCACGTGCAATAAGGACGGCCAACATATCTGCCACAATATTAAATAAAATAGGCGAGAGCGGGTCCCCTTGACGTAGACCCTTGAGTGTTTGAAAAGAGTGACCAGTGTCATCATTCACTCTGACACCCACACTCCCTCCTTGTATGAACTGACTAACCCATTCACACCACTTTGGATCAAACCCCTTCATCCTTAAAGCCTGCTGCAAAAAATCCATTTTACTTTATTATATGCCTTTTCAAAGTCAATTTTGAAAATGACACCATCTAATTTCTTAGTTTTCAACTCATGAATAGTTTCATGAAGAATAACCACCCCCACTAAAATATTACGCCCTGGTATGAAAGCAGACTGAGTGGGCCTTATCACCTTGTGAGCAATATCCGAAACACGATTCGCCCCCACCTTGGTAAATATTTTGAAGCTCACATTAAGTAAACAAATTGGTCTGTATTGTTCAATTCTACTCGCATCCTCTTTTTTAGGTAACAATGTAATTACCCCAAAATTCAACTTAAATAGGGGTAACTCACCACTTTGTCATTGTGTGAACATAGCCATCAAGTCAATCTTGATAACCTCCCAAAAGGTCTGATAGAATTCAGCAGGAAAACCATCAGGACCGGGGGGCCTTGTTATGTTCCATCTGAGAAATAGCTTCTGACACCTCCTTTTCAGTAAAATTAGATGTCAAAGCCACATTCTCTTGCGTAGAAACTTGGGGCATATCCCAATTAAAGGTTTCGATCATACTAAATGAGTTATTATCTGGTGCTCCAAACAATTTTTTATAGTATTCAGAGATGAAACTTTCAAATTATTCTCTCCTACTATAGTTCCTTCATCATGTTCGAGCTGGAAAATTCTCTTTTTCCTATGCTTGCCATTAGCAATCAAGTGAAAGCACCTCGTATTACTCCCCCCTTCCTGCACGTGCTTAACTTTAGCTCGTTGCGCCCATTTAGATTCTTCCTCGCGCCGGAGCCTAGCCAGATACTCATCAGCATCTCTCTTGGCTTTCCTCTCATCTGGTGATAAAACGACAGACTCGGCCTTGATATCCAATTCCTCTATAAGCAACAACTATTTTTCTTTCAAGATTTTATATTCTCCACTTATATTTTTTGCCCATCCCCTCAAAAATTGTCTCAAATGACGAATTTTAATCTGCCACCTTTCAATAGGTGACGATCCTCCTAAAGTGTTACTCCATTCTTAGAGACCATGTCCACAAACCCCTCTCTTTTCAACCAAGCCAGTTCAAAAGAGAATTTGGCCTCATTACCTACATGAGCACTATCTCCTGAGTCAATAACAAGAGGAGTGTAATCAGACCCTGCCCTGGACTGGGCATGAACAGAAACTAGTGGGAATTTTTGTTCCCAATCAACACTAGCAAGAAATCGATCCAATTTTTCAAGAGTTGGAATCGGCCTCCTACCTACCCACGTGAATTTTCTACCCGAGAGCTCTAATTCCTTAAGATCAAGACTCTCAATAATAGCATTGAAAATAAAGGGCCAACGAGCGTTGAAGTTGTCATTATTCTTCTCTTCTTGTCTACGAATAATATTAAAATCGCCTCCTTTCAACAGAGGAGTATCAACATTTTCGCACACACGTACTAACTCCGCTAAAAAGGTAGGTTTCATTGTATCCTGAGCAGCCCCATATGCAATAACTAGCGACCAAATAAATCCATCATTACGTAGTTTTAGTTTAAACTTGATACAGAAATTTCCACAAACAAGATCCTGAACCAAAATTACCTGGATATTGAAACCCACCAAAATCCCCCCGATCTTCCTTGAGGTGGTAAGCAATACCAAAGGAAACCAAGACTACTGGCTAAATGAGCTACAAAATGAGATGCAAAATCTGAGCACCCCGTTTCAATAACGGCCACAAAATCTAATTTCTTTTCTAAAATAGTTTCCTTGAGAAACAAATGCTTGGCAGGGTCCCCAAACCCATCATTGTTCCATATCATGCCTTTCATTTCAAATTACTCTTTAATATCTATTAATTGAGGTTCCTGGATCATGTTATCCTGTACAACAATATCCTCTAACTCATCAACAAGGTCCTCCGACAAACTGGATGCCTTGTTTATAATACCAACACTTTGCTCATCCCTCTCGGTTTTATCCTTAGTGCCTTTGCAAGAAAGTGATGTTTCAGGTTTTTTCAATACTTTTAGTAAGTGAAACGGACCTAGCCTCGTCAGAACTAGAATTTCCTAAAGAGACTCCTATACGCGCGGCCCTCTCTAAAATAATGTCATCGTTCAAATCAACAAAAGAACTTGAACGACAGTTAGATTTACCTGTGACTTGCTCCTCATCACGGCGTTGTGCCATCATCGTGGCACGATCCATAGCAGGTAAATCCGCGAGGGGCTGAGCACGAATCCTAGCACTGGACCGAATACCCGCTGACAGAGGTGACGCAATGCCAGCATAAGCAATAACAGCTTTATCGTGCACGTTAATCCCAACAGAATTAAGCTTCAAACAGCAAAAAGGAGTCAACTCCTTTGGTGGAGAATTAGCCTGATAAACATCCACTGGACTACATTGAACATGAGCATTATCTATCGGATTAGGTACCTCAAAGTGGACAGACTCAACATTGTCAATTGGATCCACGGTTTGCATGTCTTGAACAGGGCTGTGATCCGTCCCTGGAAACCCCGATGCCACCACCTTGCACGGAACAACATCAGTAGGAGACGCATTTAACTCGGTAGCCACAGCAGCCAGTAGCGGAACAGAAGCAAAACCACCGCAGATTTCGCTGCCGTGGGCTGAAATATCTGTCGCCGCTGCCACGGCAGGAACTGCAATAACCGGCAGAGATTCACTTCGCGGCAGCGTACCGTCTGCCACAGGTGCTGCAGGCAAGGATCACACCCCCGCGATGCATAGAGCTAACTCCAGAGAGCCCAACGATTCACCTCAGACTTGAAAACTGGCCTACATTTAGCCACGTGATCCACTATTGAACCATGCACATCGAATAGCCGATGATCACTCTTCAGACATGCATCAATAGAAAGTGATGAAACAAACAGAATACCCACATTGGGTATATAACAAAAAGGAGTCAACCCCTATATATAATAGTTAATAGAAGTTTTACCCAAACCAGAAGAACACCCCATGTTATTCTCTAAGAGTGTAATTACCTCAGCCTTGTTCTGATGAGCTGAGTCCACCGGCAGTAACCAATCTGCAGCATTCAGAGGAGCCGAGTCCTTTTCGTGCTGAGGAGTAGTGTGTGCGGCAGGGCTGTCAAACACCCGCTGCTGCACGCTGCTAACAGTACCGTGAACTGTAATATCAGCCTCACCGTCGTCATGAACCGAGTCACACCCAAGCCTTGTACCCTCTATCTCGATGCTCGTCTCATCCTCGAAGGATACAGGTACATCCACTTGGTTCACACCCACCACCTGCAACATAGACTCATGATCAGTGTTTGTCAACAACACTGTATCAAAACCAAAAACAATACCTACAGAAGGTAAAAAGGTGTCTAAACTCACTTTACCACCCCCACAATTGGGGACGTTCATTGTTTTAGAGGGCTCCATAGAGGTAGTGTCCTTTTCCGAACAATCAGAGACAATTTTCACTACCTTAGCCAAACCAAAAAATTTCCTTTCATATTGTACAATCCTCTGAACTTTCTGCATCCCATCGAGTCTGTTATCACATGTGACCGAAGGAGAGGAATAAGTGGTCCTAGACTTCGAAGAGCTAAAAAGCCCTGGCGAGAAAATCACTCCCGAAGTCTTTGTTTGCTTCGAATTAACCCCTGACCCTCTGTGGACACCTGATCCTTGTCAGCCACACTAGTTGTCTTAGCAAGAGAGGTATCAGAAGCCTTTTCGATCTGTGAATTCACTTTCTCTTGATGATCATGTCCATCATGGTGATCATCATCATTGTCGAACCCATCATCCACATCCATATCCCTCCCTCCTCTAACAGAATAGGTTCCACAACAAACTTGATTTGGTAAAAAACCATCTTTAATCCATAGTGCCAAATCTTTTGGAATTTTTGTGTGGTCAACGCATCCAATCAGAATACGCAAGATTTTGTGTTTCCTGGTGTATTGCATATCCACCTTAGCTGTCTTTCCAAATAAAGTCCCGAGACCCCAAAGAGCCAAAAAAATCTCCCGTATGACGCTCGGGTATCCCCTCCATACGTACCCAAACATGAGGGAGCATCCACGTCGGCTCAGTTCTAGCACACCACGCATCAACCTTGAGTTCACAAACACTATTCGGCACACGAAATCCACCAAACAATTTTAGTCTATCGAGCTCAACTTTAGAGGGAAACATCACCTTGAAAACATTCTGTCCCACCTGAAGAACTTCCCAATTGTAATTCTCCACGGGAACCACACGTCGCAGCTGCCTCGCAATTTGAGGATTGACATAGATCCACCCGTCACTGTGACCATAGCAAGCCTCGTGTTTTCTGTCTTTGGCCTATAAGACTCAGTCAAATCCATGCCAAAAAACGTAAGGTCATCGTGATAATGTCTGTAGATAAGAGCTTGAGGTTTTGGAGCATCCAACAGAGGACACTCCTCGGAGCCGTGAGCAGCACTCTCACAACACACACACAAAGGGGTCTGACAGTCAGCTAACACGTGACCAGACAACCCACATTGGTAACATTTAGGCTCAGGAACTTTCACTCTCCTAACCTCGTCACCTTCTTCAGAACTAGGTACAGAAGTGGCATTGGCAACCAGCTGTTGCGCCACCGGAATCAAAGCCGCTGCATCTTGAGAAACCTAGGCAGCGGTAGAGCCATTAACCGACGCGGTATTAGATGCAGCGGCAGAACCAACAAAGTTCCGACCGGTTTCACGGCCACGCCCTCGACCGGTACCTCCCTTGCTATTGAATCTGCCCAGAGCCCTAGTAGGAAACCGAGCCCCTCCTCGCAGAAAACCAGTACCCGCATTGAAACCACCATATGGTAGACCACTGTTAGCACTTCCACCATTGTATCCATCTCGAGAACCGAAATTCTGACCACCAAAATTACCACTCCTATTATCATTGTTCTGTCCAAACACGCTGGCATTGTAACGGCCAGCACGATTCTCATGATAACCACCATTGTTACTGATGTAACCTCCACGATTGGCAGCACCTTGCTGTGGTGCCTGGTTCCGAGGTGCAGCCACCGGCCTGTTTGCATCATTGGTCACGGCACTAGAACCTCCAATGTGAAAGTTCGTCGAGTTGAAGCTGCCTCGACTACCACCTCGCCCTGGAGCACCCCGATCTCCACCGGCGTTGCCTCCCCCGCACCCCGCCATCGACAGCGGCACGGAAGTAGACCAGAAGAACCCTAGGCGGCGGCGCCTCTATGAAAACCTCGTGCCCTCAACGAGCACTCTGGACTGATTGGATGCGATCCGATCAGAAGACCGTGAGGTTATCAATCCTAGGTTTGTACGCCTCTGACATAATCCCATAGGCCCGAGTCCACGAGGCCTTGTTTTGAAAGTTGATTCGGATTGATCAATCAATCCGAAATTAGCGGTGGATCCCATCGGATCTTGTTGCGACAGATCGCATTTCCGCATATTGCGCCGGCGCCCATGGACCATCGTCCAGCCAGCCTCGTCGTCCTCCGCGGATGCACATCTCACAGACGGAGGCAGACACGGAATCTTGAGATGCATCAAACCATCTCGATCGACCGCACTCTTCATCATGGATAAATTTGAATTTGAAAAACTCACCTCCTCCGAACTGAACGCCGGCGATGAACTGTTGAGCGCCATCTCCGCATCTCGTTGTGCTCGCCTCTTCTCCTCACGACGGCGCGCCCTCCTCTCCCCGAGATCCCTGGATCTAGCAGAAGGTGGTGTGGAGCACCGCGCCTGCCAATCCCTGCTCCCAGGAGATACCAGTACATCGCCGTCGATGTCGTCGCTTGCGTCTTCATCCTCTCCGCTGACATCCGATAACGCCCAGAACCGGCCCCGTTGTGCGATCTCAGACAAGGCAGAACGGGCTGCCCTCCAAGTACACCCGACGGGGGGTTGAGTGACTGTCAGTTTTGTGGCCACCGGCCGCCGGAGTAGCGATCGTCGGGGTAACCAGGGCGTCAGTGGAGTCGCCCACTGGATCGCCTGTCCGGCCGGCCATCCCTGTCGTCGAATCAGGTCCATGTCTTTTCAATGAAGTGAAAGTGGAAACATGAATCAAATAAATTGGCCGAAAAGAAATATTATCCATACAATTGATTTATGTATGTGTAAGGGCTTGCAGTCCAAATGCTACATTTGTTACAATCACGAAATAGAAATAAACAGTTGGAAAAAGTTCTAATTAAGCTAGGATATTATACTGACATGCAACCACCCAATTCGATTTTGATCGATCGAGATTAATCTGAAACAAATGAAAGGGAACCAATTAATTCTGATATACTTTTCTCAGGTTGGATGAATATGCATATGAAAAAAAAGTACTTGCACGAGAGAGAGTACCTCTAGTAGATTAAAAACATGATCCCTCGTTCTGACTGAAAATAGGAAGGGGCATGGCTCATAATCTTACAGAGCTAGTGGCACTTGTATCAGTAATCAGGCGTTGGACAACACCAGTAAAAAACAAACGTGACTATATGAGAACATGTACCCGTTGTATCCGCCTGTGCGAAGGTGTGGTGGTAATGCTGCAACACGACTCACCTCAGCGAGAAGAGAATAGGACCGTCAGCCTGTCGTGGCCTTGCCTTGTCCGCTCGCCCTAGCTGCTCTTGCCGCCACATAATGGGAGTGATTGGTGCGGAACATATGATTTGGAGACGGGGTTGCATAGGAGCCAGTGATGTGTTTATTGTTGATGTGTGCCGCACGGGCCTCACTGCTGCACAACGCAACCGAGGGATGTTGTTGGCGCTGCCGTAACACAACGATGCAGAAAGGCACTGGCTAGCGATGAGGTGATGAGCTGGTGGCCTCCTGCCATGGTCTGACAGGACAGTGAGAATGGGATCTTAGTAGGCTGGTTGTGACTCTCAGTTTCACCTACGACAGACGCGGATGATGAAGAAATCGAGATGGCCAAGAAGGAAAGCATACGAACCCCTATTTGTAATGATGGCCATCTAGCTGAGACGGGACTATGGGAGAGTAATAAATACAAGACCCAAGATATCGTGCGGGATTAGTGAATGGGAGATGAAGCCAAAGAGGACGGTGAACAACTGGCTTGGAGTAACGCTATAGCCTTTTACTGCTGGGTAAACGGATAGCCTTTATTGAATTGAATGGGTACGTAGTGGTACCACTACCACTATGAGCTGAAACGCCACAACATGCATAAAATGCTGACGTGGTAGAACCGCATGACATGGCATTGTAGGATTGCTTAGAGATGCTTGATGATGTGTCATAGTTGCATGGTGAGAGAAATGAGATAGTGGGGATGATCTACTTAGTTATATAGGATAATTTAGAGGAAAATACCAGGGAAATCTAGTGCATATTATGAGACCATGGGTCCCACATGGCATCCCCTAAAATTAGAGTTTGCCCACAGGAGGAACCCCCTCCGGCACTGCCCCCCCCTTATATGGAAAGTCCTCCAGAACTCTTCTGGAACGCTGTTGCCCCTATAGATAAAATCATCGACTTTATCTAACGATATAAAAAATGTATTTCCGACACCCCGGGATCTCATATCCTCCGTTATATCTCATATAACATTCTTCCTAATACCCGCATTATTTCTCTCTTATGGTAACTTCTCCAAAATGACTCTGATTGACACCGGACTTGTCTATGTGATATCGTAACGACATCGACCATTATTTATTGATGTTAGAAATATATTTCCAACATCTTGGGATATCCCATGTCCTCCATAATTTCTCGTGAATATTAATTCTATCACGTCGGAATTACCCGAATGCTACCCTACTCTCCTCCGGACCAACCGATCCAGACAACGGAATTTGACGCCTTAAGTGTGTGACCTTTATAGGTTAGATAACTAGTAGAAATGTTTGGAAAAACATTTTCTTAATCAATAATTAACATAGGGATCTCGACATCCATATTAATCCCTACACGTTATACGAAGAAAACTGTTGAACCTGTTGGTTGTTAAGTAAGTTCCTATTACTCCCTCCGATTCTTTTTAGTCTGCGGATAATGTTTTTCCTTTTTTTCTTATTACTCTGCGTGTTAGGCTGTTTGAGCGATTGTTTCCGGCCATACCCCTTCGATTCCGCAGCTTGCGTGACATTTAGATCCAATCGCTGAGGAAGAGAAGGGCATGCAGCATGCAAAGGAGTAAGTGCGCACGAGATTTAAGACGATGGGAGCACTCAGCCAATTGTTTGCATGCGCTTAATAACTACCCAGCCAATTGTTTGCTTGCACTCAATACCAAGCGTTTTCTCCCTAATAGACAGGTGCAAAGTTGTCCTGTTCTTAGTGAGAAATCCTCTTGTTGGTATGCGTGTTGGACCTTACACGCAGAGAAAAAAGAATCGGAGGGAGTACTTCGCCATACCAATCAATACCTCGGGACAATATAAATGATAATACCATGATTAAACTCTTTAATCACCTTATCACATTATTCGCGATATCTGGTATGATTCCTTTTACTCGTTACCGTGACATAGTATCCCCATGACTAGTGTCATGTGTTTGTTTGCGCAAACTTATTTACTGGTACTATTTCACTAAGTGGGTCATATATGCATCTCTCTACTAACTAGAGGAGTAAGTCCCAATCTTGAACTATCACACTGAATGAATACTTTCCTGACCACCCAGTGTTAGCGTTTTTTTTATCACCTAGTTTACAGTGTGATACTTAACTATACCAAAATGATCCTTACGGTAAACATCATTGAATATTCTCATGGTCTAAGGAAGCAAACAAAATAACCATTATGTGATGATACTATTTAGCAAAACTAATCTCGTAGTATCTTCAACTACTTGGGTCCACCCAGCCACAATATTGAAACAATATTGTGCTCCCATTAATATTGACCTAACAAATGTCCATGGCCAAAAAAACGTGATCATCTAATATTAATGAGTTTATCTGTGAGACATTACAAAGAGTCAGAATGGTGTGGTTATGTTTCTACACATGCTTATGGGTTTTCCTCTGAATCTTATATTCAGTGACCGTATCAGTTATAGCATAAAAACATAATACATCAATCATGAAACCGGTGCATTTTATTGTGTTTTGGGCATACATCCAACAGCCGCCCACTTGCACAAGATAAAATAATCGGGTTCCTTAGATGAACACCCAATGAAATTGCGGTGTTGATTGTGGTGTAAAATCTATCCTTGGACCTAAAACTTCGGGTCCATGTAATTTTCATATCTTGGAGAATCACTTCTCCCTTTGATCGCAAATGATTCTTGAGGTTTAAATTTTTAGTGCATTAACTAAGAACACAATATGTTGTTCACCACATTGTTGTTTCTTTTGTAAAGTATCCTATCCAATTCTATGAAGAATTTAGATCAAAACATTTAATCTTTACACTTCTAAAGTGTATTTTATATTAACTCTACTGTTATAGATTCTATCATAGTGTTAAACCTTGGAATTACCCTCCAAGTTTAATCATGGAATTTCTTCCATCCCACTGTGCCACCTTATTAACACTAAGTGATTGGTTTTATGATTTATTATTGTAATAATTTACACCAATTTGTTTTTGCATTTATCACAACTACGAAGTGTACCTTATATTATCATAAGGTTATCTTCTCCTTGATCATTAACTTTATCATCTTTTGTTTATATTCATTAACACTTAGAACATAATTCATATCTGATTTGTGTACATATTATGGCATACATGACTGATCCAATCATTCATACGTATCGCCTATCATTTGTCTACTTTTCTATTCACTTATGAATAGACATGCTTTGTATAAGTATCATGTTTCAAAATAAATTCTTCACTTGGTTTACACCAAGATGCTAACAATTTAGCATTATAATTTTAACACGTTTGATCCAACATAGACAAGTGATTGAAAATGAGAACCACACTCTGTCCCATGCGGGCAAGTTCTATCATGAACTTTCCATTCAAACGTTTATCATCTACCCACTTCCAAAGTGGAAATACTTATACTATATTGTCCTTAGTAATTTCATTGAAATACGATTTCAACGAAAGATTTTACTATGTCAATAATATTTCCAATTAACAATATGTTATTCACATAAAGTATTAGAAATATTCTTTAGTGCTCCCACTGACTTTCTTGAGTCCTCAAGCATCCTCGCCTGTCCTTGATGATGTAAAACACTTTTCTCATTTCATCTAGGTGAAGATCCCAACTCCTTCAATGACTTCTTTTAGTTACATGAATGGATAACTAAAACTTGCATTCCCTTCTACCATATTATTGATCGAATATTCCCACTTGCAATATCTTGTAGACAAGTTCTACAGTGCTTACTCGAATAATCCGTGTAAACATAAAACTCATGCTACGGGAGATTAATTCTCATCGTAGTCATTCCCTTGAATTTGTAAACAAGTCCAGCCTTGATGGATGACTCCATCCATTTTGTTTACATATCCATTAAAGAAAGGTAGGTTCTATGACCTTGTTAAGGAGCATAAAAATTGACACCAAGTTCCAAACTTGACTTTCGTTTATGGAGTCTATCCAGATTTTATGGTGTTTAGTCATATATTTAGAGTTAGCTTCCATCACTTCTTCCCATATATCACATTTTCATTATTATGAAACAATGATATTTTGATCTACTTGATTCAATCACTAAACTCGATTGAAGGTTTACATCACATGTAAGAACTTCCGTATCATTCATAATGGCGTTCACCGAAATTACTATTGGTGTTGCGCCATTCTGATATGATTACAAAGATCTAATCTCGTCGAACTGTACTACCCTCCCATTGGCTTTCTAAAGAAGTAATTTCTCCAGAACACCCCTGACAAAAGCTTTGTCCTTGGTGATGGGAAGGATACTTGGGATAACCATTTTAGAAGGAAACATTCATTTTTGTGATTTCTTGTAAATAGTTTACATCACAAATGAATTTTAGATGGATTTATTTTCAGTGTAATAGTCTCTAAATCATGACTTATGAAATATGTAATGGAATTTTAAGATCCTTAATCCATCCTATCGAACAAGGTTGGATTATGTCACTTAGACACTCCATAAACTCATGGTGTTCCTGGTGACCGAAGTTGTAGAATAATTCCACAACTTTCTGGATGCTCGCTAAACCTTGTAACTCAATTTCATGACAAGGCCAGGAATATATCTTGTTACAAAAAAATGATTCTTAATAATCATTTATACTTTAGCGCTTTAATATTATTGATGTCTATTTGCGGGATTCATCGTATCCTATCCACAAGGTCATAAGTCAAACTTACATCCCCAACGAGGCAACAAGTGTCAATGCTCACAATAAACTCCTAAGAAATATGGTGAATGTAGTAATCTTACTCCATCACCCATTATTCCCTTTTTCCTTTGATAGTCCTTTTTAACCTCTAGTAATTCTTGTATCATGTTGCACATAAGAGCAATTGATCTGGTATCCCTGTGATTAAATCACTATACCCAAGAACCACACTGGCTAGCAATTTTGAACATCAATAATTTATACCCAAGCTGGTTTTACCAAACTTTATGCCATAAACTTTCATTAGTCTGTATTTCGGTTTTTCCTCTATAAGAGAAGAAATACTCAACATTAAGAATGACACCAGTTATACTGGGATACTTTAAGAGTGTGTCAATCATGACAATCTTGTCTTCATAAGTTGAACCATACCTTATGATAAGTTTTCTCCTAGATTCCAATGTGCAATGAATAAATTCATTCACGATCCTTCTTTTCCCTTAGTCATTAATAATTACAAAACTCCTAGAGCCTTTACCGAAAAGAAAACAAGATTAATACTAGTGCCCAATTTCTTGGGAGACTGGGACATCCAATGTCTCCAATCCTCGTATGTACTAAGATTAGTACACATACGTTAATTCACCAAGTTTTATCCTTGTTTTTCTTGTATACAAACTAGTTCTTGAGATATCTCGTATCTTATTTGTATCTGAAATAACTATTTCAGCTCCTTGTCTATTACCTAGACATATATATCTCAATTGTCCGCATGTGCGTATAATACTATAGACAACTGTCCTTGTGTCAACAAGTGTATGCCACACTTCAAAACGTTGACAACTTTACGGTGCTTCAATTGGGATATTGATACGTCTCCAACGTATTTATAATTTCTGATGCTCAATGATCATATTATGCCAATTGCTACTTGTTTTCTCCCCTATTTGTAGCATTTTTATACATTTTCCGGGACTAACCTATTAACAAGATGCCAAGTGCCAGTTTCATGTTTTCTGTTGTTTTTTGTTTCAGAAAGTTGTTCTGGAAACATTCTCGGAATTGGACCCCACAAGGCCCGAAGTGCCTATTTTCCTCGGAAGCATCCAGAACAGCGAAGAAGAGTCGAAGACGGGCACCAGGGGGGCACACTATAGGGTGACGCCCCCCCCCCCTTGGCTGCCCAGCTATGGGTGTGGGGCCCCTGGAGCTCCACCGCCTTTCCCCTTTCGCCTATTTAATCCCCCCGGATGGAAAACCCTAGACACCTGATCAAAAATCCCTGAAAAGTTCCGCAACCTCCGTCACTGTCAACCCTAGATCAGGGGGTTCTGAAGCTGTTTCCAGCACCCTGCCGGAGAGGAGATCATCACCAGAGGCTTCTACATAACCATGCCTTCCTCCGGAGTGATGTGTCAGTAGTTCATCCTTGGACTACGGGTTCGTAGTTGTAGCTACATGGTTTTATTCTCCTCATATGCCTCCATGTTTAGATACCGTGAGCTGCCTACCATGAAAGAGATTGATCTTATGTAATTCTATATGATGTGTTTGCTGGGATCCGAAGAATATTGAACTTATGCCTAGTTGATTATAGTCTTTATTTGCATATGCTATTTGTGATCTTGCATGGTTTTCGTTGCTAGTGGTTGCTCTGGCCAAGTAGTTGCTAGTGACTCCAAGAGGGAGTATTTATGCTCGATAGTGGGTTCGTGCCTCCCCACTGCCTTGCTCGAGTGACAGAAATGTGAAGGGGGGATGTGCTGTTGCTATTAGGGAGAAAACAGCGGTGAGAGTGCCAGCGTGCATAATCATTTCTTACATTACACACTTTGTTTACTGTAGTTATCTGTTGCTTGCAACTTAATACCTAAGGGGGTTCGGATGATAACCTGAGAGTGTATTATTAGTCATAGATGCAGATGGATTTCGGTCTATGTATATTGTTGTAATGGCCGCACTAAATATCATAGTAATCATCATGTCATATATGTGCACTACGGTGCAACCTCTATTTGTCAATTGCCCAGCTATAATTTGTTCACCCAGCATGCTAACTTTTATGGAGAGACACCACTAGTGAACCTATGAACCATGGTCCATTTTTTCACACCGTTAAACAAACCACAACAATTTCCTGCTTTCTTTACTTATTGCAAGCATACATCATTTCCCACACTATATGTCTAATCTTTGTTTTTAGCAAGACCGGTGAGATTGACAACCTCACTGTACTGTTGGGACAAAGTATTTTGGTTGTGTTGTGTGCAGGTTCCACGTTGTTGCTGACACCGGTGAAGCACCATCACCACCGTCAGTGGCATCAATCTTCCTCAGATCCTTCCTCCTACTGGATTGATAACCTTGGTTCTTAACTAAGGGGAATTTCCTACCGCTGTGCTCATCACACCCTCCTCTTGGGGTATCCCAACACACAACATCAAGGAAATTTCTGGTGCCGTTGCTAGGGAGGAAGAATTCTGCTGGCAAGGGGAGTCTCTCACTCTCAACTTCTTTATTTTGTTTATTGTCTTTTTTTATTTTTGTCTTGCTTTGCTTTTCTTTATCAAAAATACAAAAAAAAAATAGTTCTCATTATAGTTGTTATTCTTGTCTCTACGTTGTTATTTCTCATCATGTTGTTCCCTAAGTTTACGTTGAAAGATTTGCCGGTAGGAAGTGGTTCTATACTTGGAAAGGACAATATTAAAGAATTATTTGATCATGTTAGTAAGCATGATAACTTTGAGGAAAAATACATACTAGAACTTGCTCCCAATTACGAGACTACTGCAACTTCTTTAGTTCACATGCTAGAAGCTAGGTTTGTTAACCTTCATCCCATAATACAACATATGTTCCTCAACTTGAATAACATTGAAGCTGTTGATAAAAGGAACTTCATCTTAGAAACTATGCTTAAAGAATTTGGAGATGTTGCTATAGAAGCTAGACAAGTCTTTGATCGTTTTAATATGCTTGGCTCATGTGTAGAAATTGTTGGTGCTCTAAAAAAAATGAATCTAATAATGAAAACGAGGATAAAATACCAATCCCCTTTAAATTAGTGGCACTGCACGAAGCCCAAGAAAAGAATTTTGATTGGATTGTTCCTGAGAATTTATTTGATGAAGATAGTAAGCCTAAAAGTACTAAGAGAGGAGCCTATGAAACTCACTTAGATAAAATACAATGCATTATTAAATAATTTCCAAATCTTGATTTGAATGCCTCACCTGAAGATACTTGAGTTGTCCTTTTTATGCCTAGTTGAAAGGCGTTAAAGAAAAGCGCTGCCGGGAGACAACCCGTTTTATTTCTTTGTTTTCAACCCGTTTTCTTTCGTTTTTCTGGTGTGCTTTGCACCTGGGTGTTGTCTATTTCCTTAGCAACCCTGCTGTATCTTTCCTTTTGAGTTTTTGTTGAGCCAAGTAAAGTCTCTAGTGGAAAATTGAGGCTATATTTCGGATTTCTGCGCAGGAAACAGATTTCTGCTGTCCACTTTTAATTCCGTAAAACATCACAGAAAATTCAAAATGACCTAAGTTTTTTTGTGCTTAATCCTGAGTAATATACGCAACTTTTCTTAGTTTAACCACTTTTTTATTTGAGCAACAGAAGAGTTTTTAAAAAAATCGATCTTTACCTTATGTTCTGTTTTGACAGATTTCTGCCATTTATTGCATTTGCATCTTAATCTCTTTCTTTTGGTGTCCTTTTGAGAAAAAGAGTTTTAAAAGAATTTGTGACCGTAGCTAATGTGTTTTTGAGTGTTAGACTTGTTCTGAAACAGAACCATGTGAATTTATTATTTCGATTGCACTAACGTTGCTAATGAAGATTGTGAGAAGTTTGGTGTGAAGGAAGTTTTCAAGGGTCAAGAGAAGAGGATGATATGATGTGATCAAGAAGAATGAAAAGCCCAAGATTGGGGATGTCCTGGTGGTACATCCCAGCAAATGCCAAGAAGATTCAAGCGTCTAAGCTTGGGGATGCCCAAGGCATCCCCTTCTTCATCAACAAATTATCACGTCACTTCTAGTGAAACTATATTTTTATCCGGTCGCAACTTATGTGTTTTACTTGGAGCGTATTTTTTCCAGTTTGTTTTTGTTTTTGCTTTCAGTTTTTTTTTTTTACTTTTTCAATAATCTTGGTTGGACCCCAGCATTCTTTTATTGGAGAGTGACACGCTCCGCTTTTTCATGAGAATACATTGTATTCTTAATCTCTGTCTAGCTGCTACATTTATTTAGCTCCTGTTTTGCATGCATCTCTTATTAGAGCTGTTAGTTTTAGTAGTATTATGTGAGTACTCTCATGTTTGCTTTCTGTATCATAAAGAGTATTTTTGTTAAAGCATGTTTTGTATGGTGCTTGTTGGGAGAAGAAAACTGTTGCTTGAAGTAGAATTTATAACAGTACTAGTAGAAGCTTGTATAGACTGTGGCTAGAATTTTTTTTCATGTCATGCTAAATGTTATTTTGGTTTTAAAGCCTTGTGGTTATTTAGTAGCATGATTAGCCTCAAATAGCTGAGAGTGTTTAATATGTCTTGAAAGATTCATGAGTTGTTCTTGTCATATTAAAGCATCAATATATGGTATTCTCTTTCGAATGTTTTATTTGGTTGACTTGGCCCATGCTCACACCATGTTTATCACTACAAACCAGCCACGAATAGCCTCCATGACCACTTAGTTTTTGAACTTGTGATACTGCTTATGTTTTAATTAATGATGCTTATGTCGCTATGCATGATTATGGCTCTTATGCTCTCTTGATTCATCCAAACTCCCTTAAACCAAAGTTTTTCCCATTTTGTACACCATACCTACCTACATGTGGTATTTAACTGCCACTCCAAGTAAATTGCTCATGTGTTACCTTTAAAACCTTCAAAATTACTCCTGATTTATGTTCCTGTTTTTGCTCATGAGGACGTCAATAGAGAATCTTTATCTCGCTTGTTGATTGGATTTCACACCCTCGACTAGTGGCTTCATCCGCTTATCCAAATGATAGAAGAGCTGGCAGCGGGGTGCCCAGCCCCAAATTAATGCAAACAAATTCTCTTCACTATTTTTGCCCCTGATTTATCAGTCAAAGCATTATTTTGTAAACAAAAGAGAAAGAGGGATGAACTTCTACACCAATTGCGTCCTTCACCACGGGAGCCGCTCTTGTGAATCCATTTGGCTTGTGACATACTGTATTTTTTGTTTACCATTCGTTGATATTAGCATACATCTCCCAAAATATAGATACTCCTCCACGGTATGTGATTGTTGGCAGGCACCCGAGGATTCGGTTAGCCATGGTTTGTGAAAGATGGATGGGAGGAGTGTCAAACTTTTAATACCTCTGTTTAATAAAATAAAAGCTCTAGCACATGATTGATCCCTGCTTCCCTCTGCGAAGGGCCTTTCTTTTACTTTTATGTTGAGTCTCCATCTTCTAACTTTATGCACGGCTGAGAGAGCATTTTTTCCATTCTGAGTTCTATGTGCATTTGTCCCATAAACAGCAATAATTACTTCATAATGTGATATTATTTGTTCTTAAATTATTTGTTCTAGTCTTCCTCATGAAATTTGAAGGTGTCCTGGCATTTATGTTTTGCCCCACTCTTAAGGACTTGCAAAATATTACTTTACCATGCTTTCTCTATACCTGAAACAAACGTCTACCTTTCTTTGCATTATTATTCATGATCCTTTATTTGAGTTACTCTTCGTGATGCAAAGTAATTGCTATGATTTATTATTAAAGTTCTATTATCATGTTTGTGTTTGAAGTTCTATGATCTCAGCGTGCATGTGCTTTTACATTAGATTAATCAAGTTTATGTTACTAGCATGTCACCTCAGAAATTATTGTTTTATCGTTTACCTACTCGAGGAAGAGCAGGAACTAAGCTTGGGGATGCTTGATACGTCTCCAACGTATCTATAATTTTTGATGCTCCATGATCATATTATGCCAATTGCTACTTGTTTTCTCCCTTATTTATAGCATTTTTATACGTTTTCCGGGACTAACCTATTAACAAGATGCCAAGTGACAGTTCCCCGTTTTCTGCTGTTTTTGGTTTCAGAAAAGTTGTTCTCGAAACATTCTCGGAATTGGACCCCACAAAGCCCGAAGTGCCTATTTTCCCCGGAAGCATCCAGAACACCGAAGAAGATTCGAAGACGGGCACCAGGGGGGCACACCATAGGGTGCCCCCCCCCTTGGTCGCGCCAGCTATGGGTGTGGGGCCCCTGGAGATCCACCGCCTTTCCTCTTTCGCCTATCTAATCCCCCCAGATGGAAAACCCTAGACACCTGATCAAAAATCCCCGAAAAGTTCCACAGCCACCGTCACCGTCAACCCTAGATCAGGGGGGTTCTGAAGCTATTTATGGCACCCTGCCGGAGAGGAGATCATCACCGGAGGCTTCTACATCACCATGCCTGCCTCCGGAGTGATGCGTGAGTAGTTCATCCTTGTACTACGGGTTCGTAGCTGTAGCTAGATGGTTGTCTTCTCCTCATATGCCTCCATGTTTAGATATCGTGAGCTGCCTATCATGATCGAGATTGATCTTATGTAATTCTATATGCTGTGTTTGCTGGGATCCGATGAATATTGAACTTATGCCAAGTTTATTATAGTCTTTATTTGCATATGATATTTGTGATCTTGCATGCTTTCCGTTGCTAGTGGTTGCTTTGGCCAAGTAGTTGCTAGTGACTCCAAGAGGGAGTATTTATGCTCGATAGTGGGCTCATGCCTCCTCACCGACTTGCTCGAGTGACAGAAACGTGAAGGTGGAGGATGTGTTGTTGTCATTAGGGAGAAAACAGCGGTGAGACTGCCCGCGTGCATAATCATTGCTTACATTACACACTTTGTTTAATGCAGTTATCTGTTGCTTGCAACTTAATACCTAAGGGGGTTCAGATGATAACCTGAGGGTGGATTATTAGTCATAGATGCAGATGGATTTCAGTCTATGTATATTGTTATAATGCCCGCAAAATATCATAGTAATCATCATGTCATATATGTGCACTAGAGTGCAACCTCTATTTGTCAATTGCCCAGCTGTATTTTGTTCACCCAGCATGCTATCTTTTATGGAGAGACACCACTAGTGAACCTATGAACCCCGGTCCATTTTTCCACACTGTTAAACAAACCACAAAAATTTCCTACTTTCTTTACTTACTGCAAGCATACATCATTTTCCACACTATACTTCTAATCTTTGTTTTTAGCAAGACCGGTTAGATTGACAACCTCACTGTACTGTTGGGACAAAGTATTTTGGTTGTGTTGTGTGCAGGTTCCATGTTGTTGCTGATACCGGTGAAGCGCCAGCACCAACGTCAGTGGCATCAACCTTCCTGAGATCCTCTTCCTCTTACTGGATTGATAACCTTGGTTCTTAACTAAGGGGAATTTCCTACCGCTGTGCTCATCACACCCTCCTCTTGGGGTATCCCAACACACAACATCAGATATCCTTACATAGACAAGCTTAATTGGAATCATTGCTCTTTGCATTATATGCATGCATGTCATGAATCTTAGTTATAGACATACGTTGAGCAAGTCTACCGAAATATTGTAGTAGGAATTTACCTTGATATTTTGAGGGAAATCATCAAATCACAAAACAAGTTCGTAAAGTTTTCGTAACCAAATATATAACTCAATCAACTAATTAAATGTGTAGGTGGTATATATATGCCAAATATATAAAAATCTATGAAAATTACACTAGTTGTTATCTTAATTAATTGCACTTGGTTAAAACCAAATATTTAACCAATATGTGCACTCCCACTAAAATTGATATACCTGGTAATCAATATTCAGTTACTCGAGATTCACATAACGGTTACGATCCGAAGGACGTATCCGTCTATGCATCCAATCATAATCCCAAAGGATATGTCAGCAGGCCAATCACAACTCATGTGACCCTCGTTCATCTTTCGATGTATGTGCTCCGAGCTCATGACTTTCATGCCGGAACGTCAAGACAACCAACTATTGTTCCTTCTTGTATGGTATTGACCCTCGTATCCAAGTGATCAATCCATCCCCACCTATAAGGTTCTAAGAACACGTTGATCCATGTATCCAGGTGATGGACGCAAAACCGAACCAGCTTGACGGTGCATAGTTTGAAAGAGTGAGGTCACCTTGATAAGTGAGGAATCACCCTAATAATCACAACTATTGTGCAATAAAATGGGCTAACCATCACAGGCAGTTCAATAGTGATGTAGTATAGTTCTCTTCATCTCTTGGGCTCAGAAATCCTTCTTTGCTCCATGGATCATTGTCGTGGTGTACGATATTTGACCACCATCTCCATTGTCTTCTCCTATCTCTAAGATACTTAATGAAAGCATGGGGCATGCATGCCAAAAGATACTAATTACATGGTTTCCAACCATCACGCTTTAAATTGACTCGCAGGTCAAAATAAATACAGTGGGTAGCATTTCATACAACTCTTGAATGATATACCACAATACAACTCATGCTCTCATTATATCGTCCATGAATCAAACTATAGCAAGACCCAAGGCTACTGAAGCACTTCTTCAGACTAGACGATATATGCCAGGGGAAACTCGAACGTCCTAGGATTTCCAGAAGTTTGTAAAAATCTCACTATGCCATTGAAAACAAAACGACGCAACTTATCGGGAAGCAATCATAAACAATATGAATATTAGAGAGTTTTCTAATATACTTGCACAAGCTTATGCAATACCCGCACACACCGGTGCTCTAGATCATACATGTACCTACGCATAGACCGCTCTGGTACCACTATTGGTGTACGTAGCAGAATTGAAAAAAAATCCGTCCTACATAGGATCTACTATAGCTTTGGGTCCGCTATTGTTGTTTATTACGTAGTCCTACGATGTATAGTTGCCTTTGTCATATCCTCTGTAGGACGGAAATTCCTTTGTACTACCGCTAGGCTTTGTCGACTCCTTGTACCCCACCTTCTAGATCCAGCAGAGTGAGGGTATCACGTGTTACCCCTTTGAGAGATTGCACACATACGTACATTAAAATCGTACAGCACTTCGCCGTCCAGGACTAGGCACCGCAGGTTTGTAATTGAGGTGGAGAAGTGCCAACACATGGGAAAGAGAGGGAGAGACATTAGGGCTAGGTCTAATCGAGATAGATAGTCATCATCTCCCAATTAGAAGAGGCCCTAAACCAATTAGAGGGTCTCTAATAAGAAGTTCTAATTCAACTAGATATGTTCTAATTAGATAGGTTCTAATTACAGACTCTAATTTAGTTAGAGGGTCTCTAGTTAGATCTCTAATCCAGAGAGAGAGAGAGAGAGAGAGAGAGAGAATTGTCTGAAGGCCAATTGTGTGTCTAAAGGATTATATAGTGGAACAACAGAGGGAATCTGCCATGGGGAGGAGGTCGGTTTACCCTCCTCTCCCTTGGCCGCACCAATACTCCTAGAGGATTTAGGATTGGACTCCCACATGGAGTCCAATCCCACTCCTCCTTTTTTTTCTTTTTTTTCCACTTTTCCACCTCATTTATTTCTCAAATAAATTAGGGAAAAAATTTAGGAAAACTAGTGCATATTGTTAGACCATGGGTCCCACCTGGCATCCCCTAAAATTAGGATTTTCCCAGGAATAAATTTTCCCCCCTCCGGTACTGCCCCCTTACATGGAAAGTCCTCTGGAACTCTTCTGGAACCCCGTGACCCCTATAAATAAAATCATCGACTTTATCTAATGATGTCAGAAACATATTTCCGACACCACAGGGACATCTCATATCCTCTATTATATCTCATATTACACCAGCATTATTTCTCTCTTATGGTAACTTCTCCGAAACGACTCTGATTGACACCAGACTTGTTTTTTTGATATCATAACAACATCGAACATTACTTGTTGATATTATAAACAAATTTCCAACATCCTGGGACATCTCATTTCATATTTAATCTCTCTTGAATATTAATTCTATCACGTCGAAATTACCCGAATGATACCTACTCTCCTCCGGACCAACCAATGCAAACAACATACTTTGACGCTTTAAGTGTGTGACCCCTACAGGTTCGATAACTAGTAGACATGATTCCAAGACCATTTTCCTAATCAATAATCAAGATCGGGACCGTGGACGTCCATGTTGATTCCTACAAGTTATACGAAGAAAACTGCTGAACCTGTTGGTTGTTAATTAAGTTCCTATTACTTCGCGATACCAATCAATACCTCGGGAAAATATAAGTTTTAAGACTATGATTAAACTCATTAATCACCTTCTCACATTATTCCCAATATCTGGTATGATTTTTTACCCGTTACTGTGACATAGTATCCCCATGACTAGTGCCATGTCTTTGTTTGCGCACACTTATTTACCGATACTATTTCACCGAGTGGATCCTGGATGTATCTCTCTATTAACTAGAGGAGTAATTATCAATCTTGAACTTTCACAATGAATAAATACTTTCGTGACCATCCAGTGTTAGCCTTTTTTATCACCCAGTTTACATTGTGATACGACTATACCAAAATGATCCTTATGGTAAACAACATTGAATATTCTCATGGTCTATGGAAGCAAAGAAAACAACCATTCTGTGATGATACTATTTAGCAAAAATAGTATCGTAGTATCTTTAGCTACTTGGGTCCACCAAACCACAATATTAAAACAACATTGTGCTCCCATTAATATTGATATAACGGATGTTCATGACCAGGAAAATGTGATCATCTAATATTAATGAGTTTGTCTATGAGACATGACAAAGGGTCATAACGGTGTGTTTATGTATCTACACGTGCAGATAGAGTTTCCTCTGAATCTCGTATTCAGTCACCATAGCAGTTATAACATAAAAATATGATACATTAATCATGAAACGAATGCATTTTACTGTCTCTTGGACATACATCCAACAAATCCCACCTCCCATTTCCACTTGAACTCGTGAGAAAACCCCTCTGTCACTGCAATGTTAGCCACCATGTCTGACTGCTACAAAATCTCCCGCAGCTCCAACATCGTGAGACCAGGAGGTACATCCTCGAGCCATCCTCCTTCAAGCCCCTCTTTGATGAGCCCAGACTTGCGCGCTTGCTTGGGAACCTTCTGTAGGAGGTTTAGCGACAGGTCCTTGATACGACCATCAGCTAACCACCGATTGGTCTAGAACAACATAGACGCCCCGTCTCCGAGAATAGAAAAGGTGGCTGCCTCAGACAACCTCTACACTTCATGCGGGACTTGTATGTTGAACTCACACCATGGATTTGCATTGCCAGTTCTTTTGACCCACAACCATCTAGCCTGCAGAGCATGGTTGATCAACCGCAAGTTGGGGATCCCGAGGCCCCCTAGATGCTTGGACATGCAAACCCTATCCCACGCCACTAGACATTGCCCTCCATGGGCCTCCTTTCTCCCTTTCCACAGAAAACCCCTAAGGATGTTCTTAGTGCCTACCAACGTCTTAATCGGCAGCTCCAAAGACATTACATCGAATATGGACACCGATGAGAGGGTTGTTTTGACCATCTCTAGCCCGCCTCCACGGTTCAGCAACCTTGCTCGTCACCCTAGAAGGTGGTCTACCACATGGTCCACAAAGTACTACAGTTGTGCCACATTCGGCTTCCTCAGCGACAGAGGGAGCCCAAGGTAACGCAGGGGGAAGGCAGGGTGGGGCATTACAACTCCTACATCACCAAACCGACCTCCATATCTCCACAGCGAATTAGATGTGCTGAGCACTTCCCCAAGTTGGTCCTTAGCCCTGATGCTAGTACAAAATCTTCTAACAATGTCGCGAGCGTCCGAAACTCTAGTTCAGATGGACGTAGGAAGGTTACAATGTCGTTCACATACATGGATGGGCGGTGCACTAGACCAACATTTGCCAGCCGAGCAAGCAATCCACAGGAAGTAGCCTTCTTAATCAGCATATACGAAACCTCCATAACCAGAATAAATAGTTGTGGCGAAAGTGGGTCGCCCTGTATTAGTCCATGCATGTTGAAAATCTTCACCCCCAGCATACCGTTCATGAGCACCCTGGTGGAAGCAGAAGATAACAAGGCACAAATAGTCATGATTATGATCTCCCCAAACTCAATCTTCTTCATCATCTCCAAAAGGAATGCCCAACTAACTGTGTCGAAGGATTTAGCAATGTCTAGCTTGAGCAGCACCGTAGAAGTACCTGAGCTACGCAGCTTCAAAGTTGTACCCTGCACCGTCATGAAGTTATCTTGCAAACATCTTCCACACACAAAGGCACTCTGGCGCATCCCCACCAACTAGGTCAGGCTTGGTGCAACCCTGCAAGCCACAAATTTTGCCACCAGCTCCATGAAGCCATGTATCAAGCTAATAGGACGTAAATCCTTCACTTCCTCTGCTCCCTCCCTTTTAGGGATCAAGGTGATAAATGCATGGTTGATGGCCCTGAACCCACGCGCATCTCGGCGAAACAACGACCCAAAGGCCTCCAGTACATCCACCTTGATGATGCTCCACCAAGCTACATAGAATGGTTGCTACTAATCGATCATTACTCACCGCTTAATTAGGTAACGGTGCCGGTACATATGGTTAATATGGTGGTATGACGCCTTTGACCAGGCTGTCATTTTCGAGGATATGGTGCCCCGGGCTAGGCCTTAAGAAAAAAGGTTAGGTTGTGAAAAAAGCAAATCTGGGTTTATTTAGTGTGAAAGTTTCAAAAAGGATTATGACCTGCCATGCCTCTATGGATGCAACGTGGCACACTATGTTATGGGGGCACGTGAAACTCATACACGTCGTAAGGGAATCTCCAACGTCCACCCCCAAACGCACAAGTCGTGTTCGTTTTTGTCCGGGCAGAAGAAAAAAAAAGGCTCCAACATACCACCCGAACGGACATTTTGCAGCGGACATGTCCGTTTCGGGAAATCTGCCCCATCTTTAGTCCGGCTTTGTGGTGGCAGCGAATGCAGTGCATGTCCGCTGGTGTTCAGACACTGGGTCCACCTCTCAGCGACCCAGCGCCTTCTCATCTACCTCATGTGGTCCTTTTTAAGGAAAGTCTGCCCCCCTTGCTTTTTTTTTTTGACAATCAATACCATGATATATTAATGTTGGGGATAGTACATGATACATGAACTGAGTACAACGATTACAAAATAAGGTCTAAGAAAAACGAGCAAATCTTCGAAATCTTTCTTCTTCCATGACACAATCTTGTACTTTCCTGAAGGCAGCCATAGAACGTAGATACCAAAACATAAACCTGTAAATACCAACGAGGGTTCTCCCATAATTTTAATTTTGAGCCGCAATGCCAAGGCTGCGAGCACGCAAGCAACCATTAAAATAATCAACCAACATCGGCGAGAGTACCAACACCGGTATTGCAGGGAAAAAGAACCGAACAGCCTGGTCAACATCGCTGGGAGCCGAGAGTACGAATCACCATTGTCGAGGATGTAGCAGCCGGGACAACTATTGCGAGGACAATCCTCTTCGCGGCAACCAAGAGAAAAGATCCAAAACCGATCTGGCGAAGCAAGATCTGAAGGACCATACCTAGAAAACTTGAATCTTCCAACACCACCATTGATACCGAGAAGAACTCGCAGTCGAACAGTAGAACAAAGATTACTTATTGCAGACGATGTCATCTCCATTGACGAAGAAGACAGAAATCAAACCCTAATCTAATCTACTAAAAACCCAATTTTGCGGAAAAACTCAACTCATAGATCGTGTTCCCCACCCCTCCCGACGCCGGCGAGGCCGGCCGGAGGAGCGGGGAACCGACTATGGAGGAGACGGAGGTGGAGGCGGCTTTTTTTTCTGGAGGCGGCGGCGGGCGGAACTCTCAGTGCGGACGTATCTCCGTGTTTTTTTTAGGGTTTTCTTAGTCGAGCCTGGCCCCCTTGCTTTGGCGTGGCCACAGTGGGGCGCCACCAACACCTCCTGCGTGGCCGCCAGCAGGGTGTGTTGTCACTTAGCCTGCATGGCCTCGTCACCAAGATTGACGAGGATGACTATGCGTGCAGCTAATCCACCGATGGTGGCAACCTAGTAGCATAGGGTTCTTATTTGCTTTTTTTTTAAGTTTTTGTGATGTTGAAGTTACCCCCAATTTATGTAAATTAAGTTTAAATTTCTATTGTTTTTCTTTTGCCAAATTGGGACGTGGGGAGGGCTTTGGGTTCAACCCCCATCCCAAATCATGTCCACGTATTTTGTGTCTGTTTTGCCAAATTAGAGATGCCCTTGTACAAAGTCCTAAATCTGCAAAGCACAGAAGTGTTACAAAACCATTACATTTTCAGACTTCCAAGACCTACAGCAGCACAAAGTAGAAACGCAAAATGTGATCATAGAATAAGTTCAATCATAACCCTGTTTCCAATGGAGGATGCAAGTCATTTGGGAACATCTAGATGGGTTAATAAGAAGGCAGCACCTTCCCCAAGCATAAACTTTCTTTTAAAATCAGCCTTCCAACATAGACATCCCATGATAGTCAAGAGAACACACCACAGTTGTTGATTGCCAACTAAACGCTAGGGATCGCTCACATCCTATGACTGGGCACCCTCTTGTTTTGATTTCCCAGGCACAAGTCCACGTATCTTCACATCATAAAATACCTCCTCCACCCTTCTTAAATCATACTTCATCCCTGCAAATACAGGTTAAAATATACATGACGAAAGCTTGATTAACTTGCAAGAAAAAAACATGAAAAATATTAAAGTAAGCTGAAATAATACGGCCAAAGTTATCAAGGTGATGTAAAAATAAAAACTTGTCCGGTGAAATAGTGAACTCACCATCAAATTTCTTACGCAAGAAGTCATTGCGCAGATTCAGCATCCTAAATGAAGCATGTAGATCAGTCAAGAAGCTTAACACCTTCCTGGGACAATCATAGTCTCCAGAAGTGACCCGATTCACTACATATCTAGGCTGTAGAAAATTCAGAAAGCAACCATTAAGACATTAGTACTAGTCATCCGCCATAAAGCATTCACTGCACATCTGGGCTGTAGAAAATTCATCAAACAGTCCTTCATATCAGTAGATTGTAGGACATCAGGATTTCATTCATTACACATAAATGATGTAGAAGATTCAACAAGTAGTCGATAATACCGCTCGCTGGCTAAGAGAATTAAATTTATATTCACTACATGTCTACCTAGGCTGTAGGAAACTCAGCAAGTTTCCCTCAAAAAAAAAACTCAGCAAGCAATCACGATACCACTCACTGGATGTAGAGGACTAGTATTTTTCTTCTGAACATTCATTGAAGGAAATAACCATATGGACAGTAAATTTAAAAGTTTGAAGCACAGATAGTGTTACATAAAGTTTGTACTTTGCAGATATGCCCGGCAGGGTCTAGTCCATCCATTACCAGCTGTGCTATAAAATACAGTCCACCTCAGGTTCATATGTTTGACACTTGTACATAAATCATTCATGAAGTACTATAGTCCACTGACCAACTCAGAAAGTAAATGCCTATTGCTTGTACTTATATTTATGTTGCTTTTGCATGCACTCAGAAATTCAAATGATACGAGAACCAACATGTGGATGGATGGTTAAAAGTGTGGTTGTACCCCAGCACACCAATGATTAAACCCTAGGATTGAACCCCTATGTGTCTCATTAAGGCGGAATATTTTTTCAGTGGGAGCAATATTCCCGATGGTAACCAGGCACCTGCGGTGACTTTGTCAATCTTGAAGCTCCGCAACTCCAGTCTGTTGGTGTGTGTGCGTGTGTTAGTCGTGTGTGTGTGTCGTGTGCGCATGTTGTACTTGGTATTTCACAACAAAAAGAAATCATACCGATATTAATGCAGCTCAACCCATTCCACCAAGCATTTCCACAACACCCAATGTACCAATGACGAGAGCACGAGCCAAAGCTATGCAAGACAAGGTGAACTCGCTCTTAGCTCTCTATGATCTCAATGACTTGGTGAACGGTTCGCTACCTCATGCGGATCTACTTTAAAACCAGGTGTGACCTCCAAGATGGCCCCATTGATGTGCTGGACGATGCCCAAGGCGCACCCAAGAAGAATGGAGAAGATGACCAAGAAAAGAAGCTGTCAAGGCCGGAGTCTCCGCCCTACCCACACCTGAGTCTCCGGCCCACCCTCGTACTCCTCGTGCTGCCAGATCTCCGCGCTAGCACCGCACCCTGTCAACCAGGCCGACCGGAGTCTCCGCCCCGCACCCTCCATGTCGGAGTCTCCGCCCCCTTGAGATCGGAATCTCCGGGGTAAGTGACTGCCTGAGCGCAGAATGGGTCTAAAATGACCATGTAACCCATCCCTTTGGCCCTTAGTATATAAATAGATACCCCTCCATCCAGATTAGGGTAAGATGAGATTTGAGACTTGATTTGAGAGCTGAGGCTCCTCTTTCTTCCTATTAGGAGGCTACTTCTAGTGTGTAAATAGGAACGTACCAAAGCTACCCCAGTTACTCTCGTATTCACAAACCCCTTCCGTGTACAATTGAAAACATTAACAATACGACAGCAAGAATGATCATTTATACTGGGAATGCCTTCCTCTACCAAAAGAGAAAGAGTTAAAGATAGCAAAGGACCCGAACTTGCATTTTGAATTGAGTGAGAAAGCCGGTGGCCCGGGTGGTCTATGTTGTTATGGTATCTCTCTGAAAATCTCGATTGTGTGGGTGTATAGTAATAAAGTCAGCTAAGTAATAACACCTAGGCTTTTGAATTAACCCTGCGATTTGGAAGACGGAGGAAATGAAAGTAGAAAGGCTACTCCGGAATTCCCGTCCTTTCCCCTTGGGATTTTTTCGATGTTCTCCCAATCTTTCTCGACTGACCCTCGAGGATCTATTGACGCGGTAGACCAGCCGTAGGGTTGAATTGGTTCCAATCAAGGTGAGTTCGAGTTGGTTGTTTCCAGGAGGCGGCCGTGGGTTTAGTTGTCAGGTTTCGGATCTTCCAGTTTGCACTAGTTATCCGGTTACTTGTTCTTGGTGTTCTTGCCTTTCCCCTTGGGTCTTCCATGAGATCAGGCCACTCCCCGTAGTTTCCCACCTACACTAGATATGATGTGGGTTCAACCTGAACACCAACAAAATGTTGAAATCAACCTCCATATTCTAATGTATGCAGCTTTTGGCTCTTCATCCTTCAAAGTTCAAACGGAGGGAATGTGTATATATATAATGTGGGTTCATCTTTAACACCCACAAAAATCTTCAAATCAATCTCCATATTCTAACGTATTCACTATGGTTCTTCAACCTTCTAGTTTAGTGGTAATCGTGTTCACCTTCGGGTCATACCAATAGCCTGTTTTGGCATGAACGACACAGATTGAGTTGTGATTGCTCACTACCCACCTTATTCTGTTCTGGGCTTATGCGGATTTACCATGAATTTTGTGGATACCCGAGCAGCAACTCAATTCAGTAAATTAATTAGTTATGTAAACATATAGTATGTTTTTTTATTCCATAGCAAAGCACCGGATTCTTGTTAATACGTAATAAAATTAAGGTTTAGAGGTACCATCACAAATATTCAATGATTGATTGATTGTCACTGAAAAAACTATTTTTCAGTTTTCTTAATGCACGTACATAACTGTATTTACGTACAAGAATTTAGAAATCTCAAAAACATTTGGGTCTGAAGCTCAGAACTGACAGAAAAGTTCATAAAAATAGTCATTGGTCAGAATACACTTACCAATCGACAAACCCATAATATGCTAAAAGTTCGAAACTTAATAGTTTAGAGCTAAAAGGTCAGCATCAATGTTTCTATGATACATACAGTTTTGGGGCAAATTGCTCTGTAGTCCGTACCACTGCAAAGACCACTCAAGTTGGAACCGAGGGCCAATTTGTCAGGCTTACATCTGATGGTTACATCTTTGAGATGGTACCAAAGTTTTTTTAGATTTAAAACATACCTCAAATCCAGAATAGACTTCAGAACAGGTCACTTGACAATACCTAGTTTTTCTTACTTTGTTATCACCAACTTTTCATCAAAATGCAGATATGAAATACTCCCTCCGATCCATAAAAAGTGTTGCTCATTTTGTACTAAGTGAGCGACACTTTTTATGGATTGGAGGGACTAGCATTCTTGCTGCACTCTCTGTTGTGGACTAGAAGTAAAGAGTCCAAATTCAGGGAAATCAGGGGATACTTTAGGCCCTAGTATTGTATAGGAGATCTAGGATGGAAGGAATCTAATTCGTCAGCATTTCATATCGTGTTAGAAAAGTTTAAGGTTCAGGGCTGAGAATCCATTGTATAAAGGATGTCATGTATCTCTTTTCGAGATAAGCAAGAAGAATCAATCTATTTTATCGAAGTTATTCTATCAGATGAACCTATGTCTGCCCAATCGTGGCCCGGGGTCCAGCAACTTTTCTTACTTAAATATCTCCACATAATGAGTTTGGCCCAGGGTGTTAAATACCTGCAGCCCAGTTCACATATCCCAGTACATTAGTATCTCAGCCCCTAGACCTTAGTTAGCCCATTAACACCCATTAACACAGCCCATAGAGGAGAGTAGTCAGGCAGTAGCATGTCACCATGTAGGGATCAATCAATCAATCCAGGAGCACGGCCACAAGTGAACTGCTCCCCTGGCACGTCGCCTGCTGGCCTCCACCTCTGCCGCACTGCGTGTGTCGCACATGGCTCTACTGAACTGCTTCACCGTCGCATTTCACTCTGGTTCCTAGCGCCGCTGCTATCGACGACAGCTGAAGAATTTCCCAAAGACCTAGACCCCAATCCCCATCAAGCATTGCCTAACTTGTCTACGACTCGAAGGTGATTTCTCCATTTTTTTCTTCTTTGAAGATCAAATTAATAATTTTCCTATTTATTTCATGCTATTGAATTACGAGGCTAAGAGATAATATAAGGTATTTTGTCATGTTTTATCAACCTTTTGGATCACTAAGCACAAGTTAAATTTTTATTATAATTGCGCAATCAGGACATTTTTTTATGCTTTGGCTTGGGATACTCTTCGAGAAGCTACACAGGATTATTTTTTTGGCCCGGAGTACACGCTCGAATCCTGGCTCCGCCACTGTTCGCAGCAACACCAGCTGACTCTCTTTAGCACGGTACTTATCCCGTTGTGAATAAGGTTCACAAACTGAACACCATGGCTTTTGTTGCCAAGAAGACGTCACAAAGATACTCCGGATCACCATCCATCGGGTCCTCTATTCTATAATGGAGAGTGTGCTTCATCAAGACTTTGATCCTTATGGAGTGGTGAAGAATATTGGAACTTTTCCAGCGAAGTCAAGGACTGTGGCCTTCATCATATAAGGTTAGGCCACGATGCAGCACAAGCTTTTGGGAATCTACAAAGTCACGGCGCCTAGGATTGCTGTTGGTAACTTGGTATCAAGTCACTGCCTATATCTACACTAGTAATACAGGCAAGAAGCAGTGGCGGTAGAGGTGCTACAGCAGAAAAGGAAAAGAAACAGCAGCGGTAGAGCACCCGAGCTAAGTGGCAGCCAAGGCCATGGCGATGTACACAGCTGGAGGAAAAGCAGCGGCGCACAAGCAGCCAAGTGCAGAAGGACAAAGATTATCCTAGAAACAGTGGCATGCGCATCCACATGCAGTGGATGATCTCATCGATCTGGGCACAAAAGTTGGTCCTTTCGGAATTGGGCTATTACACTGGGCCAGAGCATCAGACATGCTCAAATTTGGTCCTTTCCATTTGGGGAGAGCATGGAGGAGGTATCATATGTGCATATCCATCAGTTTGTGATCGATCATGGAGGCAATCAAGTGAACTGGAAGGTAGAAAAGGGAAGTCGAGCCAGAAAGGAAAAGAAGATTGCCTGGCAAAGAAATTTTTATCTCCAGATCTTCCTGAAGCGTATTCCGACCTTCCTGTTCAAGTTGACGTACTGCCTTCAAGCCAAAGCAAACATGGAAACTGCATACACGATTCCAAAGAGGATACTGGATATACAGGCAGGAGGATCTGAGAGTGCACATGGAATAAAAGGAAACACAAACCTTTTCTTACACGGAAGTACTTTACAAAGCAATTACTTCGTTCACCATGCACTAAACAAGGAGTATTGGAGGAAATATATTCAGATTGATTTCCGAAAGATCAGTCACACAGGAGCATGCAACATTATGTCAGACAAAACTCTTTTATCATTCGCACACTCAGAAGGCAGACATCAGTGTTACAGCGTCTCATCTAGATGGGGTGATTATTTCTCAATATAAAAGCATCTTGTATACAAGGTATTTTAAACCATTCATCCACATAACAGTCGTAGAAAAGATGACCTTAATTTGTTAACAAAGTTGAGAGTAGTCCAATTTACCCCCCCCCCCCCCCCCCCCTAAACTTGTCCCTCAGTTTACAACATTTATCTCTGATTTGGTTCACCTTTCAACCTTAAATTGTCAAAACCATTCAGAATTGCCCCTTTACACCGTTTGACCTGGTTTTGGGCCGGGTTTTTTTTTCCACGTCAGCGTTACGTCAACTCAGCAGCATTATTGGTCATACCACGTACATGTATTTCTATCATACATGCATATGCCAAAACAGAAACCATCAGCCTTCTTGTTGCTCTTTTCACGCATGAACGCAGGGACCAATCGGGTTCACCGTCTCCACGCCTGCAAGCCAGATCACGGCGCCACACGCCCTGCCTAGGCCGCCGCATGCCCCTGACCTGCCCCTGCCCAGGCAGCCATCCGTCCCTGCCCAGGCCGTCGGGCGCTCCTGCCCAGCCGCCGCTAGGGCCGCAGGACGGTGATATTCAGGAAGATGATGACACGGAACAGAGTGAGATAGTGACGCGTGTTGCAGAGTCGGTTCTTGTGGACTGACAAAAACAGTACTGGACGAGCACAACTAGTTCTTGAGCGGATACAAATGTTATCTTGTATGAAGGAATATGTGCCCTGGAGAGAGTTACTAAGTACATTCTGAGTTAATTTTACTAGGATAATGAGTTGGCAAACGAGAAAAACGCTGGCGTAGCAAAAAAAAAAAAAGTTGAAACCAAGCCAAACGATGGAAAGGGTAATTCTGAACGGTTTTGATCATTTAGGGTTGAAAGTTGAACCAAATCAGAGATGTGGGTTGTAAACTGAACTTTACGACAATTAGGGGAGTAAATTGAACTTCTCTCAAAGAAGTTATGTGCATCCTCTCCTCCAGTCATGCCAAGATCTCATGGCCTACTTTATAATGATTTTGTACCCTACCATAACGACTCAAATAATCCATATGATAGTTTATATAGTTATGATATCTGAGATTATGAATTAAGTCGGACTGTCCTCGCAAATTATGCAATTCTTAGCTCAGAGTTACATAAAAACTGGAACTCCTTCCAATATGAGTTAGCCAAATGTGATCCCTCGGTCCAATTTAAGCTTCTTGTGGTCTCTAGCGGTGTAGCCTAGCCAACAATATGGCTGAGGCCTTTTAACCTAGCTTCAGCTCTAGTGAAGGGAACAGAAATATAAGAGCCTATGGGTTTATCAGCAAGACAATAAGTGACTTCCTGTGAGCAATTTTATTATAAAAAACACTGAGGTAACTCTAATTTTCCAAGGTAAAAAAGTACCTGACCAATTCAAAGGGGACCATATTCTTCTTCAATCTGAGTTTTGCTCAAGCCTCGAATAAATTTGAGGACATATTCAAAGAAATTCTGAACATAAGCTTATGACTTCAGAGGGGTCTCAGTTAATTCACCTAAAGCAGCCGATTTCTAGTGGTTTGGTCCTTTTTACCTACAAAAGCATGCACTCAAACATCCTATGAACCTGTTCAAGTGAAATTCAATTTTACATGATGAAAATGCTACAAAGAACATCAGAACCGCTATAATTCAATTACTTGATTAGAGAACTTAGTGCAATAATTTCTTATTAAATATTTTATATATCAGCTAATAGAGCGAACTCGGGCAGTCCCCGTGCATTGTATCTTAAGTTGTATCATCTATGAAAGAGAAGACAACTGCACAAAGAAAGAACTAAAAGGGTAGGGATCGAGAAGTAAAGACTTAATGAAAAGAATCAAATGGCTACATGGTGGTCGCTTAATAGGGGAGAGAGTCTGAGGGAGGCAGGTGCACGATGCGCGCTGGTATTTCACGCAACGCAATCAAAAACAACCCTTCAAATGATACATATATAGATCTCTATCAATCTGTACCAAACTACCAATGCATGGGGATTTAGCTAGCAGACATACGTATTTAGATACTTCTGGTGGCTTTGATCACGGTATTGTATCTAAAGAAGCTGTCATTTAATATGTTTTGCGAGTAAATAAAGCATGATTTGAACGAGCCATATCAAGATTACCATACGGTATTTATTTATCACTTTCATCCTTAATTCAGGCCTCCATGTCAGCATTTTGCCTAGTTGGCGTGTTTTATATACAGCTGACGTATTTGCATTGGGACTGCCCATATACAGAAATTATGGGTTTGATTAGCAAAAAAATAGATTTTAGATGACAGTGCCCACCTATGTAGATACCACACAAGGTTTTGACAATTACTCATGTTAGAATGCCCATCATGCAGCAGAATCATGAAACATCCCTTACGACTTTGGCACCAACTATGAGGACTGACCATTTCCACTACGACATAGGTTCAGTACAAACCAACTTCTGGAGGAGTAGGGAGACGATTCTTGCAGAAATGTTAGTGCCCACCTATGTAGATACCACACAAGGTTTCGACAATTACTCATGTCAGAATGCCCATCATGCAGCAGAATCATGAAACATCCCTTACGACTTTGGCACCAACTATGAGGACTGACCATTTCCGCTACGACATAGGTTCAGTACAAACTAACTTCTGGAGGAGCAGGGAGACGATTTCTTGCAGAAATGTTAGTGCAATAATGCAATCAAGTATCATAACGTCCCTTATGCGAAAAGCATGAGGGCAATGATACCAAGTTACAGTCTCTGCTAAAAATTGTATGTTCCGCAAACCCTTTTAAAAATGGAAGAATTTTGAATGTTCATATTGGTTGATAGTCATTGTTGATGGCTTTATAACTCTATTGTATGACTGACATTTTATGTTCCGCATGAATAAATGTGAACAGGGTGAGTTGAAAAGGGTAGGCACATGTCACCAATCTATCTTGCAAAATAAAATATCTCCACAAATACATCAAAAGGTTTCTTAAGACTCAAAATTGTAACATGTATTAATTACTTGTTTAATATGATTTGTTTTGTCCTTGGATATTGATATGAAGATTATAAGCAGTAGTTTCTTAACCAGATGTTGACTGTTACTTATTTGTACCGCTATATGTTGGCGTATTAACCACATACATACTACTGACAACAGATGGCGAAAAAGATAAAACTAATAGTGCAAAAAGAAATTGTGTATGTAGTCAAAAATCAAGTAGGTAGTTGATGCGGAACTTACAAAATCATTCGACATGAAGCACAGCCCTGCGACATAAACAAGTCTTCATGTGAGTAAGAAATGTCATTTGTACACAACGCTGCAGAAATAAAGAATGGTAAACCTTCAAGCAACTTAGTTGTTTAGAAAAAAAAAAGGCAACAGTTCTCATGTTAATGTATAGGGGGTGTTTGGTTAGGCTTACTTTTGATTTTTTAGAGTTTAGATTACAAGCCAAAAAAGCACCAAAATAGGTGCTTTTGGCTTTTGACTGGATATGGTTGCATGAAGGTATACCAAAGTCAAAAACCAAAAGCAAATAAGATAAAACATAGTCTGCCGATGACAAACCAGTCAGGTAGTCTTCAACGTCCAAGCCAAACTCTCCAGAGCTCACTGCAAAAGAACAGGGGCATAACATATTTAGCTTCGTAGGCAAGCACACTGACACTGTAAGCCACAACTAGTACAAAAGTTGGCAGAGCCTTCACGTACATCCTAGCTTCTCCTGGGCCTCGGCGTGTGTGAGGAGGCCGCCACTCTCAAGCCAGTGCGTGAACGCCAGCATCGACACCACCGACTGTGTCTCACTCCTCCAGTCCCCATGATACCTAAGCCACAAACCCCAATACATGAGCAATTTCCACATAACCCAACCTCTGCAACCTGGAAAGGCGCGTAGTTAAGCCATCTCATCACCTGTAGTACTGGCCGGGGCACTCTTTGAGGATCTCTGCGAGCTGAGAGTACAGCCCCTTGATGACCTCCACCTGTGCCTTCGCCTTGCCGAGCACATCTGCACGAGAGAGGAGATATCCCCGCATCACGCAACGAGGCTAATCGCAAGGAAGTGCCAAAACCCAAAGAGAAATGTGGGGAGGAGGAGAAGGGGGCTGCAACCTGAAAGGGGTACGGGCTGGTGGACGAGGAGGAGCGCAGCGGTGGCGGCCCGGGAGGCTGACTCGACCTCAGACACGACGGCGCGAATGCGTTCGCGGAGGGCAGAGGAGCCGTCGAGCTGTGCGCGGAAGGACTCGAACTGCGCGTCCATGAAGGCAGGCGACGGCGGCGGCTGGGAGTCGGAGGGGGGTGCGCAACGCGGGACGGCTGAGGAGCAAGAGGAGGAGGAGGAGAGGCAGTGCAGGGGGAGAAGGAAGACACGACGGGGAGGGAGGAGGTGGGAGGTGGCGACGGAAGGAACGACGAACGCGGCTCGGAGCGCGGCGGCGGTGGCTGCTACCGCTGTTGCTGCGGGTCTCATCGCGGAGCAGTCGGTTTTGGGGGAGATTTTAGGGAAATCGTGTTGTGGAAACTGGTGAGGCCGCCGAGAGAATGGCATGTGTCTTCGGGCCAGCTACGAAAGCCGAAATACCCAACAGGCCGGCTAGTACACGGTAGCCCGGCATTGCGGCATGTTTAAGAGAGAATTTCTTATTTGACCCTTATTTAAAATCTTGTTCCCTATTTGGTCCTAAAAAAAATTCTTCCCTGTTTGACACCTTAACTTTATTTTCTTTCTAATATGACCCTATAGTGCATTCTAAACACAAATGAGATGTAAAAAGACTCTTTTGCCCCTGATTCACAAATAAGGAATTTTCTCATTCAGAAACTGGTTCAGCGTTTGTTGTACGCTTTTAACATGGTTAGTTTTTATAATATCAACAGTTTTGTGAATGTGGTTCTAATAACTTCCGATTCTGACCAAGCAGAATATGTATAAAATTGAGGGTTCAAAATAGCTTTTTTTAAAACGCAAATTCACGTCCAATGTTGCATACTTGGCTCACACGCTTGGCTTGCACGACCAAGCAGGAGTACATGCATGATGCATGCATGCATGTGCATGCTTGGCACGCGCGCGTGTCATCCGGTAATCAAGCGTACGATTCGGCAAAATTAAGAAAATAAGTAACGTACGCTCTCTGGCGCTGGCCTGGTTGTACCGTTCAAGGAATCAATGCAACGCGCACGGGCCACGGCCTAATTAGAGTCGATCCATCTAAGTTAGCTATTCCCCGCTTCCAACTAAACTGCTACGAGTTGTTCTAAAAAAACTGCTACGAGTTGCTTCCTCGCTCTCAATCGCTCTAAACTCTATCGTACCTTACAGACCAAAAAAAAATTCTTCACCAAATACATAATGATAAAACGCTAATGGGAATCCATCCATTGCTCTTCTCATCAGCTACCAAAATAAGGCTCTATACCACACGTAGCCATGCACATCTCTCCCTTGATTTCTCTTATATCAATCCTTCTTATTACTCAACTCTTAATAATTTGTTCATCCATCGCGCCTCCAATAATATGTGTACCTACTAACTACCCATCAGCTAATTAAAAATAATCTCCGTAGCATGCATGCACGCACATGCGTGTGGGACCAACATGGCATAAAATCTAACTACGCTTATTTTCAACTTCTGGTATGAATTTTGGTACAAAAATTCATCAGGGGCAAAGAGTCTTTTTACATCCCTATTTGTGTTTAGAATGCACTATAGGGTCATGTTAGTAAGAAAATAAAATTAAGGTGTCAAATAGGGAAGAATTTTTTTTAGGGCCAAATAGGGAACAAGATTTTAAATAAGGGCCAAATAAGGAATTCTCTCCATGTTTAAAGGCATTTCAAGGTGCGGTGCGGGTAAGTTCAAAAAACAAAAACAAAAAAAAGGTGCGGTGTACAGTAAGAACGTCTCTAGCGGACTCTTTAAAAACGTCAAAACTTTAAAACTAGATAATACCTCACGCGTTTGAGATGGGAATTTGTGATCGATTTTCTAAGATGTACTTGTACTGCAAATGATAAAGTCCATTGTTCTGCAGCGTTTAGATGCCAACGACTCAAAAGATATTTGCACAATTGATGAAATGGAAAGTTAGAGCAGAAAATAAATCAACACATATTGGTAGTCATTATCACGTTAAAGATGAAAAAAATCACTTAGAAATAAAGGACTCTTCAAGGAACTCACTTGATATTATCTAAGTAAGAAACAAAAATCATATAGCAAATAAGTGGAGGTAAGGAAAATAAAATAGTGGATATATTGCAAAAGTTGTTCACATATCCCTTACTTTTCTATCGAGATTGAGAACAACTTTAATATTCTATTTACTATAAATAATTGCATAGTATAAGCCTAATCGATCTTCCAATTACAATGAATATGGTGTTCTCAAGATATATGAATTTATTTTGGAGCAAAGTTTGACAAACTATTAAATTTTCGCTGAACTTCGCAATGAAACGACAAATGCATCTATCAGCTGGAGAACCTGCACATGATGCAAAATAGTATGTTTTGGAAATAATATTATACAAAAGTTGTTCAACATTCTATGGCATCAACTCTGATGAGAGAAATCTGGGTATTATATTTATGCGGATTTTTTAAAATCAAGGTATGAGTGTCTTGCATCACCTCATATAGAAATAGAACAATAGAAGGTTATCACAGACCTGGATAGATGAATTGCTAGCTTGGAAAAATACACCAGGTTGAACTTGCATTGTTGATTTGATCGACCGGTTAAAACTGGGTATTGTTTATAAAAAGCCAAATCTTTATTCAAATGAAGTTTGGAATCTGAGCAAAATTCTACCACCTCATTGTTTTAATAAAATTATCTTTAAAATCTGTCAAATTCCCCAAAATAAGAGAGAGCTTCCTTCAACGTATCATCGATCAGAACTTTGACTTGATTTAATAGTATTTCGATGAAGATTGTGCGATCAAGAAAAAAACACATCGACTCGAGAACAACTATATTCTCATCATTTGAAATTTTAATATGAATGAAAGTAAAAAAAAATATTAGCATCGTGAACTTGGAATTACCTGGTGATTCAAGAATAAGTAGTGTCAATCTATGATGGAAAGCCACATACGACAAATATATAATTAGATCATATAAATTCATAATGCTAGATGGCTGAAAGAAAATGAATATTTTATTTTCTTGTTGGATCCGGAGAGATCAACATTTTCAATATCAAAGCATCCGGAGAAATCAAGATGCATGAAAATGCCTCCAACAAAATATGATAATGATATAATCATGTGTGACTGTTTTTTATCCCATGTTGCATTGTCGTGTCTTTTGCATAACCTGCAATATTTCAGTACCAAACCTTTAAACCTCACAATTATTTTTCTGAATGTGCTCGTTAAACTTTTACACATCACAGTTTAAATGTAGCAATTCAGGTGGATCGGTTTTTTTACTTCAATGAAATACATTGAGAACACAACCATGGCATGTCTGATGAAATTATTTTTAAAAAGAGAGCAGGTGGAGGTTGTTGATGTTGCTAGCACCAGTAACACAGTTCAAAACATCGACACAGATGCTACCATGGCCACTGACACTGCTACGCGGGTATGTTCATAGTAATGAAGTTGGCGTCTTAACCGTTGTAATGAACATTTAAGGTGTGTTTGGTACTGGGATGAAGTGGAATGGAAAAATGGTTCCATTCCACTAGAATAGGTCGGTTCCATTCTTGTGTTTGATTTTAGTAAAAAAAATAGAATTGAATGATTCCATTATGTGTTTGGATGAGGAGTTATAACAAACAGAATTAGCTTCAGAGCAAGTCTTTCATAGAATTATGTTTATATTTACAGCAATCTGCAGTTTTGCACTAACAAATATACACACATAATCATAATAAATCTAGAAATTCACTAAATAAAACAACAGAAGCACTAACACAAGCACGTTTTGGGCAATAGATGCCAAAAACAAGACGAAGCAAGAGAAAAAACAATCAAGCTGATGAAATCTGGATGAACCAGGACATCCATTACTTACATTCAGGAGGAAAAAATGAAGTAATATGTTTCAGGAGAAGAACGTGTTGGACAAAGGAGGTGGCGAGCTCGACTTGTCCGTCCACAGACCGCACCAAGCTCTAGTGGTAGTTATAGGTCAATGATTCCAGGGGTCGCAACATCCCCTAGTAGTTGTATAGAAGGGACGGAAACACGCATGGCTTGCCGCCGCCACCAGCGATCCAGCCTTCTTACTTTCCTGTTGCGGCTCCTGCTTACCGTCGGCGTCTCGCTTGCTTTCCACTGCTGCCAAATGAGAAGCTCGAAGTGAGGCAGAGACGAGAACTATGAGACTAGAGAGGGGGGATAGGCTTTGGTCAGGTTCAGGTTGGGTGAGCATGGTGGTTTCACTTTTTCGGATGAGGGAGTGATTTGCATCGATAGTTAGCACCCAAAACATGGTGATTCCACCGATTTGGAAGAACATTGCATCGCTCATATTGAGGGTATATACCTTCCGGAGGAACCAGTTGGTTCCGTTCCTCTATCCAACCACACAGAAGAACTAGTGCTGATGAGGAAAGTAAGAAACAAAGTAAAGAGACAGTTGGCTTTGTCCTAAAGACCAATAAACGATACCAGTTTCACCGATGCCATTCCCTTCCCAAGCACGACTTCCATCGAACAGGTTGCGTACGCCAACAGAGGATCGCCTTTCTTCATCCAGCAATGAGAAAAAGGAAGATGCAAAGGCTTGTAGCTTTAGATCACGTAACCATTCACTAGATTTCCTAGCCCTAGGATCTAGAGATTGACCAAGGTTTGCACCTACGTAGATAAAATAGAAAAAAAAGCGTAATCTCCACAATCTGCTTCCTCTTCTGTTCTTAGCCCGAGCCTGCTTCTTTTCCAGAAGCGAACACCCACTCGTCTTGAGACTCTTCCTTTTTTTCTTGATTGGTGATAATATACTATATTATCTATAGAAATACCATCTCAAGATTATACTAAACATCTATTCTGTTACAGCTAGACATTTCTGACTCTTGTAACACGGTTCCATTCTGTTCCACCTCATTCTCCAACCAAACACACCCTTAGGATGCAACCATGGCATATCCAATTAAATTATATTAAAAATAAGCACGGGCGGAGGTTGTCGATGTTTCTATCGCTTCGCCTTTGCCTAGGATTAAGCTAAGTTTGCATAATAAATTTATAAGTGTATATCATAAGCTAAGTCGGTCTCCAAAAACTAGGGAGATATACTTTGTGTTCCTCATAGTCTCAATGGTCAAGTAGTTATTAAATAGAAAATTCTTCATTAATCTTTTTACTATGTAATGTTTATGAACTCTGAAACCCGGTGATTTGATGATCCTTCTTCCTTACTTCAAAATAACAATTATATGCAGCAATAACTTGATGAGGTTGTTACTATCCTAAGGAAACAATAGGCATTCTAAAGGAAGTTTTTGGTTGTGACACATTTTTCGTGACCATCCATGAGCCATATGAGGTGAGTACCTGAGATGTCATGACTTACATTTATGTGCATACATCAGATTTTGAATTACTAATTTGTACAGAAATTTCCATATCATTTACTATTTTTTTCCTAAATGTTTTTATAAAGTTTCATTTATAGTCTGACATCCCGTGAGACAAGTGTTGCTAGGATAAATAAATCAAATGCTATTACAAAATATGAGTAAGTTGTTGTGTTAAACTGACTGCATATGATGTTGGAGGTTGATATGTTGCAAACGTATCTATAATTTTTATACTCCATGCTTATTTTCTACCACATACCTTTTGTTTTTCACATGTTTTCAATCATTTTCCGGATGTTTTCACAAACTACCCTATTAACAAGATGCCCCAGGCCAGTTGTTGTTTTCTTTTGTTTTTCTATTTCAGAAAAGTTCTTAAGGAAATATTCTCGGAAAGGGCTGAAAATCCACGGAGATTATCTTTTACCCGGAACAAAGACGGAGTCCAAACGGGAGCCTGAGGGGGGCAGGAGGCCACTAGGCGCCTGCCAGGCGCGACCTCCCCCTTGGTCGTGCCCAGTGTGCCCCTGGGGACCTGGCCACCGCCTCTCGCCCCCCTTCGCCTATAAATTGCCTTTTACCCAAAAAAATCATGGGGACGGAGTTATTTTCCACGAAACATACAGAGAGGCGCCATCACCTTGAAAGTCCAATCTAGGGCTTCTGGAGTCCTGCTCCGGCACTCTGCCGGAGAGGAGGGTCGGCACCGGAGGCCTCTACATCGCCATGATCGCCTCCGGACAGATGCGTGAGTAGTTCATCTCAGAACTATGGGTCCATATCAGTAGCTAGATGGTTGTTCTCACCACTATGCCTCCATATTTAGAGTCTCGTGAGCTGCCTCACATGATCGAGACCATGGTTATGTGATTATGCATGTTGTGTTTGCTGGGATCCGATGAACCATGATATTATGATTATTTTGTTCATGTCAATTTGAGATGCTTCACTTATATTTGTAGAGAGTTTTAATCTTGTCTTGCAATGCTCTCCTTGTCAGGAATTTATGTATGAGATGCATAAATTTCAAACTTAATATTAGAATAAAGGTCACATGAGGAATTTGATGTAATATTAACTTTGTGAAATATTCATAAAAATTTCAAGATAATGTCCACAATGTGCAAAACAAAACAAACAAGATAATAGTACTCATAAATGTATGATATTGGATTATAATATAGATCGTGTTTAAAAAGATATTCATTTTTACTCCAAGATTTTATCTTGAGAGTACGTGATACGTTGCAAACGTATCTATAATTTTTTATGCTCATGCTTGTTTTCTCCCCAATACATTTTGGTTTCCACATATTTTCTCTTGTTTTCCTTCGTTTTCTAGATGTTTTCATCGACTAACCTATTAACGAGATGCCATAGGCCAGTTGCTGTTTTTTTTGTTGTTTTTCTATTTTGGAAAAATTCTTAAAGAAATATTCTCGAAAAGGGCTGAAAATCCACGGAGATCGTTTTTTACCCGGAATGAAGACAGAGTCCAAAGAAGAGCCGGAGGGGGCTAGGGGGACCCATGCGCGGCTCCACCCTAGCTCGCACCTGGTGGACCCTTGGCTGCCCTGGCCATTGCCTCTTGTCACCTCTTTGCCTATAAATTTCCTTTAACCCTAAAAACATCGGGGCGGAGTTATTTTCCATGAAACATACAGAGAGGCGTCATCACCTCAAAAGTCCAATCTAGAGCTTATGCAGCTCTGTTTTGGCACCCTGGCGCCCCATGATCGCCTCTAGACATATGAGTGAGTAGTTCATCTCGGGACTGCGGGTTCATAGCAGTAGCTAGATGGTTGTTCTCTCCCTTATGCCTCCATGATTAGAGTCTCGTGAGCTGCCTCACATGATTGAGACCATCGTTATGTAATTGTGCATGTTGTGTTTGCTGGGATCCGATGAACTATGAGATTATGATTATTTTGTTCATGTCAATCTAAGATGCTTCACTTATACTTGTAGAGGTTTCTAATATTGTCTTGCAATGCTCTCCGATGTTTATGATTACATTGGCCACGTAGTTGTTTTCACCTCCAAGAGAGGGTTTATATGAAAGATAGTGGGTTCATGTCTCCCTTATATCTGTGCTCGAGTGACAGAAATGTGACGGATGGGGGATGTGCTCTTGCTACTAGGGAGAAAATAGTGGTGCTCTTGTCTACGAACGAGAACCACTGCTTACATTACGTATTGTTCTTAATGCATTTGTCTATTTCACACAAAGCAATCACTTCGTTGCCGCAACTTAATACCAGTGAGATTTGTTGGATAGCTTTCTTGACGTGGAATTTTAGTTATGGATGCATGCTGGATAGCGGTCCATATGCCTTGACGTAATGCCTACAATGTTAGAACCCGTGAACTATATCTCATCATAATAGTATTGTTATACATTCATGATTTATCAATTGTCCAGCTGTAATTTGTTCACTCAACATGTTTGTTTTCTTTGGAGAGACACCACTAGTGAAACTATGGCCCCCAGTCCTATTTTCCTTATAATTGCAACCTTCTTTCAAGCACTTTCATCATTGTTTCCTTGCTGTTCCGTTTTTACTTTAATTACTTTTCAATACTCTATACGTTTAATTCTCTAGTTTTCAGCAAGACGGGAAGATTGACAACCTTCTCGAAAGTTGGGGACAAGAAAGAGGTTGTCTTTTGTGTGCAGGTCCACGCTTGTTGATGCGCCATACGATAAGCAACCTTCTCCAAGACTACGAAGTCGTACTAGTTTGATAACGCTGGTTCCTTAATTTGGGGAAAAAAATTGCTGGACTACATCATACCTTCCTCTTGGGGTTACCCAACAAGCATGTGATCATGTATGTATCAGTAAGTTGGTGTGCGTTTATAAATCACAAGGAAAATGAATTTTTTCATGGAAAAATAGATATGAATATTTTATATTCATAAAGCTAGTATTGATAATGTTTTATCAAGTACGATTAAATGATAATGATGAGTTGAAAAACTTATCATAACAATTGATTGGTGTTGTTATTGGATCAACTAGCAAATTATTTTGCTATGTGTGGTTAATTTTGATTACTGGAGTAATCAGAAAATATTACAAGTATGAGTATTAAGTCAGTCATATTAATGAAACAAGAAGGAATTTCTTTTTCATTATATAAAGCGAAGGGGCATAAAAGTCACTGGGAGCTGATTATGATCTTTTAATTTTGTTGGGCCTAATTAAAAGAAAGATACCTCGTTGAAAAGATTTAAAAGGGTTTTAAATGCAATATCATAAAGCGTCTTATTGAATTCGGGGTCTATGAGATAGATCAAGGAATTTAATAAACATGAATATGATGGGGTGTGCTAAATGTAATTCTGAAACGAATTTCAAATTATACTGAGATAATATTATTTTATCTCAAAAAGGAAAATGATAGGATATTTTGCAATAGACATGACCTTTGTAGTCATTGGTGAGCAAAATATAAAGGATTGAGATCAGTTCATAGTATTTGTGATTTGACAACTCTCATAGTCATATAAGGAAAGCACACAAGAACCGGTGGATTTCTATTGACTAAAATTGTTTTAGTCAATTTGGTATAAAGGAGAAAAACTTAATGTTTTTTTCTTATGTAGTTAATTGTTTGTAATAAAACCAAGAAATGTTATGGTGAGAAGTTTCTCACAGAAATATTCAACGGTAATATTACAAGGTGAGAAAAAACTCAGTGGAATTTTGTATAGCTACAAATAATATTATGAGAAGTATTCACATATGTATTTGTGGTGGAATTACATAATCAAATCTTTATTGATTTTGACTGAGATTATGATTCTTCAATTGATAATACCGTATGTTGTAAAATTATCAACATCAGAGTATTATGAGTGGATTCTACAGTATTTTTGTGGATAGTTGCAACACAACGTTGGACATTGTTGATTGCAAGTTATTGGATAAAACTCATTCAACTTAGTGAGGTTTCAAACGATAATATAATAATTCATTCGGACACGCTTGAATTACTAATATTGTCATGGAACCAGGTTCACACAATTCTAATTCCTAATAAATCCAAACACAAATTTATCACAAGTTGATAAGTTCAAAAGGTGAAAGGCAGAAATCTAAGGCACCACATGCATTGTCTAAGTAACACTAGAGTTCCATAGGGTTATGTCATCATACTAACTAGAGTATTAGTTGACTCTAGTGCAAGTGGGAGGCTGTTGGAGGTATGCCCTAGAGAAAATAATATTCAGTTATTATTCTATCTCCAAGTTCAGAATTAAGTTTATGGCATCATGCTACAACCGCTATAGCACTTGAAAATTGAGTTTTCAAAGAATTTTTTTTTGTGGGTGTGAATACATAAACAAACAAGAGTTCGTAATCTTGTCTCTAAGATTAGCTTACGGTTTGTGAGATTATCACATTTTCCTGATCATGGACTTAGTAGAAAGTCTAGCTAAACATAAGAGTTTATTGTTAGGATAACAATAGTACTGAACCGACCCACGTGTATGTTGTTGCTAAAAGAGACTAAACAATCATTATGTGTTTTAGCAAATACATATGAAGTTGACATTTACTATAATGCCTATATTATGAGAATACTAGTTACCGTGTGATCAAAAGTTATACTTTGGATATCATCAACCGTCTTGCCGTAATTGGGGATTATAACGGTGATATCTGGGTATGACCTAGAAAGTATAATGAAACTGAGGTCGTTTAACACTAGTACTTAACTCCTCTAGACGATCGAGAGGTTCTAGGTCCTCTCAGTATCACCGATGATATATCGTCTGGCCAGACACAGTATGATTTATCACAGGATCATCGGGAATATGATGAGAAAAGAGAACGATATAGGTAAACGAGTTATATGTGTTATGATCAAAGAGTTTGATCAAATTAGATCACATAGTCTCACCTTATGATATCGTTAGTATCGTGAAGTTATCACAGTTGATTAGAGCTACGAATTAGCAACGCCGGAAGGTTGTCTCTCTTCGTCGGTGTCGAGTCCTGGACGGCGGAGCACTGACGGGTTGACACAAGCATACGCGTGCACTCCATAAGAGGGATATCACATGTGATCCTTAACGAGGGAAGACTTTTTGACATCCCTGCAACTAGGCCTAGTTGTGAGAATATATGATTTTTCAGAACTCTTCTACGACTACATCGAATCCGCTGCCCGGTGAGTCGTAATCCTGATCCTCACATGTATGGGCATGGCTCGTTATCTACATAGTGATTTTGGCGGACTATGTTGGGCAAAAAAATAAATTCTGCAGCGTAGACCAGCATTGATCTCTATGCTGGGCTTAGAATAAATATTTCTTCTTTATTAACTTCTTTTTTATATAAGGGTGGTTATTTAATACCTTCAATTTTTTGCTAGGGTGGAATATTGTTCAAGGGGTACTTGGGCGGTGTGCCATCCATAAGTTTTTAGAAGATCACAACTAGACTTGAGGTAACACGATACTTGAAAAAATGATCCTTCTAAGAAAATATAATCTTGTACCAATGTGTGAATGTTCTCACCTATGTGCTACTCCGCTTATCAACATAACAAGTTTGGTGATGAATTTATGGATTTTCTTCTCATCAATCTAGAGGACAAGAAGATTTTTGGTTCCAACAAGTAAGAATTGCTATGCACAAGTTTTTCAGGGACACGTTTAGACAAGTACAGAGTTGTTGTACAATTGAGTGTTATGACCTAGGCAAAACCGACTCGAAGGAATAACAAACCTTGTACATACCAAGGGTGATGCATATGAAGACTATTGCTAAGACATCTCCAGGATACGAGAAAAATAAAATATTAGTCGAAAAAGTTACCATTGGGTTGTTGATTTCTATATGTTGTCAAAGTATAGCTTTTTATTGTACCGAATTTAAGAAAGTTAGAATCCTATTGTTTTTGGAATACTTGTGGCTATTTTTTTGTCCATATGAACTTTTATGTGTATTGTGTTCCCGATAAAAAATATTGAGGCGACAGTAGCAACACACGACATTCAACTAGTAACCATAGCATGTCCACCAGCACTCATGATAGAGCGTACGACTATCATGCCGGTCAGGTGCTATTCGACACGCCGGTTGTCGAGTGTTCTTAGTTAGCTTCATGTCATAGGGTGTCATAAAGTGTGCTGATAGAGACGTGGGTGGAAACGTGGGAGAGTAGAAACGAGGACACGATTTAACCAGATTCGGTACGTCGCAACTAAGACGGTGTTCCTACTTCTGCAATCTCACTAAATCAGGGTTGAAGCCTAAAGTATACAAAATACAATATGAGTAAGGTTTCGCTAACTCGGCGAGGATGAACTTCCCGGCGAGTCGGCTTCTAGCTATTCAACCGACTACTCTGTTCTCTTCTGTCTTTCGACAGCTCCCGTCCGGCTTTATATAGAAACTCGGACTAGAGCTTACAGGAAAGAAACCTGGAAGACTACGGAAAGTATTCCTAGTACTAGAAAGTAAGACATCCGGCTTCTTCTCCACGCCGGACCACGTATTGGGTCGTGATCCGGGTTCTTCTAGAATCTGGCTTCTTGTGCGCCAGCCATGGAAAAAAAATAGCGTGCTATGAGAAATAGTGGCAGCCTCCTCCAGATGCTATGCACGCTATAGCGTGATAATATCATGCTATATCAAAATAGCTTTTTGGAAAAATCATCAAATATATCAAAAAAATTGAAGGATTGGAACAATAATAAATGATATAATTAAAAAATGTCAGAACCAACCACATAAAATATTGTTCTCTAATTGGTTAGATCCGAACATCAACATATCACGGGGAAATAACATAGTATAAATTACTTATTCAAAATTATAAACCTAGTGATGTCATATTCATGATTGTTTTTCATCGCAATAAAAAACATGAAACAACTTTTTCTTATTTCTAAGGTGGAAAACTCGGAATTTGGCCTGATAGGCTGGAAAAATAATAGCGCGCTATAACGTTACGCCGGTTTAGCGTGACATAGCGTGTTATTTCATGAATAGCGCAATAGTAAGCAAAATTGTTAAAATTTAGCGTGGACCCTCTAGATATGCTATATCGTGCTATTAACGCCGAAATAGCGCGCTATTTTTTTCCATGGCGCCAGTTTACTGGATCGCCCAATAGACCACGTTCCATTACCTGCGGGCCACCTTGGTAATCCGGCCTTCGGCCGATGCCGGACATACTCCCATTTGGCATATATCCGATAGTAGCCCCCAAGGAGAATTAAGACTTCCATTCATCGTCTTTTCCTAGATTTCATGCTTTCAGAAAAGTCGGCCTTCAGTCTTGAATCTTCTTTTCGACCAAATTTATATGCCAATCCCAGTTTTCTAGAATCCGACATTTCATCCACGAATCTTCACAGAGAAGGAACTTGTGACGTGAGCGAGAAAATTACGCTTCCGTCACGAACGTTTGATTTTAGTCAAAGGCTGAAAACATATCTCTCCCGGATTTGGCGCGAGAAACGAGGAGATAAGATCATTACGCTGGCCCATCGCATCCCAGAATTTAATGCGAGACACACGTCGATCATCCAACGGCTAATTTAGCCGCTGGGGTAATCTCAACGGTAAAATGGCTATAAAGAGCTCCTCAGTGCCTCCATACTCTTCTTCTTCCCATTCACGCGATTCACTCGAGAACACTCCTCAGCTCCCCCGTGCTCCCGCTTTCGAGAGAGAGAAGAAAAACCTCGCCGGAGTTCTCATCATCGGAGGCTCGAGCTCCAACTTGCGGTCGCTCGTCCTCCAAATGGACGCCGGAAGTAACGCTCGCGCGCCCAAGGTCGTCATCGACCCGCTGCTCACGGTGCCCACCGCGAACCCCGTGGCTCCTCCCACGCACGCCTCCGCCACCGCGTCAACAACGGAGGCTTCTTCTTCCTCTGCCACGGTTACTCCTCCAAGCGTTCCTACTGCAACGCCGAAGATCCCCTTGGACGCGTCGGTGGGCGGAAACCCTAGTTCCGCCACCGGATGTATGCCACCACTGCCCTCAACAACTCTACTTTTGCACGTCCCCAAATCAGGAGACGGAGAAAATTTTCACACCGACAAGGATGCGGAAGGCGATGCCGCCGCCGAAGGCGATGAAGACGAAGGGGGAGAAGCCAAAATTGGAGCCAGTGCAACACCGTACTGGTTCTTGTGAAAATCCTTGAGAAGGACGGGTTCCTCCTTAAGGACAAATGGCAGCTGGAGAGCGAAGACGCATAACCCTAGCCAAAAGACAGGGAACGGGTAATCCTTGCCTCTCACGTCATGCGAGGTATGGGATTTCCGCCGTCCGCCTTTTTTATCCAAGTTCTCCAGCATGACGGGGTTCAACCCCACAATATTCCCCCAAAATCCATTCTACATTTAGCCGACTTCCAGGCTTTATTCGAAGGTTACCTAGGAATAGAAGACTTTTTTCAGTGTTGCTTCTATGTGAAGCGGAATACTTTCGATGGCCTCCCTCCAGTCTGCGAGACCATATCTTTCAACCTGCGCTGCGGCAGGGAGGTATGGTTTCCCATAATCAAAACTTCGGAATCCGTCAAATTATGGACGGGTTCCTTCTTCTATCATCCGGATGTCGTGTATCCTGGAAAGGATACCGGCATTCCGAATTTCGACAATTCCGCTACTGCTCCGAGGGATAAATGGGCTCTGGACGCCGTGCAGGTTCTACCCCCAGATCTCCTGCGCATCAAAAGGAGGATCTCCAAGATAGTCGCCTCCACTCCTCCTCTCACTGGAATGGACACGGTCCTCTGCTGGCTTGGAAGGCAGATCTAGCCCCTTTCCTTCTGCAATGGTCGTCTCCTCTGCGAGTACACTGGCCCGGACGATGCTATCTGCGTGACTTCGACTGTAATGTCATAGAAAATCTTCCGGAAGAGGGTGAACAACTTGGTTGCCACCTGCGATCAGTACGAGGAGAGCTTGCCAATGTACAACGCGGAAAACCGTCGTCCCAAGGTAAAACATACTTTTTTGCATTTGGAAAGGATTATATATTTTAGCACTTACGAGTGTATACTTATATCTTATTCGTGTTTTTTCAGCTTGATACTCTTATAGAGGATCAACTTGTTTATGCAACAGAGGAGGAGGCGCTGAAAGCCCGCTTTGCAGCGGCCGGCGGGAGGAAACGCAAGAAAATTGCCACTTCCACCGAAGTTATCGATCTTGACGGCGTTGCCGTCGCAACTTCAGGTAACCCACTTGCACAAACTTCTGCATCTCTGGTTTGTATTCCTGTCTTTATTCCTTTGTAGCCTCTCTCCTGCTCCACTAAAGGGGAAAAGCCGGAAGAAACAGAAGGTCACTTCTCGCAGGGGCCAAAGCCTTCCCCTGCCACCGCCCCGGATACCCCAATGGCGGGTGGTGCAGGGGATCATTGTGCTCCCTTAGAGGAATCCGACTTCCCCCTCCACAACCAGCCCAGCCAGCCTGATGCACGCAGATCGGATGCACAGGAAAGGGTGGCGCAACACAACGAAGGGTGGTCTTCTCTCGTCAAGATTGACGAGGAAATTCCTTCTTATGACCAGAAGTTCAAGGTAAAACAAGAAGCATGCTTTGACGAGAACGTCTTTATGCATACATGGGCCAAAAATCAATTCGTCCGAGCCCCCTTGATCGTCCTTGGCCACAAGGCAGCTTAGTCATTCAGAATAATTACGCTTTCTCGCCTCGGCAGGTCATACAAGATGGAGTTCACCATATGGGGATCTCCTTTTCAGAATATTCCAAGGAGTTCACCGAGATACTCTCCAGGCTTCAGAAGATGAGGCAGGTATACTTCTAGCCCCCAAGTATTAAGACGAAAGTATTGTATTAACACTTTTTAGGATTTCATGTTCATCTTTTGGTTTTAACTAACCTTTCCTTTGTATTCTTTTAGCAAACTGCCGAGAGCATCAATATGGAAGTTCTCGACAAACTCACGATGAAAAATAAGGAGGTGAAATCCCTCCTTGCTATCACCAAAGAGAAAGAGTCAGAAATTGCCGAGCTTCAAAACCAGTTCAATGAGAATGCCTGTATGTGCACTTATACATTACTTGTTTTGATTTTGATCTTGCAAGCTTTTCATTTGAATACTTTTGCGTTAACACTTTTGCCGTTCTTTCATTTCAGCCTTACTTGCTGAAGCTAGGCAAGCAGCTACAGATGCTGGGAATGCGCATCAGCTCCGCTCCGATGATTTGGAGCTTCACAAAATTAATGTGAAGATACAAAAGGAATTGGAAGAATGCCGGAAAGCGATGTCACTTTACGAAACTCGCCTTAAGACCCAGAGCGAGAAAAACAGGGCCACCATCAAGGATCTCGTAGATGCTCTCCATCTCCGGCTTGAGGAGGTTGGTGAGATTGACAAGCACATCCTTGGTAAGTTTTTAGCTTTTACCGATTTTTCATTCAGTATGAAAGTGCATACTTTCCCTCTGGTTTTTTTTATTTCTGCCTTTTTGCATTTTGTAGCAGAAGGCAACTCATCTACCCAGATTGAACGCATCCGGGCATTCGGCATTTTTTTCAATAATATGAAGAAAGCCGGAAGGAAACTTGTTAGCAATTTCCTTTCGGATACAAAGGACAATTCTGCCAACATTTCTTGGCTACCATACGCTTTTGATGAGGTCACCGCCCAGAAGGAGACATGGTTGCAGTAGGCCGCTCGCGGTGGGGTGCGTATGGCTCTAGGGCTCTTGAAGATGCCCTACCCAACCGCCAAAACTTGACTCATGGCGACCGGCATTCCGCAAGGATACAATGAATCCCAAAGGACGGAAATCTTTGACTCTGTCAAAGGATACGCCTCCAAGATTGCCCGGATGGTTTCCCCGACCACATTCTACCCGGAGGAAGAGATCCCCTCTACTCCGGAGAATCCTAGCGACACCGACGACGACGACAATGAAGACTTTGTCGGCGTTGTTTGGATCCATGTCCTACGGATGCTGAAAGTCGAGAGGATGCATTACTTGTTTTTATGATGTAATATTCATATGTAATGCATTCTATATGCTTATTTTGTATTAAAAAAAATGCTTTTGCAGTTTTAATTATCTCTGCAAGTTAAATTTGTCTTCTTTTCTTTTAACTTCTCTCGTTTGTATGCTTTAACTTTTTGTAGTGTTTGAGTGATTTCAAAAGTATGAAATCTTCACACTGAGCAACTGGGTTAAGTAACTAATCAGTCTAAACTCGGAATCACGAGTCATACTTTGGCACTATAACTTACTACTCCAGCGACCCAGCTAACAAACAATCAGATAATACTTAAGAAAATAAAGTGTTTTTAAAAGTATGAACTCCAGGCACGCATGCACAATCTGGTGTTTTGTAGCCTTTTGAGGCCGAGAGCATTCAGTTTTTTTTAACTGCGAGCACACAGGAAAAATTCGGGTTAACATTGAAGCTAATTGAAAGATCATTGGGAAATAGAAAAGACGGAACATGATTTGATGGTAAAACGACAGAAAAATAATTATCATGCTTTTCCTACAAACATTATTTCATGATCTCAATAATGTTTACATAGAATTGGACTAGGTATAGAAAGGACGTAACTGCTGGATGCTCCACGACATAGTTGTCTCTCCTAGCTCTACATGTATGCTTCTTTTCCTCTTGCGTTTTGCATTTTTCGGGTCATCTTCGTCATCCCAAATATCTATAAGGTAATATGACCCATTTTTTATAGCTTTGTTAATGACAAAAGGTCCCTCCCAGACTGGGGCTAACTTGTGTTTTCTTTCCTACACCCTTCTTGGCACTAAGTCACCTTCTTTGAAAGAATGATGCTTGATTTTCCGGCTATGATATCGCCATAAAGCTTGCTGATAAATGACGGATCTTTGTAACACAAGTTCTAGTTCTTCTTCTAAAAGATCGAGGGCATCCTGGCGTGCGCTTTCGGCATCCGCCTCAACGTATGCATGCACTCTAGAGCTATCATGGATCATGTCTGTTGGAAGCATTGCTTCTGCACCATAAACCAGGAAAAAAAGCGTTTGTCCCGTTGATCTATTCAGCATTGTGCGTACACTCCAAAGAACAGAAGGCAACTCTTCTACCAATGCTCCAGCCGCTCTGTGAAGATGAGATTCGAGTCTTGGGCGTATACCTTGCAAAACTGAACTATTCATACGTTCAACTTATCCATTGGATTGCGGGTGTGCCACTAATGCTATATCAAGGCGGATTCCCGTTTGCCGGCAATATTTTGCCAACTCTCCAATTGAAAAGTTAGTCCCGTTACCCATGATTATGCTATATGGAACGCCATATCTCATGACTATGTCTATGATAAAATTTCTGGCGGTCACACCGTCAAGCTTTTTGATGGATTTAGCCTCTACCCACTTGGTATACTTATCTACTGCAACGAGTAGATGTGTAAGTCCGTCTCTCACAGTTTTGAATGACCCCATCATATCTAGCCACCATACCGCAAACAACCATGTTATGGGAATAGTTTTGAGTGATTGAGCCGGCATATTGGTCTGTTTGGCATAATACTAGCATCCGGCACATGCATTAACTATGTGCTCTGCGTCTGTCTTGGTAGTGAGCCAAACCCTGCCCAGAATGCTTTCTTAACTATGCTTTATGATTGAGCATGATGTCTGCAATCTCCAGCATGGATTTCTTGCAGGATTTGTCGTCCTTCTACTGGTGAAACACAACGCTGGAAAATTCTGGCTGTAATGCGTTTATACATGTAACCATTAATTACCGTGCATCCTTTGCATCGCCACTTTATCTGTCTTTGCAAAAATCCGTCTGCTCTGTCCGAAAATTTCTGATTGACTAAGAAATTCAGGTATGGCATCGTCCAATCCGGGATTGCGAGCAGAATCTCAATTGACTCGGGTACTAAGGGATAGTCAACATCTTCGCCTTTTATTGATGGTTCGTACAAATGTTGGAAGAAACACTGGGTGGTAATGTTTTCACCCCTTCTGAGCTCATTCGGGCTAAAGCATCCGCGTTCTAGTTTTCTTCTCGCTTTACGTGATTTACTTCGAATCCTAGGAAGCAAATGGCGAATTTGTCGATAATTCTCCGATATTCTGCCATTATGGGGCTCTTGGCATCCACATGTCTGGTTAAGATGATGTTGTACTAAATCCGAGTCTCCATAGCAAATTATGCGTTTGACACCTATTTCCTTTGCAATCTGCAAGCCATGAAGGAGTGCTTCGTATTCTGCCACATTGTTGCTGGCATTGAAGTGAATTTGCAGCACATACTCTATTTTGTCGCCTTTTGGAGATTTAAGCACCACACACGCACAGACACCTTCTTTCATTTTTGATCCGTCAAAATGCATGATCCAATATTCCGACTCCGGCATTGGCGTGTTTTCCATTGCTTCTGTCTAATCAGCTACATAATCTGCCAACACCTGACATTTGATTGTCGTCCGGGTTGGTACTTAATGTCGAATGCAACAAGCTCAATGCCCCATTTGGCAACTCTTCATGTTGCGTCCGCATTGTTTATGATATCCCCTGGTGGTGCTTTGCTTACCATTGTTATGGAATACCCTTGGAAATAATGACGGAGTTTTCTAGATGCAAAAAATACGCCATATGCCAGCATTTTATAATGTGGATACCTTTGTTTTAACTCTGAGGATACTTCGCTGATGTAGTATACCGGATAATTGTCTGGAATACTTTGCTCGTCTTTCTGCCTTTCCACAATTATCACTGTGTTGATAACCCTATTTGTTGCTGTTAGATACAGTAACATTGGTTCTTTGTCTTTTGGGGATGCCAAAATTGGAGATTCATTAAAGTTTCCTTTAGCTAGGCTAACGCTTTGTGTGCTTCTTCTATCCATTCAAATTTGTCGGATTTCTTCAACAATTTTTATAATGGCAGAGCTTTATCACCTAGCTGGCTTATGAACCGGCTTACGGCGGCTGCGGAACCCGTCAATCTCTGGATGGCTTTTAGACACGTAGGTCTTTTGATGTTCAGGATTGCTTTGATCTTTTCCGGGTTTACTTTGATTCCTCTATGGGAAACGATAAAACCTAGAAGTTTTCCCGAGGGAACCCCGAATACGCACTTTAATGGGTTCAACTTAATTTTATAGGTGTGTAAATTGCCGAAGGTTTCTCGTAGATCTTCAAGGAGCATATGCTTTTCCTTGGAAACGACGGCAATATCATCCACGTAAACATGGACATTTTTGCCAATTTGATCATGCAAGCATCTTTGCATACAACGCTGGTATGTAGCTCCAAAAAAAGGCATGGTTATATTATAATACGTTCCGTAGGGCGTTATGAAAGAGGTTTTTGTTTGGTCTTCTTCTTTCATGCGTATTTGATGATACCCAGAATAAGCGTCCAAAAAGCATAAAAGCTCAGATCGAGCAGTGATATCTATTATCTGATCGATTCGCGGTAAGGCGAACCTAACTTTTGGGCACAATTTGTTCAAAATGGTATAATCTATACACATCCTAAGGACATTAGTATCTTTCTTCGGGATTATTTGCAGAACAATCGGTATGAATAACTTTCCGGATAAAATCAGCTGATAAAATCCGGATGATTTCCTTGACTATGGCCTTCCGCCTTCTTCCCTCAAAACGACAAAGACCTTGTTTGACGGGTTGTGATCCTGAAATAACCCTCAATTGGTGTTCATCAAGTTCCCGGGGTACACCTGGCATATCAGCAGGACACCAGGCGAAAATATCCCTGTTCTCATGGAGGAACTCGATGAGCTCGCTTTCCTATTTGTCAGTAAATTCTGTTCCCACCATGACGTATTTCGCCGGATCTTTGGGGTCCAGGATGATCTGCTTTGTATTCTCAGGTGCTTTGAGCTGTCAGCCGGCTTTCCGCTCTCTTTTCCTAGCCGGCATTTCTGTCGGTGATGCCTCTTTAGCTAGCTCTTTCAGCTCTTCCTTTGCTATGACCTTCTCGGCGCAAAGAGCGTTTCCCAACTCTAGCTCGTTTGCCAGCTTGAAATCTCCTTCAATGGTGATTACATGATCCAAATCCACTACACCAAGTCCGATCTTCACGAGAGAACATGTAGTTTCAATGGTGAACTTTGTCAAATTCATCATATCGTTCATATGACTCGTGTCTAACCTTTCGGTTCGTTGTTCTCCGAGACCATGTATGTACATGCTAGGCTCGTCAAATTAACCAAAGTATTTCCGCATGTGTAGACTGGCTTACACCCGCCATATGTGAATGTAGAGTCTATCACACCCGATCATCACGAGGTGCTTCGAAACGACGAACTTTCACGGAGGTGCATACTAAGGGAGAACACTTTTATTTGATATTAAGTGTGAGGGATCATCCTATAATGCTACCGTTGTAATCACGCAAAATAAGATGCATAAAACAATAAATATCACTTGCATAAAATTGATATGGTATAGCCTTTTTATTCGCGTTTTGATCTCCATCTTGAACGCACCGGCATGATCTCCATCACTCTAGCATGGCAGCTAAGTCCGAGGCGCCGCACACGGTTGTCGTCACCATGTTGTAACTAGAACTATCACTAAGACATAGCAATAAAGTAAAGCAATTACATGGCATTTTAGAACCGACACACATGTCATACAATAATTGAGACAACCATATGGCTCCTTCCGCTTTCCGTACTCATTGACATGCAAGTCATGAAATATTGAAAAACATGATCATCTCATAAATCACATATATCAACCATAATCATAGTTTGGCCATACCACATCACATACTCTGCAAAAAGACAAGTTAGACGCTTCTACAATTATTTTTGCATGTTTTACGTGAATTCTAGGGCTGACGTAAAAGAACCATTCTTACCTACAAAAAAGCCACAACTCTAATATAAAAGTTTCTTATTAACTTCTACAAACCCTCTGACATAAATTAGGGTTTCACTATGATATGAGAGACTGACACCCGTCAGCTGCGTATGCAATAGATGTTGCATGTCAGGTGCAGAACCGGTTTCAATCCAAAGACTGTAATATTGGTCCGGGTCACTGCATCATACCATTCCATGAAACTAAAAATACACAAGTGGGTAGCAACAAGAATATCAAACTCCCACACCTACACGTGTTCTTCCTGTACAAAGCATCTACACATAAACCTGGCTCTGATACCACTGATGGGATTCGCATCATAGAAAATCAAAAAAATTCTATGAGATGTAAAGAAACATCCAAGATCTGATCTACAAGATGCTAGTAACGAGGGGGAGAGTGCTAGATAAGATATACATACTCTCAAAGAACATGCACGTTGAACATACTATTACAACATAGCTCGGTGTAGTCGTACTATGTCGATGTCGTGCTTCCTGCGATCCAGCCAATCGACACCATAATGAGCGGTGCCTGCGAGATGTCCACACATACAACACGTCAATGTCTCCTCCTCCTTGATCCAACAAGTGCAGAGGAGATGTAGATGGGATCGTGTCCAGCAGCATGATGGTGCGGTGGTGGCTATGGTGGAGTGTTCTCGCAAAAAGGGATTCACCAAGCGCGTGTACGGGAGAGGTGGAGGAGCAACATGGAACATGGCAGATAGGGTTTGTTGTGCAACGTCCTAATTATCCCTCCCCTTTTTATATAGGACAAAGAGGGCAGAGGGTTCGGCCAAAACCCTCGTAGGGTTGGCCACAAGGGAGAAAACTCACCTCCTAAGCAAATCCCCTTTCAATTTGGAGATAAGATCTTATCTCAAGATTTAAATGACATGGGCCTTGGGGTGATAGTGTGGCCAGCCCATGTGGGTTTCTGCCACACCCCTTGGTGATAAGGGGTGACCCGATCTTCTCGTTGAGCACTGGGTAACTTGATGATAGATAACTTGTGTCTCGCTGAAACCTCTTCGGCAGATCCCTAATGCCAATGCAACAACTCTCAACCCCTTTGGATATTCTCAACTCCACACACTTGCACAACATAATCAATGACTACGAGTGGTCCTGTAACTTCTTATTCCCGTTGGAACATCATATAACACGCGGAATTTGCAAGGGATAATACCACCAAACCGGTGGGGATAAATTCAGATGAACATTGTTCAAGTCTGGAATCTAGAATTTAATTTTAACTTGGTCTACCTATAATAATGCGAATTACAAGCCTATAAAGGATGCTGGACATCCAAGCTGCAGTTGGAGTCGAAATCAATCATATCTCTAACTTTCCTAACTTAAACAGACTCTATTTGGAAACTGGCAGAAAACGACCCCTCCATTATTTCGGTCACCGTAACCAACTTATCAAAACGGTGCATGGGCCAGATCCGTTGGAAAGCTCTTGGAATTTCATTTTCAGAAAGTGCTTATTTGCTATATTTGAAGTCCGTATGAAGAATCCACGTCTGTTTCAAATTCAGGACTTCTGACAGTCCGAACCGAAATTCCTTTCCTTGATGGCTCCACTTCCTCCCTCGCCTCCCTCGTGCTTTCCATCCTCTTCAACCAGCTCCATTGCTCCGCAAATTCTTGTGTTATCAATAACCTTGCTAATACACAATGCTTAGGTGATAAGGGGTGGCCCGATCTTCTCGTTGAGCACTCGATAACTTGATGATAGATAACTTGTGTCTCGCTGAAACCTTTCCGGCTGATCCCTGATGCCAATGCAACAACTCTTAATCCCTTTGGATATTGTCAACTCCACACACTTGCACAACGTAATCAACGACTACGAGTGGTCCTGTATCTTCTTATTCCCAGTGGAACAACAGATAGCACGTAGAATTTGCAAGGGGTAATACCACCAAACCGGTGGGGATAATTTCAGATGAACATTGTTCAAGTCTAGAAATCTAGGGTTTAATTTTAACTTGGTCTACCTCTAATAAGGCGAATTACAAGCCTATAAAGGCTGCTGGACGTCCAAGCTATAGTTGGAGTCGAAATCAATCATATGTCTAATTTTCCTAACTTAAACAGACTCTATTTGAAAACTAGCAGAAAACGACCCATCCATTGTTTTGGTCACCACGACCAGTACGTGTCGAACCGGTGCATGGGGCCGGATCCATTGGAAAGCTCTTGTAATTTCCTTTTCATAAAGTGCTTATTTGCGTTATTTGGAGTCCGTATGAAGAACCCACATCCGTTTCAAATTTAGAACTTCTGACAGTCCGAACCGAAATTCCTTTCCTTGATGGATCCACTTCCTTCCTCGCCTCCCTCATGCTTGCCATCCTCTTCAACCAGCTCCATTGCTCCACCAATTCTTGTGTTATCAATAACCCTTCTAATACACAATGCGTAGGCTTAGGTAGTATAACATTCTTATAAACACAAATAATATTTATTACTAGTAAAGAATTCACCTTATAATGAACATCAGTGAGGCTCAATATTTCCTTCCAGTTCACACATGCACAATCATCATATTTCCCTATTACATCCTCATCAAATAGGCTTAGGTAGTATAACATTCTTATAAACACAAACATTATTTATTACTAGGAAAGAATTCACCTTATAATGAACGTCAGAGAGGCTCAATATTTCCTTCCAGTTCACACATGCACAATCATCATATTTCCCTATTACATCCTCATCATCCTCCATTTGTTCAAGACAAGATGTACTCGGCTTGTGGTAAGCTGAACATGGAAGAAACAAAAAGAACAACGTGTATGCATAATATATGTATCTATAATGGGGTGCATCATTTTTTGTGGACATGATAAAAATTCTCACATGACATAAAGCAACGAAATTTGCATGTATTTAGCACATAATTATCACATGAAAACAAATAGCATCTCATCAAATAGCAATCACAATTGCAGGTATAAGTGAAGCTCAGATAATTCTGATCATAAGGTGAAACATCTATGTATAAATTCTTATTGTTTAATATCAAACCAAGTGTTCTCATAGAAGATCTATAATCAAAATTGGTGGTAGTAGTGCACTCAATTGTCTTATCATGTTTAATATAATCATCATGTAAGTTGAAACTCATTTTGCAAATATAAGTGAAGTATAAATCAGTAGCATATGTACTTATCAAGTTTTGTTGGAAACCAAACATATGTGTAGACTCATGCTCAGATTTAGCAAGCTGTAAACAATCCAACCGAGGTAACACAATGTTCAATTCAGCAATTTTATCACAAGTAATACATATTTGATCCACCATAAAAATATCATTCATGTTATAGTCACCAACCAAATTAAAAGTGAAACAAGTAGTATAGGTGTTAGAATTGACATATGAAATTTCAGTAATCCTATTTATAGCACATTGCACGGTAATTGGTTCATGTAACATGATGGAATACACAATATTAATAGGTGGTATTTTAGCAAGCACTTCTTTATGTGAAATCAAAACCACATGCTCAAAATTCGAAATATTAAGATTATCACATGGTGGTGAACTATATGTAGTTATCAATTCACAAGAATCAACTAGCACGTTATTAGACTCACAAAAATTTGTACTTGCAAGTGGCAGCTCCAAATCAGCACCAATGTCAATAGCATCCTCCTCAGATTTAGTAGGCACTGACTCATCTTTCTCAAGTGGTGTTGAAGGTTGTACTTGAGTAGGATCCCTTTCTTCCAAAGTAACCTGCATATCACAAGAAACAATACTAGGCACAATGGCATGCTCCTACAATGGATGTGGTGGTGGTGATGCAGGTTGTACTAGAGGCTCCCTTTCTTCAAAAGCAACCTACACATCACAAGAAAAAACACCAGGAGTAGATGTGATTACATTAGTAGAAATAACCTCACATGTCTTCTCATCTTCTAATCCCCATATATAGTTTTGTCTTTGCATTTCAAGAAGTTCAAGTCTTTGCATTTCTAAGAATTGAGGAGACAAAAATAATGGTTGACGTCTAACATCTTGAATTTTTTAAACCAAGCTTGTATTATTCAATTTTTCTTATTGTTCCAAAAGAATTGTACATCAGTATAATGGCTGTCAAAATTAACCTTATATATGTTACACCATTTTTGTCCCAACAAAAGATGACAACAAGTAAACGCTCTAGGAAGCACATAACATAAAATTCGTTCATTATGGGTTAAAGGAGTAAAAACCATGTGAGTAATAGTAAGTTCATCATCATTAGTAGGTAATATAAATGGATGATTTGTCTTTGGAACCAACTGCAATTGTTCAACAACCTTAGAACTAATAAATTCATACCGTGTACCCTTATCAAGGGTAATAGCAACATTGCTACCTTTGATGTCTGCGGTGAAGTGGAACAAATCTGACCTAGGGATCCCACTAGAATCCTCCTCCCAAAATAAATCACTGCAAACAGAACCCACACAATATAGTTTTTCCCTTACAGAAACAAATATTGTTAGTGCAAAAAAAAATATGGTAGTATGTATATGGTGGAATTCTCACAACTCACTTCAAACAACAAAGAAAGGTGTATCTTACCGCTCCAAAGTGTATAGAAAACACTCACCAAGAAGTAGTAGTAATATGTGTACGGATGTGAAGAAGAGAATACCCGGGATTTTTGCTATCACAACACAAATAAGGTATATGGTGGGGCTTGGTATGGATACCTAAGAATCACCAATGAACAAGTCCTATTTTCTGTTTGTGATGATATGAAAATTGCACCTAGGAAACACACACCAAAGAGGAGACAAATGTGGCAATGCAATTATATGGAGGAAAATATTTCAATGCACTAGAAAGACACTAGCTAAGATCAATGATAAAACATGCACAAGATTGCCCAATGAAATAGTGTCAATATAGTAGTGATGAAACAACTCCAATAACAAGATATAACAATGTATCTCAAGGCCTCTTTTGCTTTTTTCAATGAACAAGACTTTTTCTATTTTCTGTTTTCTCTTTTTTATATACTTTTTATGATGAGGACATCCCTAGTACATTGCCACTTAAACAAGATGAAGTGAGACTTGGTCCTATGACAAGGTCAAGGACCAAGCTATTACAACAATAGGTGAATTCACTCCTTATTGATTATGATGTTTGTGATAATGAGAATTTTATACTACCTCAGTCTATGCATTTATGTATGGTCAGGTTTATTGATAACACAAACATGATGGTGGAAAACAACCAAGACGAGCTGGAAACAATATGGAGATGCTGGAAGACAAGACTACAAGTGGTGAAAACAAGTGTACCATGGAGAAAACAAACATACAAGATGGTGAAAACAAGACTACCATGGTGAAAAAAATTGTACAAGATGGTGAGAACAATCATGCAAGTGTGGAAAACAACTATTAGCTTGTTATTCCACACTAAGAGAGAAGGAAAACAAGAGGAGGGCGCCCCATTGGGTACCAATGCGCCATATAGAAATCCTACTCCAAGTAGGTATGGTTTGTATACCATATTTGGCCGTACCCCTTAATGTGGGTCGGTTTGTATCCTTTCTTAGAGTCCTAGTAGGAGTCCTAGTCCAAGGGGGATTGGTTCTTGCGCAAGGGACTTGTGGCTGCACCCCTCGACCTTGAAATAGCTACCACCTGCGTGTGGAAAAGCAGATCCATTTTAAACCAAAGAAAACCCTAGCCTCTAGATTGTATTGCTGCTAAGCATTCATCTTGAAGTTTACCATTGCAAAGTTGTGTGATATCTTGTTATTCCATTGGGAATAGGGGATACAAGACCACTTGTGATCATTGATTACTTGTGAAAGAGTGTGTAGTTGAGAAGATCCAAAGGGCTTGATTGTTGTTGCACTGGCAACATGGGTCATCCAAGTGAGAGGTCTCAGTGTAGCACTAGTTATCACAAAATCCAGAAAATTACCACAAAAAGAGAGAGAGCTCATTGAGAAAATCGGGCCACTCCATATCATGTTAACTGGCCGAAAACAATAAGGATCAAAATAACAAAGCTATGATCAATGTGACACAAATGTATGGAAGAGAGCAGCCTGTAATGAGCAACAAAGTAGCTAGTCTTGTGGGCAAGGTACCTAGTTTATTGCTGTATATAGGCAGTTCTAAGGTTCACAAAGGTCAGACAGGAATTCCTAAGAAAAACGAGAAAGAAAATGAAAAGAAAACACACTAGAGGAACTAGGAACTCATGCCAGAGAATAGGAGCGTTTTATGCCGAGACGGCAGCGAAACCGCGCAAAAATCCTTCCCGGTAGAATGCACATCAGCTCGGGTGTAGCGCATGACAGAACTCGCGGCAGAAGCAACACGCACGACAGCATTTTGCGTAGAATTGGTACCACGACAGCGCGCGCACGGCAGCGAAACTGTCCACTTTTGTACCGCGGCAGGGATCGAATTGCGAGAGGCACTGATGACCCACAAGTATAGGGGATCGCAACAGTCTTCGAGGGAAGTAAAACCCAAATTTATTGAATCGACACAAGGGGAGCCAAATAATATTTGTGAGCCTTAACAAGTGAGTTGTCAATTCACCTGCACCTGAAAGTACTTTTGTTCGCAGTGGTTTATCAGTAGTAACAGTTTTATAGTAGCAGCAGTAGTGAAATAATAGCAGTAGTGGAATGAAAACAACAGTAATAGTATTTGAAGTAAATAGCGGGATTAAATACTGTAGGCATAGGGATAGATGAACGGGCATTGCATGGATAAGATAGTTCATAAAATAATCAAGACATGGGCATTGCAGATAAATAAGATAAAGCATCCAAGCACTAAGTAACCATAGGCATGTGTTCCGTAAATAGTCGTACATGCTCGCAATGAGAACTTGCACAACATCTTTTGTCCTACCAGCCCGTTTTCAGCGGGGCCTCAAGGGAACTACTGGTAATTAAGGTGTTCCCTTTAATAGAACACCGGAGCAAAGCATTAACACTCCGTGAACACATGTGATCCTCACATCACATCCATCCCCTCCGGTTGTCCCAATTTCTGTCACTTCGGGGCCTCAGGTTCCGGACAAAAATATGTGTAAACAACTTGCAGGTATGAACAAGAAACAATAATTATCATCATGATTCAATAACATGTTCAGATCTGAGATCAAGGCACTCGGGACCAAAGTGGCAAGCATTAAGCATAACAAGTTGCAACAATGCCAATAGCACTAATAGAAGATACTAGGTACTATGCCCTAACAATCACGGCATTATTACATGAACGGTCTCATACAATCCCTACCATCCCCTTCAGCCTACAGCGGGGGAATAACTCGCACATGGATGGGGGAAACATGGATGGTCGATGGAGAGGCATTGGTGATGACGATGGCGATGATCTCCTCCAATTCCCCGTCCCGGCAGGGTGCCAGAACAAGAACTTCTGATCCCCGAATCAAGGTTCGGGGCGGCGGCGGAGCTACGGACTTCTTTCTGGAAAACTATCGACCCCCCCCCCCCATGTTTTAGAGTTGAAGGCTATTTCTAGTCGAAAGGGGAGACCGAGGGGAGCTCTGGGTGGCCCACACCACTTGGTGGCGCGGCCTAGGGGGCGCCATGGGGTTGTGTGGCCCCCCTCTGGTCCCTCTCCTGGCCTCCTTCTGGCTCCCGTGGTCTTCTGGTGTTTTAGGGCCAATGGGGTCTTTTCTGGGCAATTTCCCAAAAGTTGATTTTTCTGCACAAAAACGAGACACCAAAGTAATTCTGCTGAAAACAGCGTTAGTCCATGTTAGTTGCATTCAAAACACACAAGTTTAGAGGCAAACAATAGGAAAAGTGTTCGGAAAAGGAGATACGTTTTCGACGTATCAACTCCCCCAAGCTTAGCTTATTGCTTGTCCTCAAGCAATTCAGTGACAACTGAGTGCGGTAAAAGACTTTTACGAACACATTTGTTTCATATGATGTAAATATACTCGCTATATGATCAAATACTTAATTATGCTCATGATAAAATACATGCAAGATACTATCACTTAGTAGCTATGCAAACCATGAAGAGATAACAACATATTAATAATAAACAACATGAAGCATAACTATTTGCAAGATTGTAGTATTCATAATAGGATCTAATAAAGTGGTATCTCGCTTTCCCTTATGTGTGGGGCAAAACATAAATTCCAGGGCACCTCTGAAGTTCAAGGGAAGACTAGAAGTAACGATATCAAAGATACAGGTGTCAAGATTATACCACAATCAATCGTGCTTTGGGACAAACACATCACACTAAGAATGACCATTGTGTTCTCAAGAAAGTTCTCAAAGAATATGGTGGAGACTCAACATAAAAGTAAAAGAAAGGCCCTTCACAGAAGGAAGCATGGATCACTCATGTGCTAGAGCTTTGATTTTGTTAAACAGAGGTATTGCAAACATTTTGAGAGAGGTGTATGCTTATGTCAACGAATGGTAAACATACAATACAGTACGTCACAAGACAACTAGATTCACAAGAGAGGCTCACATGTGAAGGACGCATCTGGGTAGAAGGTCATCCCTCTTTCTCTTTTGTTTACACAATTATGCTTTGACTGATAAATCAGGGGAAAAATAGTGAAGAGATTTTTTGTGTATTAATTTCGGGCTGGGCATCCCGCTGCCAGCTCTTCTATCATTTGGATAAGCGGATGAAGCCACTAGTCCAGGGTGTGATATCAAATCAACAAGTGAGATAACGATTCTCTATTTACGTCCTCATGAGCTAAAACAGGGGCACAAAACAGGAATGATTTTTAGCAGGTTTTAAAGGTAGCACAAGAGTAATTTACTTGGAGTGGCGGTTAAATACCACATATAGGTAGGTATGGTGGACACATGGCAAACTTTGGTTTTTGGGAGTTGGATGCACGAGCAGAGCTCATACTCAGTACAAGTGAAGGCTAGCAATAGACAGGGAGCGACAATCAAGAGAGCAACAACTATCATAATCATGTTTGCGACAAAGTAAAATTAACTGAGGCATAAAATTGATACTAGAACTCTGAGGCAAAATAAATCATCGAGGCTTATTGACTTTTTGTTTTCAGTCTTAGCATGTGTGAGCATGTGCCTAGTCGATTCAAATGAAACAGTCAGAGGAGGCTACCACAATGGCATACCCTTCTATGAATAGAACAATGCGAACAAATATTTATACGACATGTCATTTACCATTAATAAATTGGAACAAAACATGAGAGAGCACGAACTATTAAGCATCCATTAAGTCACATATATCTTATACGAAGAAACTAAGCATGCTCACATAGATGGATATATGTACAAAAATGAAAACAAATAGAGTTCATACCAGCCTCTCACCACAACTTGCATTGTCATAGATCGTCATTATTGCTCTTCACTTGTGGCTCGGATAATATATAATGAAAACCAAGCTCCAATGGAGTCACGGACGAATGTTGAACTCTGCAACAACTTTACAAAACCAAAGAAGAACAACAAATATTTTTGGGGTTTTCAATTAAAACAAGAACAGAAAGAGAACAAGCAAACAAAACAAAATATTTTCCGATTTTTGAATATTAAACTGCAACTTAAAGGATAAAGCAAACCAACTAAAGAAACAAATAGAGAGAAACAACAGAAATATTTTGGTCTTTTGTGTTTTGGAAAACAAGAACAAAACAATAAAAACAAAAGAAATGAAAGAAACGAAAACAAGCGAAAGAAACAAAAGAAACATGGATATACAAAGAACCGACAGAAACATGATATATAAATGAGTGTGATGTCGGTATACCTCCCCCAAGCTTAGGATTTTGGCCTAAGTGGAGATCAATCACCAAGGGGACCATGAGGTGGCGCCCCCATAGTACGCTGAGGAGGAACCCTCCTCCTGATATGTGCTCGAGGATGCGCCGGTAAACTGCGTGTTGTGGTCCTCGGAAGGCGCGTCTCGCCTCTCCTGCTGCCTGTGAAACTCCATGGTCCTCAGATACTCGTCTACTTGCTCCTTGGAGAACGACCATGCTGACCTGTCAATCTTAAACATAACAGGCTGCGGTAAAGTAACTTTTCTCTCCTCTCCATCTATATATAAAATTCTATATTCTAAACGTTCATTAGTAGAGTTAGCAGTGACAAACTGATGGGATTTCATGGCAGAAAGGTTAAGCCTACATGGAGCAATTATTTCTTCATTGGGGTCAATAGAAACATTTAAAGCAGCTGCTACACGTGTAGCAATAATACCCCAAAAAAATAGGCCCAGAAGCAGCAAGGCGGCATGCAACAAGTGCACCAAGTTATACATCATGCTATGGTTCAGTGCAACATCAATAAAAGCAAGGTGGTAACTAGAAATGTTGCTAGTGTTCTCCCTACCAAGGATACTAGTAGCAAGGTAGTAAGCAAAGTATCTAAGAGCAGGAAGTTGAATGTTCCTTATCTTCCCACGCTGGGACGAGCGACCGTCATCGTTGGTGATCTCTCGGTAGAGCCCCTGGAGGTCTGTTGGTCTATCTTGAATCCTGCTCGCTGTCCCGGTGGCGTTGATACCTATAGTAACACAGAAATCTACCAAGGACAAAGAGATAGGACTACTATATAACTTGAATGCGACAGTTGGACCAAATTGTGTGTTCTGAAATTTAAAGATCTTAACAAAAGTTTTTGTGAAGTGGCATACTGAGGGATTTCATCCTCCATAAAGTTGGTTAGACCAACTCTTTCAGTAAGCATACAAAACTCATCTAATAAACCTGCACTTCTTAAAAACGTACTTTCAAAGAAAGCTAGATGGGTTAACGATACCATCATCTCCTGCATAGTCAATATTTGGTGCAATAACGTCTTCATTGTACGATGCCTCACTGAAGTGGATGAGAATGAGGGACTTGTCCTTCTAGGAGCATCACTCCTAAATATCTCTCCAAAATTATAACTATCCATCTCTGAAATTTTTCAACAATCATCACAAAAATTAATTTCAAGCAACTATAAGGTGGAAACTACCATAGGGACTTATATGAGAGCTAAAAATACATCAAAACTACATTATTTCTACTTAAATCAAGCATGCAAACTCACATAAGCTGTCACCTATAGTACCAAAATACTCAAGATGATAAGGATATGCCTAAGGATTATGTTGTCACAAGATTGAATGGAGAGTTGATAGAAGACCACATGATCATCGTGAAAACAAACATTCAAGATGTTGAAAACAATGAAGCAAGATGGTGAAAACAATTCATAACAATTGTTATTCCAATAAAACAATTGTTATTCATCAAGACAAGGGGATAGGTGCCTCCACCAAGTCAAATGCACCATAGAAATCCTATTTTCGAATAGGTATGGTTTGTATACCATATGTGGCCGAATCCCTTAATGGTGGATCGGTTTGTATCCATAGTTGTGTCCTAGTTGGACTCCTAGTCCTAATAGGAGTCCTAGTCCTAGTAGGAGGAGGGTTGCTTGCGCAAGGAGCCCTTGTGCCCACACCCCTCCACCTATTTAATCATGCCACCTGCGTGTGGATTAGGGGAGAACAATTTAGACAAAGAAAACCCTAGCCTTGAGATTGTATTGCTGCTAAGCATTCATCTTGAAGTATTACCAAGTCAAAATTTGCGTGATATCTTGCTATTTCATTGGGAATTAGGGGGATACAGGACCACTTGTGATCATTGATTTCTTGTGCAAGAGTGTGTAGTTGAGAATATCCAAAGGGCTTGATTGTTGTTGCATTGGCAACAAGGGTCATCCAAGTGAGAGGTCTCAGTGTAGCACTAGTTATCCACATATATCAGAAAATACAAAAAGAGAGAGAGAAGCTCATTGAGAAGATTGGGCCACCCCATATCATCTTGGTATCAGATTCTCCAGGTTTACTCGGTGAGCAAAGTTATCCCTAGTTTTAGTTGTTTTATTCCTATCCAGAAAAAGGCATACAAAAATAGTTGTTTAGATCATTGCCAGAGCCTAGATCAACACCAATTTGCATCTACCTAGTTGCTGCTTTTTGTTGATTTGTGTTCCTGTTTTTCTGTTTTTAGGTTTTCATCTTTTAGGGTTCATCTAGTTCCTTTGTGTTTCTATCCGAAAAATCACACCAAAAATATTGTGGATCTTGTTGCTCTTTGGAATTTTTAGACCTACAGCTTGTTTACAAGTTGATCTAGTTCCTAGGGTTCATAAGGTTGCATTGCTGCAGTTGCTAAATCGATCCATATCATATTGGCAAATCTAGTTGTTTTCGGTTTCTGCCGTGGCACCGTTTTGCTCCATATCGCTGCCGCCATCGTGTTCCTTCCGCACTCGGTTTCGCCTTACCAAACTGCCCCACGGTGCCCTAAAATCCTTACCGCGCGCGGCCACACTCTTTACCGCACTCGGATTCCGAGTCTGCCGCGGCATAGTTTTGCGCAAAAGCGCTGCCGCCATCACCGTTTCCTGCCGCCGGTCGGATTGCTCACGCGCGCCCACCCGCAACTCATCGCAACACACCACCGCAGCCCACGCGCTCTGCCGCGACAGCGTTTTCGCTGTTTTCTCTGCCGTCACACAAAATCCTACCGTGAGCTCATTTTAACTCCGTTTTCATTAGTTTTCTTTTGTTTTTCCTTATTTTATCTCTAGTTTTCTGTTCTGATCTTTGACAAGCCTTAGCTACAACCATTCTACAGCTATATTTAGGTTCCCAAGACCCAAAGACTAGCTATTTTATTGCTCTAACATGTTGCTCATTTGATCTAATCTGTCCACTAATTTTTGTTTCCATCTCATTATTGCTCCTAGTTGATTCAAAGGCCATTAAAAAATAAAAATAAATAGAAAGAAAGAAAAAAGCAAAAGAGGCCGAGCTACTTATCACTAGTGGAAGCTATTTCATATTGGAAATTTTGTGGACATCTTGAGCAATCTTGTGCCTGTTTCATTGAGTATTTGCTAGTGTCTTTCTAGTGCTTGCAAAATCTCTACCATATATTTTCTAAGCCACAATTGTCTCCAAGTGTGAGTGTGTTTCCTTTAGTAATTTTTATCACATTAAGCAGTGCATTGGAGTTGTTATTTTGGTTTTGTTAGGAATCTCAACCAAGCCCCACCAAATACCTTGTTTTGCATTGTGACACTTGAGAGCCTGGGTATTCTCTTCTCACACTTGACACAGTTTTCATTGGTACTTGTTGGTAAGTTGATCCTATTCACTTTGGAACAGTAAGTGAACCTTTCTTTGCTGGTTTGAGTGAGTTTGAGAGGCACCACAACCCATTGATTATTTGTTTCACTAACCTATTAATCATGAGTTTTGCTAGTGAAGCTTCTATGCAGGGTGACAAGGAGGAAGCTGATTTGATGCCCAAAACAAAGACTGCTGTTGATACATGTACATGGGCAGATTTTAATCTCTTTAGAGGAGGAGTTGCTAATCGGATTGAGCAAAGAGTTGAGAAGAAAATAGAATAATATGATGATGTCCTAAGGAAGGATTTGACAGTGGTTATTGAGAAACAAAATGAGGCTGCTAATTCAATTCGTGTTCTTCAAGAAGCCATGACTAATCTCACAAGGGAAGTTGCAAATATCTCCACACAATTACAAAGAGCTAATCTAGGTGGTAATCATGAAGAAGGCTGAGCCATTGCATATGGAGGCCGTGGCAATTTTGCACCTAGAAGGGTACCATTGGTTGATGTTAATAGAGAAGAGGATGGCCTTGGGAAACCAAAATTCTTAGTGCCTACTCTCACATGTGATAAGGATAATGTTGAGGAGTTCTTGATGTGGGAATTGAAGATATAAAAGCTATGGAGATTGCATAATTACACTGATGAGAGGAAAATCAAGCTATCATCTTCTAGATTTGATGGTTATGCTCTCTTGTGGTGGGATGGTATCATAAGATTGAGGGAAACACAAAATCAACCAGAAATTACTACTTGGGCTGAGATGAAACAACTTATGACAGCAAGGTTTGTTCCAACAAATTATTTGAGGACTCTCTATGATAAATTGCAAAATTTGAAGCAAGGAACAAATTCAGTGGATCAATATTACAAGGAGATGGAATTAGTGCTACAAAGAGTTCGGGTTGTTGAAGCACATGAGCAAACAATGCAAAGATTTCTTTCAGGATTGAACTTTCAAATTAGATGCATTGTGAGACATGTTCAATATAGCAATATGACAGAATTGTTGCATCAATCAAGGGGGGCAGAAAAGAGGTTGGCCGAGGAGGTTACTATGGCTCCAAGGAGGATTTTTCCATCAAGATCTTCTTCTTTTTCACCTCCAACACCTCCAATTGCACAACCAGCAGCTAGTACACCATCCAAACCCGAGACAAGCATCACTAGTATAAAGAAAACACCACAACCAGCAGCTAGTGGAAGTGGTTCTACTCAATCAACAACAAGGCATAGAGACATGACATGCCATACTTGTGGAGGAAGAGGGCACTTCAAGAGAGATTGTCCTAACAAGAAAATTATGGTGATCAATGCTAATGATGAGTATGAGAGTGGAGATGATGCTAATCCTAATGGAGAGGATACATATGATGATGATGATGGTCCAATTAATGCTTATGCTACAAATTATCCAACCATTGTTTGCACCAAGGCTTTAAGTGTTATTCCTAGCAATGATGAGAGCCAAAGATGCAATTTATTTCAAACCAAAGAAATTGTTGGTCCTAACATGGCTTGCAAAGTGATCATTGATGGAGGGAGTTGCAGAAATCTAGCAAGCAAGGAGTTATGTGCCAAGCTAAGGTTGAATTACAATCCACATACAAATCCATATTATATTCAATGGTTGAGTAACAAAGAAGAAATCAAGGTATGTCATATGGTGAGAGTGGACTTTCAAATTGGACCATACAAAGATACAATTGAGTGTGATGTGGTGCCCATGACAGTTTGTCACCTATTATTTGGAAGACCTTGGCAATTTGACAAGAAGGTCACACACATTGGAAGAGCAAACACATATCACTTGAATTGGAATAATAAGGATATTATTTTGAGGCCTATGACACCACAACAGATTGTGAATGAATCAAGACAGAAAATAGAGGTGAATCTAGAGAAGGAGAGTGAAAAAACCAAATCTATGGATGAAGACAAGTCTAGGCCGAGTGGAAAGAATAAAGGAGTGAGCCTTTTAACTAATGAAATAATTTTTCTTCCTAGTGTTGTTTCTTGTGTACAGGTTGCTATTGAAGAAAGGGAGCACAAAGAAACATCACAACAACCACACATATTAGAAGAATATGCCACGGGTACTAGTGCTCTTGCTTGTGATATGAAGGTTATTTTTGAAGAAAGGGAGCTACAACCTTCAAAATCACAAGATATTGATGAAATCATACCTACTACAAATGAGGAGGATAGTATTGATAAAGGTATTGATTTCGGTTTGGAAAAATCAAGTATTGAATTATGTGATAGTTTACAACCATATCATAATATGATGAATTCAAAATTTAACAATGTGGTTTTTATTTCACATAAAGAAGTACTTGCTAAGATACCATCCAGTGATATTGTCTATTATATCATGTTAGAAGAACCAATTGATGTGCAATGTGCTATGAGTAAAATTGATTATGTTAATTCTAGCACATATGATACAAGTTTCAAATTTAATTTGATTGGTGATTATAACTTGAGTAAAATTTTCATGGTACATCACATATGTATAACTTATGATAAAGTGGACGAATTAAACAATATGTTTCCTTGGGTAGATGAATTACAAATTCCTACATTTGAGCATGATCTTACACATATGTTTAGTTTACCACAATATTGGTTGGATACATGTGCTATTAAAACAAGCTTCACTTATATTTGCAATTCTGATTGCTATGTTATGAAAGGCTATGACTATTATGTGTTGTTTTCATACAAACTTTGTGATCATATGACATATGCACAATATTTTGTTTTACTAACCACTAATGAATGCCATTATTTTGTTCTTTTTGTTTCTTCCACTTTCAGATTATCACAAGCCGTGGACGTCTTGTCTTGAAGAAAGGGAGGATGATAAGGATATGCCTAAGGATTATGTTGTCACAAGCATGAATGGAGAGTTGATAGAATACCACATGATCATGGTGAAAAAAAACATTCAAGATGTTGAAAACAATGAAGCAAGATGGTGAAAACAATTCATAACAATTGTTATTCCAATAAAACAATTGTTATTCATCAAGACAAGGGGATAGGCGCCTCCACCAAGTCAAATGCACCATAGAAATCCTATTTTCGAATAGGTATGGTTTGTATACCATATGTGGCCGAATCCCTTAATGGTGGATCGGTTTGTATCCATAGTTGTGTCCTAGTTGGACTCCTAGTCCTAGTAGGAGGAGGGTTGCTTGCGCAAGGAGCCCTTGTGGCCGCACCCCTCCACCTATTTAATCATGCCACCTGCGTGTGGATTAGGGGAGAACAATTTAGACAAAGAAAACCCTAGCCTTGAGATTGTATTGCTTCTAAGCATTCATCTTGAAGTATTACCAAGTCATAGTTTGCGTGATATCTTGCTATTCCATTGGAAATTAGGGGGATACATGACCACTTGTGATCATTGATTGCTTGTGCAAGAGCGTGTAGTTGAGAATATCCAAAGGGCTTGATTGTTGTTGCATTGGCAAAAAGGGTCATCCAAGCGAGAGGTCTCAGTGTAGCACTAGTTATCCACATATATCAGAAAATACAAAAAGAGAGAGAGAAGCTCATTGAGAAGATTGGGCCACCCCATATCATAAGAAATACTTCACTAAACAAAATTCTACTTGGATTATCGGAGGAGTGACATACCGGAGATCAAACACACCAAATATCAGCACAAATGATGGGATGAAGAAGGAGATCAAAAATCCAGAGGAAGAACAATAAGAACACGAGTTCCAGGAAATGTTTTCAGTTTGGGAGGTGAGAGAGAAGACTTTGGCAGTGGAGAGAGAGTAAGTGGAGGGCTATGGGGCCCCACACCATGTGATGGCGCCACTAGGGGGCTGGTCGCGCCACCGTGTGGTGTGCCTGACTGGTGGGTCCCCCTGGGGCCTCCCAGGTGGCTTTCTGCCTCATTTTTGACGTAAAAATTTATTATAATTTTTCTGGAATTTTTCGAGAAACTTTATTTTTGAGGTATTTTCCAGAATTTTAATAATTAATAAAAACCAGGAAAACGAAAGTGAAAAGGTGGAAAACAAAACCAAAACTAGCATTATAGAGGTTATATGACACTCTAATGAAAAAATATCCAAAGAAAACAAAGGTGGTAGTGGTGAAAACAAAAGTATGGATGGTGAAAACATGCATAACCTCAGCAATCAATGTGAAAACATCAGGAAAACATGCATAAGGATGGTGGAAAACATGATTGTACTCAAGTAGCAATGTGACAATAGAAGTAAACATAGTGAAAACATAATGGGGAAGGTGAAAACACAGTGAAAACATTGCCCACTTCATTTAAAGTCATTTTGTTAACAAGGGTGATCAAGTCTTGCTACCAAAATAATTTTATATGAAACAAAACTTTGTTTCTCACTAAATACTCATGTTACCTCAACCTTGATAGACATAGTCCCAATCATAATAATTTCATATTCTTTGGGTGGCTTTAGAATAGGACAATAAAATTCTCCAATCTTGATGGTCTCAATATTTTCAATGGAATTTAGACCATATTTTCTATCAGTCTTCTTGGGAAAATAAACAGTGTGCTCTTTATCATTAACATTAAAAGTAACTTTTCTTTGATTGCAATCAATAACAAACCCTGTAGTATTAAGAAAAGGTCTTCCAAGAATAATAGACATATTATCATCTTCAAGCATTTCTAACACAACAAAGTCAGTTAATATCAGACAATTATTAGCAACTTGAATAGGAACATCCTCACATATACCCATAGGAATAGCAGTGGACTTATCATCCACTTGCAAAGATATATCAGTTGGTATCCATTTTTCTAGGAGGAGTCTTTTATAGATAGTAAAAGGTATGACACTAACTCCAGCTCCTAAATCACACAATGTAGTTCTAACATAAATATTTTTAATAGAACAGGGAATAGTTGGTATACCAGGACCTCCAAGCTTCTTAGGAACCTTTCCATTAAAAGAGTAATTAGCAAGCATAGTGGAGATTTCCTCATTAGGAATCTTCCTTTTGTTAGAGACAATATCTTTCATATATTTTGCATAAGGAGGCAATTTAATATCATCAGTTAAAGGAATTTGCAAGAACAAAGGTTTCATCCATTCACAAAACTTGTTATAGTGTTCTTCTTCCTTAGATTTGTGTTTCTTATTAGGAAAAGGCATTGGTTTTTGTACCCAAGGTTCTCTCTCACTACCATGTTTATTAGCAATGAAATCCTCCTTAATATACTTTGCAGTTTTAGTTTGCTTTTCAGGTTCCTCTACATGTTCTTCTTTATCAGAAGCATCATTCTTTTCATTACCACTTTCAGTTTCAGCATCAGGAATAGATATACTATTTGGATCTTTTGCAAGCTTAGAGGATTCTACATCAGTTTTATGTTTCTTCTTCTTTTTCTTCTTAGTATGAATAACATTATCATTAATTTGCTGAGAATCTTGTTCAATTCTTTTAGGATGTCCCTCAGGATATAAAGGATCTTGTCTAGTAATACCACTTCTAGTTCTTATTTCATAAGCATGTTTTTCTTTAGAAACATTAACTAGCAAATCTTTTTGCACTTTAGCAAGTTGATCAATTTGAGTTTGAACCATTTGAAAATGTTTAACAGGCATTTTAACATCATTAGAGGTTCTTTCTATAATACCATGCAAATTATCAATAGCTCTAGAGTTTTCCATTAGGTGATTTTTCACTCTCATATTAAAATTGTCTTTCTTAATAACATAATTATAAAATTCATCTAAACATTGACCAAGAGGTTTATTATAGGGAATATCTCTACTATCAAAATATTGGAGAGAGTGTACCTCAATAGTGGATGAGTGAGGGGTTGGCTTACATAATTCTTCTATAGGTGGAAGATTCTTCACATCTTCAGATTTAATACCCCTCTCTTTTAAGAGATTTCTTGGCTTTTCTCATCATTTCATCATTTAATTCAAGCATTCCCCTTTTCTTGGGTGTTGGTGTTGGTGTTGATACTAGAGTAGGAGTCGGTTCAGTCTCATCCATAGTCCAATTATCGTGATTTTGGCTTATTTTATCCATTAATTCCTCAGCTTCTTCTGGAGTTCTTTGCCTGAAAACACAACCAGCACAACTATCCAGGTATGTCCTAAATTCAACATATAGTCCATTATAGAATATATCAAGAAGTTTATTATTTTCTAGCTTATGCCCAGGTGTATCCCCAACTAAATAGAAGAACCTTGCCCAAGATACAGGCAATTTCTCTCCTTCCAATTGCTTGAAATTAAATATATTTAGTAAAGCAGCATGTTGAGCACTAGCAGGAAAATATTTATGAAAGAAAGCGTTAGCCAAACCAATAGGACTATCAATAGATCCCGGAGACAAATTATTAAACCAAGTTTTAGCTCCATCTTTTAATGAGAAAGGGAATATTTTAGCAACAAAGTAGCTACGTTTCTTAAGATCATAAGAGAATAAAATACTCAAAGAGGAGAGCTCATTCATATGTTTCATAGCATTTTCATTTTCAGTACCACAAAAAGGTTCTTTCTCAACAATAGATATATAAGATAAATCAAGAGAGAAATCATAATCCTTATCCCTAATATTAATAGGAGAGGTGGCAAACTTAGCATCAGGAGATAATTTATATTTAACAGCACAACTTTCAATAAGACTTATAACAACATCTTTATCCTTCATAGCATGTATTTCATCAATAATATCATCATTAAGTTCAATATAGGAATCATCAAAATCATCACTAGGATTTTCTCTAAACTCGGGTGAAACAACAGGTTTAACAGGATTTTCATCAGGAGTTTTCGTGTTTGCAATATTTTTAGCTTTAGCAATAGTAGCATCTAAGAAGGGACATAGAGAACCACTCTCATCAAGCACAGTAGAAAAGCATCATCAAAAGTATCAGAAGTATTTTCAGATTCAGCAGAAGTAGCATGTGTAGCATGTGGTGGTGTAAGCAGCTTACTCCAACAGACGGTGAATCAAGAGCAACAGAGGTGTTCAGAGTTGTACCTCTTCTTGTAGTGGATGATAATATAGGAAACTTTGCATCACGAGTCTTACCCATGATGAATGATTGCAGTAGATAATAATACTCTCCGGTGAGCTCGCAAACAAAGCTATGCTCCCCGGCAACGGCGCCAGAAAATAGTCTTGATGACCCACAAGTATAGGGGATCGCAGTAGTCTTCGAGGGAAGTAAAACCCAAATTTATCGATTCGACACTAGGGGAGCCAAAGACTATTTGTGAGCCTTAACAAGTGAGTTGTCAATTCACCTGCACCTGAAAGTACTTATGTTCGCAGTGGTTTATCAGTAGTAACAATTTTGTTGTAGCAGCAGTAGTGAAATAATAGCAGCAGTGGAATGAAAACAGCAGCAGTATTTGAAGTAAACAACGGGATTAAATACTGTAGGCATAGGGATAGATGAACGGGCGTTGCATGGATAAGATAGTTCATATAATAATCAAGACATGGGCATTGCAGATAAATAAGATAAAGCATCCAAGCACTAAGTAACCATAGGCATGTGTTCTGTAAATAGTCGTACGTGCTCGCAATGAGAACTTTCACAACATATTTTGTCCTACCAGCCCGTTTTCAGCGGGGCCTCCAGTGAACTACTGGTAATTAAGGTGTTCCTTTTAATAGAAGACCGGAGCAAAGCATTAACACTCCGTGAACACATGTGATCCTCAGATCACAGCCATCCCCTCCGGTTGTCCCGATTTCTGTCACTTCGGGGCCTCGGGTTCCGGACAACAATATGTGTAAACAACTTGCAGGTATGCTCAAGAAACAATAATTATCAACGTGATTCAATAACATGTTCAGATCTGAGATCATGGCACTCGGGCCCAAAGTGGCAAGCATTAAGCATAACAAGTTGCAACCATGTCATTAGCACTAATAGAAGATACTAGGCACTATTCCCTAACAATCACGGCATTATTACATGAACGATCTCATCTAATCCCTACCATCCCCTTCAGCCTACAGCGGGAGAATTACTCACACATGGATGGGGGAAACATGGACGGTCGATGGAGAGGCGTTCATGATGACGATGGCGATGATCTCCTCCAATTCTCCGTCCCGGCAGGGTGCCAGAATAGGAACTTATGATCCCCTAATCGAGGTTCGGGGTGGCGGCGGAGCTACGGACTTCTTTCTGGAAAACTATTGAACCCCCCACCCGTGTTTTAGGGTTGAAGGCTATTTGTAGTCGAAAGGGGAGGCCGAGGGGGGCTTTGGGTGGCCCACACCACCTGGTGGCGCGGCCTAGGGGGGCGCCAGGGGGTGGTGTGCGCCCCCTCTGGTCCCTCTCCTAGCCCCCTTCTGGCTCCCAGAGTCTTCTGGTGTTTTAGGGCCAATGGGGTCTTTTCTAGGCAATTTCCCGAAAGTTGATTTTTCTGCATAAAAACGAGACACCAAAGTGATTCTGCTGAAAACAACAGTAGTCCGTGTTAGTTGCATTCAAAACACACAAGTTTAGAGGCAAACAATAAGAAAAGTGTTCGGAAAAGGAGATACGTTTTCGACGTATCAGGCACCACAACCCAACGATTATTTTTGTTACTAACATATTAATCATGAGTTCTTCTAGTGATGTTGATGTGCAGGCAAGGAAGAAACCTGATGAGGTGGTCAAGTGGAACGAATATGAAGCTTTGAGAGATACACTTTACAAAAAAATTACTGCTGAGGTTGATAGAAGTGATGATTCTTTGAGAGAGGAGTTGACGAACATGGACCTCAAAATTGAAGCTGCGGCCACACAAGAATCTCTTGATGCTATGCAAGAAAATTTGACAAGACAAATTGCCAATTTAGCTACATTGGTTGAACAACTACAACAAAGACCTCAAGTTAATGCTCCTAATGATGATGGGAGAGACAATGTTATTGGAGGCCGTGGAGGTTATGCAAGGAGAGTTCCTTTGGAAAATAATAGAGAGGATGATGACTTCGGAAAACCAAAATTCTCTATTCCTAGTCTTGCTTGTGATTCTGAGGATGTGGAAGAATACTTGATGTGGGAGCTAAAAATTGAGAAGCTATGGAGAATACACGAGTATCCCGAGGAGAGGAAGGTAAAGCTTGCATCTTCTGGTTTTGATGGCTATCCTCTCTTGTGGTGGGATGGCATTACAAGTTTGAGGGAAGAAAATGAAGAACCAGAAGTTACTACATGGGGAGAGATGAAGCAATTGCTAAGGGCAAGATTTGTTCCAAGAAACTATATTAGAACTCTCTGTGACAAGCTACAACAATTGAAGCAAGGTACCAAATCTGTGGATGCTTATTACAAGGAGATGGAATTGATCGTCCAAAGGGTTCAAGTTGGAGAAGAGCTAGAGCAAACAATGCAAAGATTTTTGTCAGGATTGCAATTCAAAATAAAGAGCATTGTGAGGCATGTGCAATATAACAACATGAGTGAATTGTTGCATCAATCAAGAGAAGCTGAGAAGAGGTTGAATAAGGAAGTGCAATTGAGTGCTAGAAGGAGTTTCCCATCTCAAAAATATTTTTTCTCACCACCTACACCTCAAGTTGCTGCAACCCGTGGGAATACAAGTGCCAAACCCGAGACAAGCACCCCTAGTGCAAAGAAAACAACATCACCAGCTTCAGGTTCTAGTGGTTCTACACCTACACCACGAAATAGAGACATGACATGCCATACATGTGGAGGAAAATGGAACTTTAAGAGAGATTGCCCCAACAAGAAAATAATGATTATCAATGCTGATGATGAGTATGAGACTGGAGACGATGCTGATCCCAATGAGGAGGATACATATGATGATGATGGTCATGTTGATGCTTATTCTACAAATTATCAAACTATTGTGTGCACACAAGATTTGAGTGTGGTTCCTGGTGATGAGAGCCAAAGATGCAATCTATTTCAAACTAAAGCAATTGTGGGTCCTCAAATGGCTTGCAAAGTGATCATTGATGGAGGGAGTTGCAGAAATTTAGCAAGCAAGGATCTATGTGCAAAGCTAAGATTGAGATATATTCCACACCCACACCCATATTATATTCAATGGTTGAGTTACAAAGAAGAAATCAGAGTATGCCAAATGGTGAGAGTGGAATTTCATATTGGACCATACAAAGATACAATTGAGTGTGATGTGGTTCCCATGCAAGTTTGTCATCTATTACTTGGAAGACCATGGAAATTCGACAGGAAGGTGATACACAATGGGAGAGCAAACACATACCGATTGAGTTGGAATAATAAGGATGTTATCTTGAGGCGTATGACACCACAACAGACTGTGAATGAGTCTTGATAGAAAAATGAGGTGAATCTAGAGAAAGAGAGTGAGAGAGATGAGAAGAGTGAAAACACAAATTCTGTGGGTGAAAACAAACCTAGGCCGAGTGGTAAAAGTAAGGGAGTGAGCCTTTTGACAATGTTAGCCACCAAAGAATATTTGAGAGTGTTTAGAGAGGATCCTAGCTTAGTACCTATAGTGCTCATGCATAAGGGGGAAATTTAGTTTCTAATGACACGACTCCTCTTTCTATTGGTGTTTCTAATGTTTTGCAGGAGTTTGATGATGTTTTTCCAGAAGAAGTACCCTCGAGGCTGCCACCATTGAGAGGGATTGAGCACCAAATTGATTTAATTCCTGGATCATCATTACCAAACCGAGCTCCCGATAGGGCAAATCCCCAAGAGGCAAAGGAAATTAAGAAACAAGTACAAGAGCTTCTTGATAAAGGTTATATTTGAATAAGCCTATCTCCTTGTGTTGTTCTTGTTATTTTAGTTCCTAAGAAAGATGGTACTTGGCGCATGTGTGTAGATTGTAGAGCAATTAACAACATCACTATTCGTTATTGTCATCCTATACCACGTTTGAAGACATGTTAGATGAATAAGTGGTGCTGCTGTTTTCTCTAAAATTGATTTGCGTAGTGGTTATCATCAAATTAGGGTGAAAGAGGGGGGGGGGGGTGAATGGAAAACAGCCTTTAAAACAAAATTTGGTTTATATGCGTGGTTAGTAATGCCTTTTGGATTAACTAATGCACCGAGTACTTTCATGAGATTAATGAACCATGTTTTGAGAGATTTTACTGGCAAATTTGTGGTTGTTTACTTTGATGATATTCTCATATATAGCCACAATGAACATGAACACATTGATCATATTATACAAGTTTTGCATGTGCTAAGAGAAAATAAATTATATGGAAATTTAGAGAAGTGCACTTTTTGCAAAGATAAGGTCATATTTTTTTTTGGATATGTTGTTTCTAAACATGGGATTGAAGTGGATGAATCTAAAATTGAAGCAATTAAAAATTGGCCAATTCCCATGAATGTGAGTCAAGTAAGAAGTTTTAATGGACTAGCTGGATTTTATAGAAGATTTGTGAAAGATTTTAGTACTATTGCTGCCCCTTTGAATGATTTGACAAAGAAAGGTGTAAATTTCGAGTGGGGGAGGGGTTGCTCAAGATATTGCTTTTGATACTTTGAAGAATAAGTTGATTTCGGCCCCATTATTAATGCTAGCAAATTTTAATAGACAATTTGAAATTGAATTTGATGCTAGTGGCATAGGATTGGAGGTGTGCTAATGCAAGATAAGAAACCAATTGCTTATTTTCTGAGAAGTTACATGGAGCTCAATTGAATTATTATGTCTATCATAAAGAATTGTATGCACTTGTTAGAGTTCTTGAAGTTTGGAAACATTATTTGTGGCCAAAAGAATTTATTATACATTCTGAACATGAGGCATTAAATTTTTTAAAGAGTCAATCCAATCTTAATAAGAGACATGTTAAATGGGTAGAATTCATTGAATCTTTCCCATACATTATTAAACATAAGAAAAAATTAGATAATGTGGTTGTTGATGCTTTGTCTAGGAAAAACATGTTACTCACCAAATTAGATGTTTAAGTTTCGGGTTTGGAAGAATTGAAACCACTATATGCTGAACATAAAGAATTTTCTACACCATATGCTAAATGTTCTAATGTCAAGGCTTGGGATAAGTATCATATACATGATGGATTTTTGTTTAGATCTAACAAATTGTGTATTCCCGAGTGTTCTTTGCGTTTCATGTTATTGCAGGAATCTCATAGTGGTGGATTAATGGGACACTTTGGACGTTTTTATTGGGCACATATGAGAAGATATGTTTATAGGTTTGTGCAAAGGTGCATCACTTGCAACAAGGCCAAGTCAAAATTAAATCCCCATGGTTTGTATACTCCTTTACCTGCACCAACTACACCATGGGAAGATATTAGTATGGATTTTGTGCTAGGTTTACCAAGGACTAAAAGGGGGCATGATTCTATATTTGTGGTAGTGAATAGATTCTCTAAAATGTCACACTTTATTTCTTGCCACAAGAGCGACGATGCGTCGCATATTGCTAATCTGTTTTTCAGGGACATAGTGAGATTACATGGAGTACCAAGGACTATTGTTTCTGATCGTGATGTGAAGTTTATGAGCTACTTTTGGAAGACACTATGGGGGAAACTAGGAACAAAGCTACTTTTTTCAACAACATGTCACCCCCAAACTGATGGACAAACGGAGGTGGTTAATAGAACATTATCAACACTATTGAGAACCATGATCAAGAAAAATCGAGGGAGTGGGAGGAGTGTTTACCACATGTGGAATTTGCATATAACATGGCTGTGCACTCTACTACCCAGCTTTGCCCATTTGAGGTGGTCTATGGATTCAAACCCATTACACCACTTTACTTGTTACCAATTCCTATACAAGAGAGAACAAATATGGAGGCATCAAAGAGAGCTGATTTTGTGAAGAAGATACATGAGAAGACTAAAGATGCTATAGAGAAGAAAGGAGGTTCTATTCCAACCAGCAGACTTAGTATGGGTACATTTTTGAAAGGACAGATTTCCAAAGCTAAGAAATTCCAAATTGTTACCTCGAGGTGCTGGTCCCTACAAAGTACTTGCAAAGATCAATGACAGTGCTTACAAGATAGACCTTCAAGTTGATGAGTTTGGTGTGAGTAATTCATTCAGTGTTGCTGATTTGACACCATATTATGGAGATGACATTGATGCGTCGAGGTCGACACCTTTCCAAGAGGGGGAGGATGATGAGGACATCCCTAGTACATTGCCGCTTAAACAAGATGAAGTGAGACTTGGACCTATGACAAGGTCAAGGACCAAGCTATTACAACAACATGTGAATTCACTCCTTATTGATTATGATGTTTGTGATAATGAGAATTTTATACTACCTAAGTCTATGAATTTATGTATGATCAGGTTTATTGATAACACAAACATGATGGTGGAAAACAACCAAGAGGAGCTGGAAAACAACATGGAGATGCTGGAAAACAAGACTACAAGTGGTTAAAACAAGTGTACCATGGAGAAAACAAACATACAAGATGGCGAAAACAAGACTGCCATGGTGAAAACAATTGTACAAGATGGTGAAAACAATCATGCAAGTGTAGAAAACAACTATTAGCTTGTTATTCCACACTAAGATTGAAGGAAAACAAGAGGAGGACGCCCCATTGGATACAAAGCGCCATATAGAAATCCTACTCCAAGTAGGTATGGTTTCTATACCATATTTGGCCGAACCCCTTAATGTGGGCCGGTTTGTATCCTTTCTTAGAGTCCTAGTAGGAGTCCTAGTACAAGGGGGATCGGTGCTTGCGCAAGGGCCTTGTGGCCGCACCCCTCCACCTTTAAATAGCTACCACCCGCATGTGGAAAAGCAGATCCAGTTTAAACCAAAGAAAACCCTAGCCTCTAGATTGTATATCTACTAAGCATTCATCTTGAAGTTTACCATTGCAAAGTTGCGTGATATCTTGTTATTCCATTGGGAATAGGGGGATACAGGACCAGTTGTGATATTATTTGTGCAAGAGTGTGTAGTTGAGAATATCCAAAGGGCTTGATTGTTGTTGCATTGGCAACAGGGGTTATCCAAGTGAGAGGTCTCAGTGCAGCACTAGTTATCACAAAATCCAGAAAATTACCACAAAAGAGAGAGAGCTCATTGAGAAGATCGAGCCACCCCATATCATTTTAACTGGCCGAAAACAATAAGGAGCAAAATAACAAAGCTATGATCAATGTGACACAAATGTATGGAAGAGAGCAGCCTGTAATGAGCAACAAAGTAGCTAGTCTTGTGGGCAAGGTACCTAGTTTATTGCTTTATATAGGCAGTATCTAAGGTTCACAAGGATCAAACAGGAATTTCTAAGAACAACGAGAAAGAAAATAAAAAGAAAACACACTAGAGGAACTTGGAACTCACGGCAAAGAATAGGTGCGTTTTGTGCAGAGACGGCAGCGAAACCGCGTAAAAATCCTGCCCGGCAGAATGCACAGCAGCTCGGGTGTAGCGCACGACAGAACTCGCGGTAGAAGCAACGCGCGCGGCAGCGTTTTGCGTAGAATTGGTACCACGGCAGCGTGTGCACGGCAGCGAAGCTGTCCACTTTTGTACCGCAGCAGGGATTGGATCCGAGAGAAACTAGGGCTCGGATTTGGCTGTTTGATCCACACGGTTTGGACTTTCGAGTATGAGTGGAACTCGAGCAAGACTAGGAATCCACGACAGAGAATAGGTAGGTTTTATGCCGCGGTATCTAATTCGTCCTTAACTCGAATTGAACAAGATAAACTCCACTCGGATTGGACAATTGGGATGATTTTCGGTGGACTCTAAATACATACACGATGAAACAAGAACCCTAACCCTAGACCAAACTAAACGATCTCAAAAAGAGAAAAGAAACACAAAAACCAAACACAAACAACATCTAAAACTTGACAAAGATGATGATCTAAGGTTATGGCACGAACTAGACCTATTTTTTTGAGTCTTTTCTCGATAGGAAAAATAAAAACACTCGAATCTAATGGAATAGAAACAGCTCACTGAGTAAACCCAGTAATCTGATACCAAGATGATAAGGGGTGACTCGATCTTCTCATTGAGCACTCGATAACTTGATGATAGATAACTTGTGTCTCGCTGAAACCTCTCCGGATGATCCCTGATGCCAATGAAACAACTCTCAATCCCTTTGGATATTCTCAACTTCACACACTTGCACAACGTAATCAACGACTACGAGTGGTCCTGTATCTTCTTATTCCCAGTGGAACAACAGATATCACGCAGAATTTCCAAGGGATAACACCACCAAACCGGTGGGGATAAATTCAGATGAACATTGTTCAAGTCTCGAATCTAGGGTTTAATATTAACTTGGTCTACCTCTAATAATGCGAATTACAAGCCTATAAAGGCTGCTGGACGTCCAAGCTGCAGTTGGAGTCGAAATCAATCATATCTCTTACTTTCCTAACTTAAACGGACTCTATTTGGAAACTGGCAGAAACCGATCCATCCATTTTTTCGGTCACCGCGACCAGTACATGTCAAACAGGTGCATGGGGCTAGATCCGTTGGAATTCTCTTGGAATTTACTTTTATAAAGTGCTTATTTGCGTTATTTGGAGTCCGTATGAAGAATCCACGTCCATTTCAAATTCATGACTTCTGACAGTCCGAACCGAAATTCCTTTCCTTGATGGCTCCACTTCCTCCCTCTCCTCCCTCGTGCTTGCCATCCTCTTCAAAAAGCTCCATTGCTTCGCCAATGCTTGTGTTATCAATAAGCCTGCTAATACACAATGCATAGGCTTAGGTAGTATAACATTCTTATAAACACAAACATTATTTATTACTAGGAAAGAATTCACCTTATAATGAACATCGGTGAGACTCAATATTTCCTTCCAGTTCACACATGCGCAATCATCCTATTTTCGTATTACATCCTCATCACTTGGTCCATCTGGGCCCCTCCCGGGTTGTTGGGACACACTGTGGGATCCACAGACCTTTTAGAATCTTATCGGTACTCTGCGGCAAAATCCAGAACTTTTCTATAACCCGGAAAACCACTTTCCTTATATGAATTTTTATCTGCGGAACATTTCTGACCTGCTCGTGATATCCTGGATCACATCCGAGACTCGAAAAAAATGTTCTCACCATCATAATATCCTAGTGCTACTCTAGCATTACCGAATGTTAACTGTGTGACCTTACAGGTTTGAGAACATGCAGATATGACCGAGACTCCTTGATACGTCTCCAACGTATCTATAATTGATGTTCCATGTTGATATTATGCCAATTGCTACATGTTTTATCCCTTATTTATAGCATTTTTACACGTTTTCCAGGACTAATCTTTAACAAGATGCCAAGTGCCAGTTCCCTATTTTCTGCTGTTTTTATTTCAGAAAAGTTGTTCTGGAAATATTCTCGGAATTGGACCCCACGAATCCCGAAGTTCCTATTTTCCCCGGAAGCATCCAGAAGTCCGAAGAGGAGTCGAAGACGGGCACCAGGGGGGCCTCACCATAGCCAGGCGTGGGCCCCCCTTGGTCGCGTCTGGGGGTGGTGAGGCCACCCTGGTGGCCCACCGACGTCGCCCTTTCGCCTATTTATTCCCCTCTGAAGGAAAACCCTAGGTACATGATAAAAAATCCCCAATAAGTTATGCATCCGTCGTCGTCAACCCTAGATCAGGGGGTTCTGAAGCTGTCTCCCGGCACCCTGCCAGAGAGGAGATCATCACCGTAGGCCTCTTCATCACCATGCCTGCCTCCGGAGTGATGGGTGAGTAGTTCATCCTTGGACTACGGGTCCATAGCAGTATCTAGATGGTTGTCTTCTCCTCCTATGCCTCAATGTTTAGATCTCGTGAGCTCCCTAACATGATCGAGATTGTTCTTATGTAATTCTATGTGCTGTGTTTGTTGGGATCCGATGAATATTGAACTTATGCCACGTTGATTATAGTCTTTATTGCATATGTTATTTGTGATCTTGCATGCTTTCCGTTGCTAGTGGTTGCTCAGGCCAAGTAGTTGCTAGTGACTCCAAGAGGGAGTATTTATGCTCGATAGTTGGGTTCATGCCTCCTTTTCGCCTGTGCTCGAGTGACAACAACGTGACGAGGGAGGATGTGCTATTTCCACTAGGGAGAAAACAACGGTGTGAGTGCCCGCGTGCACAATCATTGCTTACATTACACACATTGCTTAATGCGATTATCTGTTGCTTGCAACTTAATACCTAAGGGGATTAGGATGATAACCTGAGGGTGGATTATTAGTCATATATGCAGTTGAATTACGGTCTATGTATATTGTTGTAATGCCCGCACAAAATATCATAGTAGTCATCATGTCATGAATGTGCACTACAGTGCAACCTCTATCTGTTAATTGCCCAGCTGTAATTTGTTTACCCAGGATGCTATCTTTTATGGAGAGACACCACTAGTGAATCTACGAACCCCAGTCCATTTTTCCTACACTGTTAAACAAACCACTACAATTCCCTGCTTTCTTTACTTACTGCAAGCATACACCATTTTCCACACTATACGTCTAATCTTTGTTTTCAGCAAGACCGGTGAGATTGACAACCTCACTGTACCGTTGGGACAAAGTATTTTGGTTGTGTTGTGTGCATGTTCCGCGTTGTTGCTGACACCGGTGAGACGCCATCACCACTGTCAGTGGCATCAACCTTCCGAAGATCCTCTTTCTCCGACTGGATTGATAACCTTGGTTCTTAACCGAGGGAAATTCTTACAGCTGTACTCATCACACCCTCCTCTTGGGGTTCCCAACACGCCATCACAAGCATCAAGAATTTCTGGCGCCGTTGCCGGGGACTTAAAATTCATCATCATCAAGAAGTCTTCCCGTCAAGGCACCATCAAGGCGTAGCAAGGAATTTCCGACGCCGTTGCCGGGGACTTAAAATTCATCATCATCAAGAAGTCTCCCCGTCAAGGCACCATCAAGGCGTAGCAAGGAATTTCTGGCGCCGTTGCCGGGGACTTAAAATTCATCATCATCAAGAAGTTTCCCCGTCAAGGCACCATCAAGGCGTAGCACTCCTCTCCGATCAATAATCATCAGCGGGGCCTAGATACCCATGATGACTCCCACATATTCAGCAAAGATCTTTAACGGTTAAACGACTATGTCACAATCCATATACTATTTTCTTTTCTTGCGGTATTGTACTTACCTGATATTTGATCATTGGTATCACCATAACTAGTTTAATCTCGTTACCAGTAAGTATTCTCTACTCGTTCCGCAACACGTCATTATTTTTGTTTAACTCATTATTCATGTGCTTGCAAGATTTACCTAATGTGCGTCACGCCGTCACCGAGTGGCCCTAGAATATATATCTCCGTCACAAGGAGGGACAAATCCTAATCCTTAATATATGCAACCCAATAGTAAATTTCTGAGATACATCTAACACACCTTTATGATCACCCAGTTATGAAGTGGTGGTTGATGCCCCCAAAGTATTCTTACAGTACCCGGGAGTGACATTATCTCATGGTCTAAGAAACATAATACTTGACAATTTAAACTAAGTGTCACGATCAAATTGCTATGTTAAGTTGGGTCTGTTGACCACGTGGTTCTCTAATGGAATGATCCCGTTATTAATTGATAACTGATGTACATGGTTAGAAAACCGTAACCGTCCATTAATCAACAAGATATTCTAGTAGAGACTTACGAGGGACACGGTGCACGGTGTTATTTATGAAACCACACATGTATTATGTTTCAGATTAATACGATTTTAGCATGGATTATAAACACTTATCATGAATATGGAAATATGATAATAACATCATTTTATGATTGCCTCTGGGCATATTTTCGACATCTAACTCTTTCCATACTTTATGGATTCGACTATGGTTCAACCACATGGACTCATGGGGATGGAGACAAGGCCTAGTATGGATCTAGAGATACCCAAGAGCCTTTGGATCAAAGGGGCATTCAATGGATGGACGAGGAGCATTATCCACGTCAATAGGCAAACCCTAAATTTGGAGGAGGACATCCATTGTATGATTTCAAGTGGGATGGGCATGCCACTAATCCCGTGTCCCATCCCACTTTAAATAACTCACCTATCCCGTCCATACCACTTATCCCGTACGGGATAAACATGACAAACCCACCTAGCCCACCTAAAGCCCACCTATCCTGCTAATGTTGTATCGCTAACTCAGAGTCACAACGACTCCATTATTGAACCGACAGACTACAACACGCAGGTGGCGGAAGAACTAGCCGCTACCGGAAGATCTCGTCCCCTAGACCTCTTCGTGACCTTCGTGCCCGCCATGGGAGGGAGACCCGAGGCTACTACCGCCGTCATCCCTCTGCGTACTGCTCGCCAAGTACGCCGAGAACGTAGGGCTCACGTAGTGCTTCAACGTTCAGAGCACGAGCTGTCCAGCGTCATCGACAACTCCAGCTTTGGCGGCGAGACGTGCCTATGTGCCTCCCACCATCCCTATAACGAATCACTCCGAAGAAGACGCTTAACTCCGCCCGCACCAAGCCCGAGCAGGGATCTTCTTTGCGATCGACGTCGTGCTCTCCAAGACCGTCGTTCGCACCAAAGACATGAGGGTAGTGGTGCTGAACTGCACCCTGTTTGCCTTGATGCCATGCATGGACGACTGATGGCTAGGTTGAGACTCCAAGTGCAGAGTGTGTAGCTAGTGGCAAGCCTTCTTCCCCACGAGGGTGACTCGAGGGTTTATATCGAACTCTTGGGAGCCAGTATTTCAGCAGTTGTCTTCCAAGCTTCCTCCAGGATCCTGCAAACAAGTAGAGAATTTTGTGCCCTCAACCTCACCAAGTGGTTGTCAAGCACAAGGTGTGAGACTTCTAAATTGCAATGCAAAACTGAAAGTAAATGCGCAATAATTAAATCTACTACTAAATGCAAATGAGAAAATAAATATGCAATGGATTGTTTTTGTATTTTTGTGATGCAAGTGGTGATGGAGATAATGTAAATTCGAATTGGAGATGCAAGTAAAGTAAAGTGCAAGTAAAGTAAATTGCAGCAAAGTAACTAGAGTGTTTTCTTATATTTAAAATAGGACCGGGGTTCATAGTTTCACACTTGCATTCTCTCAAATAAAGTGGTAGACGGTGGACATAAAGAATTACATGTGAGATTACAATAACATGTTTAACATTGAGTACTTTCATATGGGCATCACGTCCTAGCATAGAGATCTCTACGGTCATATTGATCCCTCTTATGCTCCACCGAGATGCGAACTAAATCATAACACCTCGATAATTAAGGAAAAAACCAGAGTATAGCTTTAAGCAATGTGACATGAAGTTGAAGTAAGAACTTGCTAGATCTAGTCATGGAGATTGATTAGTGTCACTTCAAATCCCCGGTAACAAGGTACTCCTTTTTATCCCTAGTGAGGTAACTAAGAAAGGTTTAATAAAACCTAAGTAGAGCGCTGAACTTCTGTCACTTCCACAGCACTAGTCACCCCCCGTTACTCCAACTAATGCACCCATCACCCCACACACGCTCTCAAGAACTAGATTGATCAAAGATAGCAAATAAGAACGGGGTACATAACATACATCTACTCAAATAACTCAAGAGAAACAATTGCAATCTCAGATTCAATAACTCATAGAAAAGATCCACCATATAGGAATTACAACGGTGCCCGTAATCATGTGAGGCAGCTCATACGGATCTAATTAGTGAAGCACATAGAGAGAGAGATACAAGTGCTCCTTCCACAAACCCATAGCCTTGGGTGGACTACTCCCTCTTCATGGAGATGTCGATGGTGATGACGTTGGAGGGGTAGGAGATCACACCGGCGGCGCCCCGCCGAAGTTTTCCCCCTCCAATCTGGAACTCCAGGTCTCTATTTCGGTGTTTTGGTGTTTCGGCGGCGCTCTTCTCCGTAAGGGTATGGGGGACCCTTTTTATAGTCGGTTTTAGGTCAAGACGGAGTCGGTAAGTCGAAGATGGAAGGAATTGGAGCCACATGGGCCAAAAGGGGGCCTCTCACGCGGCCAAGGAATCTGGCCGCGTGGAGGGTCCTCTTTTGGGCCTCCTTGCCCAATTATCGTGGATCCTTCGCCCGCAAGTCTTCTCCTTCCAAGAAAATGACCCCCGCAGATTTTCAGGTGATTTCGCGGAAGTTTGCCCCCTGAAACGTCAAAAATATAGAAAACGGGGTTTCTGACAGGTAGGGTTAATTCCATAAAAGTTGGGAGACTTTGTAATTTAACCCCAAAATACTATAAAACATTGAATTATACCCTTATATGATGCAATATGTAATAGAAAACCATGTGAAAATATGCAAAAGTCATCTATGGATTTTACATGCATCAACATCCCCAAGCTTAACCCATGCTCGTCCTCGAGTATGAAGGTGATAAAACTAAGATGGGTTTTGCATATTGAAACAATCATGGGATATCAAGGAGGATTATTCATTCTACATATAATCAAATGATTAATACTAGAAATGAGTAGCAATATACAATTCATGTTGTAAGAAATATCAAATATGCAAGCAAAGATGCTTCATGAAAGTTCACAAAGTGTATAATGAAATAAAAGCACTATGGACCAAATGCATACACAAAATGAAAAATAAAATCCTATGTTGGTCAAAGAATAGCATTATGGAGAATAGAAAATATAGTGGACACTTTGGAGAAAATTGAGTAGAGGTAAAACATGATCAAGTCTTATTTAGCCTCTAAATTATTCAACTAAAATTACTAATTGAAATGTGGTATCCATTGATCTAGGACTCTCATTGCCCCTTTATCACTAGCATCTTAAAATTGTGAGTATTGAAGTAATGAGAATGACAAGGTGGTTGAAAGCCTCATGCCCCGTGAGTGTGAAAATCTACTCCATGATTACTCAACTTAATATTCCTAATAAGCTTTGTACAATCATAATATGTATTAATGACATCATAGAGAACCGCAAAGAGGTACCTCTTGCCCCATGACATGGAAACAAGCCCATGTTACAATGACAAGATGAACAAACGGAGTAGACTCATCATCCTTTTTATTTTCATTCACTATTATGCATAGCTTCTTATTTTATTATAGAATGTGTTGTAGAGTCACTCAAGCTGTAAGTAAATTTCCACCATGATAAAGCATGGCTTGGGTTAGCGGCCCAATGCGTTTCTCTAGTCATATAGATACTTACTCATCAAAACTTACTATTCCTCTATTTCATTTCGGCATGGCAGGAGTCCAAAAACAAAAGTACATGATATCAACCAAATGTAAATTTTTTGTGCAATGTTGAAAGCTTTCCGGTGATACACGTTTATAGCTAGCTCCCAACCACACACTTGTCAAACGCAAAACTTGTGGCTCCCATTATTGGGTCATGTTTATTAGATGCATAAAAAGTAAAGTGTGCCTTCAAAAGTTCGTGAGAGTCCTATCCCAAGTTCAACCCATGACAATTAATAAAGTGAATATCTTAATTTAGAACATAAATAACACAATAACATGGTGAACATACTAGGAATAGCAATGAAGGTAATGGGAAGATATGGTGGACTCACTGGAAATACTTGGCTAAGGAGTGTTGGAAACAAGTTTTTACTTGTTGGAATTTTTAAATTTTTGGGCTAGCAAGAGGGAGATAGTTGACCAGCTACTATGCATGCATATGTCCATAGAACTACTCATTTCATGAAAAACTAAATAAACCAGCAATTAACATCAAGGACATGAATAAGAGATAGCTCAACACAACATTATTGCAAATTTCTACACATAAAAAGCCTATAAATCATGCAAACATATGTAGCTCTTCAAATCAACCATGGAATCCCTATTCCAAGTCATAATAATAGCATCCAATACATTCCAACCCCAAACTCCAGTAGCTCAATCTCATATAAAATGATGGTGGTGGTCTTATCAAAACAAAAATAAAAACAAAAACTAGACGCTTCAAGTCTCTACGATAAATGCTTTGCTTAGAAAAACAGAAAGTAGACGTGTGCTAACCAAAAGAGTGTAGCTCCAGTGGGGTGTTCATCACATCCCCAAGCTTATGTCTTTCACCATTCTTGGATGTCTTGAGGCGCAGCTCCTCTATTCCCTGTGAAAAAACTTCACAAAACATGTTTCTCCCATTCTTTTTCGGTGGGGTGAGATTAGCAAGGACAAACAAATCACATGCTTGCTGTGCAAAATTCCAAATCAAATGCTCCAGTATATAGAAAATAAGGTTCATTATGTTGTATGTTCACTCTCTTGCTTGAAAGAATCATGGAAATTCGATTCCCAAGCCCAAAGAGTGCATAAAACAAAAGAAGCAGAATCTGTCCAGAAAAGCAGCAGCAGCAAAACGAACGTTTTTCCCTAAGCTAGACTCGTCAAAAAATTAATCCAATTTTTGTCCTTACATAGAACTAAAAGTTGCAGAACATACTAAAAAATTAGCTCAATCAGACATACCAATACAAAACTGAAAATCATACGGTGAGCAGACTCGTGCTGAAACAAAAATTTCATGCACTAGGATAGCAACTTATAAGTCCAAATGGGTTTGACTTGAATCTTTATTGAAAACTCCAGAATTAAAACAAAAAAACTAATCTCTTGAGACAACAAGAGGACACTAGGAAAATCCAAACAAAAACAACCGGGTTGCCTCTCGTAAAGCGCTTTCTTTATAGCCATATAGTTAGGCTTTACTTACTTGATAATCAAGAGGGATAAAGCTCACGAGGGAGCTTGTTCTTCAGCGTGCCCCTCTTCCTTGGGAATTGCTCCATGCTTTTCTTGTGAGGGAACTGAAACTTGACATTACCTTCCTTGGAGTCTATGATTGCACCTGTAGTACGAAGAAAAGGTCTACCCAAAATAATAGGACTAGGGGATTTATCCCACATATCCATAATAATGTAATCAACGGGTACGAAAATCATGTGCAATTCAATCATAACATCTTTTACTTGTCCTATAGCATGTTTAGTAGAGTTATCAGCAAGGACAAATTCACTTGAGAACTTTTCTAAATTTTCTAGTTATAGCAATTCATATAATTCTTTAGAGAGTACCGATACACTAGAACCTAGATCTAACATAGCATGGTGAATTTCTTTTCCAATTGAAACTAGCACCTTGGGGATCCATGCATCCCCAAGCTTAGGAGGTATCATGGCCTCATTCTTGTACCTAGCAATTTTTTCTTGCAAGACATGATTAGCAATATAAGATCCAAAGCCAGGTTGATTAACATTTATAGTGGGATCACTAGCAAATTTTTGTAGAGTAGCAATAGGTTCTTGCAAGCTACTTTTTTCTAAATCAAGCAATGGATCCTTAATTTCAGTAAGAATCATAATTTCCTCTACTTTACTCTCTAATTTAGCTAGCATGCTTGATTCATGAGGACTAATTTCATCTTTGCTAGCAAGATAAGACATATATGGAAGTAAATATTCAGGGTACTTCACTATTTCATTCAAAGTTTCTTCTAAGCTAGTAGGGACATGCTCACTTGTATTCTCAGAAATATGATCAATATTTTCAATAATAGGAGCAGCAATAGTAATAGAATTCATTCCTACACTAGGTTGTGCTTGTGGCTTTCCTGCTGACATGCTTAATAGAGTTGCTTGATTATCAGCTAATTTAGACAATGCTTTATCTAAATTCGAAGATTGAAGTTGCAATCCTTTAATATCACTACAAATGGATGCAATAGACTTATTTAACTCATGTATCGTAGCATTGTGACTAGCAACTTGTTCCATAAGCAATTTATTAGATTCAGAAATTTCACTAGAAGGCTTCCACTTATTTTCATTAGCATTAGGATATGGAACAAAAGGTTTATTTGGCACATAAGGAGGTTTACTATATGAATTGTAAGCATTACCAAAACCATTGCTACCATAATTCCTAACAAAATTAACATCCACACTTTCAGAATTACTACCAACTAGATCCTGCAAAGGCACATTCTCCATATTTTGTTTATTAATAAGAGCAAGAATAGTGTCCATTTTAGAAGACAAATCATTGGTTTCTTCAATTGAGTTTGTTTTCTTAGTGGGATTGGGTGCTCTTTCAGTATTCCATTGAATATAATTTTGCAATATGCTTTCTAATACGCTCTTAGCCTCACCTACAGTTTTACTCATAAAGGCACCTCCAGCAGCAGAATCAAGTATATTTCTAGACATGTAGTTTAGACCATTATAAAAAGAGTGTAGTATGGTCCATTCATTTACTCCATGTGATGGGCATGTTCTAATCATTAATTTAATTCTATCCCATGCCATGGCTACATGTTCATTATCATTTTGCCAAATGAGAGGATATTATTCCTATTTTGCAAAATTTTAACGGGAGGATAATATTTCTTAATGAAAGCTTCTTTTAAATCATCCCAAGACTTTATACGAGCTGTAGGTAGTGAAAGTAACCATTCTTTAGCCTTTCCTCTAAGTGAAAAAGGAAATAATTTCCGTTTTAAAACACTACTTTCCACATTTTTAAATTTTTGCATATCACATATTTCCATGAAATCATGAAGATGCATAGAGGCATCCTCCATAGCACTACCACCAAATTGCTCTCTAGTAATTAAATTCAATAAACTAGGACTTACTTCATAGCTTTCAGCTTGTATTTCAGGTGTAGTAATTGGCCTAGCAATGAATTGGTCACTGGGTGTATTTGTGTAGTCACTTAATTTAGTTCTATCACCCATTTTAAGAGTTTTTATGTAGTTTTTAATTTTTTATGCAAAAAAAAAGTAAAGTAACTAGGAAAATTCGAAATACTAAAATAAACTAGATAACTAAATGCAAAACTAAAATGCAAACTAAAATAAAATATGCAAGACAAAACAAAAACAAGAACAAAAACAAAATAAAAACAAAAACAAGACAAGAAACAAAACAATCTACTTGAAAGAAGGTGGAGATAGAAAGGACGGTACTCACGTAGGTGCAACCTCCCCAAGATTAGGTGTTTGCACACCTTGTTGGTGATGAAGACTTCTTGTGAGCTCCCTTGGACAACTCCTTCACCTATGGCTCTCCGGAAACGGCGCCAGAAAAACGCTTGATGGCTAGGTTGAGACTCCAAGTGCAGAGTGTGTAGCTAGTGGAAAGCCTTCTTCCCCACGAGGGTGACTCGAGGGTTTATATCGAACTCTTGGGGAGCCAGTATTTCAGCAGTTGTCTTCCAAGCTTCCTCCAGGATCTTGCAAACAAGTAGAGAATTTTGTGACCTCAACCTCACCAAGTGGTTTTCAAGCACAAGATGTGAGACTTCTAAATTGCAATGCAAAACTGAAAGTAAATGTGCAATAATTAAATCTACTACTAAATGCAAATGAGAAAATAAATATGCAATGGATTGTTTTTGTATTTTTGTGATGCAAGTGGTGATGGAGATAATGTAAATTCGAATTGGAGATGCAAGTAAAGTAAAGTGCAAGTAAAGTAAATTGCAGCAAAGTAACTAGAGTGTTTTCTTATATTTAAAATAGGACCGGGGTTCATGGTTTCACACTTGCATTCTCTCAAATAAAAGTGGTATACGGTGGACATAAAGAATTACATGTGAGATTACAATAACATGTTTAACATTGAGTACTTTCATATGGGCATCACGTCCTAGCATAGAGATCTCTACGGTCATATTGATCCCTCTTATACTCCACCAAGATGCGAACTAAATCATAACACCTCGATAATTAAGGAAAAAACCAGAGTATAGCTTTAAGCAATGTGACATGAAGTTGAAGTAAGAACTTGCTAGATCTAGCCATGGAGATTGATTAGTGTAACTTCAAATCCCCGGTAACAAGGTACTCCTTTTTATCCCTAGTGAGGTAACTAAGAAAGGTTTAACAAAACCTAAGTGGATCGCTGAACTTCTGTCACTTTCACAGCACTAGCCACCCCCCGTTACTCCAACTAATGCACCCATCACCCCACACACGCTCTCAAGAACTAGATTGATCAAAGCTAGCAAATAAGAACGGGGTACATAAGATACATCTACTCAAATAACTCAAGAGAAACAATTGCAATCTCAGATTCAATAACTCATAGAAAAGATCCACCACATAGGAATTACAACGGTGCCCGTAATCATGTGAGGCAGCTCATACAGATCTAATTAGTGAAGCACATAGAGAGAGAGATATACAAGTGCTACTTCCACAAACCCATAGCCCTGGGGTGGACTACTCCCTCTTCATGGAGATGTCGATGGTGATGACGTTGGAGGGGTAGGAGATCACACCGGCGGCGCCCCGCCGGAGTTTTCCCCCTCCGATCTGTAACTCCAGGTCTCTGTTTCGGTGTTTCGGCGGCGCTCTTCTCCATAAGGGTACGGGGGACCCTTTTTATAGTCGGTTTTAGGTCAAGACGGAGTCGATAAGTCGAAGATGGAAGGAATTGGAGCCACAGGGGCCAAAAGGGGGCCTCTCACACGGCCAAGGAATCTGGCCGCGTGGAGGGTCCTCTTTTGGGCCTCCTTGCCCAATTCTCGTGGATCCTTCGCCCGCAAGTCTTTTCCTTCCAAGAAAATGACCCCCGCAGATTTTCAGGTGATTTCGCGGAAGTTTGCCCCCTGAAACGTCAAAAATATAGAAAACGGGGTTTCTGACAGGCAGGGTTAATTCCATAAAAGTTGGGGGACTTTGTAATTTAACCCCAAAATACTATAAAACATTGAATTATACCCTTATATGATGCAATATGTAATAGAAAACCATGTGAAAATATGCAAAATTCATCTATGCATTTTACATGCATCAACATCCCCAAGCTTAACCCATGCTCGTCCTCGAGTATGAAGGTGATAAAACTAAGATGGGTTTTGCATATTGAAACAATCATGGGATATCAAGGAGGATTATTCATGCTACATATAATCAAATGATTAATACTAGAAATGAGTAGCAATATACAATTTATGTTGTAAGAAATATCAAATTTGCAAGCAAAGATGTTTCATGAAAGTTCACAAAGTGTATAATGAAATAAAAGCACTATGGACCAAATGCATACACAAAATGAAAAATAAAATCCTATATTGGTCAAAGAATAGCATAATGGAGAATAGAAAATATAGTGGCATCTCGCGCATTTGGGTGCGTACGACAGGAGGACGACGCAACGGGTGAGGGCGGCATCTCGCGCTGTCCAAGGGCGCGATGCCTGTGGCCGGCGACATGCTGACGGTGTACATTGCCATGCTCAGAACTCTTGTGCTCTCGTGGGAGCTCCTCGCGTATGCAGCGGGTGTTCGACACCAAGCGCGTTAGGTCGTACGTCCCTGACTCCTCGACTGAGAGTTACGGCAGGTAGTCGGAAGATTAGTGCATGGGAAGTTGATTTAAGGTGGGATAAGTGGGACATCCTGGACGAGCCCACTAAAATTTTAGCTTGTGGGATAAGTGGGATCTAGAGGATGGGATAAGTGGACTCTTGCCCTTAGTCCAAGAATGACTCCTCACGCATCATAGTGGCGGCAGCCGCAATGGTTTAGATGCCTTCGGCAATGACTTCCCCCCGGGGCTGAATACTAGAACAGGGCTCTAGATCGGTTTTCGTGACGGCGGCGGCTCTGTATCGAATTCTGGAAAAAATCGTTGTCTAGTAACTTTTAGGTCTAGGCAATATATAAGCAAAGAGCCGGTGGGAGGGGTCTTAGGAGGCGGCCACACGTGTGGGACCATGGCCCTAGCTTGCGTGGGGGCTATGAGCCCCCCACAAGTCCCTTCTGTTATCCTGTCTCCATCTCAAAATGTTAATTTAGGTATTTTTCTGAAAGTTTTCGAGCAACTTTAGTTTTGGCCTTTTCTACAATGCAAAAACGATTCAAACAGAAACTGATGCTTGACATTGTGTTAATAGGTTAGTCAAAAAATGCTATAAAACCACAATAGAAGCATGTATCAATGGTATAAAAGTATCGTCAAACAATAAAAATTATATATACGTTTGAGACGTATCATCCGTCGCCGGGCCAACTTCTCTTACATGAAATCTCTCCATCAAGCTCTCCATGTCCATGTGTGCGTAGACCCGATGTAGGCGTTGGGTGTATGGAAGTTGGATGAGATAAATCTTGTAATTTAGAATAGTTGTTAGCATTGTGATGTCTAGTTTAAAGATGATCTTTGCGATATGTTGATGCAACTTCGGTATGTTTAATGCTTATTACTATGGCCTGAGTGACATGATTTCAGTAACAAATACAGACATCAAGGGGAAATGTTGTAATTTGGGAAGTTCATGTGTTCAGTAATGTGTTAATATGTTGATCCGGGTGACCCGAAAAGGTCATCCTTAATCACACTAAGTTACTTAAGTGGCATCGATGAAATGGGAGGGTAGTACAATAGATGTTGTGCAAATTCACACATTAGTTTAGTACATACAACTACATATGAAACATGTTTGGTTGAACCTTTTGCTTTTCCAGCAATATGTACATAGTAAAGAAGAATGCTACAAATGATAGAACTAGAAATAGGGCGCTTTTCCTACAACTAGCTGAATGCCCGTGCGTTGCCACGGAATAAACATTTGTATATAAATATATTGGTCAAAATATCATTATAGTTTGCAATATAGAGGATAGAAAGTGGCGATCAACTCCTAGGAAAAATCCAAATAATTAGTATAATGGGAGAAGATATATGTTTTCCGAGATTTCATTAACAAGTGAGATGCCACCCTTTTATATGTGTCATTTGGTTGAAGTCCAACAACTCGTTGATATTTCCACCACGCCTAACTGCTTTGCACGCGAAAGTGTGACTCTATCCGGCAGTCAGTGTGCATGACAGAAGTGATGTTGATGATGCTCCACAAAGGAGCATCATGCTACTGAATCAAGAAGCTTACCGGGAACTCAAGTTAATTGTAAATCATGCAAAGTTCACATCGAATCTAAGTCACATTTAATCTAAGTCAACAAATAATTTTAGGTAAAAACTACACTTTATAAGAATATAAAATTATAAATGCTACATTAACAGTTCTTAGTTCATCACTTTGCTTAAATGCCATTTTCGCATTTTGCAAACAGTAACTCGTATCATCAAGAAATCACGAATGAGAGAGAGACATTGGTACCCTTTGGCATTTTGCCGTAACGAAACACATTAGAAAGGGGTTTTGTACCTCATTGCTACATGATCATTGTGTATAGCCAAATTGAGGTACAATTTATAAAAATATAAGCACCCGCCACCATACTCATGTACATGAATATATACGATCTGTGCTCCGCCATAGTTGTTGTCACGGCGCAGCTCAGTACCTACCAGAGTCCAAGGACGAGAGAGAGCTATCGGTCGTATCGTTGCCCAGCATGCCCTCCAAGCTGTTGCGGAGGATCTGGTCAAGTTGTTGTCACACTCTCCCTTCGCTAGATATTATCTAGAAGCAGAAGGTCCCATATAATAGTACAAGTGAAACAATACATGACAATATATCATGGAGCAACAATCATCTATCCAAATATGGAGCTGCTTCAACTCCAGTTCTAGCAGGTAAGTTATTTTTTTTAGGGTTATCAGCAGGTAAGTTATTCATGTTGTGTTTAGCAATACGAAATTTCCATATAGTCCAATGAAGCCAAACTTGAAGTCAATGTAATCAATTTTATGAATAGGAAGTAGAACAAGGTGACTAATCATTCCCTTTTATTATTCCATGTGGTAAACATGCAAATCACTATTAATTGTAGAAGTCGTGTTATTTTATTTTATTTTATTTTACAAATAATGAAATTACTGTTGGTATTGTTTGTCTAATCGAAATTTTGTAATAATAAATTTATGTAGCTAGGCAGTGATTGCAGCCAAATTGATACCACAAGGATGTTAATTGTCCAATCTTTAATCTAATGCAAGTTAACTAACAAATAGGACAAAACAATATATGCTCCCCATTTTTTCCCCAATCATATGCTCACCGAGGGTCGTCACCTATGATGATATCTCAAGCTAGAATTAAATATGCAGATGAGCGAGCCAGACAACACATCGCAGAGACGTTCATCTAACGACGTAGTTCAATGTTGAGTCGCATACAGGCTCTGTTGGAGAGATTATCAGAGATAAGATTGTTATGAAGATAAATCAATTGACAACTAACACAAATTAAGAAAAAGAATCGCATAAAAGCATGCAAACTTTGTCTTGTGATCAGATGCAGAACTGAAACAAGTAGGCCGAATCGCATATAGTAACCAAGAAAAAGCCAAAACAAGAAATTTGAGTAATATTTCATCAACATATTAGAGAACGAGGACAATATCAGCGCAACCACACACCCGAGGAAGACAACTGCTTCAATCTAGCATGGCCCCAGCAGCCTTTGCAGACAGGAGGATGGCAATGGCCCCAATGCAACCACACACATGGGAGATGAGCTGAAGCTTGCATGACGGCATTTCGCGCGACCTTGGTGGTGCTTTCAGCCTACCGCTGATGTCGACGACAGTGGAGACGGAGCTGCGCCTTCTCCACGTAAGAGACGAGCAGCTCAGCCATCGGTGCATTGTGTGCGGCTGCGTGGTGGTGCTTCTTGGAGGGATGGAGAAGCGCGTTGTGGGATGGTGCCTGCAGTGAGTTTCTCTTTGTGTATGTCTACCTCAGACAACTTTCCTTGGAGCTGCTGTTGAAGGTCCTTGATCGTTTTGTTCAAGTACAAATTACTTTAGATTTCAATGTGAAAACCTGTGCATTTGACAATGTTAGAACAGACATGCATGAAATGAGCCGACCCCATGGTGTAACTATGGTTTGTTCGGATCATTTTCTGCTATTTCCCACCAAAACTTATCAAATGTTGGCACCAACTGATTCAAGCATCTATGGTGCACTGCGAACACTCAAGCAGGGGCACATCCCCCGCGCCGCTGCCCGGAACTGCCTCTGCACCTAACCCGACAATGGCGTACAGGTCGTGCCACCATCTCTTGAATGGTCGACCCGGTACCTTACCCGTCCAGTCTAATCGAAATTTTGTAATAATCAATTTATGTAGCTAGGCAATGATTGCAACCAAATTGACACAGGAGGATGTTAACTATCTAATCTTTAATCCAATGCAAGTTAACTAACAAATAGGACAAAAAAACAATCAGTTATATGCTCCCCATTTTTTCCCCAATCATATGCTCACTAAGGATCGTCGCGTATGATGATCTCTGAAGCTAGAATCAAATATGCAGATGAGCGAGCCAGACAACACATCGTAGAGACGTTCATCTAACGACGTAGTTCAATGTTGAGTCGCATACATGCTTTGTTGGAGAGATTATCAGAGATAAGATTGTTATGAAGATAAATCAATTGACAACTAACACAAATTAAGAAAAGGAATCACATAAAAGCATGCAAACTTTGTCTTGTGGTCAGATGCAGAACTGAAACAAGTAGGTCGAATCACATATAGTAACCAAGCTGAATCAAGGATTTTGAGTAATGTTGCATCAACTTATTAGAGAACACAATCTCGGCGCAGCCACACACCCGAGGAAGGCAACTACGTCAATTCAACATGGCCCCAGCAGCCTTGGCAGACAGGAGGATGGCAATGGCCCCAATGCAACCACACACATGGGAGATGAGCTGATGCTTGCATGACGACATCCCGCGCGACCTTGGTGGTGCTTTCAGGATGGCCGAGCCTAGCGCCGATGTCGACGACAGTGGAGACTGAGCCGCGCATTCTCCACGTAGGAGACGAACAACTCAGCCACCGGTGCGTTGTCCACAGCTGCGTGGTGGTGCTTCTTGGAGGGATGGAGAAGCGCGTTGCGGGATGGTGACTGTGGGGAGTTTCTCTTTGTGTATATCTACCTCAGACAAATTTTCTTGGAGCTGCTGTTGAAGGTCCTTGGTCATTTTGTTCAAGTAAAAATTACCTTAGATTTCAATGTGAAAACCTATGCATTTTTTTGCGGGGAAAAAGTGAGTTTATTCCTTAGCAATAGAATTACAATCTGCTAATACAAATTTCTGATGCCCAAGATGGTATCTGGCGCAACCACAAATTGGTGCTACCCCCAACTCTACTAGAATTAGCAAGACAATGTGAAACTCTATTTTGATAGCGATTGATTTTCAGAGGATAAACTCACGACTTTCTAGGAGGCTCTTCGTCTCCACTATCATGTGCCCATAGGCTGAACGGTCCAGCGATGAGTCCGACAATGCAGTAATAGCGACGGAACTATCTGATTGAATCACCACAGGACACTCTGAATGTTGCAAGCACAATGCTACTCCTTCCATGATTGCCCTAATCTCAACTTCTAGAGCATCGTCGTAGTTTGACAGGTATCTACTTGCTGCGAATATGACTTCCCGTTCAGAATTTCTTAAAATCATACCTGTACCTGTTGTTCCTATCACTTGATCGAAAGAACCATCCACCGATAGTGCCACCCATCCAACTGACGGGAAAGGCCATGGGGTTACTTCAGTGTGCCGTGCATTGAGCCTTTCCTTTCAGTACCTCATCCAGAGACTGCTTATATGATTGGATCAACGAAGCAAAGTAGCTACATAGAAAGTTATGGGATACTTCAACATGTCTCATGGAATTTCCATGGACCATATCATTGTGAAGGTTCCAAATTCGCCAGATCAACATGACGATCATGCCACGGACATGTTCAGACTTCCCGACTAGTAGTTGGACCAACCATACATCGCTAGAATTACCTATTTCCGACCTGGAAGGTATCGGCCATTCTTCCCTCATCGCGTTCCACAAATTTGCTGCATGGTCACATATAATTAGAGCACGGTATGTATCCTCTGGAGCTGTACCACAAAGTTGGCACATCAGGCTAGTCGCGATATGTCTTCTGTTTAAATTCATATTAGTCGCAAGCGTCCCGGCCACCGCCCTCCATGCGTTTATCTTCATTTTATGTGGAACTTTAACCTTCCACACCAGGTCCCAACATGGACGATCACCCTATAGACGTGAACTGCAGCACTGATATGGGGTGGCCCGATCTTCTCGTTGAGTTTTTTTTTGTGGTTTTCTGATAATTGGATAACTAGTGCTACACTGAGACCTCTCACTCAGCTGACCCCTGTTGCCAGATGCAACAACAATCAACCTCTTTGGATATTCTCAACGACACACTCTTGCACAAGTAATCAAAGATCACAAGTGGTCCTGTATCCCCCTATTCCCAGATGGAATAACAAGATATCACGCAACTTTGCAATGGGTAACTCCACCAACAAGGTGGGGATAATTTCAGATGAACATGGTTCAAGTCTGGAATCTAGGGTTTAATTTTAACTTGGTCTAATCTATTCCACACGCAGGTGGTAGCTATATATGAGGGAGGGGATGTTCCCCACGAAATTGGACCTATTCCTACTCGTTTGGACTCCTCCAACTCGGATACAAACTGACCCAACATGGGTGCAGCCAATTGGACTCTATTTGAAAACTGGCAGAAAACTATCCGTGGATTGCTTCGGTCACCACGGCTTGCACGAGTCGAATTTATTGATGGGGCTGGATCCGTTAGAAAGCTCTTCAAATTTCCTAATCGGATTGTGCTCGTTTGCTGTATTTGGAGCCCGTATGAAGAATCCATGACTATTTCAAATTCAGGACTCCTTCCAGTCCGAACTGAAACATTATTTCCTTGTTGTTGTTTTCCATGCCTCCTTCCTTTCCTCCTTGCTTCCTCTTCTCCATCCATGTTTGTGTTATTAATAAACCTAATCATACATAAATTCATAGGCTTAGGTAGTATAACATTCTCATAAGCACAAACATTATTTATTACTAGGAAAGAATTCACCTTATAATAAACATCAGTGAGGCTCAATATTTCCTTCCAACTCAAGCATGAATAAACCTCATGGACCTCTATTATGTCCCTATCATCCTCCCTTTCTTCAAGACAAGATGTCCTCGGCTTGTTGTATGCTGAAAGTGGAATAAACAAAAAGAACAACGTGTATGCACAATACATATATCTATAATGAGGTGCATTAGTTATGCATATGTGATCCACCATAAAAATTCCACTCATGTTATAGTCACCAATCAAGTTAAAAGTGAAAGAAGAAACATAATTGCTAGAATTGACATATGAAATTTCAGCAACCTTGTTCATAGCACTTTGCACATTAATTGATTCATTTAACATGATGTAATCCACAATATCATTAGGTGGTATTTTAGCAAGTACTTCTTTATGTGAAATCAACACCACATGATTAAATTTCGAAATTAGCACATTATCACATGTAGGTGGACTATCTATGCTTGTTAACTCACAAGAATCAACTAGCAATTTAGTGGGTTCACATAATTCAATACTTGAGAGGGGTAACACGAAATCAACACCTTTATCAATAGCATCCTCCTTAGAATTATTAGGTACCAATTCAACTATCTCCAGTGGTGATGCAGGTTCTACTTGTTGTGGCTCCCTTTCTTCAAAAGTAACCTGCATATCACAAGAAATAACACTAGGAGTATACATGATTACGTTAGTAGAAACAACCTCACATGTCTTCTCAACCTCGACAAATCCCATAACTAAACGCTCAAGTCTTTGCATCTCAGGTTTTTCAAATCTTTGCTTTTCAAGCATTTGAGTAGAAATTAAGGGTTGATGTCTAATTCTTTGAAATTTTGTAAGCCATGCATGTATTATCCAATCTTTCTTATTGTTCCAAAAGAATTTGATAAGGGGTTGCCCAATCTTCTCGATGAACTCACACGATAACAAGGATCTGATAACTTGTGTCTCTCCACAAACTCTCCGGCTAATTCCTGATACCAATTGCAGCAGCAACCAATCCCTTGGATATTCGTAAATCCACACACTTGCACGAGTAGCCACTGACTACTAGTGGTCCTGTATCAACTAGTTCCCAGTGGAATAGCAGATAACACGCAAAACTTGCAATATCAATTCCTGATGAATGCTTCAAGCAATCAACAATGGAGTTCTAGGGTTTATGAATAAAGGTAGTCTAATCTCTCACACGCAGGTGAAGAGGTATATAAGAGGGCTAGGGGGTGCGGCCACACCTTGGATGCGCAAGCACCAACCTAAACCAACTAGGACTCGAACCAGAGGGGTTTGGACTCGGACTAAGGGGGTACAAACCGACCCACAAGGGGGTGCGGCCAAACCAGCCACGCAGGGCCTTATTAGACTAAGGTGGGACTCTCTCCTAACCATAGACAGCCTCTTATGTTTGGAGGGAACCATCCTTGGGCGCATGGGCTTCTCTCCCAACCATAGACAGTCTCTTATGTTTGGAGAGAACACAAAACAATTATTCTGCCTCCTCCTTCTCCCTTGGACTTGCATGATCATCTTCTTCCATGAGTTCTCCAATGCCTTGCTCCATGATTCCATGCTCCTTGCCTCCCATAATGTATGTGCTATCAATAACCTGAATCATACATAAGTGTAGGGATTTAGGTAATATAAAATTCTCATAAGAACAAACATCATAATTTAAAAGGAGTGAGTTCACCTGCTGTTCTAATATTTTAGTTCTTGATCTAGTCATTGGACCAATCCTTAATTCATCATGCTTTTCTTGAACAGCAATATCATCATCAACAGGAGGAATAACAATTGTGCTAGGGATGTCCTCATCATCCTCCCCCCTTGAAAAGGCGTCGACCTCGACGCATCAAGGTCATCTCCATGGTATGGTGAAAGATCAGCAACATTGAACGAATTACTCACACCAAACTCATCACTAGGAAGATCAATCATGTATGCATTATCATTAATCTTGTGAAGCACTTTATATGGACCAGCACCACGGGGCATCAACTTGGACTTGCGCAATGTGGGAAATCTGTCCTTACGAAAGTGTACCCACACCAAATCCCCTGGCTGAAAAAGTACCTCCTTCCTCTTCTTGTTTCTCCTCTCAGCAACATGTTTTCCTGTCTTCTCAATTGCTTCCTTGGTCTTCTCATGGATCTTCCTCACATAATCAGCTCGTTTAGAAGCCTCCATATTAACTCTCTCTTGCATAGGAAGTGGCAATAAATCAAGTGGTGTAATGGGTTTGAAACCATAGACCACCTCAAACGGGCATAACTGAGTAGTAGAATGTACAACCCTGTTGTATGCAAACTCAACATGAGGTAAACACTCCTCCCACTCCCGCAGGTTCTTTTTAATCATGGCTCGCAGCAATGTGGATAATGTGCGATTCACCACCTCCGTTTGTCCATCATTTGGGGGTGACAAGTAGTAGAAAACATCAGCTTTGTCCCCAGCTTCCCCCATAGTGTCTTCCAGAAATAGCTCATTGATGAGGACATCCCTAACACATTTGTTATTCCTCCTATTGATGATGATGTTGCTGTTCAAGAGAAGCATGATGAAGTTAGAATTGGTCCAATGACAAGATCAAGAACTAAACTATTAGAACAGCAGGTGAACTCACTCCTTTTAGATTATGATGTTTGTTCTTATGAGAATTTTATACTACCTAAATCCCTACACTTATGTATGATTCAGGTTATTGATAACACAAACATTATGGGAGGCAAGGAGCATGGAATCATGGAGCAAAACATTGGAGCACTCATGGAGAAAGATGATCATGCAAGCCCAAGGGAGAAGGAGGAGGAAGGATGAAGGTTTTGGTCTGTTTATGTTCTCTCGAAACATAAGAGACTGTCTATGGTTGGGAGAGAAGCCCCCTGCGCCTAAGGATGTTTCTCTCCAAACATAAGAGGCTGTCTATGGTTGGGAGAGAGTCCCCCCACGAGTCCAATAAGGGCCCTGCGTGGCTGGTTTGGCCGCACCCCCTTGTGGGTCGGTTTGTATCCCTTAGTCCGAGTCCAAACCTAGTCTGGTTCGAGTCCTAGTGGGTCTAGGTCTGTGCTTGCGCATCCAAAGGTGTGGCCGCACCCCCTAGCCCCTCTTATATACCTCTTCACCTGCGTGTGAAAGGTTAGACTACCTTTATTCATAAACCCTAGAACTCCATTGTTGATTGCTTGAAGCATTCATCAGGAATTGATATTGCAAGTTTTGCGTGTTATCTGCTATTCCACTGGGAATTAGTTGATATAGGACCACTAGTAGTCAGTGGATGCTCGTGCAAGTGTGTGGATTTACGAATATCCAAGGGATTGGTTGCTGCTGCAATTGGCATCAGGAATTAGCCGGAGAGTTCGTGGAGAGACACAATTTATCTGATCCTTGTTATCGTGTGAGTTCATCGAGAAGATCGGGCAACCCCTTATCATCTTGGTATCAGATTTACAGGTTAACTCGGTGAGCTATCGTGATCTTGTAGATTCGTTTGTTTTCATTACCTATCCACCGAAAATCAGCCACAAAAAACAGGAGTAGTTGTTGCCTAGCCGTAGATCATCACCAATTTCATCTTCTAGTTGCTGTTTTGTGTTTGATCTTTGCGTTTCTTTTCTCTTTTTGTGTCGTGTTCTAGTCGGTCTAGGTTTAGGGTTCTTGTTCTTCGTTGTTTTCCTTTTGAGTCCACCGAAAATCCCCTCAATTTTCCCATCCGTGTGGTGCTGTTGATCCAATCCGAGTTGGACTCGAGTTCTGCCGCGGCAGAAAACTCGGCGTTTCCCTGCCGCCGCCACCCTCCCACCCGGACTAGGTTTCGGCCTGTTGCGCGCTTACAAAAGGGCCTCGCGGCGCCGTAACGCGGGCACCAATCGGCCCCCCCGCGCGCTGCCGCGGTACAGAAACCGCGCGTTTCTCTGCCGCGGTCCACCGAGCCGCGCAACGCACAGGGGCTGCCGTACGGCAGCGTTTTCAGCCGTTTTTGTGCCACGGCAGGCTGCCGTGAGCCATTTTCTCCACGTTTCTCTGCCGTGAGTTCAGTTCCCTCTAGTTTTCTTTTCGGTTTTAGTTTTCTTTTACAATTTCTTTAGGTGTTCGTTTCCAAACTTTGTGAGCTATAGCTACGGCCTGTCTAAAGCAAATTTTAGGTACCTTTCCCAAAAGAATAGCTACTTTTTGCTCCCTCCAGGCTGCTCAATTCCATATCAATTGTGTCACATTGTTACCATTGTGGTTATCTTTACTCCTAGCTAGTTTTGGCCAGTTATAAAAGTATCAAAAAAAAAATAAAAAGAGAAAAACAGAAAATAGAAAAGAGAAAAACAGAATTGTGAAAAGAGAAAAAGGCCTTGTGATCTATTGCTATATTGTTCTTGGAGCTATTTTACCACTACTATATTGACACTTTCCATTGAGCAATCTTGTGCCTGTGATAATTTGGAGCCTAGCTATTGTCTTTCCAGAGCATTGCAATATTTCCATACATATAATTGCTTTGCCACAATTGTCTCCAATTTGGTGTGTGTTTCCTAGGTGCTATTTTTCAGTCATCACAAACAGCAAATAGGACTTGTTATTGGTGTTGTTAGGTATCCATACCAAGCTCCACTATATATCCTGCTTTGCCTTGTGTTAGCTAAAATCCCTGGGTATTCTTTTATTCACACCAAGCCATAGTACTACTGTTTGCTTGTGGTAAGTATTGCTATTCACTTTGGAACAGTAAGTTAACCTCATTGCTTTGCTGTTTTGAGTGAGTTGTGAGAGAACACCACATCCTATATTTTTGTTTTCACTAACACATTAATCCATGGACAATTCTTCTTTGGCTAGTAATGTGCAGGTGGACAAGAATGCTGGGAAACCTACTGAGGCTGCTGCTAAGAAGACTTTGGATGATCCTCTTACTTGGGGAGATCTCTCCAAATTTAGAGATATGATCAGCTCAAGAATTGATACAAAACTTGATGAATATGATGAAGTGGTAGCCACCCGAATGGATAAAAAGCTTGATGCCTATGATGAGAATTTGAGGAGGGATTTACAGCAAATGGATATTAAAATTGAGAAAGCTGCTTCTCAAGAATCTGTTGATATTATGCAAGAATCTCTCACCAATTTGACTAGGCAAATCACACAATTGACTACTCAATTAGAGCACAGAGATCATGATGATTGGGAACCAGGCCGAGTGCAAGCTTATCATGGCCGTGGTGATTTTCATGCTAGAAGAGTACAAGCTCCAAATAATACTAGAGAAGATGATGGTTTGGGCAAGCCAAAATTTTCTATTCCTCCTTTCTCTTTTGATCATGATGATGTTGAGGAATATTTGATGTGGGAGCTGAAAATTGAGAAGCTATGGAGATTGCATGAGTACACTGAGGATAGGAAGATTAAATTGGCTTCTTCTAGTTTTGATGGTTATGCTCTATTGTGGTGGGATAATATTACCAAACTGAGGGCAGAAAATGGTGATCCTGAAGTGATTACTTGGGCTACTATGAAGCAACTCATGAGGAGCAGATTTGTGCCAAAGAATTATGTGAGAACATTATATGATAAATTGCAGCAATTGAAGCAAGGTACATTATCTGTTGATGCTTATTATAGAGAGATGGAGTTGATTCTTCAAAGGGCTAAAGTGAGAGAAGAACCAGAACATACTATGCAACGTTTTCTCTCAGGTTTGCAATTTAAAATCAGAAGCATTGTGAGGCACCTCCAATATAATGATATGAATGAATTGCTTGATCATGCAAAGGAGGCAGAAGCACAGCTAGCTGAAGAGGCAAAATTGAGTGCTAGAAGGCTGTTTTCACCTCGAAATAGTAATTTTTCTTCTCCATCATCACAGCCAGCACCTAGCCGTGGGGTTTCTACACCCAAGGCCGAGAGCACACCCTCCACCTCTAGGAGGCAAGTGCAACCAGCAGCAAGTGCTAGTGGATCCACTTCTTCCACAGCTCGAAATAGAGATATGTCTTGTCATACTTGTGGTGGAAAAGGCCACTTTAAGAGGGAATGCCCAAATAAAAAGATCATGCTTGTTAATGAAGAAAATGAGTATGAAACTGGAGATGATGCTGATCCTACTGAGGAGGATGATTGTGATGAGCAAGGAGGTCCATTGGATGCTTATGCTACACATTACCCAACTATTGTTTGCTCCCAAAAAGCTGCTGCTTTGAGTGTTATTCCTTCTCCAGAAAATCAGAGGTGCAACCTTTTCCAAACCAAGGCAATTGTAGGTCCTAAAATGGCTTGCAAAGTTATTATTGATGGAGGGAGTTGCAGAAATCTTGCTAGTAAAGACCTATGTGCAAAGCTGAAATTGAAATATATTCCACACCCTCATCCTTATTATATACAGTGGCTGAGTGATAAAGGAGAGATGAAGGTGAGCTACATGGTGAGAGTTGAGTTTCAGATTGGGCCCTATACTGACACCATTGAATGTGATGTTGTGCCTATGTCTGTTTGTCACATGTTGCTTGGAAGACCATGGCAGTTTGACAGGAATGTTACACATAATGGGAGAGCAAACACCTACCAGTTGAATTGGCATGGGAAGGATATTATTTTGAGACCTATGACACCACAGCAAATTGTAAATGAGTCTCGTCAAAAAACTGAAGTGAATTTAGAAACTGAGAGTGAGAGAGAAAAACAAGAGAGTACTCCTTCTATGAGTGAAAAAAATAAGATGAGTGGTAAAAATAAAAGTGAGGGAGTGAACCTATTATGTATGCTAGCCACCAAAGAGGATTTGAGAGAGTTTGGAGAGGACCCTACTATGCTTCCTATAGTGCTCATGCACAAGGGAGAAATTTTGGTTTCTTCTGACATGACCCCTATTCCTCTTGGTGTCTCTCATGTGTTGCAGGATTTTGATGATGTTTTTCCAGAAGAGGTACCAGCAGGGCTGCCACCATTGCGTGGCATTGAGCATCAGATTGATTTAATCCCTGGAGCAACATTGCCAAACCGAGCCCCTTACAGGACTAATCCCCAAGAAACCAAGGAAATTCAGAAACAAGTGCAGGAGCTACTCGACAAAGGTTATATTCGTATTAGCTTATCTCCATGTGCTGTTCCTGTTATTTTAGTGCCTAAGAAAGATGGTACTTGGCGCATGTGTGTTGATTGTAGAGCCATTAACAACATCACTATTCGTTATCGTCATCCTATACCTCGTTTGGAGGACATGTTAGATGAATTAAGTGGTGCTGCTGTGTTCTCTAAAATTGATTTGCGTAGTGGTTACCATCAAATTAGAATGAAAGAAGGGGATGAATGGAAAACTGCTTTCAAAACTAAATTTGGTTTATATGAATGGTTAGTGATGCCTTTTGGTTTAACTAATGCACCTAGTACTTTCATGAGACTTATGAACCATGTTTTGAGAGAGTTCATTGGAAAATTTGTGGTAGTTTATTTTGATGATATTCTCATATATAGCCACAATGAAACTGAGCATGTTGATCACATTAGACAAGTCTTGCATGTTTTAAGAGCAAATCAATTATATGGTAATCTTGCTAAATGTTCTTTTTGCAAAGACAAGGTCATTTTTCTGGGATATGTTGTATCTAAACATGGCATTGAAGTTGATGAATCTAAAATTGAAGCTATTAAGAATTGGCCTATTCCAACTAATGTTAGTCAAGTGAGAAGTTTTAATGGATTGGCTGGTTTCTATAGAAGATTTGTCAAGGATTTTAGTACTCTTGCTGCACCTTTGAATGATTTAACTAAGAAGGGTGTTGATTTTACATGGGGGGTTGAACAAGATATTGCTTTTGATGAGATTAAGAACAAATTGATTTCGGCCCCATTGTTAATATTGCCTAATTTCAACAAACAATTCGAAATTGAGTGTGATGCAAGTGGTATTGGTATTGGTGGTGTGCTTATGCAAGAAAATAAACCTGTTGCTTATTTTTCTGAGAAATTGCATGGTGCCCAATTGAACTATTCTGTTTATGATAAAGAATTGTATGCACTTGTTAGAGTTCTTGAGGTTTGGAAACATTATTTGTGGCCAAAAGAATTTATCATACATTCTGATCATGAAGCATTGAGATTTTTAAAGAGCCAATCTAGCCTTAATAAAAGACATGCTAAGTGGGTTGAATTCATTGAGTCATTCCCATACATAATTAAATATAAGAAAGGCAAAGATAATGTTGTTGCTGATGCTCTCTCTAGGAAAAGTATGCTATTAACTCAATTGGATGTGAAAGTTCCTGGTTTGGAGAGTGTTAAAGATTTGTATGCTCAAGATAATGATTTTAAACATGCATATGCAAATTGTACTACTGTGAAAGCATGGGATAAATTTCATTTGCATGATGGATATTTGTTTAGAGCTAACAAATTATGTGTGCCCGAGTCGTCCTTGCGTTTGTTATTGTTGCAGGAATCACACAGTGGTGGTTTAATGGGACACTTTGGGAGGGAGAAAACATTGATGATGTTGGCTGATCACTTCTATTGGCCACGTATGAGAAGAGATGTTGAGAGGTTTGTGAGACGTTGCATCACTTGCAACAAGGCTAAGTCAAAACTGAAACCTCATGGTTTATATACTCCTCTTCCTGCACCTACTACACCTTGGCAAGACATTAGTATGGATTTTGTGTTAGGATTGCCTAGGACTAAAAGAGGACATGATTCAATATTTGTGGTAGTTGATAGATTCTCTAAAATGTCACATTTTATTGCATGCCACAAGAGCGACGATGCGTCGCATGTTGCTAATCTGTTTTTCAGGGACATAGTGAGATTACATGGAGTACCCAAGACTATTGTTTCTGATCGTGATGTCAAGTTCATGAGCTATTTCTGGAAGACACTTTGGGGGAAGCTGGGAACAAAGCTGCTGTTTTCCACTACTTGTCACCCCCAAACTGATGGACAAACGGAGGTGGTGAATCGCACATTATCCACATTGCTGCGAGCCATGATTAAAAAGAACCTGCGGGAGTGGGAGGAGTGTTTGCCTCATGTTGAGTTTGCATACAACAGGGCTGTGCATTCTACCACTCAGCTATGCCCGTTTGAGGTGGTATATGGTTTCAAACCCATAACACCACTTGATTTACTGCCACTTCCTGTGGATGAGAGAGTTAATATGGAGGCTTCAAAACGAGCTGATTATGTTAAGAAGATCCATGAGAAGACCAAGGAAGCAATTGAGAAAACAGGAAGACATGTGGCTGAGAGGAGAAACAAGAAGAGGAAGGAGGTACTTTTTCAGCCTGGGGATTTGGTGTGGGTTCATTTTCGCAAGGATAGGTTTCCCCAATTGCGCAAGTCCAAGTTGATGCCCCGTGGTGCTGGTCCTTATAAAGTGCTTCACAAGATTAATGATAATGCATACACAATTGATCTTCCTGGTGATGAGTTTGGTGTGAGTCATTCGTTCAATGTTGCTGATCTTTCACCATACCATGGAGATGACCTTGATGCGTCGAGGTCGACGCCTTTTCAAGGGGGGGAGGATGATGAGGACATCCCTAACACATTTGTTATTCCTCCTATTGATGATGATGTTGCTGTTCAAGAGAAGCATGATGAAGTTAGAATTGGTCCAATGACAAGATCAAGAACTAAACTATTAGAACAGCAGGTGAACTCACTCCTTTTAAATTATGATGTTTGTTCTTATGAGAATTTTATACTACCTAAATCCCTACACTTATGTATGATTCAGGTTATTGATAACACAAACATTATGGGAGGCAAGGAGCATGGAATCATGGAGCAAAGCATTGGAGCACTCATGGAGGAAGATGATCATGCAAGCCCAAGGGAGAAGGAGGAGGAAGAATGAAGATTTTGGTCTGTTTATGTTCTCTCCAAACATAAGAGACTGTCTATGGTTGGGAGAGAAGCCCCCTGCGCCTAAGGATAATTCTCTCCAAACATAAGAGGCTGTCTATGGTTGGGAGAGAGTCCCCCCACGAGTCCAATAAGGCCCTGCGTGGCTGGTTTGGCCGCACCCCCTTGTGGGTCGGTTTGTATCCCTTAGTCTGAGTCCAAACTAGTCTGGTTCGAGTCCTAGTGGGTCTAGGTCTGTGCTTGCGCATCCAAAGGTGTGGCCGCACCCCCTAGCCCCTCTTATATACCTCTTCACCTGCGTGTGAAAGGTTAGACTACCTTTATTCATAAACCCTAGAACTCCATTGTTGATTGCTTGAAGCATTCATCAGGAATTGATATTGCAAGTTTTGCGTGTTATCTGCTATTCCACTGGGAATTAGTTGATACAGGACCACTAGTAGTCAGTGGCTGCTCGTGCAAGTGTGTGGATTTACGAATATCCAAGGGATTGGTTGCTGCTGCAATTGGCATCAGGAATTACCCGGAGAGTTCGTGGAGAGACACAATTTATCTGATCCTTCTTATCGTGTGAGTTCATCGAGAAGATCGGGCAACCCCTTATCACTCATGAACTTGACATCACGATCAGAAACAATAGTCTTGGGTACTCCATGTAATCTCACTATGTCCCTGAAAAACAGATTAGCAATGTGCGACGCATCGTCGCTCTTGTGGCATGCAATAAAATGTGACATTTTAGAGGATCTATCAACTACCACAAATATTGAATCATGTCCTCTTTTAGTCCTAGGCAATCCTAACACAAAATCCATACTAATGTCTTGCCAAGGTGTAGTAGGTGCAGGAAGAGGAGTATATAAACCATGAGGTTTCAGTTTTGACTTAGCCTTGTTGCAAGTGATGCAACGTCTCACAAACCTCTCCACATCAGCCAACATCATCAATGTTTTCTCCCTCCCAAAGTGTCCCATCAATCCACCGCTGTGTGATTCCTGCAACAATAACAAACGCAAGGACGACTCGGGCACACATAATTTGTTAGCTCTAAACAAATATCCATCATGCAAATGAAATTTATCCCATGCTTTCACATTAGTACAATTTGCATATGCATGTTTAAAATCATTATCTTGAGCATACAAATCTTTAACACTCTCCAAACCAGGAACTTTCACATCCAATTGAGTTAATAGCATATTTTTCCTAGAGAGAGCATCAGCAACAACATTATCTTTGCCTGTCTTATATTTAATTATGTATGGGAATGATTCAGTGAATTCAACCCACTTAGCATGTCTTTTATTAAGGCTAGATTGGCTCTTTAAAAATCTCAATGCTTCATGATCAGAATGTATGATAAATTCTTTTGGCCACAAATAATGTTTCCAAACCTCAAGAACTCTAACAAGTGCATACAATTCTTTATCATAAACAGAATAGTTCAATTGGGCACCATGCAATTTCTCAGAAAAATAAGCAACAGGTTTATTTTCTTGCATAAGCACACCACCAATACCAATACCACTTGCATCACACTCAATTTCGAATTGTTTGTTGAAATTAGGCAATATTAACAATGGGGCCGAAATCAATTTGTTCTTAATCTCATCAAAAGCAATATCTTGTTCAACCCCCCATGTAAAATCAACACCCTTCTTAGTTAAATCATTCAAAGGTGCAGCAAGAGTACTAAAATCCTTGACAAATCTTCTATAGAAACCAGCCAATCCATTAAAACTTCTCACTTGACTAACATTAGTTGGAATAGGCCAATTCTTAATAGCTTCAATTTTAGATTCATCAACTTCAATGCCATGTTTAGATACAACATATCCCAGAAAAATGACCTTGTCTTTGCAAAAAGAACATTTAGCAAGATTACCATATAATTGATTTGCTCTTAAAACATGCAAGACTTGTCTAATGTGATCAACATGCTCAGTTTCATTGTGGCTATATATGAGAATATCATCAAAATAAACTACCACAAATTTTCCAATGAACTCTCTCAAAACATGGTTCATAAGTCTCATGAAAGTACTAGGTGCATTAGTTAAACCAAAAGGCATCACTAACCATTCATATAAACCAAATTTAGTTTTGAAAGCAGTTTTCCATTCATCCCCTTCTTTCATTCTAATTTGATGGTAACCACTACGCAAATCAATTTTAGAGAACACAGCAGCACCACTTAATTCATCTAACATGTCCTCCAAACGAGGTATAGGATGACGATAACGAATAGTGATGTTGTTAATGGCTCTACAATCAACACACATGCGCCAAGTACCATCTTTCTTAGGCACTAAAATAACAGGAACAGCACATGGAGATAAGCTAATACGAATATAACCTTTGTCGAGTAGCTCCTGCACTTGTTTCTGAATTTCCTTGGTTTCTTGGGGATTAGTCCTGTAAGGGGCTCGGTTTGGCAATGTTGCTCCAGGGATTAAATCAATCTGATGCTCAATGCCACGCAATGGTGGCAGCCCTGCTGGTACCTCTTCTGGAAAAACATCATCAAAATCCTGCAACACATGAGAAACACCAAGAGGAATAGGGGTCATGTCAGAAGAAACCAAAATTTCTCCCTTGTGCATGAGCACTATAGGAAGCATAGTAGGGTCCTCTCCAAACTCTCTCAGATCCTCTTTGGTGGCTAGCATACATAATAGGTTCACTCCCTCACTTTTATTTTTACCACTCATCTTATTTTTTTCACTCATAGAAGGAGTACTCTCTTGTTTTTCTCTCTCACTCTCAGTCTCTAAATTCACTTCAGTTTTTTGACGAGACTCATTTACAATTTGCTGTGGTGTCATAGGTCTCAAAATAATATCCTTCCCATGCCAATTCAACTGGTAGGTGTTTGCTCTCCCATTATGTGTAACATTCCTGTCAAACTGCCATGGTCTTCCAAGCAACATGTGACAAACAGACATAGGCACAACATCACATTCAATGGTGTCAGTATAGGGCCCAATCTGAACTCAACTCTCACCATGTAGCTCACCTTCATCTCTCCTTTATCACTCAGCCACTGTATATAATAAGGATGAGGGTGTGGAATATATTTCAATTTCAGCTTTGCACATAGGTCTTTACTAGCAAGATTTCTGCAACTCCCTCCATCAATAATAACTTTGCAAGCCATTTTAGGACCTACAATTGCCTTGGTTTGGAAAAGATTGCACCTCTGATTTTCTGGAGAAGGAATAACACTCAAAGCAGCAGCTTTTTGGGAGCAAACAATAGTTGGGTAATGTGTAGCATAAGCATCCAATGGACCTCCTTGCTCATCACAATCATCCTCCTCATCAGGATCAGCATCATCTCCAGTTTCATACTCATTTTCTGCATTAATAACCATGATCTTTTTATTTGGGCATTCCCTCTTAAAGTGGCCTTTTCCACCACAAGTATGACAAGACATATCTCTATTTCTAGCTGTGGAAGAAGTGGATCCACTAGCACTTGCTGCTGGTTGCACTTGCCTCCTAGAGGTGGAGGGTGTGCTCTCGGCCTTGGGTGTAGAAACCCCACGGCTAGGTGCTGGCTGTGATGATGGAGAAGAAAAATTACTATTTCGAGGTGAAAACAGCCTTCTAGCACTCAATTTTGCCTCTTCAGCTAACTGTGATTCTGCCTCCTTAGCATGATCAAGCAATTCATTCATATCATTATATTGGAGGTGCCTCACAATGCTTCTGATTTTAAATTGCAAACCTGAGAGAAAACGTTGCATAGTATGTTCTGGTTCTTCTCTCACTTTAGCCCTTTGAAGAATCAACTCCATCTCTCTATAATAAGCATCAACAGATAATGTACCTTGCTTCAATTGCTGCAATTTATCATATAATGTTCTCACATAATTCTTGGGCACAAATCTGCTCCTCATGAGTTGCTTCATAGTAGCCCAAGTAATCACTTCAGGATCACCATTTTCTGCCCTCAGTTTGGTAATATTATCCCACCACAATAGAGCATAACCATCAAAACTAGAAGAAGCCAATTTAATCTTCCTATCCTCAGTGTACTCATGCAATCTCCAGAGCTTCTCAATTTTCAGCTCCCACATCAAATATTCCTCAACATCATCATGATCAAAAGAGAAAGGAGGAATAGAAAATTTGGGCTTGCCCAAACCATCATCTTCTCTATTATTATTTGGAGCTTGTACTCTTCTAGCATGAAAATCACCACGGCCATGATAAGCTTGCACTCGGCCTGGTTCCCAATCATCATGATCTCTGTGCTCTAATTGAGTAGTCAATTGTGTGATTTGCCTAGTCAAATTGGTGAGAGATTCTTGCATAATATCAACAGATTCTTGAGAAGCAGCTTTCTCAATTTTAATATCCATTTGCTGTAAATCCCTCCTCAAACTCTCATCATAGGCATCAAGCTTTTTATCCATTCGGGTGGCTACCACTTCATCATATTCATCAAGTTTTGTATCAATTCTTGAGCTGATCATGTCTCTAAATTTGGAGAGGTCTCCCCATGTGAGAGGATCATCAAAGTCTTCTTAGCAGCAGCCTCAGTAGCTTTCCCAGCCATGTTTATCCACCTGCACATCACTAGCCACAGAAGACTCCATAGATTAATGTGTTAGTGAAAACAAAATTATGGGATGTGGTGTTCTCTCACAACTCACTCAAAACAGCAAAGCAATGAGGTTAACTTACTGTTCCAAAGTTAATAGCAATACTTACCACAAGCAAACAGTAGTACTATGGCTTGGTGTGAATAAAAGAATACCCAGGGATTTTAGCTAACACAAGGCAAAACAGGATATATAGTGGGGCTTGGTATGGATACCTAACAACACCAATAACAATTCCTATTTGCTGTTTGTGATGACTGAAAAATAGCACCTAGGAAACACACACCAAAGTGGAGACAATTGTGGCAAAGAAATTATATGTATGGAAATATTGTAATGCTCTGGAAAGACAATAGCTATGCTCCAAATTATCACAGGCACAAGATTGCTCAATGGAAAATGTCAATGTAGTAGTGTGAAAACAGCTCCAAGAACAATATAGCAATAGATCACAAGGCCTTTTTCTCTTTTCACAATTCTGTTTTTCTCTTTTCTATTTTCTGTTTTTCTCTTTTTTTTATACTTTTATAACTGGCCAAAACTAGCTAGGAGCAAAGATAAACACAATGGTAACAATGTGACACAATTGATATGGAATTGAGCAGCATGGAGGGAGCACAAAGTAGCTATTGTTTTGGGAAAGGTACCTAAAATTTGCTTTAGACAGGCCGTAGCTATAGCTCACAAAGTTTGGAAACGAACACCTAAAGAAATTGGAAAAGAAAACTAAAACCGAAAAGAAACTAGAGGGGATAGAACTCACGACAGAGAAAAGCTGAGAAAAACGCTCACAGCAGCCTGCCGTGGCACCAAAACGGCGAAAATCTCTGCCGTACGGCTGCACTTGCGCGTGGCGCAGCTAGCGGGCGCGCGGCAGAGAAACGCGTGGTTTCTGTGCCGCGGCAGCGCGCGGGGTGCCCAAATGGTAAGCGCGTTACGACGCTGCGGGGGCGTTTGGTAAGCGCGCGACGGGGCCGATTCCGACTGCGGGTAGGAGTCCGGCGGCGGCAGGGAATTGGAACTTTTTCTGCCGCGGTACAAAACCAAAACCAACTTGAATTAGATGTATCTATGGATCGGATTGGTTGTTTTGGATAGAAATTGGTGGACACCCGTGGTAGAACTTGAAGAACACTTGGAACCCTAAACCTAGACCTAAAACACAAGACTCAAAAATAGAAAAGGGACACGAAAATCAACCACAAAACAACAACTAAAACTTGAGAGAGGTGATGATCTAGGGCTATGGCTCGAACTAAACCAATTTTTTTGTGGATTTTTCGGTGGGTAGGTAATGAAAACCAGAACTAATCTATAAGATCACGATAACTCACCGAGTTAACCTGTAAATCTGATACCAAGATGATAAGGGGTTGCCCGATCTTCTCGATGAACTCACACGATAACAAGGATCTGATAACTTGTGTCTCTCCACGAACTCTCCGGCTAATTCCTGATGTCAATTGCAGCAGCAACCAATCCCTTGGATATTCGTAAATCCACACACTTGCACGAGTAGCCACTGACTACTAGTGGTCCTGTATCAACTAGTTCCCAGTGGAATAGCAGATAACACGCAAAACTTGCAATATCAATTCCTGATGAATGCTTCAAGCAATCAACAATGGAGTTCTAGGGTTTATGAATAAAGGTAGTCTAATCTCTCACACGCAGGTGAAGAGGTATATAAGAGGGCTAGGGGGTGTGGCCACACCTTGGATGCGCAAGCACCAACCTAAACCAACTAGGACTCGAACCAGAGGGGTTTGGACTCGGACTAAGGGGGTACAAACCGACCCACAAGGAGGTGCGGCCAAACCAGCCACGCAGGGCCTTATTAGACTAAGGTGGGACTCTCTCCTAACCATAGACATCCTCTTATGTTTGGAGGGAACCATCCTTGGGCGCATGGGCTTCTCTCCCAACCATAGACAGTCTCTTATGTTTGGAGAGAACACAAAATAATTATTCTGCCTCCTCCTTCTCCCTTGGACTTGCATGATCATCTTCTTCCATGAGTTCTCCAATGCCTTGCTCCATGATTCCATGCTCCTTGCCTCCCATAATGTTTGTGTTATCAATAACCTGAATCATACATAAGTGTAGGGATTTAGGTAGCATAAAATTCTCATAAGAACAAACATCATAATTTAAAAGGAGTGAGTTCACCTGCTGTTCTAATAGTTTAGTTCTTGATCTAGTCATTGGACCAATCCTTAATTCATCATGCTTTTCTTGAACATCAATATCATCATCAACATGAGGAATAACAATTGTGCTAGGGATGTCCTCATCAGAATTGTAAATCAGGATAATGGGTATCAAAATTAACTCTATATCTAGTGCACCATTGTTGTCCCAACAAAAGATGAGAACACATAATATCTCTAGGCATCACATGACATGAAATTTTCTCCTTATGGCCATGAATGGTTAAAGGAACAAAAACTATGTGAGTGATAATAAGTTCATCATCATATGTAGGTAACCTAAATGGATCACATGTGTGTAGAACCAGCTGCAATTGTTCAACAACCTCAGGAGTAACAAAATTATACCGTGTACCTTTATCAAGGGTAATAGTAACCTGAATTTCCTTGATGTCTGCTGTGAAGTGGAACAAATCTTTTGCTGGAATCCCACTAGCATCCTCCTTCCAAAACGTAGCACTGCAAGCATCAACACTAGGAAAACCCATTGATTAATTTGTTAGTGAAACAAAATAACAATAGGTTGTGGTCTTCTCTCACAACTCACTCAAAACCAAGCAAAGATGGCTTCACTTATTGTTCCAAAGTGAAAAGGATCAACTTACCACAAGTACCAATGAAAACTGTACCAAGTGTGAGAAGAGAATATCCAGGATATGATAGTATCACAAAGACAAACAGGGTATTTGGTGGGGCTTGGTGGGGAATCCTAACAACACCAAAATAACAACTCCAATGCACTGTCTAATGTGATGAAAACACTAAAGGAACACACTCACACTGGGAGACAAATGTGGCTTAGCAATTATATGGAAGAGATATTGCAAGCACTGGAAAGACACTAGCAAATACTCTAAGAAAACAGGCACAAGATTGCTCAAATATGTCCACAAAAATATCCAAGATATGATAAGCTTCCACTAGTGATAGTATGTCTCGGCCTCTTTTTGTTTTTTCTCTTTCTATTTTTTTAATATATTTTTTCTCTATTTTTTTTGTACTTTTCCAATGGACTTTGAATCAACTAGGAGCAATATGTAATGGAAAACAGAAAATATGGACAAAATTGATCAAATTGAGCATCCTGTAGAGCAATAAAACAGCTAGTCTTTGGGTTTTGGGACCTAAAATTTGCTGTAGAATGGCTGTAGCTACGCTAAACAAAGATCAGCACGGAAACCTAGGGATAAAGAGGAGAAAAAAATCTAAAGAAAACATAGTGGTTTGTGTGCGCGGTGTGTGTGAGGTGACGAGTCTGAACTTGGCTTGGACGCATATGGCAATGATTGTGGCGTGTGGTTTTTCGTGGACTGAAAGACGCGCGGATTGAAACACGCTCGGAACGAGTCTGATAGGGACAAGAGTGCGCGTGGTTTACGGCTGGGACCAGCCTGATCGAGTCGCGGGTGGATAGGACACGGCCTGCACACGTAGCGACGAAATCGAGAAGTGGGCGCGCGTCCTGGCGCTTTCTGGCCGGTAGCGAGATTGGTGGGATCGAGGCGCGCGCGTAGTTCGGTGGACGCGGTGATGGCGCGGAATTTCTTGGCCGGTAGTACCGAGTCCAGGTGGGATCTGTTAACTGCCTCCGATTCGGTGTAGCCAGCGCGCGTTTGGCGGTTAGCGTTTTGTAGTGAGATAACCGCGCGATTCGTTCGGTTAGGAAATCGACACGCGCGGCTCGGAACAGAAACGGACAAAAGAAAAGCGCGCGGTTAAGGACTTGGTCTGCACGCGGTTTCGACTCGAAAGTGGAAACGCGAGGAGCGATGAAAACGGAAAGGTAGGGTGCGCTCCTGGTAATGTTCGGATTCTGATACGGGGCAGGGAAGTGTGCGCGCGGCTACTCTTTTTGGTGGAATTTTTTTTGGGTATAGATCTAAACAAAAAGAAGAACACGATGAACCCTAAAAAGATAAAAAGAAAAACAGGAACGCAAATCACAAAAAACAGCGACAAGGTAGAAGCAATTTGGTGTTGATTTAGTCTCTGGCAAATTCTAAACCTAATATTTTTGGCTTTTTCTGGATAGGAATAAAAATAACTGAAAGTAAAGATAACTTTGCTCACCGAGTAAACCTGAGGCTCTGATACCAAGATGATATTGGGTGGCCCGATCTTCTCGTTGAGCTTCTCTCTCTTTTTGTGGTTTTCTGATAATTGGATAACTAGTGCTACACTGAGTCCTCTCACTCAGCTGACCCATGTTGCCAGATGCAACAACAATCAAGCTCTTTGGATATTCTCAACTACACACTCTTGCACAAGTAATCAAAGATCACAAATGGTCCTGTATCCCCCTATTCCCAGATAGAATAACAAGATATCACGCAACTTTGCAATGGGTAACTCCACCAACAAGGTGGAGATAATTTCACATGAACATGGTTCAAGTCTAGAATCTAGGGTTTAATTTTAACTTGGTCTAATCTATTCCACACGCAGGTGGTAGCTATATATGAGGGAGGGGATGTTCCCCACGAAATTGGACCTATTCCTACTCGTTTGGACTCCTCCAACTCGGATACAAACTGACCCAACATGGGTGCAGCCAATTGGACTCTATTTGAAAACTGGCAGAAAACTATTCGTGGATTGCTTCGGTCACCACGGCTTGCACGAGTCGAATTTATTGATGGGGCTGGATCCGTTAGAAATCTCTTCAAATTGCCTAATCGGATTGTGCTCGTTTGCTGTATTTGGAGCCCGTATGAAGAATCCATGACTATTTAAAATTCATAACTCCTTCCAGTCCGAACTGAAACATTATTTCCTTGTTGTTGTTTTCCATGCCTCCTTCGTTTGCTCCTTGCTTCCTCTTCTCCATCCATGTTTGTGTTATTAATAAACCTAATCATACATAAATTCATCGGCTTAGTTAGTATAACATTCTCATAAACACAAACATTATTTATTACTAGGAAAGAATTCACCTTATAATAAACATCAGTGAGCCTCAATATTTCCTTCCAACTCAAGCATGAATAAACCTCATGGAGCTCTATTATGTCCCTATCAAGTACGTTCTACGTGGTCCCTCATAGCCAAGTGATAAGCACTTTTGACCGTGAATCTGCCCGATCTGTCTGGTTCGCATGCAATGAAATCTTCTCGCCGTCTTGGGGAAGTACGGATCTTCAGAATGGCTTCCACGTCATTGGCAATAAAATGGGTACTAGACGGACAAGCGCGTTTCGCCGCGTCGCGCACCTGACGTTATCACACAGCCTGTCATGTGTGGTGATTGTGAAAGTTATGATTTGGGGCTTAACGAGTTGTTTTAAAAACATCGTGTAAGTCAAAATATATTCATAATGGATATAATTAAGTTTATAAACTTCACGACGAATGGCATGAACAATAAGCTAAATAATGAACAAAAAACAATGACATCTAGCATGATTAGCTGTTTAATTAGTGCAATTTCAAACCAAATAAAATTTATATATGAAATTTCCCTTGTATCCAACTAATCTGTACCTGGAGCTGCATCTACCCTCGTCTCACTTGAAAATCTAGTTAGCTCCCTTTTGGATGTGTCTGTACTCAAAAAAAAAAAAACCACATAAGCACCACCGAGCGCAACCCCTAGCAAACAAGCAGTACAACATCATTTTATCTTTGCACTATGCATCTCTCAATACTCTCAGTATTAGCAACCAACAGCAGCACCAAATCAATAAATCTTTTTCACCTCCGTCCTGCATTAGCAGGCAAAAGAAGAACCACATCTCTCCCAGGTAGCAATGTCGCAATGCCAAGATTGAATTGGGAGACTGCACCTATCCTCCAACGCGCCGACGCCTCCATCCAAGCACCGGTCATCTGTTCACTGTCCCGACATCTCCCTTTCCAGTTGATCTTGTATCTTCATGTGGAGTAGATTTGTCAATATCACATTTCTTGCCGATACAACTTGAAGTGCTGGGTATAAATGCCATCGGGAACTTACTGGCGAATAAAATCATTCATCGGAGAACTGTTACATAGAAGGACCTTTCGAAGAGGCAAAACTGCGGCCTATACAAGACATGAAGGTAAATAAAAAATTGAAGATTATAAACTCCACAGGAACCGATAATGAATTGAGAAACGATAAATGGGTGAGAAGCACGATAAGGGCATAAGACGATAAGAAATGGTTACCTTTATAACAAGGTCATTAATAGATATCTTGTTTCCATGAGAAACTTCCGGCAGTGTGTTCAGTTCTCCCTGCAACCTGCATCAGAACAAAATAAGGAACTCTTCTTTAGACAAAAAGAACCGATGTATGGGCTACATGACTATAGTCTATAGTGATCCATTACATGCTTTACAAACTCTGGCCTGAAACATAACAAGATCATCGACGCGTGTGTCAACTGTAAGTAGTAATGTGGGATGGTTTGTTTAGAGGCTAGGAGGTGGTTCACAATAAATGAAAAGAACAGGAGTAAAAACACTACATAGCAGATAAGATCAAGCAAAAAGAAATCTTGCCAGCAATCCGCGCTGTTGAAACATACCTTCCTTGACTGCTCCTTGGGAATATCAGTGGAATCTAATCCTAACGCTGGGCAAAAGATTCGCTCTTGCCACCCTTGATAGCATAAGCTTTGTTAAGCAAAAAATAATCATTATACACCGGTTGGATTCCATCTGATTATTAGCACAACAGAAAAGCACAAGCCAAATCATGGAAGGAATAATGAGCTAATTTGGCAGCGCTCAAGCACACTGCAGAATCTTTTCACTTGGATCTTGTCAGACCCCGGACCCAGAGATATACATACTGTTATGTGCTCCTAGCCATGGACTCACAAGGGCTTCAGGGTTACCAGCCCCGGCCGCAACAAACAACGGCAGGCAGACCAGATTCATCGGCACGTAGTCCGGATCCCCGGTCTACTACTCCTTGTATCCATGCTAGTCATAACCAATTATGCATACCCAAGCGTCCACGAGTCGGATGAAACTGAAGGAACGGGACCAAAGTTATACAGAGCTGCTATGTGTCCAGAAAGTGCAACAACAATCGAGGGTTACTGGGGTTACCTCGCCCCAGGACGATCACATCGACAGGCAGGCTCGGACATGGATCATCGGCTCCACAACCCCTCGACTGCGACAACTATGCAGGCATAGCCAAAACTATATAACAGTGAGCTCGAAACCAACAACCGATCAAAGCAGTACTCTAAACATGAAGCTTTATTAAACAGGTGTTACTAGAGTATAGCTTACAAGCAGAGGTCACACGACCCAACAGTACATCAGACAACAGAAGGCAGATTATGTTGCTAATCAACAAGAACCAAAAAGGCCTAGGAGGCCGCAACATAAGGCGACGTCCCAGCCCATAGATTCCAGGCTGCTACCTGGGAACCCCAAACTACTCGTCGATGTCCATGTTGAATCACCACCGATGTGAGATCTTCTCCTGAACCAAAATTAAGCAAACCTGAGTATGGGAGGTACTCAACAAGACTTAGTTAACCTATTATATATCTGCTATTCCGAAAAGGGTTTCATGAAGGCTAATTTGCGTAAAGCAATCTTTGTTTTGCAAGTTGAGGAAGGAATAGCACGTCTCATGGAGTATTTTGAAAACAGATGAGAAAGCTACTCAACTACTGATATTATCATCTTTTAATCCACCGAAACATATCAGCACCTCGTGCTTCAAAGATCACCTCCTCCAGTTGTTCCACACTATCTCATGCTACAAGGTAACCCCTCTCGGCATCTCCGAGGAGGCATCCTTCAATAGTTATCAGCAAGTTTTAGTCATTCCGTTTAAGTTGTCTATGATCACAAAATCCGTCACCAAGTCGTCTTTAACGGCAGACACGGCTTTTCGAAAAGATTTAACCCTGCAGGGGTGTACAACTTTACCCACACGTACCAACCGACTCTTAGTGCCACCGGGTTGGCACTAGTCCGGGAAGTGCCGGCAGAGGGTGGTCGATTCCCGGCCTTTACCTTGTCGAACCATATCCATGAGTCAACCCAAACAGGGCCACCCCGTCAACAGGGAGTTGGCCACCTCCTGACGCCACCTGTTCTGTGAGTCGGGAACAAGATCCGTGTACGTCCATCACTTGTCCCGGTCACGACCTAATTTTCTCTAAAACATTTTCTGACTCACACGCAGATGGAAATCTCAAACTACGTGGCTCATGGATAAGGTTAAACAAGTTAGTTAGCCGGGCGGGGTTCATCGGCCCACGTGTGGCTGTACGCTTAGTCTTCGCTCGAAGGCAAGAACTCGCTCCTAGGGGCATGAACAGGACAAAACGCCACAACCCATTGTGGCCCCACATCCATGTCGTGATTAGTCAAGTTATCAAAGGTAATTCAAATCATAAACACCTGACATAGTAGATTCACACATTGACCAGATTCATCAACTAGGCATGGCTAAGCAAGACTCACAAGGTTTAGCGAAGCGCGCACAAACAAACCTACAGCTGCTAGGTGAAGTGGATCAGGATAACTAGGTTATGCAGTATATAGGAGAAGTCTATCTACTGGCATCAAATAGTTTGGAACCGAATGCAAAGTACGAGATTCAAATCACTTTGAAATCATATATGAGCAGATAAGAGGTTATGCTTGCCTTGGTTATAAGAAAACCATATAAAGTCTTCAGGAATAAGTGCTTGACTTGTCGGTTAGGATCAAGTATTCACCATTGGACTGCTGGTCTTCTCCTCGGAGTCACGTTCTACCGAAGGGGGACAAACACCAAAACAAGAAGAACAATCAACCATGGCATCGATGCAATGCGCAATATGTATGCATGAGAAAGTTAATGCACTGAAATAAAGCCCTATACATGTTCGTTGGGTTGCTAGGGTTCGTATGACAGTTATGCAATTTTACTGAAATTAACCCGAAATAGACCCCGGAGGGGGTTTCGGGCGATTCTGAGAGGGTGTACCATTTTAATTGCTCAGATGAGGTTGAAAACACCATAGCTAGATTGCATTTGTCATTTTGAGCAAATTGATATATAACTTTTAATTTTCTAATTTTATTGATTAAAAACTTATTTTCTATTTTTAAAGATGAAACAACATTAAAATAATGGTCCAAAAACAACTTTGTCAAACATACATGAAAATGACATTGTTGGGTTGGAAACATTTTGGTGAACAATTCCATATTTTTATTTTATTTTTCTGATTAATAAAACATTAGATATTGAATTATTAAGATTAAACATTTTTCTGGAAAAGAGAAAAACAGGATTTGTGACGTCACGGTGACGTCACGATGACGTCAGCAGCCCTGATGATCTTCTCTGATGAATTCAATCGCGAATTCTACTGCAAATTGGCCGAAGCTGTTTAGCGCGTTGCAAAGTGGACTCGATGGCGAGTCGAACGGTGGCGGCGGACTGACCATTTGGTCACCGGAGCTTGCACGGCAAGGGCGAGCGGCGGCGGCCGGCAATGGCGCACGGCGGCAGCACGGAACAAGGCACGGGAAGGCCAGGGGAGGGGACTGAGATGCTCACCACGATGTCCTGACGCTCGTGGAAGGGTCGGAGGAGGCCGGAGCGGCCGGACGGCGGCGAATCGACGGCGAGAACGCCCGCCGGCCGTGGGGAAGAAAAGGGTGCCGGCATCGATTCAAGCCCTCCCGCCTTGCGTGCGTGCTTGAGGTGGACGAGGAGAGGATGGCGGAGCTCCGGGTGGCCTCCAATCGGGCAGGGGTGGCCGGAGACGGCGACATCAATCGCAGCGGCCGTCGGCCGGAAGCGAGGAAGACATGGATGCCGGCATTGATTTCGTCCACCGTGGGTCGATTCCGGTGGCTAGGAGGGGAATAGGAGGGCGGTGGAGCTTCCTAGGACCTCGGTTCATCGCGGGGCAGAGCATAGCGTCGGCGAGGACCGAATTCCGGCGAGCTAGGGTTCGGTTCTTCGGAGGAAGAACATAGAGAGAGAGAGGAGGGTTCGGGGGGGGGGGGGGTTCTGAGGGAGGAGGCTGCGATCTAGACGCCTCCTGGGAGCCCTTACCCTCCCGGTGACGTAGAGCAGGAGGTGGCAACGGCGACGTCGACGAGCAGCTCTTCTACTGGCGGGAGGAAGAAGACGTTAAAAGGGATTTTTATGAAAACCCCCCTGGAGCTTTCGGAAATCACCAAGAGATCCTTTCCTCTTTTAAAACAGGACAGAAACCAGAGTTTTGGGGACCTTTTTGCAAACAGAAAAATTATAAAAATAGTTTTTGGAAAGCTCATAAAATTTCCAACAAAACCATAACTTGGGTTGGTGCATTTGAATTATTTTTCAATACAAAATTTTGGAACCCAAATTAAGTACTTTTTGTGGGATTTTCTCAAACCATTGAAATTCACAATTTAAATTGGTTTCAATTTTGTTTTCATGCATGTATGAGATTAACACAACACCACACACTTTTGTTAGCAAAATTGGGATGTTACAGATCTCGCTAGTATGCTGGTAAAAAAATTGATATGTGGTAGATGCACATATTTTGTTGAAACAGAAAAAGGAAACACAACCAAAAAACAGAAAGTAGGAAAGGATGGGTTTGATTTTTTACGAGAACTTGGTATAGAGGTCAGGTTAGGATATTAAAATGAGATGTATTAGCAACATGTATCAAATATGAAGCATAAAACATCGGACCAACACTTCATTCTTTATAGAACATGTATCTGATAACCGTAAAGAACAACATGAAGCAGACTACTGTGAGTTTCAGCTGCAAAGTCTTGTACATCAGTCCAAGAAATGAAGATAAAAAGAAGGCATCACTTTTCCGAACCATCTGTTAGAACTTATGGGTTGATACTACGAATTGATATGAGTGTTACACGCAATAGGAAAACAACGATGAAATTAAGCAAGATCGAACCAACGGGGACACAAGATTTTAATGTGGAAAACCCTTCCAACAAGGAAGAGAAAAAACCACGAGCGCTAGCCAACAATACTTCACTATTTCGGGTGAGGTTACAAACGCGCCGGGATTTACAATGTGTGGTTTATCCCGTGCGGCGGCTTACAACAGGTATATAAAGGCGGTCCTGACCTAACTAGGTCGGTAACGGTGAATCCAACTCCAACTCGGTAACAACTCGTACCTTACCGCGGGGGGCTGCCGCCCCCCGCCGTGAACGCCACGCAACAGGTGGGAACCAGGATGGGAAAGTTTGGCTCCGCTATGCTTCGGCCCTAAGACTCCAGCGACGGGCCTCGCGTAGCGGAGGCCGAACTTTCCTTTATCTTCATATGAATTTGGATCACCACAAAATAACACTCCACCTTGAGACAAATTCCTTCTTGTAGCATAAACGAAACCTTCACCCTGAAACAAACAAAGAAAACACCTTTGGCGCCAAATAGCCTCTTGAGCTAAACAGTGATACCAACTAAGCTTGAGCAAAGCTCAAACTTAGCAACAGGAACTGGCTTTGACATCATATCAACAGGATTATCATGAGTACTAATCTTGCATACCTTCAGCTTACCTTGTGCAACAACATCACACACATAATGATGCTTGACATCAATGTGCTTTGTTCTCTCATGGAACATCTGATCCTTAGTAAGGTAAATAGCACTCTAACTATCACAAAATAGGTTAATGCAAGTATTATCTCCACAAAACTCAGCAAACAGACCTTTCAACCAAACTGGCTCTTTGCATGCTTCAGCAATAGCCATGTACTCAGCCTCAGTTGTAGATTGTGCAACAACACCCTGCAAGGTAGCCTTCCAGCTAACAACACATCCACTAACTGTAAACACATAATCTGTGAGGGACCTCCTCTTATCCAAGTCGGCCCTAAGCCTCCTGTGACGGGCCTCGCGTAGCAGAGGCCGAGGTTTCCTTTATCTTCATATGAATTTGGATCACCACAAAATAACAATGATGGAACAGTGCTCTTGGTTTCGGATGAACTGCACACCAGACTCCTTTAAATCTGAAAGCTTCAATATGTATCATAAAACCAAGAACCAAAATTCATCAAGAAAAAGGTATCACTTCAATCTTTATGGGACCAAAAACCCGAAGTCAGAGAAAACAATCAAATGGATACGAGACTATATACAGGAGGCTCCACGAAAAAAATGGATCTAGATCCGCTGAAGTGCAGACGCGTTGCCGCCGGTTGGCAGCCTGGGCATGGGCATCACCTCGACGATGCCTAAATGGCATGATATCGTCTGCCAGCGGCGCTTGAAGTCGGCGCTGGCGCTTTTCCATGGGCCAGTGGATGCAGTGGCGGAGCATGCCCAGAAGTAAAGAGGGGGCCAAATTCAACTCTTCGTCGCAAAATCTGCTAATTTTAAGCAATTTGTAACAAGCAATTCATGATTTTCTAGCTTGAAAATGCACTTAATTTCTTGATTTACATGGGATTTGACATAACAAGTAAGAGAGGGAAAAAATTCCTTTTTGCCCAAAATACGCCGATGGCCAGCAGTGATTCCTCGATTTACAAAGGAACTGGCATAGTAATCAACTTATATTTCTATTTTTAATTATCTGTATGAGGATGGATTAGGCCCAAGATACACCGTGGCCAACAACTAAAAAACATATTAATCAGTCGACCCCCTTAGGCAAGAACGGAAACTATTTGAGCGCGACATAGCATGCTCACGTTGTGACACAACAACAAGCCTGGTAATGCGCTGAGATGGCGAGGTATGGCGTGATCTGAGGGAAATTGGGGCCTTTTCCTTATTTCTCCTTGTGCTACAGTGGAAACTATTAAAACGTGATGCAGAGCATGCCTAAAAAAGTGCGTCCAAGCGCCGACGCAAGTATCCTGCTTCACACCAGTACACGGGAGGAACCAGGTGGATCATGGCGGCACAGGAGGCCCTCAGCTTTCTAATGTCTACGCACACTTCTATTCTTGTAGACAGTGTTGGGCCTCCAAGTGCAGAGGTTTGTAGAACAACAGAAAGTTTCCCTTAAGTGGATCACCCAAGATTTATCGAACTCAGAGAGGTAGAGGTCAAAGATATCCCTCTCAAGCAACCCTGCAATTAAGATACAAGAAGTCTCTTGTGTCCCCAACACACCCAATATACTTGTCAGGTATATAGGTGCACTAGTTTGGCGAAGAGAGATTAAAATACGAGCAGTATGGATGATTATAAGTGATAATAACAATCTGAAATAAATATGGCAGCAAGCAAACATGTAGCAGAACAGGCGGAAAACGGTGTTTCAATGCTTGGAAATAAGGCCTAGGGCTCCTACTTTCACTAGAGGACACTCTCAACAATGAAAACATAATTGAATGCATAAATATCATTTCTTCACTATGCTACTCCGAACCACTCTCCGGTCGAATAACGAACACTAATTATTGCGTAGGGCTTTAACAACACTCCTTAGAGTAAGAACTTTCCAACCAAGTAACCTCCATGCTATCACCATGGGACCCAGATGGTTCCACGCAAACACCACAATTTCATAGTTTCATCTTCCAACACAAGATATAAATATCATGCTAAACCACACGATGCACACACTATCACCTTTACCCCGTGATCAAAGTGTTTACGGAGATAACAAAACCACTTGAGTAGCATAACAGATGAAGATCAATCTACATATTCAACTAGATTACAAAACTCATGATCACATAACGATCACACTATGGGAGAGAGATGAACCACATAGCTACCGGTAGAGTCCTCAGCCTCGGGGGAGAACTACTCCCTCCTCATCATAGGAGACAGCAATGGCGATGGAGACGACGGTGGAGTCGACGGAGATGACTTCCGGGGGCAGTTCCCCGTCCCGGCAGGGTGCCAGAACAGAGATCTGTCCCCCGAAACTTGTCGGTGGCGGCGTCGGAGCTACGGATGTATTTTGTGGAAAAGGTCGATTCCCCTAGGGTTTTCCCTCGGGGGAGAATATATAGGCGAAAGGGCGATGCCGGAGTGGCCAGGGGGCCCACACCCCTAGGTGGCGCGACCAGGGGACCCGCGCGACCTCATGGTGTGGCCACCCTGTGGCCCCCCTCCGGGGCTCTTCGGGACTTCTGGAAGCTTCCGGGAGTTTTAGGACTTCTGGCTTTCGAATTTTCCAATTCCGAGAATATTTCCAGAACAATTTTTCTGAAACTAAAAACAACAGAAAACAGGGAACTGACTCTGTGACATCTTGTTAATAGGTTTGTCCCGAAAAATGTGTAAAAATGACATAAAGTGTAAGGAAAACATGTGGGAAACAACATGAAAACAACATGAAACATCAGAAAATAGGGATACGTTTATGACGTATCACTTTCCTCTGTTGGAGGGCGGCGGTGTGGACGAAGGGGCTGTTTGGTTCGTGCCCGTGCGAGCCCCGCCAAATCTGCGCGAGCCAAATAATCGGCGAACGATTTGTCTGCCCACAACTTGCCAAAGTGTTGGCGCAGATTTGAACTGCAAGAACCGAAGCAGGTTGGGCAAGCCAAGAAATTGGTACCAAACGGGACGGAAGCCCTGGTCAACAACCAATTTTTCGGAAAGGCTGCGGAGGGCTCCAATCCAAACATACCGAACCATGAGAGACAGGAGAGGGCACGAACGAGATTGCCTCTAGCCTGTCCACGAAGTAGGACGTGGGCCCGACGTGGGTCGCACCAAGCCCCAACCCCGTAGGCGGCGAGCAGGCCCACCAGCAGCGATACTGCACGCGGCAAGTGCCCTCAGAAGAGCCGCAATCAACAGAACATACAGATGTAGTTAATACTGGACAAAGAAAACACTATTTGTTTAATTAATCCAATCAAACTGCATATGAAAATCATTTAGTTAAAAAAATAATTAAAAAACCTTGAACAAATTAGTTTAGCTGCTCATAACATTGGATTCAGTCTGGAAACAGGAGAACAAAAATTTAATCAAAGTCACATGGCAACCATTGTTTCTATGTTACCGGTGAAATCAACAATTCCAATATAGTCGTGAACTCGTGTTAGGTGGATCAATTAAGAACATCAAAGGCAACATTAGGCGCAACTAACAATTGTGGAACACCATTAAATTAAAAATGCAGTAGCACACAGAACACATGACACTGTAAATTGCAAGCATGGCCAGACATACCGGAACTCCAGCTCGGGCAGCTGTCTAGGCTTGTCGATAATGCGATGCTATATCTCTAGTAAATTTTATACTAATTTGCGACAAAACTTATTATCATGGGCACTCTTTACCTGTGATTTTTCCAGACTTCAAAATATTTCTAGGGCTTCCAATTATGGCAATTATAAGACAACTCTGACCACGACGACGACTCTATTTAATTCAGCTGAACCAGATGAAAACCCAATCTATCAACTTCACTGTGTTTTACACCCCCAGAAGTTTCTTCAGAACTTTCTAGGACAGTCCTCGTATCATTCCCCTCTATCCTGGTGAAGCAGTATTCAGGGAAATGTATGGTGCTTGCTCGACCTTACACCATGGCTCTGCAACTATAACCTACATGCATTCCATTCGACCAAAATCAGTAGATAAATATGTTGGGAATAACTCGCAAGCATATCAATCAAGGGGTCCAATCAATCAAACAACATCTCCTAATTGGAATCGGTAGTGGCAGCGGTGTTGCATACATACTATGTTTATGAACCTAACAACGCTACATGAATCCATCTCAGTTAAAATCATCCAACGCATCATGAAGTCCATCTTGTCTAGTGCAACAAAAGCACCACACAATAATGTATCAGATTCATACCAAATTGCATTAATTAGTTGGAAAAGACAGAGACAGGGGGTTGTTTTATACAAATCGTAGTTAGGAATAATGTGGATTCCGTAATAGAATTGTGGAAACAAACTAAATGATCCCTCGCTCGTTTTGCTATCTACGCAAAAAAAAAACTGCATTTTTTATATGTTAACAAAAGCATAGGAATTTGGCTGTATCGACAACTAAAAGAAAAACAGTACTTCCTAAATAACAGAGTCAGACATATAATTTTTTGCATCAAACAGAAAAGAAAATACAAACATAATGGCATCACAATCAATTGGACTCTTGCTAAGGAGAATATACCCCGTAGAATATTGTGAAAGGTAAATGCATACGAATACATCAGCAACAGAGGCAAAAGGAGAAACAGAGAACTATCCAAGTTTTCCTATCCATGCCTCTAGGTCATGATATTTTTTCCTTTTAACTCTTGGGAAGACCATATGCATCAATTCTATGAAGATTCTCAGGCAACAGTTGATTTTTTAATATAAAGTTGTTTGTGCAGCACCACACACTCGAAGCCACTGATGTAATTTTGTATGGAAAATGATAGCCTTACTATGAACAAATCTGTAGCTCTGAAATCAGGTCACGGATAATTCCAGCATGTTCAGGCAAACTGACACTTGAAGAATAAAAGATACTTTTCTCTATCTTGAGTTTATTGTAAAAGAAACATCCATAGTCTTCTGAAAAGAAATTCCTGCGCTCGAGCAGAGTTCATGTATTGTACTTATCCCAAGTAAAAGCCAGAAAAAACTGTGTGTGAGTTCGACATGATTTCCATAATTGAGAACATTATGCACCTTAGAAGTACTACAACCCGGAGTTCTCTATTTATAAGACCATACAGACAAGTTATACATCATTCTATCATAGAGATTACCTCAACACCGAGGTAATCAACATCACAGTAGTTGGACGGCTTTCTCTTCAAGCCGGCCAAAAAGTTGTCTGCCAGAAGCCTCTCTGGAGACGCAATGTCATGCTTATTCTTAGTAGGTTACCTCTAACCTATAAGACAATAAACCACTCGTGAGTGGTACTGCAAAGTATGAACATAATATAGCTCTATTATACATGGGCTATACTACCTCATAATAAGGACAGATTATGTACTTAAAGCTGACATATAGAAAAGTTCATATGCCCAAAGGTGTATCCCCATGTCATTTCTTTTTCTAGACCACAGACAAAAAATAAATGAAAATGCATCTAAGAAAATATCATCTTGAAAATGGACAGAGTTGACCATTCAATCACCTATGAAAAATACATCTAGACTTATCTCGGAGCAACAGTTGGCATCTTTTTTGAAAGCCCCAATTCTAAAGGGAATTCATTGCCAGAAAATCAAGTGCAATATTCATAAGGAAATCTAGAGAAATAAATATAGTTATGAGATATATCTTTGACTGTGTAGTCAGCCTTGATTCAAGAAACATTGGGCATGGGAGACTAAACTGTATGGTTGAGTGCTTACTAAGCCAAACGAAATACAGAGGTGAAAAACACACACATATATCCGCAGGAGATTGGCCTGCATATCTTATTTGCAGCATTGGCAAGATTGCCTATCTGAGTTCTTGTTCCTCTACATTATAGAAGTTGTAATCTTGATTAGCCCTACAGCTAGAGGCTAGGCCCTTTAGAAGTTTCGCAGAGTTGAGCGCCTACCCTGGATGGCCGCCAGCACAGTGAACAGATTCCCTATCCTGGCGTAGACAGCAGCGAGGCAACACATGGGAAAAGAGAGCAGGGCGACGAGGTCCTCCACCACGCCAGCAGCCGCCTGGGGAAGAAGAGAGCGCCAAGCTCCTCCGCCACACCGCCAGCTGCCTCGGGAGAGAGAGTACCAAATTGAAGCCCTGAAAATAGGGCAAATATGCATGTGTATTAGAGGAGACTAACTAATCTAATTGCGCTAATTCCTATCAACCATTTAAGCAAACATCATTCGTGCATACGAAATTACCATCTTCTGCTTATCTACGAAGAGCTCTTCCTATTGTCATCACTCATTGCCTCATCGGTGTCTACATGCAAGAATCTCAATGAGAATCAAGAACTCCTAAGTAGAGATAAGAACTAAGATAAAAGGGATATAAGCTTACTCCTGCCACAAAATTATTTCATCACCATATGTCCTCCTCTGTTTGTGCTGCAAAATCAACAAAATCACAATGACCTTCATATCCTTTGTTCGTGCTGCCAAATCAACAAAACCAGAGCATGGTCAACAATGTATCAATGAACCACACCTTAAAAAGAAAATGTATCAATAAACCACCAATGCTCCGTCTCCAAGATCCAAATCAGAGAGAGAGAGAAAGGAGGCCACGGGGGCTTGGACTGGGGAGAGTAGATGTGCACAGCATGTGATGCGTGCAAGGAAAAACACATGTTAAAATCGAAAGTAGTGTGTATGGACTTGCTCTCTTTGGTAAACGGGAAAAGTAGTTTAGTGACTGAGGTGAGGAAGGGTATGTATATTGAAGAGACTATGTCACATTGTCTAGAAACATAATATTTGGCGTGTCCAAAACTGCTGCTGCAAGTTGGTATGAACAACAATTTAGACGTTTCTGAACTAACACTATGCTAATTATGCAGATGCAGTGTCGTGTTTGTCTATATCAGTTGCTGCCAAATTAGAGGTCCCGAAACGTAGCCAATCTGAGTCAGAGTTAGGATATTAGTTTAACTGAAATTAGAAGTTTCACCATAATCAGAGAGGAATCAACTGAAGGTGGAAGTCCCCAAATTCAGTTCATTAACCCTTAAACTACAATTTGTAAGTTGACAAAACAATATATGGATACTCGCTGCCGGTTCTTGTCTCCACACAAACACCAGATACAATTGGTCTATGATAGTGGTAACAAGTATTTTTTTTAAGGGTCAGCGGTAACAGTGTTGATTACACTACATCAATTCCGGAACCAAAATGACATCTACGAGACCAATCGAATGTATGTGCCCGCACCCTACTCTATGATGTGTAATGCACTTCTCTGCATATACCTGAGAAAGAAATGCTAGATCCCCATGTACTACACACAAAGCAGGACAGTCAAATTCAGTCACAGAAAGAGATAAATATGTTGCATGATGTTTTCTTGCATCTACATGATAATGACCAATGATGGTTAAATTCTTCGAATTTTGAAAGCCTGATGCTTGGAAAAAATTTGACGATCTTGTTGCCTGCGGATTTCTAATGTATCTATTTTGATGCTTTAGAGGTGAAAAAGAGATGCATTGCCTATCCTGCTATCCGAGGATCACATGTGTGACCAACATGAAACTGTGAAAACAGAATTATTAGAGAACTTCGCCACACTAGTCTTATGTTTACCTGAAATTGTGTATTAAGGTTATTGCATAGCCCAGAAACCTCTCGACGATACTGATATCTGCAGTATTATCTTTGTTAATTACACACATCAAAATCACTTACCAAGCACATAGCACTCCTCAACAGCAGTATGGTGAGTGGTTCAGATAATTCGACTCTTCAAGATGGAAAGGAAGAATTTAATAATGTAGCAAATAAGAAGCTCTGTAGATGTGTGTACTCGTAGCTGAACTGTATGAATCGACCACAATTGTATTCATTGACAGAGGTACATTATATAGAGGGATCATGGGTGACCGTGTGAGCACATGCAGGGGCACGTGCAGGTGCATGCAAGGCATGATCTAGACTAGCAGTTAGATCCTAAAGACTAGGACAAGGTAACGTTATAATGTACAATGGTACAGTCACGGTTCAACACCTCCCCGCAGTCTGGACGTCGTGTGGCAAGATGTTCAGACTGGTTCTGAACTCGGTGAAGACAGAGCTCGGAAGTCCTTTAGTGAAGATATCAGCAAACTGTGACGTGGTCGGAACATGGAGAACTTTCACCTCGCCCAAAGTGACGCGATCACGTACAAAGTGAAGATCGATCTCGACGTGTTTGGTACGTTGGTGCTGGACTGGATTAGAGGATAGATACATGGCACTGACATTGCCAGTACACTATGGTGGCACGTCGAGGTGGTCGATGAAGTTCGACGATGAGTTGCCGTAAGCAACAAATTTCAGCAACCCAATTTTCCACTGCACGGTATTCGGCCTCGGCACTAGATCGAGAAACGACGTGCTGTCATTTGGAAGACCAAGACACAATGTTGGAACCGAGGAAAACAAAAAACCCCAAAGTGGATTTACGTGTGTCAGGGCAGCCAGTCCAATCGGCATCCGAATATGCTATGAGATCAGCGGTAGAGTTGCGATACAACTGAAGACCAAAGTTTGTTTTGCCTTTGAGATAGCGCAAAATGCGTTTGATGAGTTGAAAATGGGGTGTTCGTGGAGCATGCATAAACAAACACACTTGTTGGACAACATATGAGAGATCAGGACGGGTGAGGGTTAGATACTGGAGAGCTCCGGCGAGGCTACAGTAAAGAGAGGGATCGGAAAACCGGGAGCCATCCGAGGCAGAAAGCTTGTGTTTTGTGTCAATGGGAGTGGATAGAGGATTGCAGTTTGTCATGTTGGTACGATCAAGGATTTCGAGTGCATATTTTTTTTGGCTAAGGAATAGACCCGAGGTATTGCAAGGAACATTTATGCCAAGGAAGTGATGAATTTCCCCCAAATCAGTCATAGAAAACTCGTGTTTTAGGGAGTGGATGATGGAGTGTAAGAGAGGGGTTGAATTGACAGTGAGGATTATGTCATCCACATAAAGGAGCAAGTAGGCAGTGGAAGTGGCAGTGTGAAGAGTAAATAGCGAGGAATCACACTTGGAGGCGGTAAAACCAATGGAGAGAATGAAACGTTGAAAACGATGAAACCATTGCCGTGGTGCTTGTTTGAGCCCGTACAAGGATTGGTTAAGGCGACAAACATGATTAGGAAAGGAAGGATTGACAAAACCGGAGGCCTGTTGACAGTAGATGAGTTCATCAAGTGTACCGTGAATGAACGCATTTTTGACGTCCAATTGGTGGATCGACCAGTTGGGAGGTGGCCAAACCGAGAACCACCCGAATGGTGGCCGGTTTAACAACCGGACTGAAAGTTACCCCGTAATCCACGCCGGGATGCTGACTGAATCCGCGGACCACCAATTGCACTTTGTACCGGGCCAAGGAACCATCAGGGTTCAACTTATGCCGATACACCCATTTTCCGGTGACGATATTTGTACCTGTAGGCCGAGCAACTAAACTTCAAGTGTTATTCTGCATTAAAGCGGTAAATTCGTCTAACATTGCGTTGTACCATTTTGGGTTGTTAAGAGCAGCACGATAATTAGATGGAAGAGGTGAGAGGGGAAGAACGGGGGCAGAGAGGTTAAAAAGGCGACGTGGCATGAGATATCCGTCTTTTGCCCGGGTGTGCATGGTGTGGGGATTCTCGGGTGGCCGTATCGGAATGGCGCCGGGCGATAGTGCGGGTGGTCGTCGTAGCGTGGGAGTGGATGGGCGGTCGCTGTCGGGGTCCGCTGAGGACGGGGTAGATGAGGCAGAGTGGGGGTGGGCGTTGCGGCGCGGGATCCCGAGGAGGATGTTGTCGGGGGTGGTGGGGTGACTGACGAAGGTTGACCCCGAGGAGGATATGTCGGACAAGGAGGTGATCCCGAGGGGGATTTGGTGCGGTGGCGACGAGGGATTGGCTGCACAGCGAAAGGAGATTCGGTGGGATCTTCTGTGGCAATGTTTTTGGGAATAATATTGTGGTTAGTTTCGGGAGGGGAATAGGAAAAACATGACTCGTCGAAAGTAACATGCCGAGAGATTATTACTTTGCTGTTTTTGAGGTGAAGGCATCGATACCCCTTGTGTTCTCGTGGGTAGCCAAGGAGGACGCATCTAGTGGATCGTGGAGCGAGTTTGTGGGGGGGGGGGGGGGGAGGGTGCATAGAGATTTGGAAAGCAAAGGCACCCGAAAACCCTTAAGTGATCGTAGGTGGGGTGAACTCCGAAGAGGAGGAAATGTGGGGTTAGGTGTTTGATGGAACAGGAGGGTCGAAGATTGAGGAGATGAGTGGCGGTGTTGAGGGACTCGACCCAAAAATCGGCAGGGGGATGTGCTTGCATGAGGAGGGTGCGGGGAACGTCATTGGTGGTGCGTATATGGCGCTCGGCCTTGCCATTTTGAGGAGATGTGTGAGGGCACGAGATACAGAAGGAGAAGCCATGTGAGGAGAAGAAGGAACGGAGGGATGTGTTAAGGAACTTGCCACCATTGTCACATTGCACACATTTGACCATCACTTGGAATTGGGTGTGGATATATTGGATGAAATGTTGGAGATGAGCGGAGGTGTCCGATTTGTTACGTAGGAGGAAAGTCCAAGAATAGTGGGAGAAATCATCAAGAACAATGAGGTAATACTTGTAGCCGGAGAAACTAGGTACAAGAGAGATCCACAAATCACAATGAATAATTTAAAAAGGTGTAGTCGTAAAAGACATAGATGTTGGAAATGGTAAACGTGTGTGGCAACCTAGCTGACAAGCCTCACAAACCGAGGATGGCACTACATTCTTATTACAATCAGGGAGTAAATTGGTTGCTAAACGAGAGACAGTAGAAGCGCCAGGGTCCCCGAGTCGTCGATGCCACAAATCAAATGAGGAGCTGACGGAGAGAGCCGTGTTGATGACGTTGGATCCGCGAAAAGGGTACAGGTCTCCGGAACTATTGGATCTCAGAAGTGCAGCCTTGGTTGCTAGATCCTTCATAGTAAAACCGAACGGGTCAAATTCAATAGAGAGAGAATTATTTGTGGTAAGCCGACGAACAGAAATGAGATTTTTAACGATATTAGGAGAAACAAGAACATTGCTGAGTGAGAATTTGTGAGGGGTGATGTGAGTAGAACCAATGGTACGAATAGGCAGGGAGGACCCGTTGCCAACCACAATGCGAGCCGAATCGTGCTTTAATGGAGAATGACAGGAGGTAAGTGTACCTGGGTCGTTGGTGATGTAGGAGCTAACGCTGGAGTCGACGACCCATTCATCGTAGGGGACACCGGAGTGTGATGTCTACGCACGCTTCTATTCTTGTAGACAGTGTTGGGCCTCCAAGTGCAGAGGTTTGTAGAACATCAGCAAGTTTCCCTTAAGTGGATCACCCAAGGTTTATCGAACTCAGGGAGGTAGAGGTCAAAGATATCCCTCTCAAGCAACTCTGCAATTAAGATACAAGAAGTCTCTTGTGTCCCCAACACACCCAATATACTTGTCAGGTATATAGGTGCACTAGTTCGGCGAAGAGATAGTGAAATGCGAGTAATATGGATGGTTATATGTAATAATAGCAATCTGAAATAAATATGGCAGCAACATAACATGTAGCAGAACAGGCGGAAAACGGTTTTCAATGCTTGTAAACAAGGCCTAGGGATCCTACTTGCACTAGTGGACACTCTCAACAATGATCACATAATTGAATAACTAAATATCTTCTGATGAGGACATCCCTAGCTCTTCATCTATTGTTACACATGAGGATGCTCCAACACAAGCTAATGAAGTAAGGATTGGTCCAATGACAAGATCAAGAACCAAGCTATTACAACAACAGGTGAATTCACTCCTACTTGAGTATAATGTTTATAATTGTGAGAACTTTATACTACCTAAATCCAAGCACTTATGTATTCTCAGGTTTATTGATAACACAAGCATGAATGGAGGAGATCATGAAGAGGAGATGCACATGGATGAAGATGGACTAGAAGAGGAGATGGAGAACAAGTGCTAGCATGGTGAAAACAAGAAATAACAGAAAATAACAATTGTTATTCATTGAAAAAAATTGTTATTTTGATGATGACAAGGGGATGGTGCCTCCACAAGGTCAAATGCACTTAGTAGAAATCCTAACAATGTTAGGTATGGTTTGTATACCATTATTATCCACACCCCTTAATGGTGGGTCGGTTTGTATCCATTGTGGGTCGGTTTGGGTTGTGTCCACCCAAACCAAGAGTCCTAGTTCTAGTAGGTTAGGTGCTTGCGCAAGGATACCCCTTTGTGGCCGCACCCCCTCTCTTAAATAGATAGGATCCAAGCCATACCTCTTTAGACTACGTTAAAACATTAAACCCTAGACCTCTAGATTGAAACAGCTTGTAAGCCTTCATCTAGAAGTTCATCTGCAAACTTTACGTGTTACCTGCTGTTCCACTGGGAATAAGAAGGTACAGGACCACTTGTAGTCGGTGGATTACTTGTGCAAGAGTGTGGAGTTGAGAATATCCTTGGGGTTGCTATATTTTGCATTGGCATCAGGGATCAGCCGGGAGAGTTCTTAGTAGCGCACTAGTTATCGTATTGAAGTTATCTGTGAGTTCACTGAGAAGATTGGGCCACCCCTTATCATCTTGGTATCAGATTTACAGGTTGCCTCGGTGAGCTATCAAATTTCCCTTTAGTTTGAGTGTTTTTATTACCTATCCAGAAAATTGCCCCACAAAAATAGTTTAGTTCATTGCCATAACCCTAGATATCACCTTAGTTTCAATTACTATAGCTGTTTTTGTGTTTGATTTTGTGTTCCTTTTTGTCTTTTTAGTATTGTTATTTTCGGCTAGGGTTAGGGTTTTTGTTCCCCTGGTCGAGTTCATATCAAAAAACAACAAAAAGTAGCTTTCGGGTGTGTTTTCCTAGCCTAATCCGAGTCCTACTCGAAATCCTACCGCGGCCGCCGTTCCGCTCGCTACCGCGCACGTAGCTCTAATTGGAGTCGGTTTCCCCCCTGTCGCTCGCTTACAAAATCTCCTCGCGCCCTGCAGCACACCATAGCACCGCACCCACCGCACGCTGCCGCGACAGCCAGTTGCGCCAAACCGTTGCCGCGCGCTGCTGTTTTCTGCCGCGCCCACGTAACACCCGCGCACTGCAATTTCCACCGTAACGCGCTTACCGTTTCGCTGTTTGGACCGTGCGCGCGCTGCCGTGGCAGAGAAAGGTGTTTGTTTTGCTGCCGTGAGCTGAAAACTCCTGCCGTGAGCATTTGTGAGCTATTTTCACCTAGAATTTTTCTGTTTTTCCTTGTTATTTCCTGTTTTCTTCTTTAGGATCAATATCTCCATACTTTGTGAGCCTAGCCACAGCCTTTCTATAGCATATTAATAGGAACTTGCCCACAAGTATAGCTATTTTGTGCTCTGACAGGTTGCTCATTTTCATCACCACCATTGTGTTCACTTGTTTATTGGTTCATATTGCTCCTAGTTGTGTTTAAGGCCATTGGAAAAAAAAGAGTAAAGTAAAAAAAAAGAAGAAGAGAAAAACAGAAAATTGCAAAGAGGCCATATTGATACTATTGTTTACTAGTTGAGCTTGCCATTGTGACACTTGGTTTTTCATTGAGCAATCTTGTGCCTGTCAATTAAGAGCATAACTAGTGACTTTCCAGTGCATTGCAAAATATCATCCATATATTTGCTTTGCCACATTTGTCTCCATTATTGTGTGAGTTTCCTTGGGTATTTTTATATCATCACAAAACAGCAAATAGGACTTGTTACTTTGGTGATTGTTAGGTATCCATACCGATCCCCACTAAATAACCTTGTTTGCTTTTGTGAGAGTTAAATACGTGGGTATTCTCTTCTTCACATCAAAGTACATTAATTGCCTCTACTTATGGTAAGTATTTCTATTCACTTTGGAACGGTAAGATAACCTATTGTCTTGCTAGATTTTTGAGTGAGTTGTGAGAGAACACAACAACCTATAGTTGTTTCTATTTCACTAACCTACTAATGGATCTTTATAGTGATGACATTGTGCAGCAAAAGAAGGACCATAAGGAGGGAGTAAATTGTAGGGAGTATGAGGCTCTAAGGGATGTGTTGACAAATCAAATGAGGGACAATCATAAGAATATCAAGGAGTTTGTTACTGATGCATGTGATCCTCTAGATGAGGCTCTCCAAGCCGTGGAGACTAAAATGGAGGAAACACATAAGATGGCCGAGACCAATAATGGGCAAATGCAAACAATACATGCTTCTATTGCTACATTGAATACTACCCTTGCTGGTCTTCAAACATTGATTCAACAAAGATTACCACCTATTGATGATGATAATGCTAGTGTCCATAGTGATGCAAATAATGGTTTTGAAGCCAATGTTGAGGTGGATAATAATCATGGCCGTGGAGCTAGAGGTGAAACAGGACGAGGAGGATTTCTAGGCCGAGCTAATCACTTGGGAGCTAGGCGTGTTCCTCTCAATGTTGCTCCTGAAAATCATAGAGAGGATGATGGTTTGGGTAAGCCCAAATTTTCTATACCATCTTTCAGCTTTGACACCATGGATGTGGAAGAATATTTGCTATGGGAACTGAAAATTGAGAAGCTATGGAGATTGCATGAGTATACTGAGGATGGAAAAATAAAATTGGCTTCTTCTGAGTTTGATGGATATGCTCTTCGTTGGTGGGATACTACTGTGAGAAAGAGACAAGAGGATGGTAAATTACCCATTATCACTTGGAATACCATGAAGAGAGTCATGAGGGACAGATTTGTACCACCAAATTACATAAGGCAACGATTTGATCAATTGCAAAAATTGAGGCAAGGTACTATGACTGTTGATGCTTATTATGAAGAGATGGAATTGATCATGCAAAGAGCACGTGTGAGAGAGCAATTGGAGCAAACAATGCAAAGGTTTCTTTCAGGTTTGAATTATAAAATCAAAGGCATTGTTAGACATCATCAATACCATGATATGCATGAGTTATTACATCATGCCAGGGAGGCCGAATCACATATCAATGAGGAGGCTAAAATTACAGCAAGAACAAGGAATAGATTTCCCTTGAGATCATCTACTATGCCTAGTACACCACCTCCACCATCTCTTAGCCGTGGTGTTTCATCATCCAAGGCCGAGCCTGGTACCTCTATTGCAAGAAAATCATCACAACCAGCTGCAAGTGCCACAGGTTCAAGTGCTTCCACAACAAAAAATAGAGATATTACATGTCATACATGTGGAGGAAAGGGGCACTTCAAGAAGGATTGTCCAAATACAAAGGTGATGTTTATTAATGAGATCAATGAGTATGAGACAGCTGATGATGTTGATCCTAATGATAATGATGATGGCTATTTGAGTGATACTCCATTGGATGCCTATGCTACCACTATGCCATCTATTATTTGCACACACAAATCTTTGAGTGTTATTCCTAGTCCTGAAAATCAAAGGTGCAATTTATTTCAAACAAAGGCTGTTATTGGTCCTAATATGGCTTGCAAAGTCATTATTGATGGAGGGAGTTGCAGGAATTTGGCTAGCAAAGATTTATGTGCAAAGCTAAATCTGAAATATTTACCACACCCTTGTCCTTATCATATACAATGGTTGAGTAGCTCTGGACAAATGAAGGTGACCCATATGGTGCGTGTGGAATTTCAGATTGGTCCTTATAAGGATACTATTGAGTTTGATGTGGTTCCTATGACAGTTTTCCACTTATTATTGGGAAGACCATGGCAATTTGATAGAAGTGTGAAGCGTGCAGGAAGAGCAAATACTTATGAGTTGCATCATCATGGGAAGACTATTATTTTGAGACCTATGACTCCACAACAAATTGTAAATGAGTCCCAATCCAAAATAGATGTGAAAGTTGAAAAAGAGAGCGAGAGGGATGAGGGAAAACAAAATTCACAAGCCTTGGGGAGTGGTAGTCACAACAATTCGAGTGGTAAAAAAAAAAGAGAGAGAGCCTATTATGCATGTTAGACACTAAAGAGGATTTGAGGGAATTTAGGGATGATCCTACATTAGTCCCTATTGTGCTTATTCACAAGGGAGAGATTTGGTTTCTAATGACATGACCCCTATTCCTCTTGGTGTTTCTCATGTGTTGCAGGATTTTGATGATGTTTTTCCAGGAGATATTCCCTCGGGATTGCCACCATTGAGCATCAAATTGATTTAATTCCTGGAGCATCTTTGCCAAACCGAGCCCCTTATAGAACAAATCCACAAGAGACAAAGGAGATACAAAGGCAAGTACAAGAGCTACTAGATAAAGGTTATATTCAAGTTAGTCTTTCTCCTTGTGATGTTCCCGTTATATTGGTTCCTAAGAAAGATGGTACTTGGCACATGTGTGTAGATTGTAGAGCAATTAATAACATCACTATTCGTTATCGTCATCCTATACCACATTTAGAAGACATGTTAGATGAATTAAGTGGTGCTACTCTTTTCTCTAAAATTGATTTGTGTAGTGGGTACCATCAAATAAGAATGAAAGAGGGAGATGAGTGCAAAACTGCATTTAAAACAAAATTTGGTTTATATGAATGGTTAGTGATGCCTTTTGGTTTAACTAATGCACCTAGTACTTTCATCAGACTAATGAACCATATTTTGAGAGATTTTATTCGTAGATTTGTGGTAGTTTATTTTGATGATATTTTCATATATAGCCACAATGAACATGAACATATTGATCATATTAGACAAGTTTTGCAAGTGCTAAGAGAAAGTAAATTGTATGGTAATCTTGAGAAGTGCACTTTTTGCAAAGATAAGGTCATCTTTTTGGGATATGTAGTTTCTAAACATGGGATTGAAGTAGATACATCACGAATTGAAGCAATTCAAAATTGGCATATTCCAACTAATGTGAGTCAAGTTAGAAGTTTTAATGGGCTTGCTAGTTTCTATAGAAGATTTGTGCCTAATTTTAGTACTATTGCTGCTCCATTAAATGATCTAACTAAAAAAGGAGTTGATTTCGAGTGGGGTGTTGCTCAAGACATTGCTTTTGATACATTAAAGAGAAGTTGATTTCGGCTCCACTATTAATGCTACCAAATTTTGATAAACAATTTGAGATTGAGTGTGATGCTAGTGGCATAGGTATTGGAGGTGTGTTAATGCAAGAGAAGAAACCTATTGCCTATTTTTCTGAAAAATTACATGGTGCACAATTGAATTATTCTGTTTATGATAAAGAATTATATGCACTTGTGAGAGTTTTAGAGGTGTGGAAACATTATTTATGGCCTAAAGAATTTATTATACATAGTGATCATGAGGCATTAAAATTCTTAAAGTGCCAATCAAATTTGAATAAAAGACATGCTAAATGGGTTGAATTTATTGAATCTTTTCCATACATAATTAAACATCCATAAAAAAGGATTGGAAAATGTAGTTGCTGATGCTTTGTCAAGAAAGAATATGTTACTCTCAAATTTGGAGATTAAGGTTTCGGGTTTGGAGGGTATTAGAGATTTATATGATGAAGATAATGAATTTTCTATGCCATTTAATAAATGTACTAATGTTAAGGCATGGGATAAATTTCATATACATGATGGATACTTGTTTAGAGCTAACAAATTATGTATTCCCGAGTGTTCTTTGCGTTTATTCTTAATACAGGAATCTCATAGTGGAGGATTAATGGGACACTTTGGAAGAGAGAAGACATTGCTTATGTTGGCTGAAAATTTCTATTGGGCACATATGAGAAGAGATGTGTATAGATTGGTGCAAAGATGCATTACTTGCAACAAGTCCAAGTCCAAATTAAAACCCCACGGGTTGTACACTCCATTGCCATCACCTAGTACACCATGGGAGGATATAAGTATGGATTTCGTGTTGGGCTTGCCAAGGACAAAAAGAGGACATGACTCTATCTTTGTGGTTGTGGACAGATTTTCAAAGATGGCTCACTTCATTGCTTGCCACAAGAGTGATGATGCTTCTCACATTGCAAATTTATTCTTTAGAGAAATTGTGAGATTACATGGAGTGCCAAGAACTATTGTTTCAGATAGAGATGCCAAGTTCATGAGTTACTTTTGGAAGACTATGGGGGAAGCTTGGAACCAAATTATTATTTTCCACTACTTGTCACCCCCAAACTGATGGACAAACCGAGGTGGTAAATAGGACATTGTCCACATTATTGAGAAGCATGATCAAGAAAAATTTGAAGGAGTGGGAGGAGTGTTCGCCCCATGTGGAATTTGCATATAATTGAGCTGTGCATTCAACTACTCAAATATGTCCTTTTGTGGTGGTTTATGGGTTCAAGCCTATTACTCCTCTTGATTTATTACCACTTCCTACACAAGAGAGAATTAATATGGAGGCATCCAAGAGAGCTGATTTTGTGAAGAAAATTCATGAGCAAACAAAAGAAGCAATTGAGAAGAAAGGAAGACATGTGGCTGAAAGAGTAAACAAGAAGAGAAAGGAAGTAATATTTCGGCCAGGAGATATGGTGTGGGTTCACTTTAGAAAAGATAGATTTCCCACATTGAGAAAATCAAAATTGATGCCTAGAGGTGCTGGTCCTTATAGAGTTATTTCAAGGATCAATGATAATGCATACAAAATTGACCTCCCAATTGATGAGTTTGGTGTTAGCAATTCTTTTAATGTGGCTGATTTGACACCTTACCATGGAGATGATTTAGCATCAAGGTCGATGCATTTTCAAGAGGCGGAGGATGATGAGGACATCCCTAGCTCTTCACCTATTGTTACACATGAGGATGCTCCAACACAAGCTAATGAAGTAAGGATTGGTCCAATGACAAGATCAAGAACCAAGCTATTACAACAACAGGTGAATTCACTCCTACTTGAGTATAATGTTTATAATTGTGAGAACTTTATACTACCTAAATCCATGCACTTATGTATTCTCAGGTTTATTGATAACACAAGCATGAATGGAGGAGATCATGAAGAGGAGATGCACATGGATGAAGATGGACTAGAAGAGGAGATGGAGAACAAGTGCTAGCATGGTGAAAACAAGAAATAACAGAAAATAACAATTGTTATTCATTGAAAACAATTGTTATTTTGATGATGACAAGGGGATGGTGCCTCCACAAGGTCAACTGCACTTAGTAGAAATCCTAACAATGTTAGGTATGGTTTGTATACCATCATTAGCCGCACCCCTTAATGGTGGGTCGGTTTGTATCCATTGTGGGTCGGTTTGGGTTGTGTCCACCCAAACCAAGAGTCCTAGTTCTAGTAGGTTAGGTGCTTGCGCAAGGATACCCCCTTGTGGCCGCACCCCCTCTCTTAAATAGATAGGATCCGAGCCATAGCTCTTTAGACTACGTTAAAACATTAAACCCTAGACCTCTAGATTGAAACAGCTTGTAAGCCTTCATCTAGAAGTTCATCTGCAAACTTTACGTGTTACCTGCTGTTCCACTGGGAATAAGAAGGTACATGACCACTTGTAGTCGGTGGATTACTTGTGCAAGAGTGTGGAGTTGAGAATATCCTTGGGGTTGCTATGTTTTGCATTGGCATCATGGATCAGCCGGGAGAGTTCTTAGTGGCGCAGTAGTTATCATATTGAAGTTATCTATGAGTTCACTAAGAAGATTGGGCCACCCCTTATCATCTTCTCTTTACTATGCTACTCTTAACCCTCTCTGGTTGGATAACGAACACTAATTATTGCGTAGGGCTGCAAAAAGCATTCCTTAAAGTAAGCATTCCCATGTCTAGTTAACCCCACACTATCACTATGAGCGCGCTAGAAGGTACTAGACAAACATTACAATTCATAGAGGAGACACACACGATGTGCACACTGTCACCTTCACACCGCGGGACAAGGTGACTCCAAAGTTCATATTAATAAAACACTTGAGTAGCACAAGATGAAGAGTAACAGCTACTTATTCAAGCAGACTACAAAGCTCACGATCACATATAGATCACACCATGGGAGAGAGAGATGAACCACATAGCTACCGGTAGAGCCCTCAGCCTCGGGGGAGAACTACTCCCTCCTCATCATAGGAGACAACAACGATGATGGAGATTGAATTCGATGGAGATGGCTTCCGGGGGCACTTCCCCGTCCTGGCAGGGTACCAGAATAGAGACCTGTCCCCCGAAACTTGTCGGCGGCGGCGGCGGAGCTACAAATGTATTTTGTGGAAAAGGTCGATTCCTCTAGGGTTTATGCATCGAGGAGTATATATGGGCGAAAGGGCGATGCTGGGGGGTGGCTAGGGGGCCCACACCACCAGGTGGCGCGGCCAGGGGGACCCGCGCCACCCCATGGTGTGACCACCCTGTGGCCTCCCTCCGATGCTCTTCGGGACTTCTGGAAGCTTTCGGGACTTCTAAGACTTCTGGCTTTCGAATTTTCCAATTCCGAGAATATTTCCAGAACAACTTTTATGAAACTAAAAACAGTAGAAAATAGGGAACTGGCTCTGTGGCATCTTGTTAATAGGTTAGTCCCGGAAAATGTGTAATAATGCTATAAATAAGGAGAAAACATGTAGCAATTGGCATAATATCATCATGGAGAACCATAAATTATAGATACATTTGAGACGTATCAAGCATCCCCAAGCTTAGTTCCTACTCGTCCTCGAGTAGGTAAACGATAAAAACACAATAATTTCTGAGGTGACATGCTACCACACAATCTTGATCATAATATGTAAAGTAGAGCATGTAAAACTAGGATCAAATGAACTAAAGCTATGATCTATATTTGATATCAACAAGTAATGCATAAACAAAGAAGAAAGAAGTAAAACTTTTCATGAATCAATACTAAAAGACTATCAACCGTGCAAAGTTTATTAGAGATGATTTAAGCTTTCAAGAACAACAATATCATGCACGTCAAACGATCTTCACAACCCCTGTTAGGATCAAGTCAAGGTTTCCACACGATGCAATGCTTGAATCTTAAACTATTTGCGCACTAAAAATAAGAAATGGTCATTAAAGCTGAAAGTGGTGGGGGGGGGGGGTTGGAAGGTCAATGGAAGAAAGACTCACAAAGCTGAAAGTGGTCATTAAACAAGAGAAAGTCTTACAACCGAAGCTATACAAGGAGTAGGGATTGCCACACAATTGATGCACATAGAGCTATAAGTGTATGAAAGCTCTCCAATGGAACTAGTGGGGGGGTGCATCCAACTTGCTTTCTCACGAAGACCTAGAGATCATTTGAGGAGGCTCATCATTGGAATATACAAGCCAAGTTCTATAATGTAAAATTCCCCACACAGTTATGAATGAATGATAATATGAAAACTCTCTCCGAACTGAAGTATTGGTGCTAAACGTGAAACACAAGTGTGGTATAAAGTATAGTGATGCGCCCCTCTCTCTTTATTCTCTCTTTGGCCCTATTTTTCTTTTCTTTTTGGGATTTTTCATTTTTCATTTTATTTTATATATCCTGACCGGTAGGGGCAACATCCTATATTACAATGAATCATCACACTTTTAGTACTCATAACTCATAATGGAATATCTCTGGTGTATCCAACTGCATGCTCATGCCAGTGTAGCAGTATGCATAAATAACCATGAAGCTCATCATCATGTAACATAATGGAGGTGGATGTTGTGCAACAATATATCTCGGAATGGCTATGGAAATGACATGATTGGTACGTATGGTGGCTGTTTTGAGGAATAATATATGGGCTTATGTGTAGGAGAACAAAGTCCTCCCACGGGATTTGGATGCACTGGCGAAGTTTGCACCAACTCTCTATTTGAGAAAGGGCAATGCATAGTACCGAAGAGGCTAGCAAATATGGATGGTGTAAGTGCGAGGAACCGCAACATAGACTCACAAGTTAAAAGATTGCAGCAAGCAAATCATCTTACAAGGCAAAGTCCAAATCACTCCAAGAGGGTCCATGGCAGTGACAACTCACTGTTAGCTACCCCGACCGTAGCGCGTAACAAAAGGCCGATCGGAAATGTATCACTCGTAGCAATCATATACCATTGTTTCTATCAGCTGGTAATTTAAGTGTGGCATAGTTTCAAGTTTCTTAGACCAACCATTAAAAGTTTATACTTACTAGTCCTTCCCGTTTATCCATTAAGCAAATTAATATCTCAAAACAACAACAGTGATTCAAGTGAAGCAATTTAGTGATCTACAAGACCATGCGAATTTTTCCACTATACCAAGTATCACATAAGCATTTCTATTCCCAACCAAGCACATATAAGATATGTTTTAACAAAAATACTCTTCTTGATACAACAATAAAACATGAGAGTACTCACATAACACTACTAAAACTAACAGCTCTTAATAAGAGATGCATGAAAACAAGGGCTAAACGCAACACTAGCAAAAAGTGAACACTCACAGAACAATAAGAATGAAAACTAGAGTGTTCTAAGCAATGAAAACGTAGCATGTCTCTCTCCCACACAAGTATGATAAGATCCAACCATTTATTACAGCAAAGAAAACCAAACAAACTGAAAACAAAAAAATACGCTCCAACTAAAGCACATAAGATGTGACTGAATAAAAATATAGTTTCACTAGAAGTGACCTGATAATTTGTCGATGAAGAAGGGGATGCCTTGGGCATCCCCAAGATTAGACGCTTGAGTCTTCTTGGAATTTTCTGGGATGTACCTCCGGGGCATCCCCAAGCTTAGGCTCTTCACTCTTCTTGATCACGTCATATCATCCTCTTCTCTCGACCCTTGAAAACTTACTTCACACCAAACTTCTCACAATCTTCATTGGCAACGTTAGTGCAATCGAAATAATAAGTTCACATGGTTCAGTTTCAACACAAGACTAACACTCATAAACACATTAGCTATTCTCACAACTTAAGAACACCAAAAGAAAGAAATTAAGAGACAAATGCAATTATTGGCAGAAATCTGTCAAAACAGAACATCAGGTAAAGATCGATTTTTTGAAAAATCTTCTGTTGCTCAAATAAAAAAGTGGTCAACTAAGAAAAGTTTCATATATAAACCAAGATTGCTCACAAATATACTCAGGTCATTTTGCATTTTCTGTGATTTTATACGGAATAAACAGTATACATAAGAAATCTGTTTCCTGCGCAGAAATCCGAAATATAGCCTTAACTTTCCACTAGAGGCTTTACTTGGCTCAACAAAAACAAAAAAGAAAAGATACAGCGGGGTTGCTAAGGAAATAGACAACACCCAGATGCAAAGCACACAAAAGAAAACGAAGGAAAGCAGGTTGAAAACAGAGAAATAAAATGGGTTGTCTCCCGGGAGCGCTTTTCTTTAACGCCTTTCAGCTAGGCACAATGATTTTTAAAAGATACTCACATAAGAATAATAGTTGAAGAACAATAATAGAGCATCAAGAAGAAAATATAAAACACATTTAAGTCTAACCCACTTCCTATGAAAAATAATCTTGTAGAAAAACAAGTCAACGAAGCACAAAGTGACTAGCATAGGAAGACAAAATAAGTGCAACTTCAAAAATTTCAACATAAAGAGGGGAAACTTCATATTGTTGAGATGCATAAAACCATGTTTCCTTATCTCATAATAACTTTCGATAGCATCATGAATAAAATTAACAATATAACTATCACATAAAACATTCTTATCATGAGCCACATGCATAAAAGAATTAATACTCTCCACATAAGCATAGTCATTCTTATTAATAGTAGTGGGAGCAAATTCAACAAAATAGCAATCATTATTATTCTCATCACCATAATCATTAAATATAGGAGGCATATTTTAATCATAATTAATTTTTTCCTCAATAGTAGGTGGACTGAAAATATCATATTCATCATTGTAAACAGGTGGAACTAGAATACCACAATCATTATAATCATCATATATTGGAGGCAAGGTATCATCAAAGAAAATTTCCTCCTCAAAACTTGGGGGACTAGAAATATCATATTCATCAAAACTAGCTTCCCCAAGCTTATAATTTTCCATAGCATTAGCAATAATGGTGTTTAAAGCATTCATACTAATAACATTGCCACTAGCATGCAAATAAAGTTCCATAGGTTTTTTAATTTTCTCTTTAAACACTTCATGTCCTAACTCAAGATAAATATTATAAAGCTCTCTCATTTTGTTGTTGTTTTCCATTAAGCCTAACTAGTGAAAACAAGAAACAAACAGATTTAATTGCAGAATCTAAAAGAAATAACTCCGAGCACTCACACCCGAGGATATGAGTACCTTTTATCTTACCTCCCCGACAACAGCGTCAGAAAAGAGCTTGATGTCTACACACGCTTCTATTCTTGTAGACAGTGTTGAGCCCCAAGTGCAGAGGTTTGTAGAACAGAAACAAGTTTCCCTTAAGTGGATCACCCAAGGTTTATCTAACTCAGGGAGGTAGAGGTCAAAGATATCCCTCTCAAGCAACCCTGCAATTAAGATACAAGAAGTCTCTTGTGTCCCCAACACACCCAATATACTTGTCAGGTATATAAGTGCACTAGTTCGGGGAGGAGATAGTGAAATGCGAGTAATATGGATGGTTATAAGTAACAATAGCAATCTGAAATAAGTATGGCAGTAAGCAAAATGTAGCAGAATAGGCGGAAAACGGTGTTTCAATGCTTGGAAACAAGGCCTAGGGATCCTACTTTCACTAGTGGACACTCTTAACAGTGATCACAAAATTGAATAACTAAATATCTTCTCTTCACTATGCTACTCTAAACCCTCTCTGGTTGGATAACGACCACTAATCATTGCGTAGGGCTGCAAAACGCATTTCTTAAAGTAAGCATTGCCATGTCTAGTTAACCCCATGCTGTCACTATGAGCGCCCTAGAAGGTACTAGACAAACACCACAATTCATAGAGGAGACACACACGATGTGCACACTGTCACCTTCGCACCATGGGACAAGGTGACTCCAAAGTTCATATTAATAAAACACTTGAGTAGCAAAAGATGAAGAGTAACATCTACTTATTCAACTAGATTACAAAGCTCACGATCACATATAGATCATACCATGGGAGAGAGAGATGAACCACATAGCTACCGGTAGGGCCCTCAGCCTCGGGGGAGAACTACTCCCTCCTCATCATAGGAGACAGCAACGACGATGGAGATGGCGGTGGAGTCGATGGAGATGACTTTCGGGGGCACTTCCCCGTCCCGGTAGGGTGCCAGAACAGAGATCTGTCCCCGAAAACTTGTCGGCGGCGACGGCGGCGGAGCTACAGATGTATTTTGTGGAAAAGGTCGATTCCTCTAGGGTTTATGCATCGGGGAGTATATATGGGCAAAAGGGCGATGCCGGGGGGTGGCCAGGGGGCCCACACCACCAGGTGGCGCGGCCAGGGGGACCCGCGCCACCCCATGGTGTGGCCACCCTGTGCCCCCCTCCGGGGCTCTTCGGGACTTCTGGAACCTTCCGAGACTTCTAAGACTTCTGGCTTTCGAATTTTCCAATTCCGAGAATATTTCCAGAACAACTTTTCAGAAACTAAAAACGGCAAAAACAGGGAACTGGTTCTATGGCATCTTGTGAATAGGTTAGTCCCGGAAAACATGTAAAAATGCTATAAATAAGGGAGAAAACATGTAGCAATTGGCATAATATCATCATGGAGCATCATAAATTATAGATACGTTTGATACGTATCAGAGTGGCTGGGAGCGGCGTTGTACATGGTGTGGTGGTCCCATGAAGGCTGTATCGGAGGCGGAGGTGGCATGTATGGGTCGGGCGGCATGGTCAGGTATGCCTGAGTCGGCGCCCCGTAATAGTTGCCGAGGATGCCGCCTGCGTTCGGAGCAACGTACGGTGGGCGATCACCATAGGGAGGATGATATGCATGCTAATACGCGGGCTAGTACGCAGGCTGGTATGAGCGCCGTTGAGGATACCAACGCCCGCCACCATTGCCGCGCCCGCGTCCACAACGCCCACGGCCGCCGCGATCACCGCCATGTTAGCCACCTAAGGCGCGCCATGATAGCTGCCGTTGTAGCCGCCATTGTAGCCACCATGTTTGCCACCCTGGGTAGATCCGCCGCGGTTGCCATGATTTGGGCCGCCGCGGTCACCGTGGTCACCATGGTCTTGTCGATCACCCGAGGAGCCGGAGCTGCCGTTGTGGACGACCAAGGCTCGGGCAACAACATCTTGCGCCTTCGCATTGAGGGAGATCTCGGCGATCTGAAGACGGGATTGGGCATCTGCGAAGGAGGGGAGAGGTGTCTGGGGGATCTTGGCATGGAGGGCGAATTTCTCACTGAGGCCACCGAGGAGGCGCATGGTGAGCTGGTGGTCGTCGATCGGATCGTCGACGTCGGCGAGCGCATCAGAGATCTCCTTCAGCTTGCTGCAGTAGACGCTGACGGTCATGTCCTCCTGCTTGAGCTAGTGGAATTCCTTGCACAGATGCATGGCGCGGCCGACCTTGTTGGCGGTGAAGAAGGCATGGACAACATTCCACGTGTCGTAGGCGTTGTTGTCCTCCTTCCGGACGATCTGCTGTAGATCGTCTACGATAGTGGCAAGAAACCAGAGGGAGATGGTGATGTTAGTCTTACACCATTCAGAGTCGGCGAGGTGGAGATCTGTCTCCTCCTCAACGTGGTCACGAGCATCATAATGGGAGAGAAGTGTGAGGATAATGTGGCGGCACTGACGATAATTCTGACCAGACATATTGAGGGAGAAGGAGATGTAGTTGAGAATATTCAGGTTGTGGATGGATATCGGGGGAGGGATGAAGGCGAGGGAATTTTCAGAGTGTGTTGCCCTGGCGAGGGGCGTGGAGGGAGAGCTCATGGAAGGAGAGATGCAGGGAGGAAGACCAGGGAGGAACGAGCCCGCTCTGATACCAAGCTGAACTGTATGAATCGACCACACTTGTACTCATCGACAGAGGTACATTATATAGAGGGATCATGGGTGATCGTGTGAGCACATGCAGAGGCACGCGCAGGTGCATTCAAGGCATGATCTAGACTAGCAGTTAGATCCTGAAGACTAGGACAAGGTAATGTTACAATGTACAACGGTACAGTCACGGTTCAACACTAGTAATCTCCTGGACGAACAGAGGTAACCAGGGCGTTCCGCACCAATTGTCCACATCAAGTGCTAATCGGATCAGACGATTCAGTAAAAGAAACAAAAAACTAAGCAGTAAGGGCCAATGGCGACTTACCAATGTCGTGCAGCGAGCAATCAGTTCCATCTGGAGCAATCACAACCCGACACATAAACAAAAGAAAACCAAGAAGAGAAATTTTGAACATCGGATGTAGAGGTAAAGTGAGGTTGCGATGAGGAGGCATGGGTGTAGTGGCTCTGCTTGAAAGTCAGGGAGAGTCCGAGGACCCAGACACGGAGGCCCTGCTCGGCAGAGAGGAAGAGCACGACGTCGCGGATGCCGAGCATGTGAGCGTTTTTGTGGGAGCGTTGCGCTCGCTCATCTCCCTCTCCACCAGCACCCGGCCGCGCCGCACTGCTGCTGGATTCTCCGCCCCTGCCACCATTTTCTATGCTCGCTGCCCAGGAGCAGCAGGTGGGTGGGGATCTGCTATTGCTGCCGGGAGGTCGGAGAGGGATTTGAGTGGGAGAACCAGTAAGGCGACGAATTGGGAAGGGGAAATTTCTAGGAGATCGGCGTAAAGAAAGGGGACGACAGCGTGAAATCGGGATGAGAGAAGGAGAGACGGATTGGGAGAGGGGGTGGTGAAACTATTCGGCAATTTTTTCTTCACCGTGCAAAGTACATGTACCCAGCCTCTGCGATGTGGGCCGTGTCAAGTTCGCGGCCGGGAATCCCTAAGGAGATGGGTCATCTATCAAGCTTACAGCTGTAGTGTATTTAGAAGATCTATCCCCATGCTCCATTATCATCCAGTCAATCTGAAACCATGTTTAGACGACATCTTCCTTTCAACGACCAAGGCCTAAATGAAGGCCAGCTTGGAATCCAAGGATCTCTCCATGTTCTTATAGGAGTACCATTGTCTACACACCAAATTATCCCCTTGTTTAGCGGTTCTAAGCCATAAGTTATACCTTGCCATACTGTAGACGCATTCCCAACAAATAACGTGTCCACCAAATTGCCTGATGAATAATATTTAGCCTTCAATAGGCAAGCAACCAAACTTTGAGTATATTCAACTAGTCTCCACACTTGTTTGGCCAGCAAGGCTTGATTATATGCCCGCATATCTCTAAACCCCATACCTCTCATAGATTTTGGCGGTATCATTTTGTCCCAAGTTATCCATGCCATTTTCTGTTTGCCTTTATCAACTCCCCACCAATATTGTCTCATAAGCCTTGATAGATCATCACATACCGAGGCTGGCAATTTGAACACACTCATAACATAAGAGGGAATTGCCTGTGCCACAGATTTTATTAACACCTCTTTGCTAGCCACTGACATATACTTCTCACTCCAGTCCACCAGCCGCTTACCCAATTTTGCTTGTAAAGTTTGAAGTTTACCTTTGTTCATTCTTCCTCCAGGCCTGGCAACCCGAGATATATTGGGTCAAAACTTGTTGCGATACCTCCAAAATATTCTTCATCTCTTGGGATACTATACTTGAACAATTATCTGAAACCAGGATGGAACACTTGGAGGGATTGATAAGTTGTCCCGTCGATATGGCATATGTGTTCAATACATCCTTGACGATTGTCGCTCGTACAATATTAGCTTGGAAGAATAATAACGAGTCATCCGCAAACACAATATGAGATATCGCCGGTGCTCTCCGGTAAATATTTAGTGATGAGGTGTTTACCTCTTAGTTGGCCCGATCTTCACGAATTGATGAAGAACGACAAGAACGAGTGAAGAACACGAAGAAAACGAGAGGGGGAATCATGGGCAAACATGGGGAAACACAAAGGGGGGTAAATAGCGAGAACCGAAAGATCCCAAACCTCCCGTAAACTAAGCCCCGAGGGCCGCCTACGGAACGATCGATCCAACTGAACTCACCTTGATTGAAGCCGATTTACACCCGTGGTCGGTCCACCACGCCAATAGAACCTCAAGGATTTACGAGAGGGAGATTGACAACTCCTAACATAATCCACGATGGGAAAGGATAGGTAGCTATGTTGAATCTTGATACGGTCTCAGATGAACATCATAGGAGTAGCCTCGTAAGAGGAGTCACCTCACAAGAGGGATACAAGGGCAAAGCCCGAAGTTCTCAAATCATCCCTAACCCTAGATCTAGCCACCGAAGTCCCTTATATAGCCTAGGGGGTAGGTGGGGTGAAAACAGGAAAAATTCTCTTGTTTTCGTGTGGTAGCGGGGGGGGGGGGGGCCTGGCCGGCCAGTGAGGCTGGGGTGGGGCTAGGCGCCCAGCCTGGGGGCTATCCGGCCTAGGGCTGGGGTGGGGACCGGCACCTTCGGGCTGGTGGCCGGCCTGGCTCCCAGGTGCAGCCGGCCTGAGGCCGGGGTGGGAGAGGGGGGAGGCCGGCCTCTTCGGTGGGGTGGCCGGCCTGAGGGAGTGGGAGGCCGGCCTGGCCGGGGTTTGAGGCCGGGGACCCCGTTTCCCTCTGTTCTTGCTCCTCGGAGCTCCGATCTTGATGCCGTCTTCTCCCACTTCCTTACTAGCTTCTCGGGCACCGTCTTGGACATGATCTCGAGCATCGGTTGCACCATCTTGGGCTCCATGGTTTGATCCAACCTATGCATGTAGAGAGGTATTTCATGAGGTAGCGCACCGTTCACCAAGTCACCGGAAACATACGAAGATAGGAGTGATTTCAGCTTGTCGTGTATCGATGTTCTGCTTGGTGGAATACGGTGGGCTGCATCATCTCCTCCCTTGAAGAAGAGTCGTCCTCGACTCTTGTTCCATCCATGCATGAGTGGGAGAAGGAATTGTGACGACGAAGATGTCATTGAAGCTGAGCCGCTTGTCGAAGTTCATGTGACGACAGGCTCGTAGTGGGGGTTGTCCAAATGCGATGACGATGTTGAAGTGGTCGTCCTTGGTTTGGTGAAGAAGATCTTGAAAGGCGGTGTAGTCCTTGAAGTTGAGCCTCTTATCGAATATCATGCCAAGGTATGCTCGTGGAGGGTGTAGGCCAAAGGCGATGACGATCTTGACATGGTCCTCATTGGATGGGTGAGGATGAGCTTGAAAGCGATGTAGCAGTCGTCGAAGAGCTCAAGAGGTGGTTTCTCGATTGGTTGCGGAAGCGGTAGACTGTAGATGAACTTGACATTGGTTGGTTGCGGTAGATTGTCGAAGTCCATGTACATCTTTGCGGTTGGCATGTAGTCGTGGTGGTCATTGTCGTTGACGCGCTTGTCGAACTCCAAGTGCATCTTGACGAAGGGGATGTATACTGGGTAGTCATTGTCGTTGACGCGCTTGTCGAACTCCAAGTACATCTTGACGTAGGGGATGTAGACGGAGAAGTTGTTGTCGTGGAGGTGCTTGTTGAACTCCATTCACATCTCGACATGTGGTATGTAGGCGTAGAAGGCATTTTCATTGACGTGCTTGTCGTACTCCATGCACCTCTTGACATGTTGGATGTAGGCGTAGAAGGCGTTGTTGTCGAAGTGCTTGTGACGCGCCGTGTAGATCTTTACTTGAGGAATGTGGATGGAGAATGCATTGTCGTGGATGCGCTTGTCAAGCTCCATGTGGATCATGACGAGCGGATTGTGCTCCTTCCAAATCTTCAAGTCGGTGTCGATGTTCGTGTGGTGTGGAGAGCCTTGTAGGGACAATAGTCCATGAGGTCGAGGATGCTCGATAGGGTCACTGAAATGCTGCAAAAGAGACAAAAAAGACGGAGAAAGAGTTGGTAAGCCGTTAGTGTCAATAAGCACAAATTGGGTTTTGCTCTCAACTCTCACCTCACGTTTGGTGGCTATCATGGCGATGCCTCTAGGAACACTCATGGTTTTTGCACTCATGATGGGCTTGTGGCTCTCGCTCACGTGATGGTGGATCTCTCTCTCACCACTCATCTCACTAGAAGATTTAGAGGGGACACTAGAAGTTTCCAAAGTCTTGGCACTAGATGAGCGCGGATTTGTCAAAGTCGTTGGATTGCTTGGAGCTGGTAGTGTCATAGCATGTGGCGAGGAAAGCTCAAGCATCTCGTCTCTTGGGTTTATTGATGTAGCCCACCGTATTCAACCAAGCACAACATCGATACACAACAAGGTGAACTCACTCCTATCTCCGTACGATTTCGGTGACTTGGTGAACGGTGCTCTACCTCATGAAATACCCCTCTACATGCATATGTGATATCACCACATGGAGACCCAAGATGGTGCCCAAGATGCTCAAGAACACACCAAAGAAGGTGCAGACAAAGCTAGGAAGGAAGCCGGTGAAGACGGCGTCAAGATCGGAGCTCCGAGGTGGAAGAACGGAGGGAAAAGGGGGCTCCCGGCCTCACCCCCCGGCAAGGCCGGCCTCCCCCCACCTCAGGCCGGCCCCCTGGCCGAGCAGGCCGGCCTCCCCCTCGCCCACCCCGGCCTTGGGCCGGCCAAGCGCCTCCTCAGGCCGGCCACCCCCCCGAGAGGGCCGGCCTCCACCTCGGCCTCAGGCCGGCCCCTCCCAGGCCGGCCTCCCTCTCCCACCTCGGCCCCAGGCCGGCTTCCAGGCCGGCCCCAGGCCGGCGCGCCCTGGGCCGCCCCCTGCCTTCCACCCCGGCCTCCAGGCCGGCTAGGCCGGCTCCCAGGCCGGCGTGGCCCCAAAAATGCACGGAATTGGTCCGTTTTGACACCGTTTCGACCCCCTTTCGACCCCGAGCTATATAAGGGACCCCGGTGGCTAGATCTAGGGTTTAGGGATGATTTGAGAACTTCGGGCTTTTCCCTTGTATCCCTCTTGTGAGGTGACTCCTCTTACGAGGCTACTCCTACGATGTGTATCTAGGACCGTATCAAGATCTCTCCAAGGAGCTACTCTTTCACCTTGTGATTCTAGTAGCGCTTGCCAACCTTCCCCTTGCGGATTCTGTTGGATCGGTGGACCGACCGGTGAGAGGAATCAGTTTCAATTAGCGTGTTGTTGAGTTGGGTTTGCGATCCCTCGTAGGCTTCACGAGTTATCTTTCCCCCTTTTGTGTTTCCACGCGTTTGCCCTCGATTTCCCCTCGATTCCTCCTCTCGTGTTCTTCGCGTTCTTCGCGCGTTCTTCGTTCGTTCTTGTCGATTCGTGAAGATCGGGCCAACTTAGAGGTCAACACCTCATCATCTGGTATCCAGAGCTAGATTGACACGAATCCGACACCCCACCCCCTCCCCTACCACCAATTTTTCTTCTATCCACCATAAATTCGAAAATTTGACCAAAAATAGCCGAAATGGATTTCGACCGATCTCTTGATTTGTTGAGTTTTTTGTGGTTTTGTTTCATAGATTTGTTGCCAAAGACCATTCCCCACCTTTCCATTCAGCCACATTTCTCGAATTTGTCCAAATTTTTTCTTGATTTGGGAGAAATTTCGAATTTGAGCAAAAATTTCAGAAAAATCCTGCTCTTCGATTCTTGGATAGATTTTGTAACTTGTTTTTCTTTGTCGTTTTTATCCGAATTGAGTGCAACAAGTTGCCACGTGACGCCCTCGACACCATCTACGCTTCCACATCAACGGATCGCCACGACATCGACTCCCCCCAGCCGCAAGTCCGAGATCATCCACCGCATAGGTATAACTTCTTCCGCTTGAACTAACCCATTCCTTTGTGTACCTTACCTACTTGGACTAGTTCTTTTACACCGCTTGGCATCGCATTTGTGGCACTGAGAGTGCGAGTTTTGCGCTTGTGAGAGACTAGCTACGAGTAGGCATTGGCATTTGGGAATCATCTCCGCATCATCATCATCAAAAATAAAAATAAAGGAGAAAGGAGAAAGAGCAAGAAGCAAAAAGAGCCAAAAGAAGCAAAGATTGATGACAATTGCTATCATTTGTAGGAACGCATAGCTTCGAGTTGCGAGAGAGAAGAGAGTGACTGGTTGCCACATTGTGAATCTTGTTGCCTCTTGTTAATTGCGGTTTGAGCTAGCGTCCTCCTTGCGTTAGTGTGGCATTGAGCTTAGTCTACAATAGGTACATTTCGTCTCCGCTCGTCCATTGGCCGCACTAACCCCATTTATCACTTGTGTGTGTGTGTTTTTCGTTTCCACCATAGCATTTTACTCCAGTAGGTTTGGTTTTCGTGCTAACTTTTTTTTGATTCTTCTTCACGTTTTACAACATACTTTTCTTTGGATTTGTCGTTTTCTCGCCACATTTCTAACCCATTGCCATCCACCCATAAGCCGTGTGTGTTTTGGAGCGTGTTTTTGGGATCTTTCGAACTCAAGTCACTTCATTCTTTTTGTTATCGGTTTCTCTTGGCTTGGTCCACTAGTTTCCAACATTTGCTAAAAGGTGAGGTTTGAGCTCTTAGGTCTCCACACTCTATATATACATTTTTTCTTGTTGAGATGGCTAGGGAAGGAGTACTAACAAGGCCGAGTTCGGACGATCAAGGAACCTCTTTCTTCAACAACATTGGCTACCACAACTTCCTCAACCGCCATGAACACTTTCGGCTTTGCCAACTTGCTCGTGATGGATTGGATCTCTTGGACCATCTACTTCAAGCTCATCATTCTCGACTCAATGATCACATGGTGAGTATTGAAGGCCAAGTGACCATCGTCGCCAACCGCCATGGATCATCATCGACCTCCAAGCCACGACGCAATGGCAAGTCTCCACATGATCATCCCCAAGCTCATCACCAAGATCGTCGCCATGATCATCATCGACATATGGGAGAGAGTGGTAACCCCACCTCACCGCATCCTCCACCACCGCGACGACATTGGTTTGAGCATTGCTCGCCATCACCACTACCTCGACCTCGACACCGACAAGGCCGTGGTGACCCTGTTCAAGATCACCCTCTACGACCGGATATTCTTCATCACCCACCTTCTCCAAGCTCGACTCATGACATTGGTCTAAATGGCTTCATGGATGGTGCTCGCCCACATTCAAGGCTTCGAAGGCAAAATGTGTGTCACCACCACAATGACCACCAAGACCAAGGCCATTATCAAGAAGGTGCTCTCGACATGGCTTCTAGTGAATGCCTCCCTCAACTCCACCACAATGACCACCGGCGCCATCCTCTCCATCATGATCGCCATCGCCAACCCAACGAGGATGACCCACATGAGCTTCCACCGCCTATCTTTGATGAAGACCCAAATGAGAGAACTTCTCAACATCAAGCGAGTGCGAATGCTCCCTATGGCTTGTCTTTCCCCATCTTCGAGCAAGACCCCATTGAGCGCCACCATAGACAACAACCAAGTAGGATTGCTCAATTTGCTACTTCACTTCCCATCTTTGATGAGGACCCCTATGAGCACCACCATCATCAACAACCGAGTGGGCATGCTACAAATGATCTCTCACTTCCTCTCTTTGATGAAGACCCCTATGAGCGCCCACTTCGACCACCACTAGGCACGGATGCTACTCATGATTTCTCATTTTCCATGTTTGATGAGGAACCTCTTGAGCGACCTCGTCACCAACAAGCAAGTGAAGATGATCCAAGTGACCTATCACTCCCTATTTTTGATGAGGACCCACATGAGAGACCTCGTCAACATCAAGCAAATGGAGATGCTATCCATGATTCTTCTCCTCCCATATTGGATGGAGCACCGCACCATCAAGACCATGAAGACAACGACTTGAGCGCCGTTTTCCTCAATGTTCCAAGGTGCAAGGACCATGAGCGTCATCATCCATATGAGGAATGGGAGCATCCACCTCATCTTCACCAAGATTGTGCTTTCTGTTCGCACCCCGTCTTTGACAAGGATCAAGAACATCCTCGCCATGGACACTATGATACCAATACCTCGTCAAGTCAAGAGGCAAGAGAAACTTCACCACCAACATCCAACCTCAACTTACATGAGCGACATACTTTGAGGAAGGACAAAGGACATCATGATGAAGCGCATGAGCAAGGTCTACATCGCCATATACGTCATGATACTCCTCCTTCTTCATCACATGAGGCGAGTTTCACTTCATCACCACTGCTACACCTACATCATGTGCGACATTCCATGAGGAAGAACTATGACCTTCATGATCAAGAACATGAGCTTCCCTCATTGCCACAAGCGCAACACCAACATCAAGAGTGTGAAGCCATTCCTCCCATGACACAAGATCAACATCACCATATGCATGAGGAGACCACTCTACCACTCTATGATGAAGACGTTGATGCATGTGACATTGTCAAAGAGGCTCATCCCTTGCCATCATCTCTTAAGGCATTCTTCTTCTTCGTCTCCAATGACACAAGTGACAACTCCGACCATTCGCAAGAGAGCTTCCAATGCTACCAACGAGATGATCATGGTGGCCAACCAAATTGGTGACCATGCCTACATGAGTGAAGGCAAATACTATGCCTTGCACCAACTAGCTCTCAATTCCTTGGACATGCCGACCAATGGTGACGAAAGCGTCTATTGCAATGAGGCCGCGAACTCATCGCGAGTGTTGACACGAGTTCTTCAAGCCTATCCTCAAGATAATGACCAACGATGCAACCTCTCTAGAGCCGGCGTCAATGGCCCATCTATCATTGATGGAGGTAGCGACGAATTGGGTGACACACTCCCCTTGACTTCAAAGCATCTCATGCCAACCTCCACAAGGCCACGCTCAAGCCACCATTCTAGCCAAGGATATCTTCATCATCATCATCATCGACCATTTGAGGATGCTACAAGGCATGGCTTACACTACCACATCACGGAGATGATGGAGCCTTCTTTGACACAAGCCATGACCCTACCTCCTCCTCCAAGAAAGCCACCCTTTCCACACTTGGAGATCAATCCAAGAGCCGAGATGATCGAGTCCTCCTCGCCACATGCTATGACACTACTGACTCCAAGCAATGCAACGACTTCGACAAACCCGCACAACTCTTGTGCCAAGACTTTGGAGCCTTCTAGTGTCCCGTCTCAAGCTTCTAGTGAGATGAGTGGTGAGAGAGAGATCCACCATCACGTGAGTGAGAGCCACAAGCCCATAATGAGTGCAAAAAGCATGCGTGTTCGTAGAGGCCTCGCCTTGATAGCCACCAAAAGTGAGATGAGAGTTGAGAGAAAGACCCCATGTGTGCTTATCGACACTAACGGCTTACCAATTTTCTCTCCATCTTTGTTGTCTATTTTGCAGAGATTTGGTGACCCTATCGAGCATCCTCGCCCTCATGGACTTCTCCACATACAAGGCTCTCCACATCGCATCAACATCGACAACGGCTTGAAGAGTTGGAAGGAGCAATTTCCGCTCATCATGATCCACATGGAGATTGACAAGAGCTTATATGACAAAGCGTTCTCCATCCACACTCCTCAAGTCAAGATCTACACGGCGCGTCGCAAGAACTTCGACATCACCGCCTTCTACGCCTACATACCACATGTCACGACGTGCATGGAGTTCGACAAGCGCATCCACGACAACGACTTCTACACCTACAACCCTCATGTCAAGATGTACTTGGAGTTCCACATGCGCATCCCCGACAACGACTTTTTCATCTACATCCCCTACGTCAAGATGTACTTGGAGTTCGACAAGCGCATCAACAACAATGACTCCCACGACTACATACCAATTGTCAAGATGCACTTGGAGTTCGACAAGCGCGTCAACGACAATGACCACCACGACTACTCATCAACCGCCACGAGGTACATGGACTTCGACACAAGAATCAACAACAACGCAACCCATGGAGCGGCGTGCAACCAATGCGTCAAGTTCATCTACACTCTACCGCTTCCGCAAGCTCATCCTCATCCATCCATGGAGAATCATGTCAAGATCGTCGTCGCCTTTGGACTACACCCTCCACGAGCATACCTTGGCATGACCTTCGATAAGAGGCTCAACTTCAACGACTACACCGCCTCCCAAGATCTTCACCAACCTTCCAAGGAGGAACCTTTCATGATCTTCATCACCTTTGGACCACACCCACTACGAGCCTACCGTCACATGAACTTCGACAAGCGGCTCAACTTCAACGACATCTTCGTCGTCAACATTCCTTCTCCTGCTCACATATGGATGGAACAAGAGTCGAGGACAACTCTTTTCAAGGGGGGGGGGGGGAGATGATGTAGCCCACCGTATTCAACCAAGCACAACATCGATACACAACAAGGTGAACTCACTCCTATCTCCGTATGATTTCGGTGACTTGGTGAATGGTGCTCTACCTCATGAAATACCCCTCTACATGCATAGGTGGGATCACCACATGGAGACCTAAGATGGTTCCCAAGATGCTCAAGAACACACCCAAGAAGGTGCACACGAATCTAGGAAGGAAGCCGGTGAAGACGACGTCAAGATCGGAGCTCCGAGGTGGAAGAACGGAGGGAAAAGGGGGCTCCTGGCCTCCCCCACCTCAGGCCGGCCCCGGGCTGGCCTCTCCCTCGCCCACCCCAGCCTCGGGCCGGCCAAGCCCCTCCTCAGGCCGGCCACCCCCCCGAGAGGGCCGGCCTCCACCCCGGCCTCAGGCCGGCCCCTCCCAGGCCGTCCTCCCTCTCCCACGTCGGCCCTAGGCCGCCCCCTGCATTCCACCCCGGCCTCCAGGCCGGCCAGGCCGGCTCCCAGGCCGGTGTGGCCCCAAAAATGCACGGAATTGGCCCGTTTTGACACCGTTTCGACCCCCTTTCGACCCCGAGCTATATAAGGGACCCTGGTGGCTAGATCTAGGGTTTAGGGATGATTTGAGAACTTCGGGCTTTGCCCTTGTATCCCTCTTGTGAGGTGACTCCTCTTACGAGGCTACTCCTATGATGTGTATCTAGGACCGTATCAAGATCTCTCCAAGGAGCTACTCTTTCACCTTGTGATTCTAGTAGCGCTTGCCAACCTTCCCCTTGCGGCTTCTGTTGGATCGGTGGACCGACCGGTGAGAGGAATCGGTTTCAATTAGCGTGTTGTTGACTTGGGTTTGCGATCCCTCGTAGGCTTCACGAGTTATCTTTCCCCCTTTTGTGTTTCCACGCGTTTGCCCTCGATTTCCCCTCGATTCCTCCTCTCGTGTTCTTCGCGTTCTTCGCGCGTTCTTCGTTCGTTCTTGTCGATTCGTGAAGATCGGGCCAACTTAGAGGTCAACACCTCATCATCTGGTATCCAGAGCTAGATTGACACGAATCCGACACCCCACCCCCTCCCCTACCACCAATTTTTCTTCTATCCACCATAAATTCGAAAATTTGACCAAAAATAGCTGAAATGGATTTCGACCGATCTCTTGATTTGTTGAGTTTTTTGTGGTTTTGTTTCATAGATTTGTTGCCAAAGACCATTCCCCACCTTTCCATTCAGCCACATTTCTCGAATTTGTCCAAATTTTTTCTTGATTTGGGAGAAATTTCGAATTTGAGCAAAAATTTCAGAAAAATCCTGCTCTTCGATTCTTGGATAGATTTTGTAACTTGTTTTTCTTTGTCGTTTTTATCCGAATTGAGTGCAACAAGTTGCCACGTGACGCCCTCGACACCATCTACGCTTCCACATCAACGGATCGCCACGACATCGACTCCCCCCAGCCGCAAGTCCGAGATCACCCACCGAATAGGTATAACTTCTTCCGCTTGAACTAACCCATTCCTTTGTGTACCTTACCTACTTGGACTAGTTCTTTTACACCGCTTGGCATCGCATTTGTGGCACCGAGAGTGCGAGTTTTGCGCTTGTGAGAGACTAGCTACGAGTAGGCATTGGCATTTGGGAATCATCTCCGCATCATCATTATCAAAAATCAAAAAAAAAGAAAGGAGAAAGAGCAAGAAGCAAAAAGAGCCAAAAGAAGCAAAGATTGATGCCAATTGCTATCATTTGTAGGAACGCATAGCTTCGAGTTGCGAGAGAGAAGAGAGTGACCGGTTGCCACATTGTGAATCTTGTTGCCTCTTGTTAATTGCGGTTTGAGCTAGCGTCCTCCTTGCGTTAGTGTGGCATTGAGCTTAGTCTTCAATAGGTACATTTCGTCTCCGCTCGTCCATTGGCCGCACTAACCCCATTTATCACTTGTGTGTGTGTGTTTTTCGTTTCCACCATAGCATTTTACTCCAATAGGTTTGGTTTTCGTGCTAACTTTTCTTTGATTCTTCTTCACGTTTTACAACATACTTTTCTTTGGATTTGTCGTTTTCTCGCCACATTTCTAACCCATTGCCATCCACCCATAAGCCATGTGTGTTTTGGAGCGTGTTTTTGGGATCTTTCGAACTCAAGTCACTTCATTCTTTTTGTTATCGGTTTCTCTTGGCTTGGTCCACTAGTTTCCAACATTTGCTAAAAGGTGAGGTTTGAGCTCTTAGGTCTCCACACTCTATATATACATTTTTTCTTGTTGAGATGGCTAGGGAAGGAGTACTAACAAGGCCGAGTTCGGACGATCAAGGAACCTCTTTCTTCAACAACATTGGCTACCACAACTTCCTCAACCGCCATGAACACTTTCGGCTTTGCCAACTTGCTCGTGATGGATTGGATCTCTTGGACCATCTACTTCAAGCTCATCATTCTCGACTCAGTGATCACATGGTGTGTATTGAAGGCCAAGTGACCATCATCGCCAACCGCCATGGATCATCATCGACCTCCAAGCCACGACGCAATGGCAAGTCTCCACATGATCATCCCCAAGCTCATCACCAAGATCGTCGCCATGATCATCATCGACATATGGGAGAGAGTGGTAACCCCACCTCACCGCATCCTCCACCACCGCGACGACATTGGTTTGAGCATTGCTCGCCATCACCACTACCTCGACCTCGACACCGACAAGGCCGTGGTGACCCTGTTCAAGATCACCCTCTACGACCGGATATTCTTCATCACCCACCTTCTCCAAGCTCGACTCATGACATTGGTCTAAATGGCTTCATGGATGGTGCTCGCCCACATTCAAGGCTTCGAAGGCAAAATGTGTGTCACCACCACAATGACCACCAAGACCAAGGCCATTATCAAGAAGGTTCTCTCGACATGGCTTCTAGTGAATGCCTCCCTCAACTCCACCACAATGACCACCGGCGCCATCCTCTCCATCATGATCGCCATCGCCAACCCAACGAGGATGACCCACATGAGCTTCCACCGCCTATCTTTGATGAAGACCCAAATGAGAGAACTTCTCAACATCAAGCGAGTGCGAATGCTCCCTATGGCTTGTCTTTCCCCATCTTCGAGCAAGACCCCATTGAGCGCCACCATAGACAACAACCAAGTGGGATTGCTCAATTTGCTACTTCACTTCCCATCTTTGATGAGGACCCCTATGAGCACCACCATCATCAACAACCGAGTGGGCATGCTACAAATGATCTCTCACTTCCTCTCTTTGATGAAGACCCCTATGAGCGCCCACTTCGACCACCACTAGGCACGGATGCTACTCATGATTTCTCATTTTCCATGTTTGATGAGGAACCTCTTGAGCGACCTCGTCACCAACAAGCAAGTGAAGATGATCCAAGTGACCTATCACTCCCTATTTTTGATGAGGACCCACATGAGCGACCTCGTCAACATCAAGCAAATGGAGATGCTATCCATGATTCTTCTCCTCCCATATTGGATGGAGCACCGCACCATCAAGACCATGAAGACAACGACTTGAGCGCCGTTTTCCTCAATGTTCCAAGGTGCAAGGACCATGAGCGTCATCATCCATATGAGGAATGGGAGCATCCACCTCATCTTCACCAAGATTGTGCTTTCTGTTCGCACCCCGTCTTTGACAAGGATCAAGAACATCCTCGCCATGGACACTATGATACCAATACCTCGTCAAGTCAAGAGGCAAGAGAAACTTCACCACCAACATCCAACCTCAACTTACATGAGCGACATACTTTGAGGAAGGACAAAGGACATCATGATGAAGCGCATGAGCAAGGTCTACATCGCCATATACGTCATGATCCTCCTCCTTCTTCATCACATGAGGCGAGTTTCACTTCATCACCACTGCTACACCTACATCATGTGCGACATTCCATGAGGAAGAACTATGACCTTCATGATCAAGAACATGAGCTTCCCTCATTGCCACAAGCGCAACACCAACATCAAGAGTGTGAAGCCATTCCTCCCATGACACAAGATCAACATCACCATATGCATGAGGAGACCACTCTACCACTCTATGATGAAGACGTTGATGCATGTGACATTGTCAAAGAGGCTCATCCCTTGCCATCATCTCTTAAGGCATTCTTCTTCTTCGTCTCCAATGACACAAGTGACAACTCCGACCATTCGCAAGAGAGCTTCCAATGCTACCAACGAGATGATCATGGTGGCCAACCAAATTGGTGACCATGCCTACATGAGTGAAGGCAAATACTATGCCTTGCACCAACTAGCTCTCAATTCCTTGGACATGCCGACCAATGGTGACGAAAGCGTCTATTGCAATGAGGCCGCGAACTCATCGCGAGTGTTGACACGAGTTCTTCAAGCCTATCCTCAAGATAATGACCAACGATGCAACCTCTCTAGAGCCGGCGTCAATGGCCCATCTATCATTGATGGAGGTAGCGACGAATTGGGTGACACACTCCCCTTGACTTCAAAGCATCTCATGCCAACCTCCACAAGGCCACGCTCAAGCCACCATTCTAGCCAAGGATATCTTCATCATCATCATCATCGACCATTTGAGGATGCTACAAGGCATGGCTTACACTACCACATCACGGAGATGATGGAGCCTTCTTTGACACAAGCCATGACCCTACCTCCTCCTCCAAGAAAGCCACCCTTTCCACACTTGGAGATCAATCCAAGAGCCGAGATGATCGAGTCCTCCTCGCCACATGCTATGACACTACTGACTCCAAGCAATGCAACGACTTCGACAAACCCGCACAACTCTTGTGCCAAGACTTTGGAGCCTTCTAGTGTCCCGTCTCAAGCTTCTAGTGAGATGAGTGGTGAGAGAGAGATCCACCATCACGTGAGTGAGAGCCACAAGCCCATAATGAGTGCAAAAAGCATGCGTGTTCGTAGAGGCCTCGCCTTGATAGCCACCAAAAGTGAGATGAGAGTTGAGAGAAAGACCCCATGTGTGCTTATCGACACTAACGGCTTACCAATTTTCTCTCCATCTTTGTTGTCTATTTTGCAGAGATTTGGTGACCCTATCGAGCATCCTCGCCCTCATGGACTTCTCCACATACAAGGCTCTCCACATCGCATCAACATCGACAACGGCTTGAAGAGTTGGAAGGAGCAATTTCCGCTCATCATGATCCACATGGAGATTCACAAGAGCTTATACGACAAAGCGTTCTCCATCCACACTCCTCAAGTCAAGATCTACACGGCGCGTCACAAGAACTTCGACATCACCGCCTTCTACGCCTACATACCACATGTCACGACGTGCATGGAGTTCGACAAGCGCATCCACGACAACGACTTCTACACCTACAACCCTCATGTCAAGATGTACTTGGAGTTCCACATGCGCATCCCCGACAACGACTTTTTCATCTACATCCCCTACGTCAAGATGTACTTGGAGTTCGACAAGCGCATCAACAACAATGACTCCCACGACTACATACCAATTGTCAAGATGCACTTGGAGTTCGACAAGCGCGTCAACGACAATGACCACCACGACTACTCATCAACCGCCACGAGGTACATGGACTTCGACACAAGAATCAACAACAACGCAACCCATGGAGCGGCGTGCAACCAATGCGTCAAGTTCATCTACACTCTACCGCTTCCGCAAGCTCATCCTCATCCATCCATGGAGAATCATGTCAAGATCGTCGTCGCCTTTGGACTACACCCTCCACGAGCATACCTTGGCATGACCTTCGATAAGAGGCTCAACTTCAACGACTACACCGCCTCCCAAGATCTTCACCAACCTTCCAAGGAGGAACCTTTCATGATCTTCATCACCTTTGGACCACACCCACTACGAGCCTACCGTCACATGAACTTCGACAAGCGGCTCAACTTCAACGACATCTTCGTCGTCAACATTCCTTCTCCTGCTCACATATGGATGGAACAAGAGTCGAGGACAACTCTTTTTCAAGGGGGGGGGAGATGATGTAGCCCACCGTATTCAACCAAGCACAACATCGATACACAACAAGGTGAACTCACTCCTATCTCCGTATGATTTCGGTGACTTGGTGAACGGTGCTCTACCTCATGAAATACCCCTCTACATGCATAGGTGGGATCACCACATGGAGACATAAGATGGTTCCCAAGATGCTCAAGAACACACCCAAGAAGGTGCACACGAAGCTAGGAAGGAAGCCGGTGAAGACGACGTCAAGATCGGAGCTCCGAGGTGGAAGAACGGAGGGAAAAGGGGGCTCCTGGCCTCCCCCACCTCAGGCCGGCCCCGGGCTGGCCTCTCCCTCGCCCACCCCGGCCTCGGGCCGGCCAAGCCCTTCCTCAGGCCGGCCACCCCCCCGAGAGGGCCGGCCTCCACACCGGCCTCAGGCCGGCCCCTCCCAGGCCGTCCTCCCTCTCCCACGTCGGCCCTAGGCCGCCCCCTGCATTCCACCCCGGCCTCCAGGCCGGCCAGGCCGGCTCCCAGGCCGGTGTGGCCCCAAAAATGCACGGAATTGCCCCGTTTTGACACCGTTTCGACCCCCTTTCGACCCCGAGCTATATAAGGGACCCCGGTGGCTAGATCTAGGGTTTAGGGATGATTTGAGAACTTCGGGCTTTGCCCTTGTATCCCTCTTGTGAGGTGACTCCTCTTACGAGGCTACTCCTATGATGTGTATCTAGGACCGTATCAAGATCTCTCCAAGGAGCTACTCTTTCACCTTGTGATTCTAGTAGCGCTTGCCAACCTTCCCCTTGCGGCTTCTGTTGGATCGGTGGACCGACCGGTGAGAGGAATCAGTTTCAATTATCGTGTTGTTGAGTTGGGTTTGCGATCCCTCGTAGTCTTCATGAGTTATCTTTCCCCCTTTTGTGTTTCCACGCGTTTGCCCTCGATTTCCCCTCTCGTGTTCTTCGCGTTCTTCGCGCGTTCTTCGTTCGTTCTTGTCGATTCGTGAAGATCGGGACAACTTAGAGGTCAACACCTCATCATTTATCTCCAAGTGTGGAACATGTGGCTTTCTTGGAGGAGGAGGTAGGGTCATGGCTTGTGTCGAAGAAGGCTCCATCATCTCCGTGATGTGGTAATGTAAGCCATGCCGTGTAGCATCCTCAAGTGGTTGATGATGATGATGATGACATCCTTGGCTAGAATGGTGGCTTGAGCATGGCCTTGTGGAGGTTGGAATGAGTTGCTTTGAAGTCAGGGGAGTGTGTCACCCAATTCTTCGCTACCTCCATGAATGATAGATGTGCATTGACGCCGGCTCTAGAGAGGTTGCATCTTTGGTCATTATCTTGATGATAGGTTGGAAGAACTCGTGTCATCACTCGCAATGAATTCTTGTCCTCATTGCAATTGACGCTTTCGTCACCATTGGTCAGCGTGTCCAAGGAATTGAGAGCTAGTTGGTGCAAGGCATAGCATTGGCCTTCACCCATGTAGGCATGGTCACCATTTTGGTTGGCAACCATGCCATCTCGTTGGTAGCATTGGGAGCTCTCTTGTGGATGGTCGGAGTTGTCACTTGTGTCATTGGAGACGAAGAAGAAGAAGACCTTGGAGAGGTTTGCAAGGGATGAGCCTCTTCACAATGTCACATGCATCAACGTCTTCATCATAGAGTGGTGTAGTGGTCTCCTCATGCATATGGTGATGTTGATCTTGTGTCATGGGAGGAATAGCTTCACAATCTTGATGTTGGTGTCGAGATTGTGGCAATGAGGGAAGCTCATGCTCTTGATCATGAAGGTCATAGTTCTTCCTCATGGAATGTCGCACAAGGTGGATGATTAATGGTGTCGGTGGTGAAGTGAATCTCGCCGCATGTGTTGAAGAAGGAAAAGGATCATGGCAATGACGTTGTAGGCCTTGCTCATGTGCTTCATCATGAAGTCCATAGTCCTTCCTCAAAGTAGGTCGCTCATGGAAGTTGTGGTTGGGTGTTGGTGGAGAAGTATCTCTCGCCTCTTTCCGTGATGAAGTAGTGGTAACATAATGTCCATGGCGAGGATGTCTTGATCCTTGTCGAAGGCGGGGTGTGACGAGAAAACACAAGGTTGGTGATGATGAGGTGGAGGCTCCCATTCCTCACATGGATAATGACGCTCATGGTCCTTGAACCTTGGAACATTGAGGCAATGGGCGCTCAAGTTGTTGTCTTCATGGTCTTGATGGTGAGGTGCTTCATCCAATATGGGAGGAGAAGAATCATGGATAGCATCTCCATGTGCTTGATGTCGACGAGGTCGCTCATGTGGGTCCTTATCAAAAATAGGAAGTGAGAGGTCACTTGGAGCATCTTCACTTGCTTGTTGTTGACGTGGTCGCTCAAGAGGTTCCTCATCAAACCTGGGAAATGAGAGATCATGAGTAGCATCCGTTCTTAGTTGTTGTTGAAGTGGGCGCTCATTGGGGTCTTCATCAAAGAGAGGAGGAGAAATGTCATGTGTAGCATGCCCACTTGGTTGTTTTTGGTGTGGGAGCTCCTTGGGGTCGTCATCAAAGATGGGAAGCGAAGTAGCATGTTGAGCAATCCCACTTGGTTGTTGTCGATGGTGGCGCTCAATGGGGTCTTCCTCAAAGATGGGGAAAGACAAGCCACAGGGAGAATTCGCACTCGCTTGATGTTGAGAAGGTCTCTCATTTGGGTATTCATCAAAAATAGCCGGTGGAAGCTCATGTGGCTCATCCTCATTGGTTTGGCGATGGTGGTCATGATGGAGAGGATGGCGCCGGTGGTCATTGTGGTGAAGTTGTTGTGGTAGGCATGCTTCGCGGAATCCACTAGAAGCCTGGGAACCTTCTTTACAATGGCCTTGGTCTTGGTCGTCATTGTGGTGGTGACACACATTTTTCCTTGGAAGCCTTGAATGTGGACGAACACCATCCACGAAGTCACGTAGACCATAGTCATGAGTCGAACTTCGAGAAGGTGGGTGATGAAGAATATCCGATCGTAGAGGGTGATATTGAAGAGGGTCACCACGACCTTGGCGATTTCGAGGTCGAGGCAGTGGTGATGGTGAGCAATGCTCGAACCAATGTCGTCGCGGAACTTGTGGTGGAGGATGCGTTGAGGTGGTATCAGATCCAGGTTTATCACTCTCTTGCATGGGACGGTGATGATCATGGTGACGATCTTGGTGATGAGCTTGGTGATGATCATGTGGAGACTTGCTATTGCGTCTTGGCTTGGAGGTCGATGATGATCCATGGCGGTTTGCGAGGATGGACACGGTGCCTTCAATACTCGCCATGTGATCATTGAATTGAGTGTGATGAGCTTGAGGTTGATGGTCCAAGCGCTCCAATCCATTACGAGCAAGTTGGCAAAGCCGAAAGTGTTCATGGCGGTTGAAGAAGTTGTGGTAGCCTTTGTTGTTGAAGAATGAGGTTCCTTGATCTTCCGAGCTCGGCCTTGTGAATACTCCTTCCCTAGCCATCTCAACAAGCACACAAGGGTGATATGAAGAAATGGATGTCACACTTACCCAATGTTACCTTTTTTTGGTCGTATTGAGGCTAGTGGACGAGCCGAGGTGTAGGGAGGTAAGTCAAAAGTGAGTCCAAAAAGATCGTAAGAAAACCGTAAACGACAACACACACACTATATGTGGAAGGCAAATGGGTTAGAAATGTGGTGAGGAAAACGACAAATCCAAAGAAAAGTGTGTTGTAAAACGTGGAGAAGAACCAAAGAAAAGTTAGCACGAAAACCAATCCTAGTGGAGGAAACTGATATGATGGAAACTAAAAACACACACACACAAATGATAAATGGGGTTAGTGCGGCCAATGGACGAGCGAAGACGAAAGTTCCTAACGAAGACTAAAGCTCAATACCACACTAACGCAAGGAGGACGCTAGCTCAAACCGCAAACTTGAAAAGGCAACAAGATTCGCACCATGGCAACCGGTCACTCTTTCTCTTTTTCAACGCGAAGCTATACGTTCCTACAATGGATATTAATTGGCATCGATCTTTTTCTTCTTTTGGCTCTTTTTGCTTCTTGCTCTTTCTCCTTTTTTTTTGATTTTTCGCTTTTTAATGATGATGATTCCCAAATGCCAATGCGTACGCGAAGCTATTCTCTCACAAGCGCGAAACTCGCACTGTCGGTGCCACTAATGCGATGCCAAGCGATGTAAAAGAGCTAGTCCAAGTAAGAAAGGTACACAAAGGATGGGGTTAGTTCAAGCGAAAGCAAGTTATACCTATGCGGTGGATGATCTCAGACTTGCGGCCGGTGGATGTCGATGTCGTGTGGATCCGTTGATGTAGTTGCGTAGGTGATGTCGATAGAGATGCGTAGGAACTTGTCTCACTCAAATTGGAGCAACGACGACAAAGAAAAACAAGATACAAAATCTTTCGAAGAATCGAAGAGCAGGATTTTTCTAGGATTTTTGCTCAATTTCGAAATTTCTCCCAAATCAAGAATTTTTTTGGACAAATTCGGGAAAAGTAGCTGAATAGAAAGGTGGGGAATGGTCTCAAGCAACAAATCCACGAATCAAATCCACGAAAAACTCAAAAAATCAACAGATCGGTCGAAATCCCTTTTGGCTATTTTTGGTCAAATTTTCGAATTTATGGTGGATAGAAGAAAAATTGGTGGAAAAGGTGGGAGTGGATGTCGGATTCGTTTCAATCTAGCTCTGGATACCAGATGATGAGGTGTTGACCTCTTAGTTGGCCCGATCTTCACGAATCGACGAAGAACGACAAGAACGAGTGAAGAACGCGAAGAACACGAAAAAGGGGAATCGTGGGCAAACGCGGGGAAACACAAAGGGGGATAAATATCAAGAACCGAAAGATACCAAACCTCCCGTCAACTAAGACCCGAGGGCCGCCTACGGAACGATCGATCCAACTGAACTCACCTTGATTGAAACCGATTTACACCCGTGGCCGGTCCACCACACCAATAGAACCTCAAGGATTTACAAGAGGGAGATGTAGCTATGGTGAATCTTGATACGGTCCTAGATGAACATCATAGGAGTAGCCTCGTACGAGGAGTCACCTCACAAGAGGGATACAAGGGCAAAGCCCGGAGTTCTCAAATCATCCCTAACCCTAGATCTAGCCACCGATGTCCCTTATATAGCCTAGGAGAGTACTTTTACTCGCAAAATAAGGCTGTTCCAGCCACAATGCAACCCGAGAAAATACATGGCTTCTTAGTCATCCCAATACAAACATGGTTTATCAACCATAGCTGTAAAGACTACTTAGTCGATCTTCTTTTTTATTTTTCTTTACATGCTAAACAACGGTCACACCCCAACACACGGGGGCTACGCCAAACTAGCATAAACAATCTTCGAGTGCCTATGCACGACAAATATTTTACAAGGTTACAAGGTACACACCTTAACTGACTCAACTTACATACAAGGTTACAAGGTACACACCTTAACACACCTTAAATGACTCAAATAACATACAAGGTACATACACCTTATGAGACACAGCTATCGCCGGGCAGCAGCCGCTCGGTCTCTACAGCGGTCAACCGAACGATTCGCTCCGCTGCATGCCGCACAAGCTCATAGTGAGGAACAAAGTCAATGGCCGCTCCTCGGGTCTTAGGAAGTTGCGCCACAGAGTTGAATTTCACATCTGGATGCCACAGCCGCACAAACACGAGGGCCACTTGAGCGCCGCAAATAAGCTATTGACGCACACACTCCCGAACATCTTCCACCTGACGAAACAGCCTCAGCAGACCACTCAGTCGATCAGGAACAACGTCGAACGGATACATTGCCCGATAAACCGAAGAAAGGGCCTCCCGACAAGATTCGATGAAGAGTTGCGTCTGACTTACTCGATACTGCAACATAGAAAGGACAAATCCCCTGCTGCGATTAGACCAGAAGTTGCACGCATGGATGTTGGAGCTGCTCGATTCGCAAGCCACTTTGTTATCCACCCAGTGACCTTCACACGCTCCGTCAGGTTCGACAACTACATGGATAGGAAGCACGTAAGTCTGCAAGCAAGAAAACACTGAAGATACTCGGGGGCTCACAGGACTTACAGAACATGCTCTTTGCCACACCAGCCAGCTCCTCCATCACAAACTTCTCGCGATCGGCAGCAAGCTTCTGCTTGGACTTGGCAACATCCGCCACACCCTGTAGAGCTTAAGCTTAAGCTCACCATCCGCGACGTGACCATGAAGCAACGCAAGCATACTCGTATCTGTAATCGCTGGCATAGTTGAAGGAGCAGCATCGCTCGACAGGCCACCACCAGAATCCACAACCTGGAAAGAATACAGGACACACGATAGTTTCAGTCACAAAGCTGCATCCCACTCGACGATATACAACGAACATATCTTCGAATGCTAGGGGGCTACTCCCATCGGGAGAACACAAAGTAAAGTAAACCAACAAATGCTGACACTTTAAGATCCTCCATTCAGAAATTAAAACATAGAGTACTTCCAACGGTTCATTACAAGACCAGACATACAAAAGCAAACATTCTAGCTAAGCCTAGGGAACAATGGTCTTCCCGGAAGCAGCTCCGCGGGCGGATGGTTTTGCGCCACGACCGCGCGAAAACAGACCACAAAGCGCCTTTGCTAACTTCCCAGCGCGATCACTGAAAGGATGGAGCGCTACCTTTTTGCCCAGGGAGTCTCGAGGAAGCTCCGAGTTTACCTTCTCCATGTCGCCCGAGACACCATGCGCCAGAGCGAACTGGATAGCTGTCCTGGCTCCGCACCTGGTCTGGGCGAGGGTGTACTCCTGGAGAAGATCGCCTTCGCCATGGAAAACTTGCAGGAGGCCCTCCAAGGTTGATGGAAGCGGCTTCTCTGCGAGTAGTCGCTGGTGCAGATGCGATAACACTCGAGAAGTATCACGGAGGGAGAGGCACGCCTTCTTCCCGTGCTCCTGCAGCTGGGTGCACACATCCGCCAGAGCGTCGACCCGACCTCTCCAGGAAACGAGGCAACGCCAAGCGCGTCTGCAGAAAGATTAAACAAGTCACAAAAAGGAAGAGGAAAGCAACAAGGAAAAATGCGCGAATAGACAAGTAACATACCTGCCAAGGCCTGAGCTATGGGGCGAAGGATGCCGACTAGGTCGTTGTCGTGCGCTGCACTCATGTCGTCTAGCTTCTTCAGAGACTCGCGAGACGCAGCGAGACGCTCGGCCGCTTCCTTGCGAGTGGATTCCAGCTCCTTCTGAGTGGACTCCAACTCCTTCTCGAGATCTTTGATCTGAGAGTTAGCATCAGTCTTCTCGATGTTCGCGCGAGCGGCCTCATCTGTGACATGGAAAGAGCACGTCAGACAATGATACAGTCCAAAGAGACAAAGTGAAAAGCGCGGATTGCATAGCAACTCACCTCTCAAGGAACGGGCATCCTGAAGGCACTGGTCGCGCTCTTGACGAGGGAAGCGCACTCCGTGTCAGCCACAGCAAGGCGATGCCCAAACGCGACCAAAGAATCAAGAATGACCAGCAACAACTTTGCGAGTCAGATAAGCACTGTTTGAGTCTATACACGATTGCACGTAATCGAGTATAGACTCGGGGGGCTACTCCCATCGGGAGCACTGCCGCGCTCCCGATAAAAACAAAACGACAGAAGAAAAAGCTGTGAAACCAAGAACGCAACTTGAGTCTGTAACCGACTATAAACAGTCGATCACAGACTCGGTGGCTACTCCCATCAGGAGCACTGCTGTGCACCCGATAAAAATAAAAGGAAAGCTACTCGAAGAAAATAACATCACCTTGCCATTCGGGGTCGACAAAGGGTCGGGCGAACTAGCCGAAGCCTCTTTGCTCGTTGATGCCCCGACGAGTGCCAGGCTGGGCATCGCGTACGTAGAAGCATCGACTGTCCTCGAGGGCTCAGAGATCGTCGAGGAGGACTTGAAGCTCGAGGCGGACTCACGGCGACCCCCTTCTGCTTCACAGATTGGGCGGAAGATGCAAACTGATCCCTGCCAATGACCACAAGACTGAGCGAAAGTCAAAAAGAGAGAATTGAAAAGATAAAGCTCAGGTAGCAAAAGCACGAACTAACTCGACCTCGTCATCCTTGTCGAGATTATCCACGTCCCAGGCGGTGGGAATCCTCGGCTGATGGATTGAAGGAGGGATCACGTTCAAAGGAGTCGCCATAATTGGACGAGTCTCAATCTCCTCGCTCAAGCACCTGTCTTTGGAGGTCGCCTCGTCATCCTCCACTTGACAGTGCTTCCGGTGATCGAGCTCCTCCTCCTCCTCCTCCTCCTCCAGCTCCTCCCGCTCACCGCTGGACTCTGCATCTGTGATGCTGGCTTCAGGTGGAGCCTCGAAGTTACTCGCGAGGAGATCTGAGCCTCCATCGTCCGTAGAGAGCGGCGGGTAGCACTTTGCCACATCCTTGTTCTGCAACGAATAGGAAGGATGCCTTTCAATCGATAGAAATCTACAAAAGAGAGAAATTAAGAAAATAAAGAATAGAAAAGTCTACCTCAGTCGGAGGGTGCTGGGCGTCGAAAGGAGTGAAGGGACACGGCGAGTGGCTCTCGCCCTTCTTCGGTTGGTGATCACGGCAATCTTCTTCTCGAACTCAGCATTCGAGAGGATGTCGTCGCACGTCCGGCTCGGAGCGTTAATGCCCGAGAACTCCCACATAGGAGTGGGCCTGTCCTGGAGCGGTTGGATCCTCTGGCGCAGGAACACGCCTGCCAGGTGCATCCCATTCAGTATGGGTCCTTGATCCTTTGGGCGAAGCCGCCTGAATTTCTCGAGCAGGGGAGACACCAGCTTCGACTCTTCGGCTGATATCTTGTGCGTCCAGCATTTCCTTTGGTTCAGAATCGCAAATGGCTTGAATTCTGGCACGCCACCCGCATCATCGTCCTGGACGTAGAACCACTTCCAGCGCCATCCTTGCGCCGACTCCACGAAGTTCATCTCCAGATACGGAAACTCTTTTGTCGTATGGATCCCAAAGTCGCCAGTCGCTAAAGGCTCCCCCACTCGCTCACCTGCCAGGGGCTTCTCTCGGAAGATCCTCACCTGGAAGATAGACTTCCAGATCCCCCAATGTGGGCGAATGCCGAGAAAGAACTCACACAACACGATGAAGTACGAGATGTGCTGCACCGCATTGGGAGGAAGATTGTGCAGCTGTAAGCCGTATACATACAACAACCCGAGAAGAAATGGGTGGAGGGGGAAGGACATACCGCATGCGACGTGGTCGGAGAAAACGACACGCTCGTTGGCGTACGGATTGGGAACCTCCTCGCCCTTTGTCGGCGTCCGGACGCGCCCGGAAGCTTCTAAAGGGAGCAGACCCTCCCTCTGCATTGCCACGACGCTCTTCTTCGTCACTCTCGGGGGGCTACCCCCAAGTAGGGGCAAGGTTGGTAAGAAATGGTGTCTGAGGTACTGCTTGCCGATTTGCGCCGTACCGAGTAGGAAGGTACCGAGTTGGATGGCTACCAAGATGGAGCTATCTCGGTAGGAAGGACAAGGAGGCAAGTCAAGAAAGGAGTATTCTCAGGACTGATCGAGTAGCGCTTGGTGAGTCCGGATAGACAAGGATCCTGCTCTTCTGGGAGGGAGGTCAATGGAGCCGTTGTAATCCCGCATATCCAGGGAGAGTACGAGCATGCGGTTCAACTTACTAGGCGTGATGATGCGTATGCATACGCTGGTACAGTGCGCTGTATGGGCAAGGCCATGTCCTGTCTCTGACAAGGGGGACATGACATGGCAGCGACCACGGCAGCGGAGACTTTCGGCTTCTGTCAGCGGGGGAGCGGAAGCGTGCGCTACGGCACAGTGTGTAGTCACCTAGTCCTGTACTATTAGTTGGTGGCCAGCAGTATATAAGGTGGCCACACCCCTCCTGCGCGAGGGATGCCCTAGCTGATAATCTGAGAGGAGAAGTGCTGCTAGTTTGTTTAGATAGAGATAGCAGTAGAGTTTCTTCTTCCTCTAGCTCCTTGAGCTTGAGGAACACTTGTACTCGATCACCACATATATATATATAGAGAGAGGAAGGAGTAGGGGTGTTACCTCCACACGAGGGCCCCGAACCTTGGCAGATTGTGTTGTTTGCAGTGTAGTGAGCGCGCCATCTAGGCGTGCGATCCCTCCCCGGATACCCACAGTGTCCATCAGCCCCAAACTCAAGCCATCCTATGGCATCTGTCTTTATCCCACAACGACAGTTGGCGCCCACCGTGGGGCCAGCAGCGGCGCTGGCTGGGGTTTCTATCCGGACGTGACCTCTTCCTCGTTCGAGGGAGCGCGTGGTTTGTGGCCTTGTCCACAGATTTGGCTCCTTCGACTTTGTCACCGATAACGCCGGTGATTTCTGCTATGGGCATGTGACCGCAGGCGACTCTGTCATCAGCTTCGACCGCACTTGGTGTACGTCTCCACCACCGTCATCCGCGAGTACCTCGAGGTGGTGCTCGTTTCTGAGGATCCTCCTGCCGTTCTCGCCATCCGCGGGCAGCACACTAGTGGCTCTGCGGTCAGCGTGGAGGTGATGATGACTGGTCTGGATCCTGCTGCTGGGAAAAGCGCGACTAGTGGCGCTGAGGTTGCTGGAAAGTCGACTCGGCCTCCTCACAAGCCGCTGGATAAAAATGAGAACCAACTGGGTTACAAGGCTCCTACTGCATCGACCGCGAGAGACCGGATCCCTTCGTCGACGTCATTGAGAAGCTGAGCATGACCCTAGCCGCGGATGCGGATCCGGCGTTGTTGCGGAAGAAGCTCGAGGAGCAGCACCAGGCCTTCCTGCTGGAGGCCACCGAGATGGCGAAAATCAAGCAAGAGGGCGATCTCGACCAGAATGAGTACAATAGGGCTCATGGTCTTACTCCTGTTGGCAAGAACCCTAACCGGATAGGGATTATACGGAAACGAGGTGGTAATCTCAGGTGCCGAGTTGGCTAGAGATGGTAAAGCTGCTAGTAAATCTGCTAGTATAAAGTCCACTGGTAGCCCCAAGTATAGTTCTCCTTCTAAGACACTTAGGGCAGCAGAGGCAGTTGCTGCCGAGTTGCCAAATCTAACCGGTGAAGCTAGCATTAGGTAGCAGGACCGGCTTAATGAGCTTGTTCTTGAGGCTGGCAGCCTAAACGAGGCTTTCCGGAAGGAGAATCCGGGAGCTGGTGCGTCTCGTGTTGTTCAGTCGCATGGGGAGAGATCGGGAGGCCATGCCTCCTCACCTCATCTCGGTAGTGGGAGATCTCGGAGTGTGAACTCTGGGAGACATAAACAGATTCAAGTGTATGACCCGGCTGTCGGCGGAAAATAGTTAGCTGTAGAGAGGCAGCCCGGGCAAGAACACAATGCTCAAGGTGGTGGCCATAATGCTGCCCGAGTTCAGCAAGAAGGACAAGGAGGAAACCGAGATGGTCCATCTCGGCACCCGGCTACCAACCCTGTTCAGCCGCAACCCGGTGCGGGACCTGCTGTTCGGCCACAAGTGGTTGCCCCTGTGGTCAACCCGGTTCCCCAACCCGGTGCTGGATAGCAGGACCGATACAATGACGATACTTGGCAATGGAGCAATCTGAGTATCAAAGAAATGATCATTATGCTGATGCTAGAGGCGTTGGAGCTCGGTTGGGGGCATGAGTGCTACAACCGAGTGATGCAAGATACAAGCTGGACATAATCTATCGGTCGGAGGAGATGGAGCTGCAAGGCCCACTCGGACCGCTCTGCTTCGGTCCCAGGATCATGAATGAGCTGGTTGTGCCCAAGTTCTAGCTAGAAAGAGGGACAAAAACCTATTATGGCAGCACCAAGCCAGAAGATTGGTTGAATGAATATGTCACTACAGTGCACATTGCCGGTGGCAACCGCGGATGGGCAGTGAGGTACGTGCCCCAGATGTTCGAGGGCCCAGCCCGGAATTGGCTGAACAACTTGCCAAGAGACAACATCAATTGCCATCTTGATTTCTCGAAGGCTTTCATCAGTAATTTCACCAGCACCTACAAGAGGCCAAACCGGCCACATCAGCTCTTTGCGTGCAAGCAGAGGGAAGAGGAGACCGACCGAGAGTATCTGACTCGGTGGAGCACATTGACGAACACCCGTGAAGGTGTGAACGAGTCTTAGGCCATTGCCTGGTTCGCTCAAGGTTGCCGACATGGCAGCATGTTGTGGCAAAAGTTGCAGAGGGAGATGCCGAGTACGCTGGCTGAGACAATCAAGATCGCTGATATGTATGCACTCGGAGATCCCACACAACCTTTGCTGGACTCGTTTGAGCCGAGAAGGAGGAACCACCGCAATGATGGTGCTAGGCGGAATGATCGCTAGGATTACCGGAACAAGAGGCGAGATGATAGGCCGGATATCCGCTATGGCTCGGATAGCCACGGTTGATCCGGATCAACCTGATGCAGGAAGCAGCCAAAGGAAAAAGAATGTTGGGCCCCAATATGGGCAGAACCAGAACCAGAAGTACAAGAAGAAGTGGACATATCCCAAGAAATCAGGAGATGCACCGCAAAGGTTTACCTTTGAAATGACGAGGGATGGGCTGTGCAGCTACCACACACGGCATCCGAGTAGGCCGACAAACCATACTTCGCGACAGTGCAGCTGGTGGGACCAGATTAAGAGCGAGGGGTTTGGCCAATTTCCTCCTCCTCCGCCTCTGTCGGCACCGGGTTCCAACATTCAGCCTATCCGGGCTGCAGTTCCCAGGCCTGCCGAGAACCAGAGAAGGTTGAATGTGAATCAAGTTGCGTAGGGGGCCAACAACAACAACACCCGCAATAACTACAACAACAACAATCACAACAACAACTTCAACCAGAACAACAACAACAATGACAATGCTGGCGGCGGAGGCCAAAATCAGTATCAGGAGCTCTATCAGAGTTACATGGTGTTCACCACCGAGTCGGATGACAAGCAGAGCTTGCGCAAGCGGGCAATGGAAGTAAATGCAGTGATGCCGGCAGTGCCGGATTACATGCACTGGTGCGACCAAGATATTGTCCAGGTCTCGGGCTGATCATCCCAGGATCATGCCCAACCTGGGTAGCTATGCCCTGGTGGTTGATCCAACCTTCATTGGGCCCAAGATCTATGTGAAGTTCAGCAAGGTGCTGATTGACAACGGCAGCAGCATCAATATTCTGTACCGAGATACCATGGAGAAACTCGGGTACACCGAGAACATGCTGCTGCCCAGCCGAACTACCTTCACGGCATTGTGCCAGGAGTATCTTGTGCTCCTATTGGACAGGGTTTTGATTGATGTGCTCTTTGGTACCAGGGAGAACTGCCGGACTGAGTGCTTGCAGTTCGTGGTAGTTGATCTCCAGAGCCCTTATCATGCTCTTCTCGGCAGGCCAGCTCTGTCCAAGTTCATGGCCTCTACTCATGCCGCCTATTTTAAGATGAAGCTTCCCGGCCCCAATGGCATTATCACCATCTCGGGTGATTACAAGCGCTATCTGGAGTGCACATCAGCTGGATCTCGGCTAGCCAAATCAATGGTCATTGCGGCTAAGAAGAAGAAGATACACGAAGTGGTGGCCATGGCCCAAGCAGCTCAACTTGGCATGCCCGGGATGCCTAGCTCTCAGCACGGTGCCACTTTCTAGGCTTCCTAGGAGACCAAGAAGGTTCTAATTGACCCCGAGTTCCCAGAGCGTGTCGCCATTATTGGTGCCTGATTGGAGGAGAAATAGGAAAGCAAGCTCATCCACTTCCTCCGTGAGAATCGGGATGTCTTTGCATGGTCCAATCAGGATCTGTCGGGTGACCCGAGGGAGTTGGTTGAGCACTCTTTGCATGCGAGGCCGGATGCCAAGACGGTAAAGCCCTACGTCGTTTTGCTGCTGAAAGGAGAAAAGCCATTGGTGATGAGATCACAAGGTGTTAGCAAGTGGATTCATCATGGAGGTACTGCATCCGGATTGGCTGACCAATCTGGTCATGGTCGAGAAGAAGAAGGACGATCCTGTGGTCGCTATGGTGTGGCGCCTGTGCGTGGACTACACCGACCTGAACAAGGCCTGCCCCAAGGACCCATTCCCACTGCCCCGAATAGATCAGGTGATCGACTCCACAGCAGGATGTGAACTTTTTGTCTTTCATTGATGCATACTCTGGTTTCCACCAGATTCCCCTAAACCCAGCTGATCAAATAAAGACTGCTTTGATTAACCCATACGGGGCTTATTGCTATCGTGTCATGTGCTTTGGGTTGAGAAATGCTGGGGCCACATACCAGAGATGCATGCAAAAATGCTTGCATGAGAAAATAGGCAAAAATGTGCAGGTATATGTGGATGATATAGTCATCAAGACCAAGGAGAAACACACACTCCTAGAAGATATCCAAGAAACATTCGCGAACTTGCGAAAGTACCCGATGAAGCTGAACCCGACCAAGTGCACCTTTGGTGTCCCGTCAGGAAAGTTACTCGGTTTCCTCGTGTCCAGCCGAGGTATCGAGGCCAGCCCCTCCAAGATAAAAGCTATTCAGAACATGTCTCTCCCGAGATCCTTGAAGGATGTGCAGAAATTTACTGGGTGCCTGGCTTCCCTTAGCCGGTTCATTGGGAGAATGGGTGAGAAGGCCTTACCTCTGTACCAGCTCATGAAGAAAAGTGACAAGTTTGTCTAGACACCACAAGCCGACGTGGCTTTCCGAGAACTCAAGACCATGCTGGGTACAGCTCCAGTTCTGGCTTCTCCCCTGCCTAAGTATCCAATGTTGCTCTATATTGTAGCTACCAACCAAGTTGTCAGTCTGGTGGTGGTAGTGGAGCGAGAAGAAGAGGGCAAGTCGGTGCAGAGGCCGGTGTATTATCTAGGTGAGGTGATCTCCAACTCAAAGCAAATTTATCCTCACTATCAGAAGATGACATATGGAGTCTATATGTCTCCCAAGAAGCTCAAGCATTATTTCCAAGAGAATTCGATTACGATGGTGAGTACCTGCCCCCATCTCGGAGATTATGGGAAACACGGATGCAAGTGGCCGAGTAGCCAAGTGGGCAATTGAGCTAGCTCCTTATATCCCGATGTATGCAAGGAGAGAAGCCATCAAATCTCAAGCCCTGGCGGATTTCTTTGTTGATTGGGCTAAAATGCAGTATGAGCCTCCCTTGTCGGAAACAAATTTTTGGCGAATGTATTTCGATGGCTCCAAGGTGAAAGAGGGCCTCGGTGCTGGCGTTGTGCTCACCTCACCCAAGCGGGATCAATTCAAGTACGTCCTGCAAATCTATTTTGCGGCGTCCAACAATGTGGCCGAGTATGAGGAACTAGTCCATGGACTAAAAGTGGCCAAGGAGATTGGTATCCGCCAGATTATATGCTATGGCGACTCGGATCTGGTGGTTTAGCAAGCCCCGGGGACTTGGGACACGTTGGATGTCAATATGGCTTCATATTGGTTCCTTCCCCAGAATATGTCGGGATTCTTTGATGGGTGTGAGTTCCAGCACATTCACCGAGATGAAAATGATGCTGCTGATGCTTTGTCCAAGTTGGGCTCTTCTCGGCAGTCCATACCGACAAGAATTGCTTTGGAGCATATCAGGAAACCTTCCATCAAACCTTCTCCCGAGTCGGATTCGATATTCGTCCCGGCAGTGCCCGATTCACAAGCTGTGCCCATGGAGATTGATGAGGGGATCATGAAGGAGAACACGGGGACTGCTCCTCCTATCTCGGGGACAGTCGCATTCATCTTGGGGTCTGCCTCGTAGTACTCGGGGACTCGGGGAATCGTTTCCATCTCAGAGCAAGTCATGTCGGCTGATCCAATGGAGGTGGATGAGCCAGTGTTTCCTACTCGGATGATACCGAGTTGGGCTCAGCCCATATTGTCTATCTGGTGGATGGCACTTTGCCGAGTGACGAGATCTCGGCCAGGAAAATACAGAGAAGATCCAAATGCTAGACCATCATCAACAAAGAACTACACAAGAGAAGTACCACATGCGTGCTCCAGCGATGTGTTGAGCCGGAAGAGGGATAAGAGATTCTCAGAGAGATACATCAGGGGGAATGTGGGCACCACGCCTCATCTCGGGCGCTAGTGAAGAAAGCTTTCCGGCATGGATTCTTTTGGCTCACTGCCTTGCAGCAAGGAGAAGGTCTAGTGAGAAAGTGCAATGGATGCCAGCGATATGCAAGCAAGATACATATGCCAGCTTCCGTGCTGAAAACTATTCCCATCACTTGGGCATTTGCAGTACGGTGCTTGGACATGGTGGGGCCCTTCAAGCCAACTCGGGGCAAGATGACTCACATCCTGGTTATGGTTGATCAATTTACCAAGTGGATTAAGGTGAAGCCAATCCGGAAGTGTGATGGGCACACAACTGTGACCTTTTTGAAGGATATTATCCTGAGATATGGCTACCCGCATGGGATCATCTCGATAATGGAACACATTTTGCTGAGGGAGCCTTTGCTCGATTCTGCAAGGAGAAGAGGATCCGGCTAGAAATTGCGTCAGTCGCGCATCCAGAATCAAATGGGCAGGTTGAAAGAGATAATGGCATGGTCCTATCCGGAATAAAGCGTAGGATAATTGAGCCATTACAGCAAACCCCGGATTGTTGGCTGGACGAGTTGCTGGTGGTGTTGTGGAGTCTAAGGATTATCCCTAACGGATCTACCGTATACACACCATTCTTCCTGGTATATGGAGCAGAGGCCGTGTTGCCCACTGACCTTGAGCATGACGCGCTGAGAGAAACCCTCTATACTAAAGCAGAGGCAAGAGAAGCCCAAGAAGATGATGTTGATTTGCTAGAGGAAGCAAGAGAATTAACTCTATCGAGATCAGCTGTATATCAACAGAATCTGAGACACTATCATAGCCGGAAGATAAACCCAAGGGTTTTCCGAGAGGGAGATTTGGTGCTTAGCAAGGTGCAACACACATGCCGTTCATTGTGAGCAAGGCTCTGCAGAATGATGCATACTATCTCATTGATGCGCATGAGCCAAAGTAGAACAGGGTAGATAAATCCGAAGAGGAAACTAAGCGCCCCTGGAATGTAGCTCTACTCCGCCGTTTCTATTCCTGAAAAAGCATTGTATGTATCTCCTTACCGTGTTGAAATCCAAGTCGGCACTCCAAGTAGGAACTCGGGGACTGCCTGTGCCTAACTTGCTATGTGTTATTTACTTCTTACTTTGCTATGTCGGCTAACACTAGTAGGAAATAGGCTATAGCCACCACTTTACCGCTGGCGAACAGAGATATACGTTTGCCAGCGCTATTGCCGCTGGCCAACACAAATCCTTGTTCGCCAGCGCTACCCATGTTACCGCTGGCGAACATGCCATTTTGTTCGCCAGCGGTAACGGTGGGCGTGAGGGTGCAGGCAACCATAAGTACCGCTGGCGAAGAGGGGTGCTGGTTCGCCAGCGCTACGACACTTAGCGCTGGCGAACAGGGGAGCTGGTTCGCCAGCGGTAAGTATACCGCTGGGCAACATGTTGGTTCGCCAGCGCTAAGTATCCCGCTGGCCAACCACTATTTTGGTTCGCTAGCGGTAAAATTTGAATTTTTTCCCTCCACACCCCCCGGACAGACTTTTTTACTTTTCTAAAGCAGAAACTAAAATGATAAAATGTTCCAAAAATAAAATTCTTCGATATGTGGGTAGGGTGTACTGTCTAGTTGATATAGAAAATTTGAAATATTCCATATGACCTTTTATGCGAAATTCAAAAATAAAATGTAAAACAACCATAACTTTTGCATACGACGTCGAAAAAACGCGTTTAATATATCAAAAAAACTGTGAGCAAATTTCCAATCCAACCTGTGAGGTTTTTCTGAAAACGGCAAATTCCAAAAGGAAAAAAAGTTATTTGAGAAATACTAAATTTTCCTACATAATCAAATTAATAAAAAAATTCAAAATTCAAAAAAATAAAATAAATGTTTTTTTCAGTAAAGATAATAAAGATGCCATATTTGGATTCCTCGTATTCTTATGATCAATTTAGACATATCATTTGTCGAATTTGGAATTATGGATTTGTAGGTACGGTAAAATACTTAAAAGGATTGATAGTACTATACTTATAAGAAAGAATGAGGGAGTCATAGGTCCCTCATAGGGATGAAACTAAGAAGTGAAGCGTGCTGGGGCTCGATTAGTGGAAGGATGGGTGACCAAGCGGGAAGTGGACATTTAAAATTGAAATAAAGCAAAAAAAAAAAAAAAATCTAGGTACCTCTGGCGTTGGCGAACGAGCTATCTAGGTACCGCTGGCGAACCAGTGTTGTTCGCCAGTGCTATGTAGTTAACGCTGGCGAACACATGTTCGCCAGCGGTAACCTCTTACCACTGGCGAGTTAGCGCTGGCGAACACATGTTCGCCAACGGTAGCAAAATCTTGTTCGTCACTGGTAAGCCTTTTCCTACTAGTGTAATCATCTCGAAATTTCGTGCGTAAGTCTAGTAATGTGCTTAAACCTAAGGTCTAATTCTTCGACTTTGCTGCTGTCCGCAACCCGGCTTCATGGCAAGCAAGAGAACAAGCCAAGGGTCAATGAACACACGAAAAACTACTAAGGAAAGAAAGAGTTAATCAACCGATATAAGTTGCTTTTTTCTTCCATTTTTTGGCTAAGTACTGGGAAGTTTTAAGTTCAATCTCAAAGTTGTGAAGTATTATAAATTTGGTTTTCGAAATCTTGTGAGTCGACTATCAAAAAACCACAAGTGGAAGGCAAGAGAAAAGACGAAAAAAGCCAGGTGGATAAGAAAACCAACTCGGGGAGTCGAATTAACGCAATCCGGCATTCAGCCAGTCTTGCTCGAACTTAAATAAAGCTGAGTAGCACATGATAAGACAATATTTGTTACAACTGCACCCGGCAATACCGGGGATATGATAAAAAGTTTGAGAATGAAAGGCATATATTTAGGACGCGGCCAAAGGAGTTGAATCTGCATGAGCACCTGCCGGGTTGGAGGACTCAGTGGCGGGCTCGGAAGCAGCAGTCGCAGTGGGAGGCTCGGAGGTGGCGTTCTTGGCTGTAGGCTCTGAGGCGCTCAACTCGGGAGCAGGCTCCAAGATGACCATCTCGGTGGTGACAATCTCGGAAGCTTTGTCTGGCTCTTGTTCGGCCTGGATTCCCTGATCCACCTCCTCGGAGTCGCCGTCATTCTCGGTCCCTTCGTCGCCCTCATCGGCCTCCTCGTCGCCCTCCTCATCATCGACCTCATCGTCTTTGGTCTCGCTCTTGGTGTTGGGCTCAGTGGGGCCATCCACAAACTCCTTGGTGTTGGCATATGAGGCCAATCGATATGCCGTCTCCTGGCGAGCTCGGATACGATCCTCTTCTGAGGACCATCTAGATCCGTTCCGCATCTTCTGGAGTTTGTTGAGGTTGATATTTTCATACCAAGAGAAGACGAAGTGCAAGGCCTCGCTTGCGCCAGCTCGAGCTGCCGAAGCGCGCCATTTCTTGAGGTGCTCCTTGACATAGTCTACCTTCGAGGCCAGCTCGTGGATGGATTCGGGAGGTTCAACTCCTGGCCATAAAAGCTTGTGCAGCCAGATAGCAGTGGAGACGAGGTTGTTTCCCAATCCCCTGAGGGACAGAACTCGGGCTTTGATGCCCTCGATCTGGTCCTCAATGGTGAAGGTCTCGGTGACGTCGTAGCCAACGTCAGCCCGTACTTGCCTGGCCCTTGCCACAACCCTCTCGGCACCAAAGTCCACGTCGGGGAATGCCCGTGAGAAAAAGATGTCCGAGTTAAAACAAGAGATCAGCCGGATAGACTCAGTCGGTTAGACTAAGTCGGATAGAGCAAGTTGTAAAAGAGCAAAGGGAAATGGTAACTTACATCTCAGTTCTAGGGTGAGGTCCTTGAGACTGCTGAACCATATGTCGGCGTTGGCATGGTGTTTTTCCAGCCGGACGCGGGAGATACTCACCATCTGTTCAAGTGCGGTGTTCCGCTCTTTGAGGACCTCAATCTCCTGCAGCAACTCGAGCTTCTCGGCATCGGCTGCATCCCTCATCTCGGTTTTCTCCTTCTGGAACTGAAGCGCCAGCTTTATCGCATCGGCCAGCTCTAGCTTAACTTTGGCCACCTCATTCTTCTTGGCTTGAAGATCTTCCTCGAGCTTGGCCTTGCCGTCCTGGATCTTCTGCTATATCTCGGTTAGAGAGATACACTTTTGGTGTTTTTCAACAAACAATTTGTGCTCATATGTATAGAAAATAGTCCAGTTAGAAAAATGGTGGGAGCATGGAATCCGAATAAGAAGAAAGAAGAAGGGGCTTACTCTCTAAAGCCGAGATCTTGCTCTGGGCAGATTCGGCCAGCACGGTGCAGTCCTGGTGCTTCTCGGCAAAGATTTGATACTCGTCTGCATAAAAAAGCAAAATTAACCAAAGAAAAGGAAAAGCGTAAAAATAAAACGCAAAGATAGAAAATATGGCACTTACTTTCCAGCGAAGAAATCTTAGTGACGGAGTCTGTCAGCTGCTTCTCGAGGATAGCTGTGAAAGAGAAAACAGAAACCGAGTTAGAAAACTGATGCAGAAGAAAGCATATCCAGTATCTCGGTATGGAAAAAATTACCTTTGCCCCCAGTTCCTCCTGCAGGTTATGGATGTGCTCTTTGGCATCTCGGTGGGCCCAGAGAAGCTTCTCGTAGAGCAGGGTGCGAGCCTCGGTGCAAGTCTGAAGAGGAACAAAAAAAGGGTTAGTTGGAAGATTCAACCCAAGTACACTTCAACTCGGTCGAGTATTGCCTACTCGGCACCAATCTCGGGGACTGGATACTGGTGTTCATCTCAGATTCACAATTCACAATCTCGGAAAAGCAGAAAAGGGAAATTATTACTTATCCGGGAGGTTAGCTCGGCATCTTCAGCAGCAGTGCGCAGGTAGTACATCTTGTGCGCCAATGTGCTGTTGGAAGCTGAAACCGGCATGGACATTGCACCGACATCGGCCCGGTTCCATGCTTTCCGGTATTGGTCAAGCATGCCCAATTTCTTCCCGTTGTGGACGGGATCGAGGTGGCCAATCCGGTCCAGGGTGGCATCCAAATCCTCCTACAGCTCCACAACAAGATCTTGGTGCGGCATGAGCTGGGTGTCCGTGTTGATCGCCAAAGTGTTGGGTTTTTCTTTCGCCCCCGATTTCTTTTGCTGCACCTCCTGCTGCTTCGTCCAGTGTATCGGAACTTGTACAAGTCCTGTCAGGGCCTTGGTACGGCCCTCTCCAACCACTGCTCCCTGCGAGGGTGCAAACTTGGCCTACTGCAGAGTGCGAGGGGGATTTCCAGTGGGCCCTGCTGGTCTTCTCGGCGGCGTTGAGCTTGATGCTGCTGTTGCTAGAGGAGTTGGGTTTGTTGCTGTGGGGGTTGGGTCTGTTGCTGCTATTGCTGGTGGAGTTGGGCCTGTGGCCGTTGGTGCGGTGCCGGTTCCTGCTTCTGCTGTTACTGTTGTTGCTGCGGTTGCTTCTGCTGCTGTTGTTGCTTCGAATGGTGTTGTTCTTCTCGGTGGAGTTGGTGGCGTTGCTGCTGTGTATGTTGGAGGAACTTGCTGCTGCGGCGCTTGCTGCTACGCCGTTGCTTCTGGTTGCTGCTGCTCTGGTTGCTGCTCTTGGTGTTGCTTAGTGGCCAACTCCTGCTGTCTAGGAGTCTCTTGAATGTCCATCTCGGCGCCCATGTCGCCTGCGCTGAGATGCTGGTCTTCTCGGTCCAGGAGGGGCATCTCGGACCGGCCAGTGGTGTTGGTGTCCATAGCCTCGGCATTGAGGTCGATAACGCCACGAGCGCGAGGAAGCGGGATCATAGAAGGGAGTGCGCTACTCGGTCCCGCGGGAGCCTCGGAGAGTTCATCATCAATTGGATCACTGGAGGAAAGGAAAAACAGAGGGGTAAAGAAAATGCAAGTACAAAGCATCTCGGTCAAAACAGGAAAAAGAACAAAGAATATGGAAACACAAAGCATCTCGGAAACAACTTACCCGTCAACCGTAGGCCGCAGGTTCTTTTGGTGTTTTGCCGTGACCTTGCCACCCTTGCCCCCCTTGTTCCCGGATTTCTTGTGCCTCTTGGATGGAGGCTCAATGGTGCCACTTCCGGCCCTCTTCTTCAGTTCCACAGGGGCGGCAATGGACACGGGCATCGCCTCAACCACCTGTCCTTCCATGTCAGCTGGGAACAAGGAAAAAGAATACGCAATGAGACCGAGAAGGGGTTAGATACCTCCAAAAGAATACAATCATCATCGCTATCACCGTCATCATCCTCGGACCAGTCCCGGATTGAGGCTGGGACTCGGGACTTACCAGCTTGAGTGGGAGGATGACCGAGCGGGATGGGAAGCATATCCTGATTGTCGAACTGCTCGACATTGTCCTCAGTCCGGTCAGGTTTCCAGTTATCTGAGAGGAGCGGCTTTGTTTCCTCTCTCTGGCGATCAAAGTGCTACACATGCGAAACACAAAGTATAAATGGCAAAACTAAGTGAATACGGAGGATACCGAGATGCACTCTACTCGGTAGGGTATGCGAAACATAAAGCATAAGGAATCAAATGAACTTACAAGATACCGAGATGGAAGCAACTCGGTAGGATGGCAAATCCTTACTCGGGGTGCCAGCCTCTCTCGGCTATATGGATCGAATCCCCAATCCGAAGTCTCCGTGAGGGTGGCCTTGGCCATGGACTTGGACCATATGGCCACCTCCTTCTTGTTGAGCTCGAAGGTGGTGGTGCGCGTGCAATCTCGGGCCCCGCCCATGAAGCACATCTTGTGGGCCCTGAGCTGCAGAGGCAGGACTATGCGGCTCACCCAGGTGGCGATCAAATCGTCGGCTCGGAGCCCGTCCTTGACAAGCTGCTTCAGCCGACTGTCCGCGAGGTTCACCTCAGGTACAGTTTTTCTCGGATTGTACTTCCAGTTTACCATCGCTGTGGGGGGATCGATGCGAAAGGGAGGAAGTTTGATGAGATCCTCCTTCTCGGAATCCTTCTGGTCGGGATTCTTCACATAGAAGAATCCCCTCTGCCACTTGCGGCAGGAATCAAGACCCTGGACCCGGGGGTACTCGGTACCATTCCGGTAGACGATCATGGCTGTGCCACATTGGGTCATGGTTTTGGGGGCATTTGGATTAGCAGTGTTTGGGAGAACTTGTTGGCAGAAGTGGAAATACTTAGCCCAGGTATCTACCATGGGGTAGATGCCAAGATATGCTTCCGAGAAGGTCACAAGGTAGAATGCATGGTAATAGCATTGGCAGGAAGATGGTGGGGTTGCAAACCAAAATGGTGAAAGAATTTCTGCACGGACTCGGAAATGGGGAGGCCAAACCCACGCTTGAAGTGGCTTAGTAATACGACGCGTTCGCCGTCTCCGGGTTGGGGCTCCATCTCGTCGCCGGAAGGCCTGCAGATCACGACCGGCGACACGCGATGAGTGTTGACTAGCAACTGGATGTCTGTGTCGTCCACATCAGAGCCCACCCAGGCTCCACGGGCGGACGCGGGCCCTTCAAGGTTGAGGTCGTCCATGGGCTCGATCTCCATCGGGGCGCGTCTGGATCTCGGCTCCTCCGAGTTGCGCATGGGCGTGAGGGGGAGCCCTGGTCGCAGAGGACGAAGAAGAACCACGACGGCGCGAAAGACAAACGCTGTGGCGTGCTTTCCGCAGCGAGGAGCTCGAAGAGGAGCAGTGAGGGAGGAAGTAGTACTGCGGTGGCGCTAAGCGGTGAAGATTTACGAGAAGCAGGGAGATTCTTGTGTGCTGCTGCGCTCTGGTGGATTATATCGCGCGGCGGTGCGGTGTTCTCCTCTGCGCGCGGTGGCGGTCGACGGCGTACGGAGGAGAGATGAGCTCTATGTGCGCGCGTGCGAGGAAGAAGGAGGAGAAGCAAATGGTTAGGAAAATGAGACGACGGGTGAGGCGTGGGCATTTATACCCCCTAAATGCAATAACTGCTCCAGATCAGATGCGGGAGTGATCGCGGGTTCGTGGGAGTTACTGTGCCCAGAGAAACGCACATGGCGAAGTTATCGCGCGTAACTGGCACAGTAAATCCAACGTCTTGCGACATGGGCACTTGAATGCTTTCTGCGAACGGACGCGACGGTGTGTGGGCCCAATGTGCAGTGAGGGACGTGGGTGTGGCGCGTGCGCTGCGACCGCACAAGAACTGAGGCGACGTGCGCAGCGGTTCTGCGCCACGTGGTAATCCTTCCACGCGAAGATAACTAGGAAATCTTTCCTTGCGTGGCAAAACCTGTGGAAAATTGGCTAAGTGTTGGGATCTCGGTAAAATGCAAAGCAGCGTGGCCAACTCGGTCATTGATGAAAAATCCATTATGAAGGGTATGAGAAGAATCCGAGTTCGAGATGAAACTCGACCGAGATGGGAGCATCTCGAATAGACATCTTGGAGGATATTGGTTTAAGCTGGCACGACCCAGCGTCCGAGTTCACCGGACCATACCAGCTTCGGGGACTAATGTCGGCGGGCTACCCCCGAGTAGGGGCAAGGTTGATAAGAAATGTTGTTTAAGGTACTGCTTTTCGAGTTGGGCCGTACCGAGTAGGAATGTACCGAGTTGGACGGCTACCAAGATGAAGCTATCTTGGTAGGAAGGACAAGGAGACAAGTGAAGAAAGGAGTATTCTCCGGACTGACCGAGTAGCGCTTGGTGAGTCCGGATAGACAAGGATCCTACTCTTCTCGGAGGGAGGTGAATGGAGCTGTTGTAATCCCGCATATCTAGGGAGAGTACAAGCATGCGGTTCAACTTACTAGGCGTGATGATGCGTATGCATACGCTGGTACAGTGCGCTGTATGGGCGAGGCCTCGTTCTGTCTCTGACAAGGGGGACAGGACATGGCAGCGACCACGACAGCGGAGGCTTTTGGCGTCTGTCAGCGGAGAAGCGGAGGCTACAGCACACTGTGTAGTCACCTAATCATGTACTGTTAGTTGGTGGCCACCAGTATATAAGGTGGCCACACCCCTCCTGCACGAGGGACACCCTAGTTGTTAATCTGAGAGGAAAAGTGCTTCTAGTTTGTTTAGAGAGAGATAGCAGTAGAGTTTCTTCTTCCTCTAGCTCCTTGAGCTTGAGGAACACTTGTACTCGATCACCACATATATAGAGAGAGGCAGGACTAGGGGTGTTACCTCCACACGAGGGCCCCGAACCTAGGTAGATTGTGTTGTTTGCAGTGTAGTGAGCGCGCCATCTAGGCGTGCGATCCCTCCTCGGATACCCACAGTGTCCATCGGCCCCAAACACAAGCCATCATATGGCATCTGTCTTTACCTCACCACGACAGTCACATTAAACGGGCGCCTCTCGCCCGTCCTCTTCGCTGGAGCCGCCGTGGAAGCGCTGGCCGCCTCCTTGCCGGAACCCGCAGCCGCAACATGTTTCTTGGTTGGTGCCATTGGTGTCCGCTCTCTCGTAGAGGAAGATGGGCACGATGGAAGGAGGAAGAAGACGAATGGAGGCCGGGAAGGGTAAATTTCCCCTAAGGCCCACTACTTAGACTATTGCTGGATCCGTCGATTTGTGTACGTGGCGTGCATCCCGGTTGCCACGCGGTGAGCCGAAACGAGATGGCACGGAACGGTTACTCCACACGATATTTAACGCCAGATCATGCGTAATTACTGCACGACCCGCGGAAAAACTGGTGCACGACAGCACTCTTCCAGTCAAAATCTGACATGATGGGCCCTACGTGCCCTGCCCCACAACGTCACATCCCATCGGGAGCAGGCGAGTGCGCAGTGACGTCATTGAGCACATAACTACGCAAAGATTCTTTCGCATGAAACCTTACAAACACGAAATTTCTTTCGTATGGACTCAGAAGTAAAGCTCACCTCACTCGAGGATTGCAGAGTGAAAGCATTGGCACTCGCCATTTCCCAAGAACAAATGAGAGACACTCGCCACTATTCTGAGATAAAAGACAGCACTTGTTGCGCATCCAAAAGAAAATCGTGAGTACGCGTCTCCCGCAACTCCACATTACGATGTACTAACACATCATCTTACCCTGGGTCGTTCGGCCGACTAGGCACATCCGGATGCCGTATTTTTCGAGTACGAAGGTAAGACCCAAAGATCTCTCCTGTGGGCCTGGAATCGCACTCGAGTTGCGTCCTCCAGTAAATTTTCCATGTCAACAACACGAAGAAAAATCCTAGCGGACGTGCCGGGTACCCCTTTAAGGTTAAGTTCGACTCGATAAGACCTCCACGGCCCAGTCGCAATGATCACCTCGCCGAATTTGAGTCGAAGGTCTCGAATTCGTGTAGGCCAGAACTGTTTTTGCCCGAGAAGCAATTTATTGGCCCTGATCTTTCGGGGGAGCCAAGCGACTGAGCCATACCCTTCTGCGAAAAAAGCCAACACTAGGCGCACTTACTGCTCGATACTCGAGTACATCTCACACAGGGTACACACCCTTCAGATCAAGTATTCGAGTAACTCAGTCGTAGATCCAGAAACGGGCTTTGAGTGCTTACTCGACTATTCTTAGTCAAACAAACACTCAGGGGCTACTAACAAGGGGATGACTCCAGGACCTATCGAGTGAGCCTACCTGGTCCAAGGCCCAGCACTGAAGCCCATCGCAAAGGACTACCCCGTGGCTCTAGAAGGACCAGCAGCGGCCCACCCGAAGACTTGCGGGGCAAGATGGACAGCTTCCACCGACTAGGCCTAGGGTTTGTTAACCCCCCGGGTACGGCTTGAGACCCAACCACCTATTTGAGGGCTGGGAGAGCTACCCGAGGGGGACATCCAATCTTAGTTTTCTACCACCATAGCCATAGCCCGAGATCCAATCTCTTGGCTTGATCATCCACCATTGTAACCAATCTTCATAATACAGAGACATACAAGCATGAGTAAGAGTATTTCCTCTACGAGGGCCCCAAACCTGGGTAAATCGTGCCCCCTGTTAGCCGCCGTAGTCACCAACGCCTTTATTGTTATCCTACTTGAAACCCTACCGGATCATCCGATGGATTTGTCGACATGCAGAATCAACACCGTCTCCTTGCGGTATGACGCATAGGCGATGAACATATCCACCGTTGGTGCACTTTTCGTGGCGGGATGGTGGTGCTTTGCGGAGGGGTGGAGGCGCGCGTTCCAGTGGCATGATCTTCTCTTTGAGAGTTTGTCCACTCTAACTGCTCGTCATGGAGTTCTCGTTGAAGGTCGTCGAGCGCGGCATGTACGGCGAATCGGCCCTATCGAGCAGCGACGCGAAGGGTTCGGGAACGGGATGCTGCCGCCCGCGCTGGCCGTCACTCGACCCAGTGTGCGTTTGGGAGAGGAAGAGGGTGAGGACGGACGACGGAGATGAGGAAAAGAATGCGTGGCTGTTACAAGTTAAAAGTAGGGACGATGGTCCAATGTTCGAGATATGGTGAGAGAAAATAGGATATGTTGTTTGAGGATGTATGGCTAACCATCGCGATAAGGATGAATTTAGTTGACCTGTTTAATTTGTTGAGATACGTGAGGATGGTGGCATTCATTAGGTAAATAGTGAGAAGTGTGGGACTGTCTCACCACCACTGTAATCTTAATAGTACAGATAGTTGCTTTTCCTGGATTTTTTAAATATAAATTTGGAAACTAACACATAGATCGAATCAGTTGCAATATTGCACCGTCGGCCGCGCTGAAGACGAAGAAGTGTTTCGGCCCTAGGGCATCTCATGCGGGGCTGCTCAAATCCGGACCCAATTGGTCCGGATTTTGTCCATTTGAGCAGCCGTCCGGGCCACTGTCCGGGCGGATTTGGTCACTGCACCCTGCGGGGCTACTCATTTAGTGGCCCGGGCCCTATTTTTTCCTAAGTTTTTTTCCCAATGGATACTTTGAGCCTAAAAACAAACACAATACTAAATAAAATACGAGTTATATATTAGAAATTTGACCGTTCAATAAAGACACAAATAAGTCTTAATAAAAATTATAAAGTTCAAATAAGCACAACCAAATAAAAAGTCTGCTAGTTTCCTACGAAGTTCCAGATGTGTTGCACCAAATCATCCCGAAGTGTGCGGTGGGTGTCCTGATCACGCAACTTGTACCGGAAGTCAATGAAATCCTCAAATGTTGCCACTCCTTGCCGGGGCTCCACGTTCTCACCCTGAAACAACCAGTTCTCGTCGTAGACGCTGTCATCGCGCTCATCCTCTATGATCATGTTGTGCATGATCACACAAGCAGTCATCACCGACCACATAATCTCCGGGCTCCATGTTCTAGTAGGGTGCCGAACAATAGCCCATCGAGATTGAAGCACACCAAAAGCACGCTCCACATCCTTTCGGGCACTCTCCTGCTCTTGGACAAATCGTTTCCTCATCTCACCTTGAGGATTGGAGATGATCTTCACAAAGGTAGCCCATTGGGGATAGATGCCATCAGCAAGGTAGGATCCCTTTGTGTAGTGGTGGCCATTGATATCATAGCTCACCTCGGGGGAGTTGCCTACGGCAAGTCTGCCAAACACCGGAGAGCGCTGGAGCACCTTGATATCATTGTGTGAACCTGCCATGCCGAAAAACGAGTGCCAAATCCACAGATCATGCGAAGCAACTGCCTCGAGAATAACCGTGCACTCACCAACATGGCCCTTGTACTGCCCCTGCCAACGAAATGGGCAGTTCTTCCACTCCCATTGCATACAATCGATGCTTCCAAGCATCCCAGGCCAGCCTCTGCTCTCGTTGATCGACAATAGCCGCTGAGTATCCGCAACAGTCGGTTCCCTCAAGTACTCCGGGCCAAAGACCTGAACCACAGCTTCACAAAACGTGTACATAGATTTGACGCATATGGATTCACTCATACGTAAGTATTCATCAACCAGATCACCAGCTACTCCATATGCGAGCATCCGAACTGCCGCGGTGCATTTTTGATAAGAAGAGAAGCCAAGCTTACCGGTGGCATCCGGCTTGCACTTGAACCAATCATCATAGTCGAGCACCCCGAGTCGAATGCGGTTGAAAAGGTCCCTTTTCATCCGAAAACGACGCCGGAATAGCTTGGCCGTGTACACCGGATTGGTTGGGTGGAAGTAGTCCTTGTACAGCTGGACATGGCCGGCTGCTATGTCCCTGTCCAAGCCCGACGCACGGCCGGGAATGGACCCTCTGAACACCGGCCGCATCCTTGAGATGTGGTCATTGACCACGAGAGTGGCAATGAGGATGTCGCTCTCGTCCTCGGAATCAGACTCCGACGAGGACGAGTACATGATCACGTTGTTGAAGAAGAACTCGTCGCCGCTGTCCGCCATTTTTCGGGCCGAGGTCGGGCAGGCACACGGCCGAACACATTGTGTGCGTCCCGTGGAGGTGGGGGAGGTGGACGGGGCGGTAGACAGGCCGGCGAAACGCCTGCGGGACCGGCGGCGGCGTGGATGAGTGATGGGGGGCGGAGGGGGCGGTGGCCGTGGCCGGCGGGGGTCGAACGGCGGCGGGGGTCGCCAAATCGGCGAGGTGGGTCGGAGGCGGCGCGAGGTGTCAGGGGAAGTCGTTCGCGCGGGCCAGGGGGAGGGTGTCCTCTGGACACTTTGTTGTCCGCGGGGCTGCTCAAATCTGGACCAAATTTGGTCTGGATTTGAGCATCCGGGGACAAAAAATACGGACCGTGGTCCGTATGAGCAGCGCCACAGGGACCTGGTTTCGGCCCAGACTGCTCAAAACGGACCGGTCCGGGGCATTTGAGCAGCCCCGCAGGAGATGTCCTTGCTACCGCTGATCTGCATGTCTCATTTCGTGTTGCACAGATAGGCCCACACGTCTTGGCCCGCTCTAGCCAAAACAGGTTTCAACGGTACTATTGCCAAACGTTCATGCGATTTTATTTCGCATGCGAACAATTTATGCCCTTGTTTCATGGCACATGTATGCTGGCAATTGTTTTTCTACTCCCAGTGTGGGGTGTAAATGGGCAAACTCAGTTAGCCCACTTATATCCACTTAAGTACAGATAGTTCAAATTTTGATAATTGATGTAAAAAATTATTTAGTCATGTCCCACAAATCGCTCCCCTCAAATCAGTCTTGTCCGCATATATTTAGCCATGGATCTGACTAAGGCCGTAACGCAACACTCAGACATCATATTTTAGATTTCATGTTGGATGTTTGTCTACATGAAGGGCACTTTAATGAAATAGAGGAAGAACCATCGAAATATCACTTTGTAGCCCGGGCTACATGCAGCCCAATTTTTACTTTTTCTTGAAACCAACATTTTTAGTTTAAAAAAATCCGGGAAAATTAAAGATGTTGACAATGACATGACTACGACCCTATAAATTTTCAACTTGAAATATTTTGTATTTCGTGTGCTTGTATACCTCACTGTTCACCATCCCGGATCTGGATTTTTTTATTTTTACACAGCATGGAATACAGAATATTTCACAATTATATTTTACACACTGGTAGAAGTCGTCATTATTTATGGGTAGGATTATTTTCTAGATTTTTTGGAAACTTAAATTTATAGATTTTGAATTTGCAAAATACCGGGCTATATGTAGCCCAGTCTACAAATCACCGCTCTCCAGAACCGTCTCCTATTTTTCTACGACTCTTGGTAAAGAATCAAAACGGTTCAACCACTTACTTCCTCGGCTAGTTTCCTAGGGCCAATTAGCGCCGGGAGGATGGTTAACGGATGTGTCGAAAGAAATAAATGTGAAGAAAACGATGGACCACGATGGATGACCTGAAATTGCATTAAGCTGGTCACAGTTGGAGATAGTAATACTACAGTGTATAATCTTCCTATTATCTTAAGTGATCATGCGCCTATTCTCACTATCACTCAACCCTCGACTGTTAAAACTAAGAAAAACATTAAATTCGAAAACTGGTGGTTACTTGAAGATGATTTTCATGAGACAGCTCATCAGGCTTGGGTTGCTTCTACTGATAAGCCTTTCCATGTTAGAACATTGAATATTGCAGGGTCTTTGAAGAAGTGGTGTCGAAAGAAAAAACCTTTACATCAACAGTTGGATACAATGCATGCTGAGATTGAGGCTACCCAGATGCAGCCTATTGACTCTCAAGATCATGCCAGGGAGGCAAGTCTCACAGAAAACTACGAGCAAACAATGACCAAGTTGACGGAGCTTCATAGACAGCGCGCGAAAAAGCAGTGGGCTAAGAATGGTGATCGTAATTCTTCTTATTTTCACAATGCTGTTTTAAAAAGGCGAAGGAAAAATAGAATAGCTGTAATAAAAGACAACAACAACAATTTGCTTTATAATCCAGAGGACATTGCTATTTGTTTTACTGAGTATTTTTCAAACATTTTCACAACCTCCGGTCCGAATTTGAGTAATGAGCCTGCAATTGCTCCCACGCAGGAGCAAACTGATCCGTTTGTTCATTCTGTGCCGGAAAAGGAAGAGATTTTACAGATTTTGAAGGACATGAAGAGAAATGCTTCTCCGGGTCCGGATGGGTTAAATGTCGAGTTCTATTTATCTGCTTGGAGATGGATTGAGGATGACATTACCAAGATTATTCAAGACTTCTATAAGTATGGTATTCTCCATCCTAAGTTAAATGAGACCATCATTGCTTTAATTCCAAAGAAAAGTAAACCTCTGGTTCCGCAAGATTTTAGGCCTATTAGTCTGTGCAATGTCGTTTATAAGATCATTACTAAATCTCTTGCAAACAGACTTACGGGGTCTTTGCCTGATTATATTCATGAAACTCAGCAAGCTTTTGTTTAGGGTCGTAGGATTTCTAACAATGTTGCCCTAGCTCAGGAAATCACCCATTCCTTTCAATTATCTTCTTGGAAACACAAAGCTTTCATGATAAAACTTGATCTTGCAAAAGCTTTTGACAGAGAATGGAATTTTATTGCTAGAGCTCTTGAACGAAAAGGGTTGAATGCTCATTTCATTAATTTTGTTCGTACATGCATCTCAACTGCTACGTTTTCGGTGCAAATAAATGGAAAACTTTTTGGACACTTCCGTACCAGTCGTGGCATCTGACAAGGTTGCCCTTTGTCGTCGATCTTATTCGTCCATGCAGCTAATGAGTTGTCGCTTTCCATGCAACGGGCATTGGAAACAGGTATCATTGAAGCAATTAAATTGGGGCCTGGTTGTCCACCTATACACTCTCTCATGTTTGAAGATGATCTAATTGTGTGTGGTTCAGCCTCCAACCATGATGCATAGAACATTGCTCAGGTACTTGATCATTTCTGTAATCTCTCAGGCCAAACACCAAACTAGACCAAATCTGCAATTTACTTTAGTAAGCACACAAATTTGGACGATATTGTTGCTATCAAAAGGATTTTTCCTGCTGCTGAGATGAAATCATCTACTGTCCACCTTGGCCACCCTCTCATTCTTCCAGGAAAAAATAGATCTGCTGCTTATACCTTTTTAGTGGACAGGTTTAAGATGAAACTGAGATCTTACAAAGCCAACAAAATTTCACATGCTGGTAGGCTCACTCTTATTAAATCAGTTTTTGCTTCTATTCCCGTATACTACATGTCCACCATTTTACTTAGCAAAAAGATTCTCTCCAAGCTCACTTCTATAGTTCGCAAGTTTTGGTGGACAGGCATACACCATGATGACAACACTAAACCTTTGTGCTTCAGAGCCTGGCATGATATTTGTAGGCCACTCCATGAATGTGGGCTAGGTATTAGAGATTTGTTCATCATGAATAGGGATTTGCTCGCTATGTCTATTTAGAGATTGCTAAAAGAACCTGGTTCCTTATTGGCACGTGTGTTCAAATCTAAATATTTTCCAGATACTAACATTTGGAGAACTAATCTTTCACTTCCAAAATCTGGCTTTTGGTCTTCGGTTTTAAATGTCCTGCCACAGATGGAGACTTCCTGTCATCTCCAAATTGCAAAAGGGAATTCAAGCATGTAGTCATCCACATGGTGTGAGGATTGGAGGAAGATCTATGACCATCTTATCTCTCAACCAGGTACAAATTGTCCCAGCACGGTTAGTGATCTATGGCAACAAAACTCGAAATGCTGGGACAATAAAAAAATCTCTTTGCATTTTGATGATCATATGAGGAATAAGATTTTGCAGGTTCCAATTATTGATGCTGAGTTTGATGATGAGCTTTGCTGGAAGCATACTCCAAGTGGCCAGTGCACAACAAAAAGCGCGTACAAAACTTTTCTGCAGAACCACGCCATTGTTACAACAAGTACGAGGCAATGTTTGATACAGGTGGAAAAGGACATTCTTATGCTGGCATGGAAAAGTTCCATCCTTCCTCCGAGAATTAAAACCTTTGCTTGGAGACTGATCCGGAGGGCGCTTGCTTCAGGTCTGAGAGCTTCTCGTTTTTCGGCCCATATTAAAAATGAATGCACTAGATGTGGACTTCTAGAGACGGATATTCATTCGTTTTTTCATTGCTCCTTTGCTAGAGCAGTGTGGTTTACTTCTCCGTTGGGTTTTAGAACTGATAATTTTGACTCATCTTTGTACCCTTCCAATGTTATCCAGTCGTTGCTTTCTAGCCCACATCCTCAAGTTTCTGTTCAAAGTGTTTTTGCAATCCTTTGGATGCTCTGGAAAGCTCGTAATGGTCTGCTCTTCAATAAAAAAATCTTGGCTAGTTTCGCAGGTTCTTCGTGCTGCCCATGATGTTCTTTCTGCAGGTAAACACGTACAACACGCATTGGCAGTTGTCGACTCACCTCCTCCTGCAGCTGCACCACGGCCTGACCAGGCAGAAGTGTCTTTTTCTATGCCTGCAGGTCCGGTTGCCTTCTGTGATGCAGCTTTTAACCCGGCGATTGAAGCAAATCTAGCTGGGCTTGGAATCTTCTTGCATGATCCTGTCAGGAAGATCAAGCTCTTCATTTCTGCTGTTTCAGCGCCTACTTCTTCAGTGTTGCTGGCTGAAGCGAAAGCCCTTCTCTTGGCTGTCCAGGTGGTGCAAGCGTTGGATTGGTCCAGTGTCTCATTCTTCTCGACAACAAGGTTCTGGTTGTCGCAGCAATGACAGATAACTTGCTTGCTGGGACGAGCCAATGGTCAATCAGACCATGTCTTGCTGATATTTCCAATCACAGGAGGCGCCACTCTGCACAAATACTCAAGGTTCCTCACGCCAAAAACAAGGTGGCGCACACCCTGGCTAAGCGTGCCTTCCGGGGTCGATCTGATGCTCGGAGTTCGTTCAGATGTAAATCGAACTGTTTGTTTGCTTCTCTTTGCTCTTTCAGGACAAAGCTTTGTAACCTCAATCTTCGGCCTGCTAGACTACATGCGGTCCACTGCCTGGGATGTACCTCCAGCCTACCTTCTGGTCGGCTTCAGACAACTTGATGTTGTTAAATAAAAGTTTCACATTGCCCAAAAAAAGTTGGAGATAGTAAGATACATGCCACATAAGAAGAAAGTGATGTGGCACCTAATTAATGAGCATAGAGACACATGAAGTTACATAGCTAGTTACCATCACATCACGATTTTACGGACAAATTGTGTCTATAAGCTCATAAATAAGACATTATATGTTACTACCTTTAAATTATTTGCATTGTGGAGGTAGTATCATAGACTAGTAACATGTCTATAATGCCAATTTTGCTACTAGTCTAAGTTACTCCCCTTTGTGACCAGACTTAGAAACAACTATGCCATTTCCCACTACGGACAGCCTAATGCAAGCATGTATACAGTAAAACACTCATTTATTCATCGCTAACCATGGTTATTTATTAGGAAATTCCAAAAATACTCGCAAGGCCCATATCGAGCAGGTCAGTTCCCTCCATGCAAGGGCAATTAGGATCTCCGATGAGTCCTTACTCCACCACGGTTCGGGAAATAATGAGGGAGAGAGCCTGCATGCTTTTCTCCCTTCCAAATCTCCACATTTATTGCAATTAGCACTCATACGTTCTAAACGTAGCTATAATATTTGATGCTACATACTTGTTTTCTACTAGTTACACCATGTTTTACCTATGTTTTCTAGCATTTGTTGGACTAACCTATTAATCCAGTGCCCAGTGCTAGTTTTGTTTATTTTATCCATGTATTGCAGAAAAGGTCCAAAAATGGAAGTGCTCAGCAAAATCCTAAACAATTATAGAAATTCTAACTTCCCGGAAGACTCCAAGAGCCAAAAGGACTCCCGGAGGGGAGGCCCACAGGCACCAGGCGACCACCAGGCGTGGCCTGGCCCAGCTAGGCCACGAGGTCGCCTGGTGGCCCTGGCCCCCTCCCGACATCGCCTCTTGGCCTGTAAGTGTCCTTCTGACCTAAAAAAGAAGACCAGGAGGATTTTTCCAAAAACGCTACCGAGCTCCGTGCCATCCAAAATCCTAATTCAGGGGACATAAGTCTCTGTTCTAGCACTCTGCCAGTACCGGGAAGTGCCCCAGAGCTATGTTATCAATGTTGTTGCCTCCCACGATGATGCGGGAGTAGTCCCTTCGCAGGGATGGGACTTGTGCTAGTAGCTATGTGGTTATCGCTCTCCCAATAGCGTGATCTTAATTGTAATCATGTTAGACCCTAGACCCAAGGATATACATACTGTTATGTGCTCCTAGCCATGGACTCGCAAGGGCTTCAGGATTACCAGCCCCGGCCGAAACAAACAACGGCAGGCAGACTGGATTCATTGGCACGTAGTCCGGATCCCCAGTCTACTACTCCTTGTATCCATGCTAGTCATAACCAATTATGCATAGCCAAGCGTCCACGAGTCGGATGAAACTGAAGGAACGAGACCAAAGTTATACAGAGCTGCTATGTGTCCAGAAAGTGCAACAACAATCGAGGGTTACTGGGGTTACCTCGCCCCAGGCCAAATCACGTCGGGAGGCGGGTTTGGACATGGATCATCGGCTCCACAACCCCTCGACTGCGAAAACCATGCAGGCATAGCCAAAACTGTATAACTATGAGGTTGAAACCAACAACCGATCAAAGCAACACTCTAGACATAGAAGCTGTATTGAACATGTATTACTAGAGTATAGCTTTACAACAAGAGGTCACATGACCCAGAATTACATCAGACAAAGGAAGGAAAACTATGTTGCTAATCAACAAGAACAAAAAAGGCCTAAGAGGACGCAACATAAAGCGACGTCCCAGCCCATAGATTCCAGGCTGCTACCCGGGAACCCCAAAACTACTCGTCGATGTCCACACTGAAACACCACCGATGTGAGATCTTCACCTGAACCAAATTTAAGAAAATCTGAGTACTAGAGGTACTCAACAAGACTTAGTTAACCTATTATATATCTGCTAGTTTCATAAAGGGTTTTATGAAGGCTGATTTGCGTAAAGCAATGTTTGTTTTCCAAATCGAGGAGGAAAAGCACGTCTCATAGAGTGTTTCAAAACAATTGAGAAAGGACTCAACTCTTGTAAATCATCATCTTTTGAAACCACCAACTTCATTTCCCAGCATCTCACTTGCTACAAGGATCACCCCTCTCGGCATTTCCAAGGAAGCACCCTTCAATCATTGTCAACATGTTTTACGTGATGTTCAAGTTATCTATGGTATTTTCCTTCACCAAGTCGTCCATAACCGTGGACACGGATTTTCGAAAAGATTGCCCTGCAGGGATGTACACTTTACCCACACGTACCAACCGACTCTTAACTCCACGCGGTAACGCTCTTCCCAAGGGAGCGCGTCAGAGGGTGGTTGGCCACGACCTTTACCTTGCCCAGCCATATCCATGAGTCAACCCAAGACAGGGCCACCCCGTCAACAGGGAGTTGGCCATCCTCCTGACGACACCTGTCTCTGTAAGGCGGGGTCAAGATCCGTGTACGTCCATCACTTGGCCCCGATCACGCCCTAGGCGGAGCATTTTTCCAAAACGTTTGAAAGTTTTATTTGTGTTGCCGAATGGAACTCTCAAACTACGTGACCCATGGATGTGGCCAAACAAGTTAGTTAGTCGAGCGCGGTTACTTAGACCCCGCGTGTGGTTGCACAATCAGTCTTGGCTTCCGCTCGAAACCTTAGTCCTAAGGGTGGCAAGTATAGGACGAACAACCACTTCCCAAGTGGCCTCCTACCCAAGCCTTAGTCAAGTAAAGCACACATAGCTCATCTTTCCATGATATCCTGTCTTACTAGATTCATTCGCAACTCTGATTCATCAAACGGATGGAGCAGAGCTAAGTATGCATGTAAAACTAAGAATAGCATATGTAAGGCTCTAGCGATGCGCACAATCAAATCTAGGCGGCTAGGAGCAGTGGATCAGGGTATTTGGGCTATGCAAAGTATAGGAGAACACTACCTATAGACACCAAATACTTTGGAATCGAATGCAAAGTACGAGAACCAAAAGTCGTTGGAAAACATATGTGAGCAGATAAGAGATTATGCTTTCCTTGCTTAACAGAAAACCAAATAGATAGATCTTCTGGATAAGTGCTTGACTTGTCGGTTAAGATCAAGTATTCGCCACTTGAGTTGTTGATCTTCTCTTCGGGCAGCGTTCTACGGATAAGAAGCAGAAACCGGAAAAGAAGCAATCAACACATGGCATCGATGCAATGCGCAATATGTATGTATGACAAAGTTAATGCACTTGAATGAAAGACCTAAACAAGTTCAAGGGTTTACTACGGTTAATATGATGGTTAGGCATTTTATTGAAATTTGCCCCGAAATAGACCCCGGAGGGCAATTCGGGCTATTCTAAAAGTGAGTACAATTTTAATAACTCAAATAGGTTTAAAAACATCATAAGTGGGTTGCATTTATCATTTTGAGCATTTTGGTATATAACTTGTATTTTTCTGATTTTATTGATTAAAATCTTATTTTCTTTATTTTAGACGATTTAACTGCATTTAAATAATTCCCAAAAATAAAGTTTTTCAAACATGTATAAAAGCGACATATTTATGTTGGAAATATTTTTCTGAACACAACCATATATTTTTCATGTTTTTCTGAGTTATAGAAACTGAGATATTAATTATTTCATTTTAAAACAATTTCTGTAATTATAAAAGGTGGGGACCACGGGTCAATTTGAATTTCTATTTAATTAAATTAAAACCATTTGACAGGTGGCCCGGGCTGAGGTCACGCTAACGTCGACATGACGTCAGCAGGTGGCCGGCCGGAGGTGGTGATGGTCGCCGGCGGCGAACCACCGATCCCCAGCAAGCGAGGCTGGGCTCATACGAACCGCCTCGAAGAGGCGCATCTCTAGGGGGTGGCGCCGCCCACTTTTGGTCACCGGAGCGGCGGCGCCATGGCCAACTGTGGCGGGTTCACTGCGAGGTGGAAGAATTAGAGGGGAAGGAGCTAGGGAAGGGCACCGGAAGGTCGAGCTGCTCACCACGAGTTCAATGGAGCTATCGGGGAGGCCGGAGGAGGTCGGGGAAGCCGGAATTTGACAACGGCGAGCGGCGGACGGCCGCGGGGAAGATGCCGTGATTCCTCTCCTCCCGGGCATCCCTGCAAACGAGACTCGGCGAGGAGGTTCAGGGCCTCGAGGCAGAGCTCCCGGTGTGGCTAGCTCGTCGAGGGGCAGCCGAGAAGGGCGACGAACGGCGGCGGCCGTGGCGAGCTAGGTTTAGGGTTTGGGCCACAGGTGAGGTACAAAGAGAGGGGGAGCTCGAGGGCGAGATGGGGACGCCTCTCCCTGGCTATCCGAGCAAAGGAGGGCAGCATGACGTGGCGACGGCGGCCGGCAGCGACCTGCTTGCCTGTCGCGCTCGGGGAAGAAGACAAAAGACCATTTTTTTGAAAACCCCCTGGGGGAAAACAACATTTCACAGAAAGGTCCTTTTCCCGTTAAAACAGGACCCATAAGATAGTTTTGAGGGCCTTTTTGAGCAGCAAAAATTTACACAAAAATAACTTTTAGAAAGCTATTCAAATTTCCAACAAAACCGTACCTTGGTTTGTTCATTTTGAAAAACTTGTTAGAACAACTTTGTGGGGTTGCTTGTTTAAGTGATTTTTTTGTCATTTCACTTGTTATTTTCAAATGCAAAAATTTTACCAATGTTTTCCATGCATGTATGCCATGTACACAACACACAACACAACTTTATTACAAAGTAGGGCTGTTACAAGTCTACCCCCTTACAAGAATCTCGTCCTGAGGTTCGTAGGTTTTAGAAAAGAAGTTGGGGTACTTAGATCGCATACGATCCTCTCGTGCCCAGGTTGCTTCATTCTCGGAATGATGTGACCATTGAACTTTGAGGAACTTGATGGTTTGACTACGGGTTCTTCGTTCGGCCTCATCAAGAATGCGGATAGGAACCTCTTTGTAAGAGAGATCTTCCTTGATCTTGATAGTCTCGTGGTCCACACCACGGACGGGATCTTTGAAGCAACGTTTGAGTTGGGAGACATGGAATACATCATGAACATTCGGAAATCCTGGAGGCAACTGCAACTGATATGAAACTTGACCACGTTTCTCGATGATGGGGAATGGACCAACGTAACGAGGAGCCAGTTTGCCTTTGATTCCGAAACGTTTTCGACCTTTCAAAGGTGTGACTCGAAGATAAGCTTACTCGCCAATTTCATAATGAACATCTTGGTGATGACGATCATAATAAATCTTTTGACGAGATTGAGCGGTTTTCAAACGTTCACGAATGATGCGAAGAGTTTCTTCTGCTTCCTTGATTCTATCCGGTCGGAAGAATGATCTTTCACCGGTTTCAGACCAATTCAGCGGAGTTCGGCATTTACGGCCATACAGAACTTCGAAAGGAGCCTTGCCCAAACTGGATTGATAACTGTTGTTGTAGGTGAATTCGGTGAAGGGAAGGAACTTTTCCCAATCCTTCCCGAAGGAGATAACACAAGCTCGAAGCATGTCCTCAAGGATTTGATTCACTCTCTCGGTTTGACCACCGGTTTGTGGATGATAAGCGGTGCTGAAGGAGAGACGAGTTCCCATGGACTCTTGAAGACAACCCCAGAATCTGGATATGAAAATACTCCCACGATCCGAGATAATCCTTTTTGGAACTCCGTGAAGACTAACTATTCAAGAGATGTACAGCTCTGCCAACTGACTGGTGTTGATACCTTCCCGAATAGGAAGGAAGTGAGCGACCTTGGACAGTCAATCAACCACTACCCAAATAGCATGGTGACCCTTTTTTGTTTTGGGAAGACCAGTAATAAAGTCCATACCAATTTCATCCCATTTCCATTCAGGAACCGGTAGAGGTTGAAGAACACCGACTGGTCTTTGATGATCAGATTTCACTCGACGACAAACATCGCATTCAGCAACATACTGAGCGATTTCTCGCTTCATCCGGGTCCACCAGAACTTTGGACGTAGGTCCTGATACATCTTCGTACTACCAGGATGGATGGAAAGAGGTGTATCATGAGCCTCTTGGAGTATTAGATTTCTCAGACTTCGCTTCTTTGGCACAACCAGACGGTTGTTGAAATAAATGATGCCTTGATCATCAACCGAGAAACACTTAGCAACTCCGCTAGCAATGTTTTTTCTTGATCTTGGCAATGCCCACATTACGCTTTTGGGCCTCTTTGATTTGATCCTCAAGAGAAGGTTTTATTTCCAGGTTAGCTAGGTACCCAGAGGGAACAATTTCAAGGTTGAGCTTGGAAAACTCCTCATGAAGAGAAGGTTGAGCTTTTTGTATCATCAAGTTGTTACAGTAAGACTTCCGACTTAGCGCGTCAGCCACGACGTTGGCTTTACCGGGTTGATAGTTGAGACCCAAATCAAAGTCCTCGATTACTTCCAACCATCTTCTCTGTCTGAGATTCAGATCCGGTTGGGTGAACAGATATTTCAGACTCTGATGATCTGAGTATAACTCGCAATGGTTACCAAGAAGGTAATGACGCCACTGCTTGAGAGCATGGACCACGGCTGCTAGCTCAAGGTCATGAGTTGGGTAGTTGTGCTCATGTGGTTTCAATTGACGAGAACCATAGGCCACCACATGAACCTCTTGCATTAACACACAACCGAGTCCTTGTTGTGAGGCATCGCAGAAGATAACGAAGTCCTTGCTCGTATCAGGAAGAGCAAGCACAGGAGCAGTAGTTAGTTTAATTTTCAGAGTTTGGAAACTCTCTTCTGCCTTTTCTGACCACTCAAACTTCTTGCCCTTCTTCAGGAGTTCAGTCATAGGTTTGGCAATTTTGGAGAAGTTCTCGATGAATCGACAGTAATAACCTGCCATCCCGAGAAAAATTCGGACATCCTTGACTCATTTAGGTGCTTCCCAATCCAGAATGGTTTGGACCTTTTCTGGAATCACGGCAACACCTTCGGTAGACACCACGTGTCCGAGATAGATGATCTCTTTAAACCAGAACTCGCATTTAGAGAATTTGGCATACAATTGTGCTCACGGAGTTTGGACAACACCAAACGCAAGTGTTCGGCATGTTCATCTTCAGTTTTGGAATAGACCAAGATATCATCGATGTAGACCACGACGAACTTGTCAAGATACTCCATGAATACCGAGTTCATAAGCCTCATAAATGTAGCTGGAGCGTTGGTAAGACCAAAGGACATAACAATGTACTTATAGAGACCATAAAAAGTAGTGAAAGTTGTTTTAGGAATGTCCTCATTTCTGATCTTTATTTGATGGTATCCTGATCGCAAATCCATCTTGGAAAAGACAGTTGCACCAGCTAACTGATCAAACTGGTCATTGATTCTTGGAAGAGGATACTTGTTTTTGATGGTCACTGCATTCAGCGGCCGATAATCAACAACGAGACGCGGAACATTTGTATCCCGCTTCTTGACAAAGATGGTCGGACAACCCCAAGAAGATGTACTAGGTTGGATGAAACCTTTTTATTCTAACTCCTCTATTTGTCGCTTCAATTCAGCCAACTCTTCTGGGGCCATACGATAAGGTCTTTTGGACATAGGAGCGGTGCCAGGGACCTGCTCGATGACAAATTCCACACTTCGATCAGGTGGCATGCCATGTAAGTCTTCAGGGAACACATCAGGGAACTCACTGACTACTGGCAACTGATGAATTTCAGGAGGGTAGTCAGCTTGCATAAAGTATAGTTGTGATTCGGGCGAAAGTTGATGACACGCTGATGGAGCTAGATCTGCACACGTCCAACATTTCACACTAGCACCAGAAGGATCTGTCAAAACGATGGACTTGTCTGCGCAGTCGATTACAGCTCCAAACCTTTTGAACCAATCCATGCCTAGAATCACATCAATGTCAGTTGACTTCAAGGCAAAGAAGGTGGTAGGGAACCACCGATACCCAATATCGATCATGAGCTCTGGGGTAACCATCGTGGTTTGCCAATTAAGCCCTAGGGACTGGACCACCAAAGACTCGGACATCTTTTGGAAAGGTATCCCATGCATTTCAGCGAACTTCTCTGACATGAAAGTATGGGATGCTCCAGAGTAAAACAACACTGTAGCCAGAATGGAGTTAACTCGAATTGTACTCCAAAGAATGCTTGGATCATCTTGAGCCTTCTCAAGTGTAACATGTGTTAAACAAGCATGTATTGTACCAGTGTTCTTCACGTTTTTCTTGGGCGGAGGACCTCCACGACCAATTTTCTTCTGAAGACACTCTCGAGAAAGATGACCCGGTTGACCACACTTGAAACACATAAGATCAGGTGGTTTAGCAACTGACGGAGACGGATGAGGAACATGTCCCTAATAACTGGTTACAAACGGGGCTCTAGGAATATCACTGTATGGTATGAACACACGACGCTTCTTGGAGCCAGAGGAAGTTGCACAAGAATTATCAGCATCCCGTTTTACAGCAGTCTCCATCTCCTTTCTGCCATATTCAAGGGTAATAGCCTGGTTATACAACTCCTGGAAACTCTGGAATTTTAAAGGAAGCAACTCATAACGGAGGGTTGGATTCAGACCCTTCCGAAACAACTCCTGCTTGTCCTCATCATTTCTGACATCACGAGGAGCATAGCGAGCCAAACGGGTGAATTCTCGCCCGTAAGGTTCAACATTCATGTTGCCCTGAGTGAGATCGAGGAATTCCTTCCTTTTAAAGTCCATGATTGCCTTTGGAATATAAGCATCACGAAACGCAATACAGAACTCTGCCCAGGTGACCTCATGTCCTGGCGCCTGCAACGCCAAGAAACCTTCCCACCAAGCACCAGCAGCACCTTCTAGCTTGTAGGTGGCGAAGTTCACACGGTCATTATCTTGGACATGGAGAGCAACAAACTTGAGCTCGATTGTACGGAGCCCGTCATCAGCATCCAGAGGCTCCTTGGAGTCAGCAAAGGTAGGAGGCTGAGCTTTGAGGAAACTCCCAAGTGTAACACCTTCAACGCACCGTTCAGTATTCTGCGCCACATGTTCAAGAAGATGTTCACTTCTCAGACGGTTGGTCTCAATATTCTGCAGAGCCTGCGCCATTGTGGGAGAAGGCGGAACTTCTGCCTCTGGAGGATTATGTCCACGACGTCTACGAGTACCACCGGACATCCTGAGTAAAAAGGAGAGGAACCATGAATAACACATTCATGAAAGGAGAAAGCAACGGAACGGTACATGATAGTTCAACAGAGGCAGGATATATGATATTATGTGGAGGAAACAAGCCACATCATCTAAAAGAACAATCGGAAATCACACAGAGATGCAATCCCCCGATATGGAATTGATAGATCGGATGACTTGAGCTAGTCAAAACTTGAGAGGTTAGCAACCTGACACGAAGTACGGGAAAGAAAACACCCAACGATTTTGATCCTAGGTTTGAAGGTAACAAAAGAGAGGAACACCGTTTCAAAACAATTGAGATAAGGAGGCTCAGGGTTAGAGTGACACCAGATAAGGAGTAAAAATAGTTCCTAAGAAGGTTTTCACAATTCATTTGCAAGTTCAAAAATAGTTTTCGCAAACACTAGACTCAACATCGACCAATAGTAAAGGGTTTCCTATAGGCAGTCCTGCTCTGATACCAAGACTTGTCAGACCCCGGGCCCAAGGATATACATACTGTTATGTGCTCCTAGCCATGTACTCGCAAGGGTTTCAGGGTGATATGGGGTGGCCCAATCTTCTCAATGAGCTTCTCTCTCTTTTTTTGTATTTTTCTGATATGTGGATAACTAGTGCTACACTGAGACCTCTCACTCAGCTGACCCCTGTTGCCAGATGCAACAACAATCAAGCTCTTTGGATATTCTCAACTACACACTCTTGCACAAGTAATCAAAGATCACAAGTGGTCCTGTATCCCCCTATTTCTAGATGGAATAACAAGATATCACGCAACTTTGCAAGGGTAAACTTCAAGATGAATGCTTAGCAGCAATACAATCTAGAGGCTAGGGTTGTTGGTTTTTGGTTTAAACTGGTTCTCCCCTCAACCACACGCAGGTGGTGGACATATATAGGTGGAGGGTGCGGCCACAAGGGGTTCCTTGCGCAAGTCCCCTCCTCCTACTAGGACTAGGACTCCTACTAGGACTAGGAGTCCAACTATGACTCAAAGAGAGATACAAACCGATTCACCATTAAGGGATTCGGCCATATTATGGTATACAAACCATACCTATATGAAATAGGATTTTATGTGGCGCATTTGACTTGGTGGAGGCACCTATCCCCTTGTCTTGATGAATAACAATTGTTTTTATTGAATAACAATTGTTATTAATTGTTTTCACCATCTTGAACACTTGTTTTCACCATGGCATTATTGTTTTCACCATCTTCTAGCATTGTTTTCACCATGGCTCCTTTCTTGTCACCACTTGTATAATCATCTTCTAGCTCCACTTGATTGTTCTCCTCCATCATGTTTGTGTTATCAATAAACCTAATCATACATAAATGCATAGACTTAGGTAGTGTAAAATTCTCATAATCATAAATAGCATAACAATGATGATTGAATTCACCTGTTGTTCTAGTAGCTTGGTCCTTGATCTTGTCATTGGTCCAAGTCTCACTTCATCTTGTTTAAGTGGCAATGTACTAGGGATGTCCTCATCATCATCCCCCCTTGAAAAGCCTTGATGTCCACATCAAGATTCTCTCCATGATATGGTGTTAAATCCGAAACATTGAAAGAATTACTCACTCCAAACTCATCAATTGGAAGATCTATCTTGTAAGCATTGTCATTTATTTTTGCAATCACTTTGTAAGGACCAGCACCTATTGGCAATAATTTTTATTTCCTTAGCTTAGGGAACTTATCCTTCCGAAAGTGTACCCATACCAAATCTCCCTCTTGAAAAATAACTTCCTTTCTCTTTTGATTTCTCCTTTGAGCAACATCCTTCCCTTTCTTCTATATGGCATCCATTGTTTTCTCATGTATCTTCTTCACAAAATCAGCCCTTTTGGATGCATCCATGTTAATTATCTCTTGAATAGGAAGTGGTAATAGATCAAGTGGTGTAGCTGGACGAAATCCATAAACCACCTCAAAAGGACATAGTTGAGTAGTTGAATGCACAGCTCTATTGTAGGCAAACTCCACATGTGGCAAACAATCTTCCCACTCCTTCAAATTTTTCTTGATCATAGTTCTCAACAATGTGGACAAAGTTCTATTCACCACCTCGGTTTGTCCATCTGTTTGAGGGTGACATGTTGTAGAAAACAACAATTTGGTTCCAAGCTTCCCCCATAATGTCTTCCAAAAGTAACTCATGAATTTCACATCTCTATCCGAAACAATTGTCCTTGGTACTCCATGTAGTCTTACTATCTCCTTGAAAAAGAGTTTAGCAATGTGGGAATCATCATCACTTTTGTGGCAAGCAATGAAGTGTGACATCTTGGAAAATCTATCCACCACCACAAAAATTGAGTCATGTCCCCTCTTTGTCCTTGGCAAGCCTAACACGAAATCCATGCTTATATCTTCCCATGGTGTAGTTGGTGTTGGCAATGGAGTATATAATCCACGGGGATTCAATTTGGACTTGGCTTTATTGCATGTAATACACCTTTGCACAAATCTATAGACATCTCTCCTCATATGTGCCCAATAGAAATTTTCAGCCAACATAAGCAATGTTTTCTCTCGTCCAAAGTGACCCATCAATCCACCACTATGAGATTCTTGTAATAACATCAAACGCAAAGAACACTCCGGAATACATAGTTTGTTAGCTCTAAACAAAAATCCATCATGTAAATGATATTTATCCCAAGCCTTCACATTAGAACATTTACTATAGGGTGTAGAAAATTCTTTATCTTGAGCATATAGTGGCTTTAATTCTTCTAAACCTGAAACTTGCACATCCAATTTAGTGAGTAGCATATGTTTCCTAGACAAAGCATCAGCTACCACATTATCTAATCCTTTATTGTGTTTAATAATGTATGGGAAGGATTCAATAAATTCTACCCATTTAGCATGTCTCTTACTAAAATTGGATTGATTCTTTAAAATTTTCAATGACTCATGATCAGAATGTATAATAAATTCCTTTGGCCACAAATAATGTTTCCAAACCTCAAGTACTCTAACAAGTGCATACAATTCTTTATCATAGACAGAATAATTCAATTGTGCTCCATGTAATTTTTTAGAAAAATAAGCAATTGGTTTCTTATCTTGCATTAACACTCCTCCAATACCTATGCCACTAGCATCACATTCAATCTCAAATTGTTTATTAAAATTAGGTAGCATCAATAATGGAGCCGAAATCAACTTATTTTTCAAAGTATCAAAAGCAATATCTTGAGCAACCCCCCTGTCGAAATTTACACCTTTCTTAGTCAAATCATTCAAAGGGGTAGCAATAGTACTAAAATCTTTCACAAATCTTCTATAAAATCCAGCTAGTCCATTAAGACTTCTTACTTGACTCACATTCATGGGAATTGGCCAATTTTTAATTGCTTCAATTTTAGATTCATCCACTTCTATCCCATGCTTAGAGACAACATAACCAAGAAATATGACCTTATCTTTGCAAAAAGTGCACTTCTATAAATTTACATACAATTTATTTTCTCTTAGCACATGCAAGACTTGTCTAATATGATCAATGTGTTCATGTTCATTGTGGCTCTATATGAGAATATCATCAAAATAAACAACCACAAATTTGCCAATAAAATCTCTCAAAACACGGTTCATTAATCTCATTAATGTACTAGGTGCATTAGTTAATCCAAAAGGCATTACTAACCACTCATATAAACCAAATTTTGTTTTAAAGGCTTTTTTGCACTCATCCCCTTCTTTCATTCTTATTTGATGATAACCACTACGCAAATCAATTTTAGAGAAAATAGCACTACCACTTAATTCATCTAGCATGTCTTCCAAACGTGGTATAGGATGACGATAACGAATAGTGATATTGTTAATTTCTCTACAATCTACACACATGCGCCAAGTACCATCTTTCTTAGGAACTAATATGACAGGAACAGCACAAGGAGATAAGCTTATTAGAATGTAACCTTTATCAAGAAGATCTTGTACTTGTTTCTGAATTTCCTTTGTCTCTTGGGGATTTTTCCTATAGGGAGCTCGGTTTGGTAATGAAGATCCAGGAATTAAATCAATTTGATGCTCAATCCCTCTCAATTGTGGTAATCCCGAGGGCACTTCTTCTGGCAAAACATCATCAAATTCCTGCAAAACATTAGAAACACCAATAGAAAGAGGAGTCATGTCATTAGAAACTAAAATTTCCCCTTGTGCATGAGCACTATAGGTAGTAGGCTAGGATCATTCTCAAACTCTCTCAAATCTTCCTTGGTGGCTAACATTGTCAAGAGGCTCACACCCTTACTTTTTCCACTCGGCCTAAGTTTATTTTCACCCATGGAAGTAGTGTTTTCACTCATATTTTTCCTCTCTCTCCCCTTCTCAAGATTCACTTCCACTTTTTGTCTTGATTCATTCACTATTTGTTGGGGTGATAGGGACATAATAGAGGTCCATGAGGTTTATTCATGCTTGAGTTGGAAAGAAATATTAAGCCTCACTCATGTTTATTATAAGGTGAATTCTTTCCTAACAAATAATGTTTGTGTTTATGAGAATGTTATACTACCTAAGCCTATGAATTTATGTATGATTAGGTTTATTAATAACACAAACATGGATGGAGAAGAGGAAGCAAGGAGCAAGAGAAGGAGGCGTGGAAAACAACAACAAGGAAATAATGTTTTAGTTCGGACTGCCAGAAGTCCCGAATTTGGAATAGTCATGGATTCTTCATACGGGCTCCAAATACAGCAAACGAGCACAATCCGGATAGTAAATTTGATGGGCTTTCCAATGGATCCGGCCCCATCAACAAATTCGACACATGCAAGCCGTGGTGACCGAAAACATCACGAATAGTTTTCTGCCAGTTTCCAAATCGAGTCCAATTGGCTGCACCCATGTTGGGTCAGTTTGTATCTGAGTTGGTTGAGTCCAAACGAGTAGGGATAGGTTAATTTCGTGGTAAACACCCGCTCCCTCATATATAGCTACCACCTGCGTGTGGAATAGATGAGACTACGTTAAAACATAAACCCTAGACCTCTAGATTGAGACAGCTTGTAAGCCTTCATATGGAAGTTCATCTGCAAACTTTACGTGTTACCTGCTGTTCCACTGGGAATAAGACGGTACAGGACCACTTATAGTCGGTGGATTACTTGTGCAAGAGTGTGGAGTTGAGAATATCCTTGGGGTTGCTATCTTTTGCATTGGCATCAGGGATCAGCCAGGAGAGTTCTTAGTGGCGCACTAGTTATCATACTGGAGTTGTCTGTGAGTTCACTGAGAAGATTGGGCCACCCCTTATCATGGGGTGTCATAGGCCTCAATATGATATCCTTATTGTTCCAATTCAATTGATAAGTGTTTGCTCTCCCATTGTGTAGCTCTTTTCTATCAAATTGCCATGGCCTTCCAAGTAATAGATGGCAAACCGACATGGGAACAACATCACACTCAATAGTATCCTTGTATGGTCCAATTTGGAACTCCACTCTCACAATTTAGCATACTCTTATTTCCTCCTTCTCATTGAGCCATTGAATATAATATGGATGTGGGTGTGGAATATATCTCAACCTTAGCTTTTCACATAAATCCTTGCTTGCTAAATTTCTGCAACTCCCTCCATCAATGATCACCTTGCAAGCCATGTTAGGACCAACAATTGCCTTGGTTTTAAACAAATTGCAACTTTGGCTCTCATCATTGCTAGGAACAATACTCAATGCTTTGGTGCAAACAATAGTTGGATAATTTGTAGCATAGGAATCAATAGGACCATCATCATCATCACCATCATATGCATCCTCCTCATTGGGATCAACATCATCTCCAGTCTCATACTCATCATTAGCATTGAGGAACATAACTTTCTTGTTTGGGCAATCCCTCTTAAAGTGACCTTTTCCTCCACAAGTATGGCATTTCATATCTTTATTCCTTGGAGGAGGTGTAGCACCACTAGAACTCGAAGTAGATGTAGTAGATTTGTTGGAATTTGTTGAATTTGGCTCGGGTTTGGAACTAGAAGTCCCACGGGTAGTAGTAGTTGGAGGTGTAGGTGATGAAAATTTTTATTTTTGTGAAGGAAAACTTCTCCTTGTACTCAACAATAAATCCTCTTGCAATCTCTTTTCGGCCTCCCTTGATTGATGTAGTAATTCACTCATATTGGCATAAGGAACATGTCTCACAATGCTTCTCACTTTGAATTGTAATCCACTCAAGAATCTTTGCATTGTTTGTTCAGGAGCCTCTCTAATCCGAGCCCTTTGAATGATTAATTCCATCTCTTTGTAATAGGCATCTACTGTCTTGGATCCTTGCTTCAATTTTTGCAATTTGTCATAGAGAGTTCTAATATAATTCTTGGGAACAAATCTCTCTCTTAGAAATTGTTTCATCTCTCTCCATGTGTTCACTTCTTCTTCTTCCTTTTCTTCTCTATCTTTTGTAATGCCATCCCACCACCAAAGAGCATAGCCATCAAATGAAGAAGATGCAAGTTTCACTTTCCTCTCCTCGGGGTACTCATGGAGTCTTCATAATTTCTCAATTTTTAGCTCCCACATCAAGTACTCTTCCACATCTTCAGAATCACAAGCAAGACTAGGGATAGAGAATTTTGGTTTTCCCAAGCCATCATCCTCTCTATTATTTTCCAATGGTCCTCTTCTTGCCAATCCTCCACGGCCTCCATTAAAATTTCCTCTCGCATCCTCAATTTGAGAAATAGCTTGAGGTCTTTGTTGTAGTTGTTCCACAAGATTTGCTATTGTAGTCACTTGTTGTGTCAATGTCCTCAAAGTGTCCTTAATCTCATTGACAGATTCTTGAGATGCACAAGCTTCTATCTTCAAATCAAGGGTAGTAATCTCTTCTCTTAAGAGGTCATCACTTTTTTCAACTACATCAGAAATTCTTTTGTACATGACATCTCTCAATGCCTCATACTCATTCCATTCAACAACATCCTCGGGTTTCTTCTTTGCCTGCAAATCAACATCACTAGAAAAACTCATGATTAACTTGTTAGTAACAAAATAATCGATGGGTTTGTTGTGCCTCTCTCAACTCACTCAAAACCAAGCAAAGATGGCTTCACTTGATGTTCCAAGAGAGAAAAGGATCAACTTACCAACAAGGAGCAATGAATAATGTGCTTTGGTGTGAGAAGAGAATATCCAAGCTATCAAGTACCACAATGCAAACAGGGTTTTTGGTGGGGCTTGGTTAGGAATCCTAACAACACCAAAATAACAACTCCAATGCACTGCTTAATGTGATAAAAATTACTAAGGAAACACACTCACACTTGGAGACAATTGTGGCTTAGCAAATATATGGTAGATATTTTGCAAGCACTAGAAATACACTAGCAAATACTCAATGAAACAGACACAAGATTGCTCAATTTGTCCACAAAAATTCCAATATGAAATAGCTTCCACTAGTGATAAGTAGCACGGCCTCTTTTGAATTTTTCTTTCTTTCTATTTTTTTAAATATTTTTTCCTTTTTCTCTATTTTATTTTCATTTTTCAATAGCCTTTGAATCAACTAGGAGCAATAAGTAGATCGAAAACAAAAATAGTGGACAGATTTGATCAAATGAGCAGCCTGTTAGAGCAAAAAAACAGCTAGTCTTTGGGTTTTGGGAACCTAAATATGGCTGTAGAATGGCTGTAGCTAGGGCTTATCAAAGATTAGAACAGATACCTAGAGATAACAGGAGTAAAACAAAAGAAAATCTAAAGAAAATTGGTGAAGAAACGACTCACGGCAAGAGTTTTGGCTCACGACAGAGAAAAGTAACCACGACAGGCGTACGGCAGGGCGCTGTGGGCTTACGGCAGCGTGCGGTGGTGTGGGGGTGTGTTGCGGTACGGGTGCGGGTGATGTTTTGTAAGCGCGCGACAGGGGCCAATCCGACTGCGGCAGGGAACGGTGCGGTACGGCAGCGAATTGACGCGTTCTCGTGCACGCGGCAGCGAATCCGAGCCGGGCTAGGAAACCGACTGCGGTAAGGAAAATACACGCGCGGGTAAGCGATTTTGGGCACCGTGAGGGGTTATGGTAAGCGATGGGTGGTGTGGTAGGTGGGATAGTGGCGAAAGCGGTTTTGGTGGGTTTTTGCACATGATAGGACTCGGATTGGAATCCGATTATAGATATGCACCCGTGGCTATATGGAACTGGCAATTCGAGATCCAAAATCAATCCTCCCAAAGGAAAATTGTAGGTCTTGAAAATCTCGAGATGAACACACACGACAACACTATTTTTGTGAGTTTTTGGATATGGATTGAAACAAAAGATAGCTACATGAACCCTAACCCTAAAATATGAAAAACTAAAAACAGAAACACAAATCAACAAAAAGAAGCAACTAGGTAGATGCAATTTGGTGTTGATCTAGGCTCTGGCAAATACTAAACGTAATATTTTTGGCTTTTTCTGGATAGGAATAAAAATAACTGAAAGTAAAGATAACTTTGCTCACCGAGGCAACCTGAGAATCTGATACCAAGATGATATGGGGTGGCCCAATCTTCTCAATGAGCTTCTCTTTCTTTTTTTGTATTTTTCTGATATGTGGATAACTAGTGCTACACTGAGAACTCTCACTCAGCTGACCCCTGTTGCGAGATGCAACAACAATCAAGCTCTTTGGATATTCTCAACTACACACTCTTGCACAAGTAATCAAAGATCACAAGTGGTCCTGTATCCCCCTATTCCCAGATGGAATAACAAGATATCACGCAACTTTGCAAGGGTAAAATTCAAGATGAATGCTTAGCAACAATACAATCTAGAGGCTAGGGTTGTTGGTTTTTGGTTTAAACTGGTTCTCCCCTCAACCACACGCAGGTGGTGGACATATATAGGTGGAGGGTGCGGCCACAAGGGGTTCCTTGCGCAAGTCCCCTCCTCCTACTAGGACTAGGACTCCTACTAGGAGTAGGAGTCCAACTATGACTCAAAGAGAGATACAAACCGATCCACCATTAAGGGATTCGGCCATACTATGGTATACAAACCATACCTATATGAAATAGGATTTTATGTGGCGCATTTGACTTGGTGGAGGCACCTATCCCCTTGTCTTGATGAATAACAATTGTTTTTATTGAATAACAATTGTTATTAATTGTTTTCACCATCTTAAACACTTGTTTTCACCATGGCATTATTGTTTTCACCATCTTCTAGCATTGTTTTCACCATGGCTCCTTTCTTGTCACCACTTGTATAATCATCTTCTAGCTCCTCTTGATTGTTCTCCTCCATCATGTTTGTGTTATCAATAAACGTAATCATACATAAATGCATAGAATTAGGTAGTATAAAATTCTCATAATCATAAATAGCATAACCAATGAGGATTGAATTCACCTGTTGTTCTAGTAGCTTGGTCCTTGATCTTGTCATTGGTCCAAGTCTCACTTAATCTTGTTTAAGTGGCAATGTACTAGGGATGTCCTCATCACGGGGTTACCAGCCCCGGTCGAAACAAACAACGGCAGGCAGACTGGATTCATCGGCACGTAGTCCAGATCCCCAGTCTACTACTCCTTGTATCCATGCTAGTCATAACCAATTATGCATACCCAAGCGTCCACGAGTCGGATGTAACTGAAGGAACGGGACCAAAGTTATACAGAGCTGCTATGTGTCCAAAAAGTGCAACAACAATCGAGGGTTACTTGGGTTACCTCGCCCTAGGACGAATCACATCGGCGGCGGGCTCGGACATGGATCATCGGCTCCACAACCCCTCGACTGCGACAACCATGCAGGCATAGCCAAAACTGTATAACAATGAGCTCGAAACCAACAACTGATCAAAGCAACACTCTAGACATAGAAGCTGTATTGAACATGTATTACTAGAGTATAGCTTTACAACCAGAGGACACATGACCCAACATTACATCAGGCAACGGAAGTCAAACTATGTTGCTAATCAACAAGAACCAAAAATGCCTAAGAGGCCGCAACATAAAGCGACGTCCCAGCCCATAGATTCCAGGCTACTACCTGGGAACCCCAAAGCCACTCATCGATGTCCATGCTGAAACACCACCGATGTGAGATCTTCACCTGAACCAAATTTAAGAAAACCTGAGTACTGGAGGTACTCAACAAGACTTACTTAACCTATTATATATCTGCTAGTTTCATAAAGGGTTTTATGAAGGCTGATTTGCGTAAAACAATGTTTGTTTTCCAAAACGAGGAGGAAAAGCACGTCTCATAGAGTGTTTCAAAACATATGAGAAAGGACTCAACTCTTGTAAATCATCATCTTTTGAAACCACCAACTTCATTTCCTAGCATCTCACTTGCTACAAGGATCACCCCTCTCGGCATTTCCGAGGAATCACCCTTCAATCATTGTCAACATGTTTTACGTGATGTTCAAGTTATCTATGGTCTTTGCCTTCACCAATTGTCCATAACCGTGGACACGGCTTTTTGAAAAGATTACCCTGCAGGGATGTACACTTTACCCACACGTACCAACCAACTCTTAACGCCACGTGGTAACGCTCTTCACAAGGGAGCGCGACAGAGGGTGGTTGGCCACGACCTTTACGTTGACCAGCCATATCCATGAGTCAACCCAAGACAGGGCCACCCCGTCAACAGGGAGTTGGCCATCCTCCTGACGACACCTGTCTTTGTACGTCCATCACTTGGCCCCGGTCACGCCCTAGGCGGAGCATTTTTCCAAAACGTTTGAAAGTTTTATTTGCGTTGCCGAATGGAACTCTCAAAACGTGACCCATGGATGTGGCCAAACAAGTTAGTTAGTCGAGCGCAGTTACTTAGACCCCGCGTGTGGTTGCACGCCCAGTCTTGGCTTCCGCTCGAAACCTTAGTCCTAAGGGTGGCAAGTATAGGACGAACAACCACTTCCCATGTGGCCTCCTACCCAAGACGTAGTCAGGTTAAGCACACATAGCTCATCTTTCCACGATATCCTGCCTTACTAGATTCATTCGCAACTCTGACTCATCAACCGGATGGAGCAGAGCTAAGTATGTATGTAAAACTAAGCATACCCTATGTAAGGCTCTGGCGATGCGCACAATCAAATCTAGGCGGCTAGCAGCAGTGGATCAGGGTATTTGGGCTATGCAAAGTATAGGAGAAACCTATAGACACCAAATACTTTGGAATCGAATGCAAAGTACGAGAACCAAAAGTCGTTGGAAAAGATATATGAGCAGATAAGAGGTTATACTTGCCTTGCTTAACAGAAAACCAAATAGATAGATCTTCTAGATGAGTGCTTGACTTGTCGGTTAAGATCAAGTATTCGCCACTTGAGTTGTTGATCTTCTCTTCGGGCAGCGTTCTACCGATAAGAAGCAGAAACCGGAAAAGAAGAAATCAACACATGGCATCGATGCAATGCGCAATATGTATGTATGACAAAGTTAATGCACTTGAATGAAAGACCTAAACAAGTTCAAGGGTTTGCTACGGTTCATATGATGGTTAGGCATTTTATCGACCCCGAAATAGACCCTGGAGGGCAATTCGGGCAATTCTAAAAGTGCGTGCAATTTTAATAGCTCAAATAGGTTTAAAAACATCATAAGTGGGTTGCATTTATCATTTTGATCATTTTGGTATATAACTTGTATTTTTCTGATTTTATTGATTAAAATCTTATTTTCTTTATTTTAGACGATTTAATTGCATTTAAATAATGCCCAAAAATAAAGTTTGTCAAACATGTATAAAAGTGACATATTTAGGTTGGAAATATTTTTCTCAACACAACCATATATTTTTCGTGTTTTTCTGAGTTATAGAAACTGAGATATTAATTATTTAATTTTAAAACAATTTCTGTAATTATAAAAGGTGGGGCCCACGGGTCAATTTGAATTTCTATTTAATTAAATTAAAACCATTTGACAGGTGGCCCCGGGATGAGGTCACGCTGACGTCGACATGACGTCAGCAGGTGGCCGACCGGAGGCGTTGATGGTCGCCGGCGGCGAACCACCGAGCCCCAGCAAGCGAGGCTGGGCTCATACGAACCGCCTCGAAGAGGCGCATCTCTAGGGGTTGGTGATGGGGGGATAGCAACCCGGTAGGCCCACTCCAAGGTGTGACCCGGCCCAAAGGATGTTGCGCAGGATCCGGCTAAGAATAAAGAGACTTCTGGAAGGCCCAAAGTTTGTAGGCCTCGTAACCCGGATTGTGGGTTGCGGTAAGGAAAGCTAGGGTTTGTAAGCAGAGTTCGAATAGGACTCAGGATGTGCCTTGAAGGGCAAGTTAGGGGTGTACGGGTGCTTTATAAACCGGCCCCTAGGTTTAGTTTGCCAGAGATTCAAGTCATAGTTGTAACACCTGTTATCGAGTATCCAGCATAATTCATATTGAGATCCGGCGAGTTATTTTCCGGTTCTTAGATTGCTTTCCGTTATGTCTTCCTTTGAGCTAAACCCTCTCCCGAATACCTGTGTCGACTTGCCCCAAGATCAGTTACCCCAGGTAACATCTGCCGTGATTATCCCACGACAGTTGGCGCCCACCGTGGGGCCTGCGTCCAAAGGTGTTTACATCACGGGAGAAGCTCGGAAGGGCATGAAGAACCTCATCGTCGGAGAAATCTACGTCAACAGCAAAGGAGAGAAGATGGTAGATGATTCTGGCTGGGGGCCAGAGTCGGATCACCTCGAAACCGGATCCATCGTGACAGTCGGCAGCATCAGCGTCTTCATCGGTATGGTATGTACTTCCAGTTCGAATCGTGATAATCTTGGATTTGATTCTGTATCAGGGGAAGACACGTATGGCCAATCGGAAAAAGAAGAGTCGATTGGAACAACGGGTCAGATAGAGAGAGAGGATGACACCGAGTCTATACTGGATTTATCGGAGGATCGATATGAGAAGGAAAACAGCGAGGAAGAACAATACGAATCTACACCGAGCATCATGCGCCGGGTTGCAGTTTACGCGGCTCCCGCGATCAACCTCAATCAAGAAAACGCAGCCGCGGCGTCGGTCGGGGCGGCTCAGGCAGTGGCCCAGCAGCAAGGTACAGTTGATCCGGTCTTGGTCCAGGTCGATGGAGAGTCGGCGTCAGTCACCAGTCGCCCAGCAGACGAGGAGCGACACGCAAATATGTTTGGGTTCCAGGCAAACCGGACACCGGGGGTGGGCCCCTCGAATCCGCGCCACCCGGCTCTGTTCGATAATAATTTGATCTTAGACCCCACAGTCCTGGCCACAGTTATCACCCCAGAAAACGCGGCAGAGCGCGTAAGAGACCTGGACGTGGCTCGTCGTGCATTGGAGCAGCAAAGAAGGCAAGTAGAAGCAGAAAGGCAGGGGATGGCCGCGCGGCAGCGCGAATTGGATGATCGAGAGACCCGGCTCCGGGAGGAAACGACAAGGATGCACCAAAGGCACCGAACTATGCTGCCGGCAACAGGAGGGGTTATTAACCCGACTGCCCTGGTGTTCACGCCTCAAGATCAGCCGATTCCACCGGTGAACCAAGGAACCATACCGCGACCGTCAACAGGAGCACAGCCGGTAAACGCGCCAGCCGGGTTACCTTTGCCACAGACGGGGGTGACAGCCGGCAATACCATGCCACCACCGCCATCACGATTCCACACACCAGCAGGCCATTACAACAATCCCATGGACAACGTGTACGCAGCAACGCTCGCATTAAACCAGATTCCTGTAGGAGACTCGCCTCATGCAGAAGGAACCCGACGAGCGATCGATCTGCTACACACCGCGGTAGCACAGCAAGCCAATTATCCGGATCATAGAAGCGGAATGCATGGGACCCCGTACGTCAGTCAGCAACAGGGCAATATCCAAGCAAGTGCGGCACGACGAAGGGAAGAGCAACAGCAAATGCCGCCTCCACCGCGCATCCAGACAGTACCAGCAGTATCAGCAGCGCAGGCGGTGGTGGACAGTTCCAGGGCCAGAAGAGCCGGGGCCGGGTCTGCAGGGCACGAGATGCCGGTGGCGCCGCACCTCGTGGCACCCCCAGCCGGGTCACGCGCTTCCCGAGTAAGACCAGCCCCAACCACCCTGGCGGGACCCAAGTGCCTCTCGGACGATATCAGAGCAGAACCTTACCCGGAGAAGTTCAAAGAACCGGGGAAAGTAGTAAATTATGAGCCAACAATGGATCCAGAAACGTGGCTGAGCAGCTACGAGATGGCGATGTCAATTCGCAACGCATCCGAGAATCTCCAAGCCAAATTCATGTACTTAATGATGTCAGAGGGAGCAGCAAAGTTATGGTTCGCCAATTTACCGGAAAAGTCGATCAAATCGTGGGAGGAGCTAAAGACCGCATTTATCAAGCACTTTCATGGGACATGCAGAAAGTTATTTACTATTGATGATTTAGAAAGATGCGTTCAGAAGAAAGGAGAGTCAGCACGCAGCTGGGTACGCCGGGTTATGGAGATACTCCACTCGTCTACAAATATCCAGCCTAAGGACGCGCTACAAGCTATGGCAAAAACATGTAAGTATGTTCCTTTAGTGCAAAAGCTAACCCGCATGAAATCTAGTAGGAATGCAGCGGAGGTTACGATGGGAGAGTTAATGGATGCGTGCAACAAACACGCTGCAACGGATACCACAGAGGAGGAAGTTGATGACAAGAAAGCCAAAGCAAACACAAGTAGCAGCGGGAAAATCGGCAATGGATCGGCGCCAAACAATAATGGAAATAGCCAAAACAAGCGCCCGTTTGAAGGGAACGCCGAGTTTGTAGCCAACACGGAGGCCGGGTCTTCAAGACCTAGATCCGAAGGAAATTTTAATACTGGAAATCACAATGGGGGGCACTACCAAGGACCTCCAAGACCAAGCAACAGTTGGGACATATTTAGGATGGCATGCCCAAAGCATAGCAGGAACGGCAAGCCGGCCAATCATTCATTGGAGCAATGTGCCGACTTACAAAGGTGGAAGAACGAGGAAGTGAACAGAGCCATGCGAGGCGCAGGCCGAGGAGGAGGCCCGGGCCTAGGTGGAAATTTGGGCAACGGACCGCCCCCAGCCGGCAACCCGCCAGCTGGAAATCAAGGTAACAATCAAGGGGGAGCGGGAGGTTTTCAAGCCAACCCCAAACAGCTGGGTCAATATCATGTGCACACTACGGGAGGCTCTAACAAGGATAAGAAGATACTGAAACAAGCAGTTAATTCGGTCTCTTCCGCTGTTCCAAGATATTTGAGGTGGTCAGAACAAGAGGTAACATGGAGCAGGAAGGATCACCCGGACAGAGTCGACCACCCGGGAGTCTTAGCTTTGGTAGTGGCACCACAGGTCAACGGCTACGAACTGAAAAAAGTCTTGATGGATGGAGGAAGTAGTATCAATATCCTGTACTGGGAAACTTTTCTGCGTATGGGCTTAAAGGAATCGCAGCTGCAAAAAAGTACAACAGTTTTTCACGGGATAGTGCCGGGTCATTCGGCATGCCCCGAAGGAAAGGTGGCACTGGAAGTAGCTTTTGGAGAGTCAAAGGACAATTACCGAGTCGAGTGGCTTACCTTTGAGGTAGTAAAGCTGCGCAGCCCTTATCATGCATTGTTTGGAAGGCCGGCTTATGCCAAGTTCATGGCAAGACCATGTTATGTGTACCTACAGCTGAAAATCCCGGGTCCCAAGAAGACCATTACAATACACGGAAATCGAGATATAGCAGCTGAATGTGATGAGGGAGATGCGGCAATGGCCGAGCAAGCCTGCAGGAAGGAAGAGCTCAAACATTACCGCTCTCAGGTGGACCTAGAAGAGAGGACAACGTCAAAAAAGCCAACTCCTGAGGGGGACAAAGCAAAAGTTAGGGCAGAACAAAACCCTAAGATGGTAGGCTTCATCAGGAGCGGTCCTTTCAAAACCCCTAGCAGGGAAGAAGAAGACGTACCGCCATCCGCAGCTGATCACGTTTCAAGGACGATATACCCGGATTGGCTAGCAAATCCGGTACTCATTATAAAAGGGCATAGCAAGTGGAGAATGTGCATCGGCCGTACCAACGCGAGGCCGACTCTCGAGAATAACTAAAGCAGTGTAATGGGCGGCAGGTTTCATACGCACTCTTTTCCTACCCAGGGTACCTAAGGGGACTGGAAGGTTTTTAATGAGGCGGCCTGCTGATTCAAAAAAGAAATTCTTATCAATAAAAGAAGATGGTTTCGAGTCTTGTCATGGTCTTTGCTTCAGTTACAAGTAAGTAATGCTTGTTATTATCAATACGTCAGTATCATCGAAATACGTCACGTGCATATAGGTCTTCGGGGATTGGTGTGCTTAAATAAGTAATCACAAACCCGGAGACCCGGCCTTGATGCCTATGAGTTATGAGGGCTGATTACTCGAAAAAACGGGTACGGTTGCAATCTTATAACCGGACAAAGGAGCCAAATTTCTTGATTATTCTTACTTAAGCTTGATGTGACTCGCGCTAAAGTGGCATGATCTGTTCGCTTACGATTACAATCAAACTATGCAGCCCAATGGGACTTGCTTGACCCTGTTTTTCGTATAGATGTAACAGCATGGTATCCACGCGAAAGCCGGCTTACAGTACAAGATAATCAAAAGGGTCATCTAAACCACAAGTCCATGCAGAGTATAAGGCTCAAATAGCCGGAAACTCAACAAGTATTAAGCATGACTTCAGTATTTATGCGAATAGCTATTGGTCTTCAGCTTGGTAAAGAGCAGTTTGTCATCTGAGAAAGGCCACGCCCCATTAGCTCGTACTTTGGGTCATGGGGACTGGTGACTTCGAGACAGAAGCAAACTGCTTAACTACTAAAGCTCGTAAACCTTAGTCTCCGAGTCTTGGGGACTTAAAGAAAAGTCCGTCTATCAAAACCTACGATACTCGGTTAGCCGAGTCTCAAAAGGGAATCAAAAGCAAGAGTTCAAAGTATCGAGAATAAGCTTACATGTAACACAAGGATCGAGATTATCAAAAGCCGGGAGAGGCAAAGAGTTATCACAAGTTAACAAGCGCAAAGTCATAATATCAGTATCAATGTTGCACAGGCGCATCGCTAAACATCATATCAGTCTCGAGAAACGCAAAACACTAGGTATCATCCTACTCGGCATCCTGGGAGTGGTCCTCCGGGTCTTCGTCTTGGACTTGCTCCTTGGCTTTGCCAGCAGTTTTACCCGGACTCTTCACGTCAGGGCGGACAGGAGGAGGAACGGCTGGTGTTGAGGTGGACGGCTTTACGCCTAGTTCGGCTTCTCTCTTCGCAGCCTCTTCTTTCCTCCTGGCCACGTCAGTCGACCACTTTTCCAGCATATCAAAAGGAGGGGGTGCCTCCACCAGAATAACCTTGCCCTCAGAGTCATATGAGCTCATAATTGTGTTTAGATCCATTTTATCTGCCAAGGTTGTGGCCGAGTGACGTACCGAAGATTGTATAGCTTTGAAGTCCTGGGGTTTAAACTTAGATCCGTCAGCCTTGAATTCTGGGAACCCGGATACTATCTTGGCCGGGTCAAGCTTAGGAAAATAAGCCTTCGCCAGCGTCAATGCCCGGGTCATCCCAATCCGGCAAGACGAACGCTTCAATATTTCAATCCATCCAGGCGCTGTGGACAAGGCCTGCATGAGGTTTTCTTCGCCCGGGTATACCTCCGAAGGCCACTTTATAGCATCCAGCAAAAGTTTTGTGCCGGCAAAAAATGTCCGGAGCACAGTCTTCAGAGTTTTAGCCTGAGTAACGGTGTTCTCCTCTGGAGCAGCAAGGTTAGCACCTGCAATCGAAACACACAAAAGCATATCAGTAATCTTGATTATTACAACGGCGAGATAGAGATACGCAAGTTAATTGCAAATAACAAACTTACTTAGCAGGATACGGTAAGTGTCCGTAATTTGAGTTGACAGGTTATTCAGCGAGGATTGGGCAGCATTGTATTTGTTCTTGTATTTGGAGACATCTTTTTTCAAAGTCTTTATCTCCGCTTCAAGGGTTTCCCTACGTTTTGTTTCCGCAAGCAAGAGCTGCTCAGTTTTTACTAATGTTTCATCCGACTGAGTCATCTCCGCCTGCAAAGAATGAGTGCAACTGTAAGCCGGATATCACGAGAATATTTCCTTCTGAGGCAGTAATTACAGAAAATTATTATGCGAAGTACCGAGAATAATTACAGAAAATTATGCTCGGAACTTGGGGACTGGATGTATAGTAAGAAGTATCAAGTAAGATTACCTGATGTGCTGCAGCCATACGCTCTAGGATATTCCCTTCTGAAGCTCTCATGGCGAGAAGAGCGCTCATCAACTGGTTAAAATCAGCGTTATCCGAGTTAGATGACTCGGGTACCTGGAAAGTGGGAAAAGGAGTTTTTCTTGTAACAGGAGGTGGCACCCGGGTCATCCGAATGTCGGAGTCTGGTCCCCCTCCCGCGCTCGAAGCTGCTCCCTTCTCCTTCTCGCCTGCGTGCGAAGCGATTGGATACCCGGTGTCGTGCTTAGCTAGCTCCGGTGGCGACGCTTGCTCGTCGCCAGTTGTGGTGAAGGCATCGTCAGCCGGCTCGTTCTCGACTCGGACCTTAGCCTCAGTGTCCTCCTGGTCGCTAATAACAACCGTGGCTCTGAAGAAGGTGCGAAGGCACAATTAGTATTTGGTTATGAAAAAGGCGATAAAAGCTTGGTATAATGTCAGGAAAAGGCGTTTACCCGGTGTTCACCGGGAAGTCCGAAGGAAAACCGCTGCTAGATCCGGAAGATACTGAAAAATGCCAAGCAAGGTTTGAGATTATGTTGCAAAGGAATGTCCGGAAAAGAGTTTTTATTTACGATATAAATACCAGAGTGTCGAGCCGGGGGCGATGAAGTGCCCGGGTTAAGGGCCTCGTTGCCCGGATGGTTCCGGGTTACTCGGCGCCTAGTCGCAGGTGGCTCCTTCATTTATGATCAAAAGGAGTGAAGGTGGGGTTAGCCCCGAAATGACATTATGGGAACAAAAATTAAAGTGCAAGGGGACGAAATAAAAACCTGGAGGGCGATCCTCTGGGATTTCCTCTTGGATCCAGCTTTGGTGGCCGGCTCCGGCTCGTCCTCCTCGCTGGCGGACTCTTCCCAGCCATCTGTCTCTTCTTCCTCGTCTTGGTCCTCTTGTTCTGAAAGGTATTAAAGATATAGCATAAGGAAAAAGAGGAGACAGGATATAATGTGTGCAAGGGGGTTAAGTATGCACCTTCGTCCGAATTAACGGCGTCATCTTCCTCCTCCGCGTCTCCAGAATTGGGAGGAGTGTCGATTGTCCAAAAGGCATTATCGGCCTGAGGTGGAAATGCCAGGGTAAGGACCAATATTGAGTCAAGAGAAGCGGATAAAAGATGGCTTGTTAGAATCCAAGATCAAAGGGTATAAAACTTACTGCGGGGGCCGGGTTCTCGAGGGTAAAAGGTTCTAATCCGGCTATGTTCCGGATTACCTCGAGCTTCTCTGTTAAGAAACCTTTAATCGTCTTGTTTGTATCGTTAGGAGCGAAGGTGCTGGTGGAGTATCGGATCGGGTCTGTGGTTTGACCCGAATATGCGCACATCAGTTTTTCACGAATAGAGTTGGGCTGGATGCGAAAGCTAACCCAGGTCTTCACCAAGTTTAGCCCGATGAGGCCTCGGGCTGATAAGATGGAGATCTTAGCCAACGAAGGCAAGATCGCCTCCCTGTCCGAGTCAGAGGCGAAGGCATTGAAAGACTCGGAAATGTCAAGCTGACCCTCCGAGTAACCCGGCAACTTCTTCTCGCCGGGTGGGGAGGTATCCTGGCAGTAGAAGTATGAGAGCTGCCAGTGCTTTACATGAGAATTGAGAGTGAGGGGAGGCATCAAGGAATTCTTGCGGCGCTGGATAGAAACCCCGCCGCAAGTAAGAAGTGCGCCGTCACCGCTTTCGCGGCACGGCTTGCACTGAAAGAGTTCAACAAAGAGAGCCAGACTTGGCGGAGTGCACAAGTAAGACTCGGAAAGAACGATAAAGTGGGTGATGTTCAGAACGGAGTTTGGGCCAATATCGAAAATACGGAGGTTGTAGTGATCTAGGATGTCTCGAAAGAAAGGGTGACCCGGAGGCCTGAAGCCTCGGGTCACGTGTTCGACGAAACATATTACCTCATCCGTTGCTGGAGAAGGCCGGGTTTCGTTGCCTGGTACTCTCCAGTGGATAGATTCCTGGGGAGGAAGGATTCCAAGCTCGACCAACTCCTCCAGTTTGGCCTTGGTAACGGAGGATCTCCCCCAATTGGCTGAAATGGAGTTAGTGGATTTAGTTTTAGCCGGCTGTTTCCCCTGCCTCTTGGGTGCCATGGGGTTGACCTGGTAAAACATCAAAGGGAAGGAGGTGAGAAGCGAAAACTCGGAAATTAATGAATAATCAGCTACCGGTAATTTAAACATGATCCGGGTATTGCCTTGCCGGATCAAGTACGATCTGTCCGGGTATCGCATGTCGTTACGGAAGCTGTGAAGTTTTTCCGTAAAGTAAGTGTCTGGGGAAGGTAGAAGGATACCCTTATGTCTATTATCAGCAAGTGAGCAGGAGAAGTGAGATTTTCCGGATGATAAGAACAAGGGCGGAAATTTTTGGTGGCCCGAGCCCAGATGGGAAATCCAATTTCTGTATTAAAGGCCAATCTAATGATACTTAGTGGTAGGGGAGTAAGATAAGCTGCGCATCCTATCTATGGGAGTGGTTATGGTAAACACTAGTAAGTCAATTCGGCCGGGCCCGAGAAATTGCAGGCGACTCGATTCAGATCTGATCTAAGGAAAAGCTAAGAGATTGCAAGGTTAGGCTAGAGGATATCAAGAACTTACCGGAGGAGATTGAAGTAGGGATTTGCGGAGACAGATGGCGCAAGATTGATGCCCTTTCGCGATTTCTGGCCGGCGAATCGGGGGCTTAGTGGCGAATTTGGGAGCTGGAATGGTTTGCACGGTGGCGGAGCGCAAACGACGACGGATGGGCTCCGGCGACGTGCGCGGGGCTTCCGTGGTGGCACTCTGTGAACTCGAGCTTGAGAAGAAGAGGGATGGGGAAATGAGCCGTTGGAGTTGAGGTTGCTCCCTGGGGTCTATTTATAATAGCCCGGGTGGAAAAGCCTAACCTAACGGGCGAAACCCGGGAGGTGCGGAGTAATAGTTGGCTATTTTGAAATTTGAAAGACGCGCCTTATGCATAGATCGATATAATCCAGAGAAAAAGGAAGGGGAAATCTCTTTCCTAGTATCAGCAATAGTTATCGAGGAAGATGTGAAATCATCGAGTTTCCTATTAAGACCCAAGTCTGGAAGATTGAGGGAGAGCCTTTGAGGGAGAGCCGGGTTGCTACCTGATCCCCTTGGTGCTAATCCCAGCCATTTGTCAACATATTGTATCTTGATCTTCATGTGTTTTTGTATCCAATATTTCTGCAGGGAATAGCCAGCACTTCGAAGAGTAAATCTTGAAAGCCCAGGCTATTCTGGGGACTACTGATGGGGGGATAGCAACCCGGTAGGCCCACTCCAAGGTGTGACCCGGCCCAAAGGATGTTGCGCAGGATCCGGCTAAGAATAAAGAGACTTCTGGAAGGCCCAAAGTTTGTAGGCCTCGTAACCCGGATTGTGGGTTGCGGTAAGGAAAGCTAGGGTTTGTAAGCAGAGTTCGAATAGGACTCAGGATGTGCCTTGAAGGGCAAGTTAGGGGTGTACGGGTGCTTTATAAACCGGCCCCTAGGTTTAGTTTGCCAGAGATTCAAGTCATAGTTGTAACACCTGTTATCGAGTATCCAGCATAATTCATATTGAGATCCGGCGACTTATTTTCCGGTTCTTAGATTGCTTTCCGTTATGTCTTCCTTTGAGCTAAACCCTCTCCCGAATACCTGTGTCGACTTGCCCCAAGATCAGTTACCCCAGGTAACATCTGCCGTGATTATCCCACGACAGTTGGCGTCCCCCACTTTTGGTCACCGGAGCGGCGGCGCCATGGCCAACTGCGGCGGCCGGCGGCGGGTTCACGGTGAGGTGGAAGAATTAGAGGGGAAGGAGCTAGGGGGAGGGCACCGGAAGGTCGAGCTCACCACGAGCTCGTTGGAGCTACCGGGGAGGCCAGAGGAGGTCGGGGAAGCCGGAATTTGACGACCGTGAGCGGCGGCCGGCCGCAGGGAAGATGCCATGATTCCTTTCCTCCCGAGCGTCCCTGCAAACGAGACTCGGCGATGAGGTTCAGGGCCTCGAGGCGGAGCTCCCGGTGTGGCTAGCTCGTCCAGGGGCAGCCGAGAAGGGCGACGAACGGCGGTGGCCGTGGCGAGCTAGGGTTAGGGTTTGGGCCACGGGTGAGGTACAGAGAGAGGGAGAGATCAATAGCGAGCGAGAGGAAGGAGAGAGCGAGATGGGGGCGCCGCTCCCTGGCTATCCGAGCGAAGGAGGGCAGCAGGACGTGGCGACGGCGGCCGGCAGCGACCTGCCTGCCTGTCGTGCTCGGGGAAGAAGACAAAAGACCATTTTTTTGAAAACCCCCTAGGGGAAAACAACATTTCACAGAAAGGTCGTTTTCCCATTAAAACATGACCCAAAAGCTAGTTTTGAGGGCCTTTTTGAACAGCAAAAAATTACACAAAAATAACTTTTAGGAAGCTATTCAAATTTCCAACAAAACCATACCTTGATTTGTTCATTTTGAAAAACTTGTTAGAACAACTTTGTGGGTTTCTTGTTTAAGTGATTTTTTTCATTTCACTTGTTATTTTCAAATGCAAAATTTTTACCAATGTTTTCCATGCATGTATGCCATGTACACAACACACAACACAACTTTATTACAAAGTAGGGCTGTTACAGATTATGAGCTATGTTTATATAGTTGAATCTATGACATTTCCCCTTTGTTATGTAATGGATATGGTGTGCTCAATTGGTTTTTCTAGTATAATCTTCCGGAGTCACCTTTGTCCCGTGGTGCCACAGTGACAGTGCGGGTGCCGTGTGTGACTATGGATCATGGATTTGAGGGATACTTATCATGAACTTGTTCTTATTTTGTTGGATTGAATTATGGGATCATGGGTTTTCTTGATACTTGTGTTGAGTATAATCTTCATGGTGTCAAGGTTAAAGTGTGGATGATGTGTTTGTATTAGAAATAGACTTCAAGAGATAGCTTGTGGTGTTTGTTAGTACTATCTTTGGATGCTCAAATTGACAGGGTTGGGGTGTCCATTGATGGGAACATGAACTTTAAGGTGTGCCTGTGTAGCCCTATGTGATTCCCATCCTATTTGATCCATTAGGAACAGTTTCCGAGTAACGTTTACCATGCATAGTTTTAAGGGAAATATCATGTATTTAATTATGTTAACATTTTTGAGAGGTGCCACTAGTGAAAGTAATGAGCCCTAGGCCTTGTTTCCAACCATTGCTATACCATTTGCTCTCAGTTTTACTACTTTCTACCTTGCTGCCATTTTTATTACAGATTTAGCGTACCTTGTTTTACCATCCATATTAACGGTATTTTATCATCCCGTCACCGAACTAGTGTACCTATATAAGTGAAAAATGAATTATGTGTGTTGGGGACACAAGAGGCTTCTTGTATCTTAATTGCATGGGTGATTGAGAGATATACATTCAACCTACACCTCCACGAGTTCGATAAACCTTTGGTTACACACTTGAGGTAAATTTGTTGCTCTCCTACAAACCTTTGCGCTTGTAGGCCCAACATAGTCTACAAGAATAGAAGTGCGTAGTAGACATCAAGAACCTAATTTATGCATGTCATTAATGAGGGTTTGGCTCGAACGCGGTCAAAACGGTGAGGCCGCTTCCTCAACACGGTAGGAGACATGCAACTCAACCTCAGGGCATGCTCGGAACCCTCCGCGCTCCAGCTCCAGGGTGCTCCTGCCCAGAGCAGCACTGAACACGCGCAAATCTTGGAGCTAGATCCGTGGAATGCATGATTCCCCTGTGCAATTTGTGGTGCATCTGATTTGGTGATCCACGAATCAGCGGAACCCGAGGCAACTCGTATTTACGGCGATATTCCACTACCAAGTGAGAGGAAAAAATGATTCACTCTTTCTCTCTCGAGCCAGCCCCAGGTCGTACCTCTCCTCCACCTCGAAATAGATCGAGGGGAAGTAGTACCGTCCGCCCCGACCTAGCGCCACTGATACATCATAAACGTATCCTTAATTTCTAATGTTCCATGTTGTTTTCATGCCATATGCTACATGTTTTCCTTACACTTTATGTCATTTTTATCGATTTCCCGGGATAAACCTATTGACAAGATGCCACAGAGCCAGTTCCTGCTTTCTGCTGTTTTTACTTTCAGAAAAGCTGTTCTATAAATATTCTCGGAATTGGAAAATTCGAAGCCTGGAAGTTTTAGAATTCCCGAAGGTTCCACGGAGTCCCGAAGGGGTCCGGAGGGGGGGGCACCGGGGGGCCACAACATAAGGCTGCGCGCCCCTTGGCCGCGCCGGGAGGTGGTGTCGGCCCCTTGGGCGCCCACCGCCATTGCCCTTTTGCCTATATATCCCCCCCGATGGGTGAACCCTAGAAATATACCACTTTTCCACGAAAAACACCCCGAGGCCGCCGTCATCGTCAACCCAATATCGGGAGGGTTCTAGAGTTCTCCCCTGCACCCTGCCCAGGAGGGAAAATCATCACCGGAGGGCTCTACACCACCATGCCCGCCTCCGGAGTGATGAGTGAGTAGTTCATCCTTGTACTACGGGTCCATAGAAGTAGCTAGATGGTTGTTCTCTGCTCGTTATGCCTCATGTTTAGATCTCGTGAGCTTCCCTACATGATCGAGATGATCTTATTGTAATGCTAGATGTTGTGTTTGCTGGGATCCAATGACATTTGCATGCCATGTCTCTACATTATTAATCTATCATGTTGTCTTCATGTGTATGTTATTTATCTTGCATGCTCTCCGTTGTTAGTAGATGCTCTGGCGAAGTAGATACTAGTGACTCCAAGAGGGAGTATTTATGCTCGATAGTGGGTTCATGCCTCATTTGCATCTGTGCTCGAGTGACAGAAACATGACGGATGGAGGATGTGATGTCGCCATTAGGGAGGAAACAACGATGTTTACATTGTTTACATTACACACCTTGCTTCGATTATCAGTTTCCTGCAACTTAATACCCAACATTTGTTCAAATGATATTCGGAGGGTGGATTATTAGTCATAGATGCAGTTTGATGACGGTCTATGTATCTTGTTGTAATGCCCGCATGAATCTCATAGTAATCATCATGTCATGCATGTTTCATTATCTATCAATTGCCCAGCTGTAATTTGTTCACCACGCATGTTAGCTATGTTTTATAGAGAGACACCACTAGTGAACTGTGGACATCGGTTCATTTTCTCATACTGATAATACAACCACTACAATTCCTGTTTTCACACTGCTACTGATGTTTTCACATTGTTCTCATGCTGTTTTCCACATAATACATTTAACCTCTTTGTTATCTGCAAAACCGGTCAGATTCACAACCTCACTGCTACGCTGGGGCAAAGTGAATTGATTGTGTTGTGTAGGTTTCACGTTGCTGCTGAACCGGTAGTGCGCCCTACCACATCAACATCATCAACCATCAAAAGTTTCTTTTCCTCCTACTGGTCGATTCAACGTTGGTTTCTTTTTTGAGGGAAAACTTGCTGCTGCACTCTTCACACCTTGCGCTTGGGGTCTCCCAACGAGCGTGTGTCTACACTCCATCAAGATTTTCTGGCGCCGTTGCCCGGGAGGAAGAGAATTTCTGCAAGGGGAGTCTCACTTCCAATCTCTTTACTTTGTTTTAGTTTTTCTTAGTTTATTTTATTTTGTCCTGTTTGCTTCTCTTTATCAAAAATACAAAAAAATAAGTTCTTCTTCTAGTTGTTGTTTTTATCCTATTTTTAGTCTTGCTAAAATGACTGTTCTGGAAGTCGAGGTTCGTTCTTTTAAACAACAAGGGGGAGAAAGTTTGAAAGACGCTTGGTATAGAATAAGTGATGCTCATCATATATGAACTAAGAAGTATTGCACTTTAATCCTTCTTAGGAATTTGTATGTTGGCATTACTAGCTGGTATAGGTATGTTCTAGACACTCTTACAAGTGGCAATTTTCTGGGAACTCCTGCTTTAGAAGCCTGTAATAATTGAAAGTTTAGTTGGAACACCATCTATTAGGGTTGTTAAAACTGAGATCACTTTAGATGATGTTATTAAAAAGCTAAACTCTATGGAGAAAAAATTTCCAAACTTCCTCGATAATGCTAGCAAGTTTAATGAATCAATAGTAAGTATCAACAAGAGAATTACTGTTTTAGAAGCTATCAATATCCATGATAGTAAAAATATGAGGATTGGTAAATTAGAGGAGGCTATGGAAACTTTAAGCTCAACTTTTTATTCTCTCAAGTTTAAGAGGGAGAAACCTTCTATGGGAAAAGAGAAAAAAAATATGTATGTCCCCAAGGTGCCTAAACCAAAACCCCCTAACGTGCTTAAAATTAATAGAACTTTTAGTGAAACTAAAAGCGAATTCATGTTGAATCATCTTTAGGGGTGCCTAAAGTACCAATTGCTACAAGTGGTGTTTTGGAGGAAATTATTGATTTGGATGCTTCTTCTCTTGAGAACACTTGATTCTTGGGCCTAGCTAAAAGGCGTTAAAGAAAAGCACTTCTTGGGAGATAACCCATGGTGTTATTTTTTGTTTTGTTTTTCTCTGTTTTCTTTGAATCAAGGGGTTGTATACTTATGTAGAAACTCCTTTGTATATTTATTTTCATGTATTAGTTGCGCCAAGTAAAGTTGGAGTTGGTTTTGGATTTCTGCGCAGGAAACACATTTATGCTATCCACCGTAAAAAATCGTATAAATTCCAAAAAGATCAAAATGACCTGAAACTATTTGTTCTTATTCCTTAGCTAATTACAAAACTTTTTTGTTCTTTATGTTTTTCGATCTGAGCAACTTAAGTGCCCCGAAAAAATCCGTCATTAAAGACTGTTCTGGTTTTGGCAGATTCTCCCATTTTTCTTGCATTTGCTCTTTTACTATGTCAAGTGGATTTCTTTGCTTCACGAAACATCAGTGGTTGTAGCTAATGTTTAAAAGTATTAATAGAACTTGTGCCCATGCATAACCCATGGATTTTTTATGGTTGCACTAAGCCTCTAATGCGAATTACTTTGAGTGTGGTGTGAAGGAAGTTTTCAAGGGTCAAGAGAAGAGGGTGATATAATGTGATCAAGAAGAGTGCAAGGTCAAAGCTTGGGGATGCCCCCGTGGTTCATCCTATAAAATTCTAAGAAGACTCAAGCGTCTAGGCTTGGGGATGCCCAAGGCATCCCCTTCTTTGTCAACAATTTAGGAGGTCACTTCTGGTGAAACTATATTTTTATTCGGTCACATCATATAAAATTTACTTGGAGCGTCTGTTTGTTTTTCTTTTGTTTTCCTTGCTGCAATAATGTTGTTGGAACCTACCATTCTTTGTGTGGGAGAGAGACACGCTCCGCTTTTTCGTACGAATACTCGTTATGCTCGTATTCTTAGTTTTTTCTTCTAGTTGTTGCAAATTTCCTTTTTAGCTCCTGTTTTTCTTGCATCTCTTATTCAGAGTTGATAGTTTTAGTAGAGTTGTGTTAGTACTCTCTTGTTTCATTTCTGTATCTCTTGGAGAGTTTTTTGTTTAGTATGAAATTCTTGGTGTTAGAAAGCAGTAGTACAGTTTTCGTGCTTATAACGGTGCAGTTAGAAGCTTGTGTAGACTGTGGCTAGATTTTTTCGTGTCATGCTAGATGTTATTTTAATTCTAAATCCTAGTTGTTATTTTTGTAGCATGATTTGTCTCAAATAGACGAGAGCGTTTAATGTGCCTTTGAAAGAATCATGAGTTGTTGTTGTCATATTGAAGCATAAATTTATGTTGTTCTCCTTTGAATGTTTTATTTGGTTGACTTGGCGCATGCTCACACCATGTTTATGACTAAAAACCATTCACCTATAGCCTCTATGATCATTTAGTTTTTGAACTTGTAGTACCACTTATTCTTTGATTAATGATGTTTTTTCATTATGCATGATTGTGACCATTATTGCTCTCTTGATTTGTCGCTCCCAGTCTTTTGCTAGCCTCCACCTGTACTGAGTATGAGATCTACTCGTACATCCAACTCCCAAAAAGAAAACTTTTCCAAATGTGTCCACCATACCTACCTACATGTGGTATTTAACTGCCACTCCAAAGTAAATTGCTCATGTGTTACCTTTAAAACCTTCAAAACTGCTCCTGTTTTGTGCTCCTGTTTTAGCTCATGAGGACGTAAATAGAGAATCTTTATCTCACTTGTTGATTGTACTTTGACACCCTAGAATAGTGGCTTCATCCGTTTATCCAATTGATAGAAGAGCTGACAGCGGGGTGCCCAGCCCCAAATTAATACAACAAATTCTCTTCACTATTTTTGCCCCCTGATTTATCAGTCAAAGCATAATTGTGTAAACAAAAGAGAAAGAAGGATGACCTTCTACCCAGATGCATCCTTCTACGGGAGCCGCTCTTGTGAAATCTAGTTGGCTTGTGACGTACTATATTTTATGTTTACTATTCGCTGACATAAGCATACACCTCTCTAAAAAATGCTTTCAATACCTCTGTTTAATAAGATAAAAAGCTCTAGCACATGAGTGATCCCTGCTTCCCTCTGCAATGGGCCTTTCTTTTACTTTTATGTTGAGTCTCCATCTCCTAACTTTATGCGCAGTTGAGAGAGCACAATTCACATTCTGAGCTTAATGTGCATTTGTCCCAGAAACATTATTAATTGATTCATGATGTGTTATTATTTGTTCTCAAATTATTTTTTTCTAGTCTTCCACTTGGACTTTGAAGGTGTCTAGGCATTTATGTTTTGCCCCACTCTTAAGGACAAGCAAAATATCACTTTGCTATGTTTTCTCTATGCTTGAAACAAACGTATAACTTTCAAGTGCATTATTACTCATGACCTTTTATTTGTGTTACTTTTCATGATGCAAGGTGATTGCTAGTTTTTATTGTTAAAATTATATCTACCAAGCTTGTGTTTAAAGTTCTATGATCTCAGATATGCTTATGCTTTTACTATTTATATGATCAAGTTTATGTTGGTAGCATGCCACCTCAGAAATTATGTGTTTTTATCGTTTACCTACTCGAGGACGAGTAGGAACTAAGCTTGGGTATGTTGATACGTCATAAAGGTATCCTTAATTTCTGATATTCCATGTTGTTTTCATGCCATATGCTACATGTTTTCCTTACACTTTATGCCATTTTTATCGATTTACCGGGACTAACCTATTGACAAGATGCCACAGAGCCAGTTCCTGTTTTCTGCTGTTTTTAGTTTCAGAAAAGTTGTTTTGGAAATATTCTCGGAATTGGAAAATTTGAAGCCCGGAAGTCTTAGAATTCCCGAAGGTTCCACGGAGTCCCGAAGAGGCCCCGAGGGGGGCCACACCATGAGGCGGCGACCCCTGGCCACGCCGGGAGGTGGTATGGGCCCCTCGGGCGCCCACCGCCATCGCCATTTCGCCTATATATTCCCCCTGATGCGTGAACCCTAGAAATATACCACTTTTCCATGAAAAACACCTGAGGCCGCCGTCATCATCAACCTGCGATTGGGAGGGTTCTGGAGTTCTCCCCAGCACCCTGTCGGGAGGGAAAATCATCACATGAAGGCTCTACACCACCATGCCCACCTCCGGAGTGATGCGTGAGTAGTTCATCCTTGGACTACGGTTCCATAGCAGTAGCTAAATGCTTGTTTTCTCCTCTTTATGCCTCATTTTTAGATCTCGTGAGCTGCCCTACATGATCGAGATTATCTTATTGTAATGCTACATGTTGTGTTTGCTGGGATTCGATGATATTTGAATGCTATGTCTCTTGATTATCAATCTATTATGTTGTCTTCATATGTATGTTATTTATCTTGCATGCTCTCCGTTGTTAGTAGATGCTCTGGCCAAGTAGATACTAGTGACTCCAAGAGGGAGTATTTATGCTCGATAGTGGGTTCATGGCTCCTTTGCATCCGTGCTCCAGTGACAGAAACATGATGCATGGAGGATGTGATGTTGCCATTAGGGAGAAAACAACGATGTTTACATTGTTTACATTACACACTTTGTTTATTGCAATTATCTATTTCTTGCAACTTAATACCCAACGTTTGTTCGGATGGTATTCGGAGGGTGGATTATTAGTCATAGATGCAGTTGGATGACGGTCTATGTATCTTGTTGTAATGCCCACATTAATCTCATAGTAATCATCATGTCATGCATGTTTCATTATCTATCAATTGCCCAGCTGTAATTTGTTCACCACGCATGTTAGCTATCTTTTATGGAGAGACACCACTAGTGAACTGTGGACCCCGATCCATTTTCTCATACTGATAATACAACCACTGCTTCTACTGTTTTCACACTGCTTCCACTGTTTTCACACTGCTGCTGTTGTTTTCATATTGTTCTCATACTGTTTTCCACACCATACATTTAACCTCTTTGTTATCAGAAAAATCGGTGAGATTGATAACCTCACTGCTACGTTGGGGCAAAGTGAGTTGATTGTGTTGTGTAGGTTCCACGTTGTTGCTGAACCAGTAGTGCACCCTACCACATCAATTGCATCAACCTTCACAAGTTGCTTTTCCTCCTACTGGTCGATTCAACCTTGGTTTATTTTCCGAGGGAAAACTTGCTGCTGCACTCTTTACACCTTGCGCTTGGGGTCTCCCAACGAGTGTGTGTCTACACTCCATCAGCCATCTGCTCCAAACCCTGCACCTCTGGGGAAGGCAGGCGGCCTCCTCCACCTAGCGCGACTACACCCCAGGGTCGGGATCTTGGCTCTGGCCCAGGCGCGGGCTCGCGGAAGTGCAAGTTCTAGGAGGAGACGCAGCTCACGAGGCAGGTTCCCCTCGGGGACGGTGCCCAACGCACCGTAACCATTGGGCCACACCTCTCATTTGAGCAGGAGAGGGCACTCGTGGGTTCCTTCAAAAGAACGCCGTCATCTTTGCGTGGGAGTCTATGGATCTCCCAGGCATACCACGCGCCATCATCGAGCATCACCTGGCCATAAGACCAGATGTGCGGCCTGTCCAGCAAAAAGTGCACCGGCAGGCGCAGGACCGTCAAGATTTCATCGTGGAGCAAGTTCGCAAGCTAAAGTCAACTCAAGCTATCCGAGAGGGTCCCCATCCAACTTGGATCGCCAACCCGGTCGTCGTCCTCAAGCCAAATGGATCCAAGCGGTTGTGCGTGGACTTCACGGATCATAACCGTGCCTGCCCTAAGGATCCTTTTCCACTTCCACGGATTAGATAGATTGTAGATTCCACAGCTGGGTGTGCTCTCCTCTGATTCCTGGACGCCTTCTCTGGATACCACCAGATCAAGATGGCCAAGGGAGATGAGGATAAGACGGCCTTCCTCACGGCTAAAGGGTGCTTCTACTTCACCAGCATGCCCTTCGGGCTGAAGAATGCCGGGACAACCTTCCAGCAGGCCATGAGGATCTACTTGGGGTCCCACATGTGACAAAACGTCGATGCCTACATCGACGACATTGTTGAGAAGACTTGGAAGGGAAAGGATCTCGTCCGAGATCTGCGAGAGACCTTCGACAATCTGCGCAAGATCAACCTGAAACTCAACCCGGCTAAGTGCACCTTGGTCGTGCCCTCGAGTAGGCTGCTCGGTTACCTGGTGTTTCACCGGGGCATAGAGGCCAACCCCGACAAGATCAAAGCCATAGAAGCCATACAAGTTACCCGGAGGGTTAAAGATGTCCAACGACTCGATGGGTGCCTCACCGCACTTGGGAAATTTATATCTCGGTTGGGAGAGCGTGCCCTGTGCCTCTTCAAGCCGCTCAAGAAAAAAGGTCACTTCCAATGGACCTAGGAGGCCCAGGATGCGTTGGAAGATCTAAACCGATATCTGTCAACGCCACCTGTGATGGTGGCACCCCGAGAAGAAGAACCCCTGTTCCTCTACATAGCTGCCACAAACCAGACGGTAAGTGGCATGCTGGTGGTGGAACGAGACCAGATCTACCCTGAAGGCAAGAAGGTCGGATTTCCTGGAAGAGCCGGAAGGTCTCGCCGGGTATAACTTCTGGTGTATTATGTGAGCTCGGTGCTCCGTGATGCCCAGGAGCGGTACCTCGAGATATAGAAGATCCTGCTCGGAGTGGTCCTGGCCGCAAGAAAGCTGCACCACTACTTCGAGGCGCATCCGATCGCGGTGCGATCGGCATACTCATTGTAGTGTGTGCTGACCAACGCACGCGCTCCCAGCAGGATCACCGAGTGGTCGGTAGAACTATCTCACTGTGACATCCGCTTCAACAACAACAAGACTATCAAGAGCAAAGCGTTGGCTAAGTTCCTTGTCGAATGGCTGGAGTGGACCCCGACCCTAGTGGAGGAACCGAAGACTCACTCAGCTCTTCCGGGAGGGAAGACACTGACTCTTGGGTGATGTACTTTGATGGGGCCTTCTCCTATGAGGGAGCCAGTGCTGGCGTACTAATCGTCTCTCCCTTCGGAGAGCACCTCAAGTACGTCATGCAGCTGGACTTCGACCGGGGGAAGGCCTCCAACAACGTGGCGGAGTATGAGGGCCTGCTGGCTGGCCTGAGGGTGGCAGCGGGCTTGGGCCTCTAGCGGTTGGTGGCGAAGGGCGACTCTGAGCTCGTCGTCAACCAAGTTCTGAAGGAGTATGATTATCCTCGCATGAGGGCATACATGTAGGACGTGTAGAATACGGAGCTCAAATTCAAAGGGATTTCGATGGAGCACAGCCCCCGAGCGGACAACTCCATCACCGATGAGCTCTCCAAGATAGCGGCCCGGCGGGAGCCTATCCACCGGGGGCGTTCGTCGAACGGTTGACACGACCAACTGTCGACCGAGAGCCTAGAGAAGGTTCGTCGGGAGCGGCCGTCCCGGATAGGCTAGCCGGGGCATCCCTCCTCGGGAAGGAAGTTTTGGCTACCTCCCCGGGGGCTCTTGCCTGGGCAGAGGATATTATGAAGTTTCTTGAAGGCCGAGAGCTGTCGGGTGACGACAGGAAAGCAGAGCGCCTCACCCGGCAGGCCAAGATGTATGTGCTGATCGATGGAGAGCTCCATCTGTGGAGGGAGAATGAGGTGTTGCTACGGTGCATCATCCGCGAGGAAGGGCTGGAGCTGCTAGCCGACATCCATCTAGGGCGATGCTCTCACCACATTGCATCCCGGGCTCCGGCCGGGAAGGCGATGCAGCATGGCTTGTTCTGACCCACGGCCCTAATTGATGCCAAGCACCTGGTCAAGACCTGTGAATCATGTCAGTTCCATGCTAAGAGCATTCACCAGCCGGCGCATGCCCTGCAAGTCATTCCCATCTCTTCGCCGTTCGCGGTTTGGGGGTTGGACATCCTGGGCCCATTTCCAAGAGCAAGAGGAGGATATCGATTCCTCGTCGTCACCGTCGACAAGTTCACCATGTGGGTGGAAGCGGAGGTCGTCCGGGCGGAAGCATCATGCAAGTTAATTCGGGGGATTGTGTGCCGTTTGGGGGTGCCTAACCACATCATTACCGATAATGGCTCCCAATTCACCAGCGAATCTTTCCAAGACTACTGTGAGAATTTGGGCACCAAGATATGCTTCACCTCTGTTGCTCATCCAAGAAGCAATGGCAGCCAGAGCGATCTAACACTAAAGTACTATGGGGGATCAAGACCAAGGCCTTCCACAGGCTTACACGCAGCGGGAAGGACTGGATCGAACACCTGTCGGTTGTGCTATGGTCGCTAAGGACCACCCCCAGCCGAGCAACAGGTGAAAGCCCCTTTGCCTTGGTTTATGGAGCAGAAGCATAACAAGTTGCAACAACGATAGATAGCACTAACAATGGATATTAGGCACCATGCCCTAACAATCAGGCATATATTACATGAATGGTCTCATCCAATCCCAAACATCCCTCTCACCCTACATCAGGGATTACTCACACATTGATGGGGGAATCATGGATGTTTGATGGAGAGGTGGTGGCGATAACGATGGCGATGATCTCCTCCGAATCACCATCCCGACAGGGTGCCAGAATAGGAACTTTTGATCCCTGAATTGGCTTCGAGGTGGCGGTGGCGCTCTGGTGTTTTTATCTGGAATATGACAAACCCCCTGATGTTTTTAGGTTACCAGGCTTATGCAGTCGAAAGGGGACCCCGAGGGAGTGCCCGAGGCGGCCACACCATGTGGTGGCGTGGTCTAGGGGGGTGGCGCCGCCAGGTGGTGTGGGCCCCTCTCCGTCTCGTCTTCTGGCTCTGTAGCGTTCCCACATTTAAATAATGTAAGGACACCTGTGTTATTGAGCTATTCCCTAGATCAATTGCTAGCACCACAGTACAAAATGAAATATCATGCAAATGCGTCAAATTCTATTACATCGCATGATCCAGTCTTTACAAAATAATATTACAACTTGCATAGTCTTAGAAGACTAGCAGAAAAGTAAGATATACAGCGGAAGACATAGTACAACATTGAGCCAATCTTCTTCATGTGCCACAGGCAAAACATGTTGGCGATAGTCTCGAGATCCTAAATGAAATCCTCACTCATGTTTAGAAACATCTGCAATATGGAATATGCAGCCACAAGGGAGTCAATACAATTTAATGTATTGTCAAGTAACACTATGGTGGATATTAATGGCAAGACTAATACTACATGCTTATTTGGCTGAGTGGAGTTTAGGCTAAGTTTGCATAATGCCAGTTTTGTCCTATATCTTTTGTAAAACAAACTTTTCTTTTCAAAGGGGTGGCAACATTGGATTAAGATCCAAGCACCACAATACTCTTCACTTGGTCAAAATTTTACTTATTGAAATTGGTGATGAGATTCTTCCGTCAATCCTTGTCCAGCTGCTCATAGTTGTCCATAATCGGGGACTCGGCTAAGATCTTAGTTTGTTGACTCTGTAGAGGTTGTGCACTTTCACCCTTTGTCTTCAATTATCCCAAACATCCTATACACCCGGAGTGCATCACGGAAAGGAAAAAATTGAGACAAGATCTTTCAGAAGAAGAAGTCCAAACCCACCGGCAAGACCGTTCCACCTATAATTTTGCTACATCTGCTAGTCAAGCCTGGGCTTAACTCTCACAACTTCGTTGATCAAGACAGAGCCCATATGTCAAAAGGCTGCACGGTAAGCTACTAGACTTAGAGGGACTTATTAATCTCTTTGTTCCTGGGTGGCCATCCACAAGTGACAACCTCAAGTGAAATAACCCTTAAACAAGGGCCCTGAGGAAACACTCAACATAATCCAGTCTTACCACTTCCAGCCAGGTGGTTCATTTATTAGTTATACTTAGAATTTTTCCTCAACATCTAGTAAAACAATTTGTAATATTGCATAGAATCTACTAAGTTTTAAGGCTATCAAAATAACTAGGGTAAAAATGATGGCTACACACTACTAGGATAATAGCATAGCATAATATAACTTATTTAAAAATTTCCTATCATGCATACTACTCCAAATCAACTAATGCATATAGAAAATAATGGGTAGTTGATGGTGTGTTACATGCCTTGTTGAAGTTGGTGAAGATATTCACACTCTCTTCACAAACGATCGTTGCTCTCCGTACAATCTATTCATTGAAAACACAATAACAAAATAAACAAGAATCCTAGCAATCAAACACATAAGTGGAGAAAGCAAACAGAGAAAATAACATAACAAAGGAGTTGGACCAAGTTGGCTAGGACAAGTTCAAAGTTTGAGTTTGAAAGATTCATTCCCTAATTGTTCAACACTTGTTAAGGGGTTTCGAAGAGTTAACTAAGGATGTCTAGGTTGATTTTGTAGTCATCAAACTTTATTGGAAACATATTTATCTAAAAAGTTCTAAGAGTTCACCAAGGTGATCACTATTTCAACTAAAGTAAGACATAACCATGTGTAACACTTAGTCATTTTCATCAAAACAATTGAGTGATCTAAGTTAGTCCTTCCATTTTGGTTTAGGGTAAGTCTAAGTTCAACTAACTTCATAACAATGGAGATAACAAGTTAAAGTCTTGGGATTTTCCATTTGGGTCAATGGTTGGACAAACATAACTTTCTAAATCTTCAACTTGTATGGATTGATCCAAGTCTTCACATGCTTGTCTTCTTGACGATGATCTTCATGCTTTTATTGTAGTTTCCTCCTTGTTGTGAAGCTTCTATTGAACTCGATAAATCTTCATGGCTTTCACTTCACTACTTAGTTCGGGTATGGGATGGGCACAAATACCACTAAGTCAAGAGAAAGAAAATAAGAAGAGAGATAGAAAGAGAGAGGGAGATGTTTTCTTCTAGATTTCTTCACACTTGTACTTCCTTGAGTTGCTTCTAGTGGTGGATTCTTTTCTTCAAAATTTCTTCATTGATCCTCCTTGCAGCTCTTCATGTTGCCACCAAGTTGAAAGTCAAGAGCCTTCTATTGCTTGAGTCTTGTTTTCCATTTGCTAACTTGATGGATTCTTGAAGCAAGAACAGGGGGATGGTGGAGTAGATAGAAAACTATAGTACTAGTGTTTGAGGTTCACTACTTGGTCTCTTATATGGTTTACATACTAGGGACTTGGTCTTGGATTCAAAATGACCACAACAAACAATGGTAGAAAGAATAGAAACAAAATCTAAGGCATGATCAACTAGTGGTTCACTAAGATGGATTTTTGGTCCAACTTACATGTAAATGGTTCAAGGTTGTCCAAAAGGTTTAGGTACTGATTTCTTTGGTTCAAGGTTACCAAAAGGAGAAATTTTGCAAAAGAAACTACATGGAAATTATTTATAGAAATTTATCTATGTCAAAAATACTTAATTGGACAACTTAATTCTAAATTCAAATTTAATTTGATCAAAAATTATTTTCGGACATAGGGTATGAAAGTACTCATCGTAAGGTTTTAAAATATATTTTATTTACAATTTTTGGATTTGTAGAATTTGAATTATTCCAAAATTCATCATAGAAGCATATTTAAATTTAAACCAATTTAAGTTTGTCAAATTTGAAATTTAACAGTGCTAAACGATTCTACAGATCGAGGGGATTTCAAAAAGTCCAAGATTGCTAAAATTGGGCTTATGGATCAAAAGTTATGACAGATCTAAGATATAGGGGCTTTTCCGCAAAATTTACATCCTAATTTTATTCGGAAATAAATTCCAGAGACAGCTGGGCCGAAAATGGCTTATCTGTCGCGCAGGGCGATGGACTGGAACTGGGCTTGGGCCGGCTGTGCGCTACGCTGAGCGACGAATAGTGTTTTAACACGCAAGCTGAGTTGGCACTCTCTGATTGGCCCGTACCGATTCGTTAAGTGAATCTATCGCAGCCACAAGATGCAGATCGGACGGTGGGGGTGCTAGGGTTACCTCGCCGTCGGCGGGACGGCCGGAAAAGAAGAGGACGGCGATGCTCCGGTGGCCTGAGGCTCGAATCTCGACGGCGGCGAAGCTGGAGAGGGTCCTAGGGCTCGGGGAAGCCACCACGGGGATCAGCGCGTCACAGCAGACTCGCGCGTGGCCCCAGCGCGTGCTCGCGCTTCCGGGAATGATGGCGCAAGGCGGACGGTGCAGCGACGAGCTCCAGCTACTTCGGTTACGCACGGCGCGGTCGAATCCCTGCAGCAAAAATCGCGAGGACAGACTCAGTAAGTGCGCGGCGATAAGGGAAAGGATAGGAGGGAAGAAACTGGGTCGGGGACCTTCTCCCTTGGACGGAATCGAGCCGGGACGATGGCGGATGTAGTGGACTCCGGCGAAGAATTTCTTCGGCCTAAGGGAACTAAACGAATGGCTTCCAGAGGGGAAATGACGAGGAGTGGGAGGGCTTTAAGTGGGAGCAAACGGCTCGGAGATTGATGGATTGTAACGCTCAGAATCAACAGGATTAAATCCTCCTTTATTCGGAAGAAACGGATGCAGGGAGGTTGATGAGGATGATGACGTCATCATGACGTCATCTTTGTTTTTTCTGTTTTTAATATCTTTTAATATACAAGTCCAAATGACCTCATATTAATTTCTAAAAATTTGTAAAAATAATTTCTTTCTATTTAGAACATTGTTATAAACATTTGAACACATTTCACATTATATATTTTTGAAAATTTAATTATTTACTAATAGTACTTAATTTATATTTTTAAATTAGAAAAATAATAAAATGAGGTTTTGATTAAATAAAATTCCAGAGACATTAAACATGTCAAATACTATTTTTGAAAGTCATTTTACCTCACTTTTCATATTTTATAAATTTTACATTTCAGTGGTTTACTAATAGTAACTTACTTCCATTTTTAGAATAGAAAATTAAATAAATATAAAAGTGGCTTAATAAAATTTGGGAAAACCCGACAAGTCATAATATTGTTTTCTAACTCCTCTTTTATGTTATTTTCAAAGCAAAACATTTTATGAACATCACTTTATGTTTAAAACTTGGAATAACATTTGCATATCAATATAAATAGTTGTTATTCTCATAAAATAATTTTGAGGCTTGAAAATTATTAGAGATAATAATTCTCTGGTTTCAAAATCTATAAAACATTTTCAAAGTAATAGTTGATTTCAAAACATGTTATAAAATAAGGTTTTCTAAGAGAAAACAATTTCTTTGATTAATGAATATTTATTTTGAATGGGCTTTTAGGGTTTATGGAATAGAGATATAATGGATTCTTAATTTCAATTTTCTTGAGTTATGTATTCTTTCCTTTTATTTCTTGCCTCTCATTGGTTTTTGGTGACTTTCATAACATGAAAACAAAAAGTTTCAATTTTTAGTGATTTTCGACTTTCCAAAAATCAGGGATGTTACAGACTACCACCCTTAAAAGAAATCTCGTCCCGAGATTTGGGAAGGAATAGAAAGAAAGATAGTTTGGATAACTGGTTTCCAGAACAACTTGGTGGCTACCATCCTTAAAAGAAACTTTTGTGGGTAGTCTATTTTCATTAGATTGAAGCGTAGATTGATTTTGAGATTGGCTTGAGTAGAAATTTCCTTATGCTAGAGTTGTAGACCAACATACGTATGTTGAACTACCTTTGACACTGAGGGGTCACTCTTTGGGTCAATCAAATGTCCATGTGTCACTCTCAACTTGGTCTTTTGATGTCCTTGGCAATCTTCCATCATGTTATTGTCATCCTTGAAGGAAAACACCATGCTACTTCTAACGAAACTCTCATGGAAGGTAAAATCTTCCATTTGTTTGATACCTCAAAGGTTTGTTTGATCCTTACTGAGAATAGTATGTTTTCAGCAACACTAACATAGGGTCATTATTGTATTCTACCATTCTATGGTTTAGGTTTAACATCGTCGTTTCTCTAATAGGTATGTCACTCAGATTTAACATTCCTCATAGCAAAAGTAAATAATGTGAGTAGTCACCATGGGGGTCAATCCATGTTTCACTCAATCATTACCTTGTACTTGGATTTGATGAATCTTGTTTGATAACACTAGGTCACCTCACTTGTCTAACAGAAAGTTTCCAATATGTAAGACAAACTTGAGCTAAACTATCATTTCTCAACTAGTGGGTTGAGCAAAACTCTTATGTAACACAAACTAGATAGTTGTGTTTCTTCATTGTTTTCTTCTCTTGGTGTAGTTGGCTCTGAAATGTTCATAGCTCATGTAACTTGGGTTTCACTTGTGTTTCTTCACTCGTTGATTGGCTTGCTGCTCCTTATGTAGTTGGCAATTGATCATGGATGTGATTGTTCCTTCACACAAAAGGATCTTGAAATCTGTGACATTCCTCAGTTGTATGGCTTGTGTCTCTATAGAGAACTAGTCATGAAATTCTTGGGTGAAAGTTTTGTTGTTGCACTTCATACTCTAGTTCACTAGGGTTTTTGAATGGGTATGGAATTTGGTTTAGCTTAGCATGGATGAGTACAGATTAGAAAGAGAGCTAAATAAGTTCCTACCCCAACACATCAGATCAAGGAAACTCATCTTATATACAACACATAACAAACATATAGTAACACATTCATCACACCAAACATCAAGGTTTTTAGAAAACAACTAATATTGTCATACCACACTCTTTGGCATGATCAATACACTAACACGTTAACGTTGTTCTAACAAAGTAACTAGATTGGTGGTCTCATCTATAACTTCTCAAGTTCTTCAAATTCTTCTCTCCATGTCTTGAGGTGTTCAAAGTCTACGTTTTTCTTCAATTTCTTCAATAATCTTGAGTGTAAGTCTTCATGTGGTGAAAATACTTCTTGAACTTCTTGGTATGGTCATCAACCTTCATGTCTTGATGGTATTGAGGAGGTAGGTCATCTAGAAAGTTTTGAAGGTGAATAATAGATGAGATGATATGAGAAGAATTAAGATGATTGTTTTGTTTCTATAAAGTTGAACATATAAAGTTTTCAATCCTAGGGTGATCAATGGGTTATTAACAACTTGTTGCAAATTGGATATTCACTATAGTGAGAAGGACAATGCACCCGCAAGCAAATCAGGGAACGGTCTCGTGTCCGTGGACACGTAAAGTTGTCTGGGCCGCTTCATCTCACTATGCCGCTCGGATCCAAAATACTCTAAGGAGATAATAACATGATCAAAAATGGCTTCCAAACCTAAGGGTCTCGAATCCTACAGGCAACACAATGCTCTGATTGAAGGGGAACGTAGCATAGAAAACAAAAAATTTCCTACGCGAGAGATACCCGAAAGGCCAAGATCTAATCTATGAGACGAAGTGCAACAGGCAACAAGAGGGTTAAGGAGAACACATACCCTCGAAGACTCAAAGTGGTACGAGATCAAATCTCGTTGTTGGCGTAGTCGTACTCACACCGATCCCGATAGCGAGAAGATGGGCACCGCAATCCAGCGGTGCATCCGTGATCGGTCACACGTACGGTTGATGACGACCTCCGTTCCCTCGTTCCAGCGGGGCGCGGAAGTAGAGGATCCCTCGGAACTCCAGCAGCACGACGGCGTGGTGTGGTGGAGAAAAACATTGCTCAGGGCTTCGCCAAGCGCACGAACAAGTGGTGGAGCAGCGGCAGGAGGGAGGAAGAGATGACACAAGTATGTGTAGGGGGAGAGGGAGCTCTCACCCCTCCTTTTATAGGAGGGGATGGCAGCCACGAATTTTTGGCTGCCTCCACCTCTCCCTCATCATGTGAGTGGAGTCTCCACTCAACCCACTCATTCTTCCATGAATTCCCACTCAAAATCCCAAGGGTTTTCTTTAATAAATAAATAAAACAATTTTATTTCTTTATTTTAATATTTGTTAATTCCATTAACAAACATTAACATATAACCCCTTGAGTTAGTTGTTAAATCTATTAACAACCATCTGATAAGAATCCCCTTGAACTATTTCAAAATTACTCGAAACAATTTCGGTGACTATTTCAATATTCCCCGAAACAATTTCGGTGCTGTCCAAACTTTTCTCCGATATTCCGTATCCTCTCAAATGCGTCATCGAACCTTAAGTGTGTCACCCTACGGTTCGCGAATAAGATAGACATGATCGAGACTCCTCTCCGATCAATAATCAACAGCGGGATCTGGAGATCCGTGATGACTCCTATATATTCAACGATGACTCTCGTGATCGTGTGAACCAACAACGCCGTGAACTATTCCCTTTGTCTCGCGATATTTTACTTGTCCGAGATTCGATCATTGGTATCAACTATACCTTGTTCAATCTCGTTACCGACAAGTACTCTTTTCTCGTTCCCGTGATATAACATCCTTTGTGATCATATCACGTGCTTGCAAGCGGTTTCGATGTGATATCACCGAGAGGGCCCAGAGTATATCTCTCCGTCATTTGGATGGACAAATCCCACTCTTGATCCATGATCCTCAACTAATACTTTCCGAATACTTAACGACACCTTTATAGTCACCCTGTTACGGTGTGACGTTTGATGCCATCAAAGCACTCTTCCGGTATCAGTGATTGACATGATCTCATGGTCTAAGGAATAAGTTACTTCGTATGTTTGATATAACAATGTAAACTAAATGACTTGATCGCATTGCTATATTATCTTTGGGTATATGTTCATCACATCATTCTTCTAATGACATGACCCCGTTATTAATAACATCCAATGTTCATGATCAGGAAACCTTGATCATCTATTAATCAACGAGCTAGTTAAAAGAGAGGCTTTACTAGGAACCATTGTTTGTTTATTAAGCACACATGTATCAACGTTTCCGGTTAATACAATTCTAGCATGAGAAATAAACATTCATCATAAACAAGGAATAAGATAATAACCATTTTATTATTGCCTCTCGGGCATATTCCCTTCAGTCTCCCACTTGCACTAGAGCCAATAATCTAGTTTGTAAGCACTTTAACACATATGGCGTACCAGTGTTATTACCATGCTTCGCATGCGGTAAACATCATCAAAAAGATCTGAACTGTTCAGGTCCTATTGTATTTGCATGTTCTTTGCGTCTACACGTATCACTCATTCTCTAATGAGATGGCTTTGTATATATATAGTCAATTCGTGAAAACTTAATTCCTCAGCTTAAACTGATGTCACTAACATTGTGAAAATGTAGCTTCATAGTGTTAGCATTCTTGGAAACTCACCAAGTTCCGGTGATACCTTAATTCCTCAGCTTAAACTGATGTTACTAACATTGTGAAAATGTAGCTTCATAGTTTCAGCATTCTTGGAAATTCACCAAGTTCAATAAAGAACTCCTTGACACAAAATACGCTTATAATTAGTTGTCAACACAACGATATACTTTAGCCTTTGTTGTAGTATCTGTCACAATATTTTAATTTTGAAACTCTTTCAAATCCAGCATGGAACTTTCTTCCATCATATTGTGCTACCCTTCATCACATATTTTAATTGAGATAAAATTACTTGAATAAATGACAAGACTATTAGTGTAACATATTACAACTATTATTTTGTCATTACTATATAGGAAAACATATCCTTAGCATTTCTAAAATGACACAAGGATCTCTCCCACTGTTGTCTAATCATCATATGAATTATCCTACTATAACATTTTATAGCATAGGACTCATCTGGTTGTGTACATAGCATGGAAACATGACTTAGAAATCTCAATTTCAATGATGCTCATCATGTGTCAAAACACATGAATCTTGCTCAATTATTTTCCATGTGACAAGAACTCCTTCTTATCAATTTTATATTGACTTACTTCAATATTTCATCTATGTAATTTGGCTTCAATCATATCAGGCACTTCAATCCATCTTTTATAGATATCGATGCCCAATATCTTCTAAGCCTTTCATCAATATGAAATCTTAACCGTGTTAATTTAAAATACATATTTTCCAATCAACCATATGTCATCTACATAAAGTATTGGAAATATGTCATAGCGCTCCCACTTAATTTCTTGTAACTTTACAAGCATCTTTATCGTTCATGATGGAATCAAACTCTTTTGACAACTTCATTAAGGTAAAGATTTCAACTTCGTTATGCTCACTTCAACCATTGAAGTGTGCATACCTTTCTAGCAACCTTTTTGAATTTTACAAAACTCTCAGACTGTGTCAAGTACACATCCTTGATAAAACTTCCTTGAGAGGAGAGTTGGTTTTGTTATTCAACTGCCATATCATAATATGTAACCTTTTGCTAGAACTATCCGCAAAGACTAAAGCATCACTACGGAAGATCAAAATCTTGTAGTAGTTAACTCTTTGAACTTCGTCGAAAACAACTTTTCGATAAGTACAATTTTAATAAGATGTAAAATCCATGTCTTTGTCGCTATATAGACCCTTTTGCTATCGCTAGGCATCATGCCTATCGAAAGGACTACCAAGTCACATACTTGATATTCATACAAGGATACTATGGCGGATATAATGACTCATAGTCAATTTTACGAAGTCAGGGCCCATCATTTGCTTCCTTTATAAGGTCCAGGTCCTTTTGTTGTCAAAACAACACTTTACACTTAAACCACAAGTTGTTCTAAGTACAAAGTTTTTGGACCTTTCTGGTACAGTTCGTAAACTCATTTGAAGTATCTACAACATTTGTAGTGTCTTCTACTTAGTCAAAATAGTAAACCCCGGAACAACTTCCAGTGCTGCGCTACTCTTGACATGATAACGAAGATTCTCTAACCTTGTTGAGTTTGTACTGTGCTCCCACTCACTTGTTTCGCAAGAACTACTTTCTCGAGAAATCAACCCTTTCTGACAAACAACATTTGTCTTTTGGTTCGGTGATAGGAGAAATACCCAATGTTTTATTTGGGATAACCTTATAAACATATATTTATCCTATTTTGGTTGTAAACATTTTACACATGCTATGCATACCAAAATTTAAGAAAGTGACAATTCGGGTCACTACCCAAACCATATCTTATATGTTGTCAATTTCAGCGGATCATGATGCTGCTCTTTTCAGTGGAAAAATGGTTGTCACTAATGTATAAACTACAAAATTATAATGGCAATTTTATTAATCTTACCATGTCAAACAGGGTTTGATTTTGTCTTTTGAATACTCCAATCTAATGTGGGGTATTCGAGAAGTATAAGTTGTAGAACAATTCTGCAACTTCTCAGATGTTTTGCTAAACTTGTAACTCAAACTTTATCCTTTATGATCCAATCATAAATACTTGATTATCTTGTTACATTGATTTTAACTTCATATTAACAACCTTTTGAACCAATTCAAAATGTCAAACTCTGTTCCCTTTAAATAGATATACTCACATATCTACTTAAATCATCGACAGAATTTTATGAAGGAAAAATTAATCCACCATACATGACTACACATAATGGACTATATACATCAATATGTATAATCTCCACTAAATTAGTCGTCCATTCTACTTTGGCCTAAGAACGGAATTCTAGTCATCTTTTGGAAGAGGTCTCACAAGCGTCAATAAAATGACTCCGGAAGTCCATCAATATGGAGTTCCTTCATGTTTTCCTTTCCGATATGAACTAAAATGGTGGTGTCACAATTTAAGTGAAACTCTTCAACGTCTTGCAACGTTTAGCATTTAGTCTTATAGATGTTTCCTTTACCAACATGATTTATATTAACATATCCATCAATTATGGAATATGATCATAGTTTGAACAATCTCATTTGTTCTCACAAAAGACTAGAACAAAATAACAAATTATTAAGTTCTTCAAATAAATCTTGACTGGTTGGTTCGATACGACAATGAACACAATAACACTTTATTTATGTTCTTGTCATAATCGATTCCACATCTATTACTAGTTCCTTTTAGGCCCTTGTATTTCTTTCATTGCGTTGCTTTGTATGACAACTCATACCAACCAATGTGGTATCAAAAATACCAAAAATACTTTGTTAACTAGTAATACATCTATATCTTGTATATCAAGTATATACTCCTGAGCTGGACTTTTCCAGTTATGTTCTTTTCTGCCATATATCTATTTGTAATTCTATTTTCAATATTCCCTTTTCTTTATAGAAGAATCATTCAACATCAAACAATGCTAGTCTTACTAGCTCATTTTCTTTGGCGTGTTAGTCATATACTATCACCCATTGAGTCATACTTTGAGTTTGATTGTTCTACTAATATCACCATATTAATAGCATTCTTCTAGATTCCACTCTTAGCAATTTCCAAGTAAGGTAAACTACTTTACCCATACTTCTAATCAATCCCATCATAACAATTTTATGATTAAGCTACTATAGCTCGAAGGAAGGAATTTAGAGGATAATTTTTAGCATCCAATTTCTTGGAATATTCAAACGCCTAGCGTCTTCAATCATTGCATATATTCAGATAATATAAGCAAACATTGTCACGCTAAATTATACTCAGTCATGTTGCCACAAATAAGTTTCTAGATATCAATATATCTTTCACTTGATTGTTTCTGAAAACAACTCTTTTCAGTCCCTAAATCACCTTGATCAACAAAACATTCTTTTGAAGATAAAGTAATACGGAAGCAACCATGACTCTGGATTCTAAGTAGGAATTATTTGCTCTCTAGATTAATCAATCATTAACCACATGGAGCTAGGTAGGAAATACCAAAAATCTACAATAGGACACAATTTTAAATTTCACTAATAAGGTACCAATCTTAAATGGTATTTACCAGATCATAACAGTTATATCTCAATTAACAATCTAAGTGTAAGGTAGTTATGAGGATGCCAATGACTACTACAAGTTGTGCAAATTCACTTTGATTTGTTGTTCATGATAAATAAGTTCAAGTTAATTCAAATTAAGCCATGAACTCCCACTCAAAAACAACATCCCTCTTAGTCGTCTTTAGTGATTACACGAACCAAATTCACTACAACAAAACCGATCATCACGTGAGATGATGTAGCTTCAAAGGCGAACATCGACATGTTCATCATATCATCCATATGACTCATGCTTTACCTTTCGGTTACGTGTTCCGAGGCCATGTCTGTACATGCTAGGCTCGCCAAGTAGAACCGTAGTATTGCGTGTGTTTCAAGGCCATGTCTGTACATGCTAGGCTTGAAAACACCCGTTGTATGCGAACGTTGAGTCTATCACACCCGATCATCACGTGGTGTCTCGAAACGACGAACTTTCTTAACGGTGCATACTTAAGGAAGAACACATTATTATCTTGATATTAAGTGAGAGGGATCATCTTATAATGCTACCAACGTTATCTAAGAAAAACAAGATGCATAAAAAGGATCAACATCACAGACATCACATGAAAGGATAACGTGATATGATATGGTCCTTCTTGCACTTGATCTCCATCATGTGCATTATGGTATGATCTCAATCATTCCACCGGCGTGGTACCAAGTACCACGGTACCCCAAACTTGTTTGTCCATCAATAAGAAGACAACCATATGGATACCTTACGGTATATCAATAATTTACAAAATAGATCATCTCATAATCAAATTTGTAATATTGACCATGTCACATCACATTCCCAGCAAAAACTAGTTAGACGCTTCTAATTTATTTTTGCATATTTTACGTGGCTTAGGGCTTTCGAGGATAGAACCGTTCATACCTACGAACATCAACCACAACGTTGATAAACACATTTTTAACAACCCTTCATAGATTAGATCTTAACTATAGTAGGAGAAACAGACACCCGCAAGCCACTTATGCAATACAAGTTGCATGTCAGTTGTGGAACAAGTCTCATGTACGTGGACATGTAAGGTTAGTCCGGGCCGCTTCATCTCACTATGCCACTAAGATCATAAAATAATCAAGGAGGTAATAACATGATCATCAACGCCCACATACACCTATGTGTTCTACCCGTACAAAACATCTACGCATAGATCCGGCTCTGATACCACTGAAGGGGAACGTAGCATAGAAAACAAAAAATTTCCTACGCGAGAGATACCCGAAAGGCCAAGATCTAATCTATGAGACGAAGTGCAACAGGCAACAAGAGGGTTAAGGAGAACACATACCCTCGAAGACTCAAAGTGGTACGAGATCAAATCTCGTTGTTGGCGTAGTCGTACTCACACCGATCCCGATAGCGAGAAGATGGGCACCGCAATCCAGCGGTGCATCCGTGATCGGTCACACGTACGGTTGATGACGACCTCCGTTCCCTCGTTCCAGCGGGGCGCGGAAGTAGAGGATCCCTCGGAACTCCAGCAGCACGACGGCGTGGTGTGGTGGAGAAAAACATTGCTCAGGGCTTCGCCAAGCGCACGAACAAGTGGTGGAGCAGCGGCAGGAGGGAGGAAGAGATGACACAAGTATGTGTAGGGGGAGAGGGAGCTCTCACCCCTCCTTTTATAGGAGGGGATGGCAGCCACGAATTTTTGGCTGCCTCCACCTCTCCCTCATCATGTGAGTGGAGTCTCCACTCAACCCACTCATTCTTCCATGAATTCCCACTCAAAATCCCAAGGGTTTTCTTTAATAAATAAATAAAACAATTTTATTTCTTTATTTTAATATTTGTTAATTCCATTAACAAACATTAACATATAACCCCTTGAGTTAGTTGTTAAATCTATTAACAACCATCTGATAAGAATCCCCTTGAACTATTTCAAAATTACTCGAAATAATTTCGGTGACTATTTCAATATTCCCCGAAACAATTTCGGTGCTGTCCAAACTTTTCTCCGATATTCCGTATCCTCTCAAATGCGTCATCGAACCTTAAGTGTGTCACCCTACGGTTCGCGAATAAGATAGACATGATCGAGACTCCTCTCCGATCAATAATCAACAGCGGGATCTGGAGATCCGTGATGACTCCTATATATTCAACGATGACTCTCGTGATCGTGTGAACCAACAACGCCGTGAACTATTCCCTTTGTCTCGCGATATTTTACTTGTCCGAGATTCGATCATTGGTATCAACTATACCTTGTTCAATCTCGTTACCGACAAGTACTCTTTTCTCGTTCCCGTGATATAACATCCTTTGTGATCATATCACGTGCTTGCAAGCGGTTTCGATGTGATATCACCGAGAGGGCCCAGAGTATATCTCTCCGTCATTTGGATGGACAAATCCCACTCTTGATCCATGATCCTCAACTAATACTTTCCGAATACTTAACGACACCTTTATAGTCACCCTGTTACGGTGTGACGTTTGATGCCATCAAAGCACTCTTCCGGTATCAGTGATTGACATGATCTCATGGTCTAAGGAATAAGTTACTTCGTATGTTTGATATAACAATGTAAACTAAATGACTTGATCGCATTGCTATATTATCTTTGGGTATATGTTCATCACATCATTCTTCTAATGACATGACCCCGTTATTAATAACATCCAATGTTCATGATCAGGAAACCTTGATCATCTATTAATCAACGAGCTAGTTAAAAGAGAGGCTTTACTAGGAACCATTGTTTGTTTATTAAGCACACATTTATCAACGTTTCCGGTTAATACAATTCTAGCATGAGAAATAAACATTCATCATAAACAAGGAATAAGATAATAACCATTTTATTATTGCCTCTCGGGCATATTCCCTTCAGTCTCCCACTTGCACTAGAGCCAATAATCTAGTTTGTAAGCACTTTAACACATATGGCGTACCAGTGTTATTACCATGCTTCGCATGCGGTAAACATCATCAAAAAGATCTGAATTGTTCAGGTCCTATTGTATTTGCATGTTCTTTGCGTCTACACGCATCACTCATTCTCTAATGAGATGGCTTTGTATATATATAGTCAATTCGTGAAAACTTAATTCCTCAGCTTAAACTGATGTCACTAACATTGTGAAAATGTAGCTTCATAGTGTTAGCATTCTTGGAAACTCACCAAGTTCCGGTGATACCTTAATTCCTCAGCTTAAACTGATGTTACTAACATTGTGAAAATGTAGCTTCATAGTTTCAGCATTCTTGGAAATTCACCAAGTTCAATAAAGAACTCCTTGACACAAAATACGCTTATAATTAGTTGTCAACACAACGATATACTTTAGCCTTTGTTGTAGTATCTGTCACAATATTTTAATTTTGAAACTCTTTCAAATCCAGCATGGAACTTTCTTCCATCATATTGTGCTACCCTTCATCACATATTTTAATTGAGATAAAATTACTTGAATAAATGACAAGACTATTAGTGTAACATATTACAACTATTATTTTGTCATTACTATATAGGAAAACATATCCTTAGCATTTCTAAAATGACACAAGGATCTCTCCCACTGTTGTCTAATCATCATATGAATTATCCTACTATAACATTTTATAGCATAGGACTCATCTGGTTGTGTACATAGCATGGAAACATGACTTAGAAATCTCAATTTCAATGATGCTCATCATGTGTCAAAACACATGAATCTTGCTCAATTATTTTCCATGTGACAAGAACTCCTTCTTATCAATTTTATATTGACTTACTTCAATATTTCATCTATGTAATTTGGCTTCAATCATATCAGGCACTTCAATCCATCTTTTATAGATATCGATGCCCAATATCTTCTAAGCCTTTCATCAATATGAAATCTTAACCGTGTTAATTTAAAATACATATTTTCCAATCAACCATATGTCATCTACATAAAGTATTGGAAATATGTCATAGCGCTCCCACTTAATTTCTTGTAACTTTACAAGCATCTTTATCGTTCATGATGGAATCAAACTCTTTTGACAACTTCATTAAGGTAAAGATTTCAACTTCGTTATGCTCACTTCAACCATTGAAGTGTGCATACCTTTCTAGCAACCTTTTTGAATTTTACAAAACTCTCAGACTGTGTCAAGTACACATCCTTGATAAAACTTCCTTGAGAGGAGAGTTGGTTTTGTTATTCAACTGCCATATCATAATATGTAACCTTTTGCTAGAACTATCCGCAAAGACTAAAGCATCACTACGGAAGATCAAAATCTTGTAGTAGTTAACTCTTTGAACTTCGTCGAAAACAACTTTTCGATAAGTACAATTTTAATAAGATGTAAAATCCATGTCTTTGTCGCTATATAGACCCTTTTGCTATCGCTAGGCATCATGCCTATCGAAAGGACTACCAAGTCACATACTTGATATTCATACAAGGATACTATGGCGGATATAATGACTCATAGTCAATTTTACGAAGTCAGGGCCCATCATTTGCTTCCTTTATAAGGTCCAGGTCCTTTTGTTGTCAAAACAACACTTTACACTTAAACCACAAGTTGTTCTAAGTACAAAGTTTTTGGACCTTTCTGGTACAGTTCGTAAACTCATTTGAAGTATCTACAACATTTGTAGTGTCTTCTACTTAGTCAAAATAGTAAACCCCGGAACAACTTCCAGTGCTGCGCTACTCTTGACATGATAACGAAGATTCTCTAACCTTGTTGAGTTTGTACTGTGCTCCCACTCACTTGTTTCGCAAGAACTACTTTCTCGAGAAATCAACCCTTTCTGACAAACAACATTTGTCTTTTGGTTCGGTGATAGGAGAAATACCCAATGTTTTATTTGGGATAACCTTATAAACATATATTTATCCTATTTTGGTTGTAAACATTTTACACATGCTATGCATACCAAAATTTAAGAAAGTGACAATTCGGGTCACTACCCAAACCATATCTTATATGTTGTCAATTTCAGCGGATCATGATGCTGCTCTTTTCAGTGGAAAAATGGTTGTCACTAATGTATAAACTACAAAATTATAATGGCAATTTTATTAATCTTACCATGTCAAACAGGGTTTGATTTTGTCTTTTGAATACTCCAATCTAATGTGGGGTATTCGAGAAGTATAAGTTGTAGAACAATTCTGCAACTTCTCAGATGTTTTGCTAAACTTGTAACTCAAACTTTATCCTTTATGATCCAATCATAAATACTTGATTATCTTGTTACATTGATTTTAACTTCATATTAACAACCTTTTGAACCAATTCAAAATGTCAAACTCTGTTCCCTTTAAATAGATATACTCACATATCTACTTAAATCATCGACAGAATTTTATGAAGGAAAAATTAATCCACCATACATGACTACACATAATGGACTATATACATCAATATGTATAATCTCCACTAAATTAGTCGTCCATTCTACTTTGGCCTAAGAACGGAATTCTAGTCATCTTTTGGAAGAGGTCTCACAAGCGTCAATAAAATGACTCCGGAAGTCCATCAATATGGAGTTCCTTCATGTTTTCCTTTCCGATATGAACTAAAATGGTGGTGTCACAATTTAAGTGAAACTCTTCAACGTCTTGCAACGTTTAGCATTTAGTCTTATAGATGTTTCCTTTACCAACATGATTTATATTAACATATCCATCAATTATGGAATATGATCATAGTTTGAACAATCTCATTTGTTCTCACAAAAGACTAGAACAAAATAACAAATTATTAAGTTCTTCAAATAAATCTTGACTGGTTGGTTCGATACGACAATGAACACAATAACACTTTATTTATGTTCTTGTCATAATCGATTCCACATCTATTACTAGTTCCTTTTAGGCCCTTGTATTTCTTTCATTGCGTTGCTTTGTATGACAACTCATACCAACCAATGTGGTATCAAAAATACCAAAAATACTTTGTTAACTAGTAATACATCTATATCTTGTATATCAAGTATATACTCCTGAGCTGGACTTTTCCAGTTATGTTCTTTTCTGCCATATATCTATTTGTAATTCTATTTTCAATATTCCCTTTTCTTTATAGAAGAATCATTCAACATCAAACAATGCTAGTCTTACTAGCTCATTTTCTTTGGCGTGTTAGTCATATACTATCACCCATTGAGTCATACTTTGAGTTTGATTGTTCTACTAATATCACCATATTAATAGCATTCTTCTAGATTCCACTCTTAGCAATTTCCAAGTAAGGTAAACTACTTTACCCATACTTCTAATCAATCCCATCATAACAATTTTATGATTAAGCTACTATAGCTCGAAGGAAGGAATTTAGAGGATAATTTTTAGCATCCAATTTCTTGGAATATTCAAACGCCTAGCGTCTTCAATCATTGCATATATTCAGATAATATAAGCAAACATTGTCACGCTAAATTATACTCAGTCATGTTGCCACAAATAAGTTTCTAGATATCAATATATCTTTCACTTGATTGTTTCTGAAAACAACTCTTTTCAGTCCCTAAATCACCTTGATCAACAAAACATTCTTTTGAAGATAAAGTAATACGGAAGCAACCATGACTCTGGATTCTAAGTAGGAATTATTTGCTCTCTAGATTAATCAATCATTAACCACATGGAGCTAGGTAGGAAATACCAAAAATCTACAATAGGACACAATTTTAAATTTCACTAATAAGGTACCAATCTTAAATGGTATTTACCAGATCATAACAGTTATATCTCAATTAACAATCTAAGTGTAAGGTAGTTATGAGGATGCCAATGACTACTACAAGTTGTGCAAATTCACTTTGATTTGTTGTTCATGATAAATAAGTTCAAGTTAATTCAAATTAAGCCATGAACTCCCACTCAAAAACAACATCCCTCTTAGTCGTCTTTAGTGATTACACGAACCAAATTCACTACAACAAAACCGATCATCACGTGAGATGATGTAGCTTCAAAGGCGAACATCGACATGGTCATCATATCATCCATATGACTCATGCTTTACCTTTCGGTTACGTGTTCCGAGGCCATGTCTGTACATGCTAGGCTCGCCAAGTAGAACCGTAGTATTGCGTGTGTTTCAAGGCCATGTCTGTACATGCTAGGCTTGAAAACACCCGTTGTATGCGAACGTTGAGTCTATCACACCCGATCATCACGTGGTGTCTCGAAACGACGAACTTTCTTAACGGTGCATACTTAAGGAAGAACACATTATTATCTTGATATTAAGTGAGAGGGATCATCTTATAATGCTACCAACGTTATCTAAGAAAAACAAGATGCATAAAAAGGATCAACATCACAGACATCACATGAAAGGATAACGTGATATGATATGGTCCTTCTTGCACTTGATCTCCATCATGTGCATTATGGTATGATCTCAATCATTCCACCGGCGTGGTACCAAGTACCACGGTACCCCAAACTTGTTTGTCCATCAATAAGAAGACAACCATATGGATACCTTACGGTATATCAATAATTTACAAAATAGATCATCTCATAATCAAATTTGTAATATTGACCATGTCACATCACATTCCCAGCAAAAACTAGTTAGACGCTTCTAATTTATTTTTGCATATTTTACGTGGCTTAGGGCTTTCGAGGATAGAACCGTTCATACCTACGAACATCAACCACAACGTTGATAAACACATTTTTAACAACCCTTCATAGATTAGATCTTAACTATAGTAGGAGAAACAGACACCCGCAAGCCACTTATGCAATACAAGTTGCATGTCAGTTGTGGAACAAGTCTCATGTACGTGGACATGTAAGGTTAGTCCGGGCCGCTTCATCTCACTATGCCACTAAGATCATAAAATAATCAAGGAGGTAATAACATGATCATCAACGCCCACATACACCTATGTGTTCTACCCGTACAAAACATCTACGCATAGATCCGGCTCTGATACCACTGAAGGGGAACGTAGCATAGAAAACAAAAAATTTCCTACGCGAGAGATACCCGAAAGGCCAAGATCTAATCTATGAGACGAAGTGCAACAGGCAACAAGAGGGTTAAGGAGAACACATACCCTCGAAGACTCAAAGTGGTACGAGATCAAATCTCGTTGTTGGCGTAGTCGTACTCACACCGATCCCGATAGCGAGAAGATGGGCACCGCAATCCAGCGGTGCATCCGTGATCGGTCACACGTACGGTTGATGACGACCTCCGTTCCCTCGTTCCAGCGGGGCGCGGAAGTAGAGGATCCCTCGGAACTCCAGCAGCACGACGGCGTGGTGTGGTGGAGAAAAACATTGCTCAGGGCTTCGCCAAGCGCACGAACAAGTGGTGGAGCAGCGGCAGGAGGGAGGAAGAGATGACACAAGTATGTGTAGGGGGAGAGGGAGCTCTCACCCCTCCTTTTATAGGAGGGGATGGCAGCCACGAATTATTGGCTGCCTCCACCTCTCCCTCATCATGTGAGTGGAGTCTCCACTCAACCCACTCATTCTTCCATGAATTCCCACTCAAAATCCCAAGGGTTTTCTTTAATAAATAAATAAAACAATTTTATTTCTTTATTTTAATATTTGTTAATTCCATTAACAAACATTAACATATAACCCCTTGAGTTAGTTGTTAAATCTATTAACAACCATCTGATAAGAATCCCCTTGAACTATTTCAAAATTACTCGAAACAATTTCGGTGACTATTTCAATATTCCCCGAAACAATTTCGGTGCTGTCCAAACTTTTCTCCGATATTCCGTATCCTCTCAAATGCGTCATCGAACCTTAAGTGTGTCACCCTACGGTTCGCGAATAAGATAGACATGATCGAGACTCCTCTCCGATCAATAATCAACAGCGGGATCTGGAGATCCGTGATGACTCCTATATATTCAACGATGACTCTCGTGATCGTGTGAACCAACAACGCCGTGAACTATTCCCTTTGTCTCGCGATATTTTACTTGTCCGAGATTCGATCATTGGTATCAACCATACCTTGTTCAATCTCGTTACCGACAAGTACTCTTTTCTCGTTCCCGTGATATAACATCCTTTGTGATCATATCACGTGCTTGCAAGCGGTTTCGATGTGATATCACCGAGAGGGCCCAGAGTATATCTCTCCGTCATTTGGATGGACAAATCCCACTCTTGATCCATGATCCTCAACTAATACTTTCCGAATACTTAACGACACCTTTATAGTCACCCTGTTACGGTGTGACGTTTGATGCCATCAAAGCACTCTTCCGGTATCAGTGATTGACATGATCTCATGGTCTAAGGAATAAGTTACTTTGTATGTTTGATATAACAATGTAAACTAAATGACTTGATCGCATTGCTATATTATCTTTGGGTATATGTTCATCACATCATTCTTCTAATGACATGACCCCGTTATTAATAACATCCAATGTTCATGATCAGGAAACCTTGATCATCTATTAATCAACGAGCTAGTTAAAAGAGAGGCTTTACTAGGAACCATTGTTTGTTTATTAAGCACACATGTATCAACGTTTCCGGTTAATACAATTCTAGCATGAGAAATAAACATTCATCATAAACAAGGAATAAGATAATAACCATTTTATTATTGCCTCTCGGGCATATTCCCTTCACTGATACCATTTTGTTGCGTTCCCACATTTAAATAATGTAAGGACACCTGTGTTATTGTGCTAGTCCCTAGATCAATTGCTAGCACCACAGTACAAAATGAAATATCATGCAAATGCATCAAATTCTATTACATCGCATGATCTAGTATTTACAAAATAGTATTACAACTTTCATAGTCTTAGAAGACTAGCAGAAAACTAAGATATACAGCGGAAGACATAGTACAACATTGAGCCCATCTTCTTCATGTGCCACAGGCAAAACATGTTGGCGATAGTCTCGAGATCCTAAACGAAAACCTCACTCGTGTTCAGAAACATCTGCAATATGGAATATGCAGCCACAAGGGAGTCAATACAATTTAATGTATTGGCAAGTAACACTATGGTGGATATAAATGGCAAGACTAATACTACATGCTTATTTGGCTGAGTGGAGTTTAGGCTAAGTTTGCATAAAGCCAGTTTTGTCCTATCTCTTTTGTAAAAACAAACTTTTTCTTTTCAAAGGGGTGGCAACGTTGGATTAAGACCCAAGCACCACAATACTCTTCACTTGGTCAAAATTTTACTTATTGAAATTGGTGATGAGATTCTTCCGTCAATCCTTGTCCAGCTGCTCATAGTTGTCCATAACCGGGGACTCGGCTAAGATCTTAGTTTGTTCACTCTGTAGAGGTTGTGCACTTTCACCCTTTGTCTTCAATTAGCCCAAACATCCTATACACCCGGAGTGCCTCATGGAAAGGATAGAATTGAGATGAGATCTTTCAGAAGAAGAAGTCCAAACCCACCGGCAAGACCGTTCCACCTATAATTTTGCTACATCTGCTAGTCAAGCCTGGGCTGAACTCTCACAACTTAGTTGATCAAGACAGATCCCATATGTCAAAAGGTTGCACGTTAAGCTACTAGACTTAGAGGGACTTATTAATCTCTTTGTTCCTGGGTGGCCATCCACAGGTGACAACCTCAAGTGAAATAACCCTTAAACAAGGGCCCTGAGGAAACACTCAACATAATCCAGTCTTACCACTTCCACCCAGGTGGTTCATTTATTAGTTATACTTAGAATTTTTCCTCAACATCTAGTAAAACAATTTGTAATATTGCATAGCATCTACTAAGTTCTAAGGCTATCAGAATAACTAGGGTAAAAGAGATGGCTACGCACTACTAGGATAATAGCATATCATAATATAACTTATTTAAAAATTTCCTATAATGCATACTACTCAAAATCAACTAATGCATATAGAAAATAATGGGTAGTTGATGGTGTGTTACTTGCCTTGTTGAAGTTGGTGAAGATATTCACACTCTCTTCACATAAGATCGTTGCTCTACGTACAATCTATTCATTGAAAACACAATAACAAAATAAACAAGAATCCTAGCAATCAAACACATAAGTGGAGAAAGCAAACAGAGCAAATAACATAACAAAGGAGTTGGAACAAGTTGGCTAGGACAAGTTCAAAGTCTGAGTTTGAAAGATTCATTCCCTAATTGTTCAACACTTTTTAAGGGGTTTCCAAGAGTTAACTAAGGATGTCTAGGTTGAGTTTTTAGTCATCAAACTTTATTGGAAACATATTTATCTAAGAAGTTCTAAGAGTTAACCAAGGTGATCTCACTATTTCAACTAAAGTAACACATAACCATATGTAACACTTAGTCATTTTCATCAAAACATTTGAGTGATCTAAGTTAGTCCTTCCATTTTGGTTTAGGGTAGGTCTAAGTTCAACTAACTTCATAACAATGGAGATAACAAGTTAAAGTCTTGGGATTTTCTATTTGGGTCAATGGTTGGACAAACATAACTTTCTAAATCTTCAACTTGTATGGATTGATCCATGTCTTCATGCTTCTATTGCAGTTTCCTCCTTGTTGTGAAGCTTCTCTTGAACTCGATAAATCTTCATGGCTTTCACTTCACTACTTAGTTTGGGTATGGGATGGGCACAAATACCACTAAGTCAAGAGAAAGAAAATAATAAGAGAGGGAGATGTTTTCTTCTAGATTTCTTCACACTTGTACTTCCTTGATTTGCTTCTATTGGTGGATTCTTTTCTTCAAAATTTCTTCATTGATCCTCCTTGTAGCTCTTCATGTTTCCACCAGGTTGAAAGTGAAGAGCCTTCTATTGCTTGAGTCTTGTTTTCCATTTGCTAACTTGATGGATTCTTGAAGCAAGAACAGGGGGATGGAGGAGTAGATAGAAAACTATAGTACTAGTGTTTGAGGTTCACTACTTGGTCTCTTATATGGTTTACATACTAGGGACTTTGTATTGGATTCAAAATGGCCACAACAAACAATGGTAGAAAGAATAGAAACAAAATCTAAGGCATGATCAACTAGTGGTTCACTAAGATGGATTTTTGGTCCAACTTACATTTAAATGGTTCAAGGTTGTCCAAAAGATTTAGGTACTGATGTCTCTGGTTCAAGGTTACCAAAAGGAACAATTTTGCAAAAGAAACTACATTGAAATTATTTATAGAAATTTATCTATGTCAAAAATACTTAATTGGACGTCTTAATTCTAAATTCAAATTTAATTTGATCAAAAATTATTTTGGGACATAGGGTATGAAAGTACTCATCCTAAGGTTTCCAAATATATTTTATTTACAATTTTTGGATTTGTAGAATTTCAATTATTCCAAAATTCATCATAGAAGCATATTTAAATTTGAACCAATTTCAGTTTGTCAAATTTGAAATTTAAGAGTGCTAAACGATTCTACAGATCCAGGGGATTTCAAAAAGTCCAAGTTTGCTAAATTTGGGCTTATGGATCAAAAGTTATGATAGATCTAAGATACAGGGGCTTCTCTGCAAAATTTACATCCTAATTTTATTCGGAAATAAATTCCAGAGACAGTCTGGCCGAAAATGGCTTATCTCTCACGCAAGGCGATGGACTGGAACTGGGCTTGGGCCGGTTGTGCGCTATGCTGAGCGACGGATAGTGTTTTAATGCGCATGCTGAGTTGGCGCTCTCTGATTGGCCCGTACCGATTCGTTAAGTGAATCTATCGCAGCCACAGGATGCAGATCGGACGGTGGGGGTGCTAGGGTTACCTCGCCGGCGGCGAGACGACCGGAAAACAAGAGGATGGTGGTGCTCCGGTGGCTTGAGGCTTGAATCTCGACGGCGGCGACGCTGGAGAGGGTCCTAGGGCTCGGGGAAGCCACCACGGGGATCAGCGCATCACGACAGACTCGCGGTTGCCACAGCGCGTGCTCGCGCTTCCGGGAGTGATGGCGCAACGCGGACAGTGCAGCGACGAGCTCCAGCGACTTCGGTTACGCACGGCGCGGTCGAATCCCTGCAGCAAAAATCGCGAGGACAGACTCTGTAAGTGCGCGGCGATAAGGGAAAGGAGAGGAGGGAGGAAACTGGGCCGGGGACCTTTTCCCTTGGCCGGAATCGAGCCGAGACGGTGGCGGATGTAGTGGACTCCGGCGAAGAATTTGTTCGGCCTAAGGGCACTAAACGAATGGCTTCTAGAGGGGAAATGACGAGGAGTGGGAGGGATTTAAGTGGGAGCAAACGGCTCGGAGATTGATGGATTGTAACGCTCAGAATCAAGAGGATTAAATCCTCCTTTATTCGGAAGAAACGGATGCAGGGAGGTGGATGACGATGATGACGTCACCTTTTTTTTAAATATCTTTTAATATACAAGTCCAAATGACCTCAAATTAATTTCTAAATATTTGTAAAAATAATATCTTTCTGTTTAGAACATTGTTATAAACATTTGAACACATTTCACATTATATATCTTTGAAAATATAATTATTTACTAATAGTACTTAATGTATATTTTTAAATTAGAAAAATAATAAAATGAGGTTTTGATTAAATAAAATTCCCGACACATTAAACATGTCAAATACTATTTTTGGAAGTCATTTTACCTCACTTTTCATATTTTATAAATTTAACATTTCAGTGGTTTACTAATAGTAACTTAATTCCATTTTTAGAATAGAAAATTAAATAAATATAAAAGTGGCTTAATAAAATTTGGAAAAATCCCACCAGCCATAATATTGTTTTCTAAGTCCTCTTTTATGTTATTTTCAAAGCAAAACATTTTGTGAACGTCCCTTTATGTTTAAAACTTGGAATAACATTTGCATATCAATATAAATAGTTGTTATTCTCATAAAATAATTTTGAGGCTTAAAAATTATTAGAGATAATAATTCTCTGGTTTCAAAATCTATAAAACATTTTCAAAATAATAGTTGATTTGAAAACATGTTATAAAATAAGGTTTTCTAAGAGAAAACAATTTCTTTGATTAATGAATATTTATTTTGAATGGGCTTTTAAGGTTTATGGAATAGAGATATAATGGATTCTTAATTTCAGTTTTCATTGAGTTATGTATTCTTTCCTTTTATTTCTTGCCTATCATTGGTTTTTGGTGACTTGGATAACATGAAAACAAAAAATTTCAATTTCTAGCGATTTTCGGACTTTCCAAAAATCAGGGATGTTACACGCTCTTGGGGTCTTTTGGTAAAATAGGAACATTGGGTTCTTTTCCGGGCATTTTCCTGAAAGTTGATTTTCTGCACAAAAACGAGACACCATGGCAATTTTGCTGGAAACAGCGTTGGTCCGTGTTAGTTGTATTCAAAACACACAAGTTTAGAGGAAAACAACAACAAAAGTGTTCGGAAAAGTAGATACGTCTTGGACGTATCAACTCCCCCAAGCCTAGCTTATTGTTTGTCCTCAAGAAATTCAGTTAACAACTGAGTGCTATAAAAGAACTTTTACGAACACATTTGCTTCATATGATGTTAATATTCTCACTATATGATCAAGCACATAGGCAATTCATAATAAGAAGTATGCAAACTCACATAACCTGTCACCTATAGTACCAAAAATACTCAAGAAATACTCCACTAAACAAAAATTCTACTTGGATAATCGGAGGAGTCACATACCAGAGAACAAATGCTCCAAATTTCAGCAGCAAAGATGGGCTGCGCAAGGAGATCGAAAATTCGTGAGGAAGAATAGCAAGCACATGGGTTTGAGCAATGGTGTTGAGTTTAGTGGGGAGAGAGAGATGTGTAGCAGGAAGAGGAGTAGTGGAGGGCCAGGGGGCCCCACACCATGTGCTGGCGCGCCCTGGGGGTACCTGCGCCACTAGGTGGTGTGGAGGCATGGTGGGTCCCCCTGGGTTGCCCCAGGTGCCTTTCTGCCCCATTTTCAACGCAAAAATTTAATATATTTTTTCTAGAATTGTTAGGGAAACATTATTTTCGGGTAATTTCCAGAATTTGACAATTGATTGTAATCTAGAAAAACGATTCTAGAACAATGGAAAACAAATCCAAAACCAATTCTACAGAAGTTCTAAGACACTCTAATATGCAAATAACCAGTGGAAACACAGGAGAACATAGTGAAAACGTAATTGGAGATGGTGAAACATAAGTAACAAAAGTAAACAAGGTAAAAACATAGTGAAAACATAATTTGGAAAGTGAAAACATAGTGAAAACATTGTTTTGTTCGTTAAAAATCACTTTGTTAACAAGGTTGACCAAGTCTGGTTACCAAAAAAATCTTACATGAAAAAAAACTTTGCATTTCACTAAATGATTATGTTACCTCAACTTTGATAGACATAGTCCCAATCATGACAATTTCATATTATTTTCGTGGCATTAGAATAGGATAATAGAATTCTCCAATCTTGATGGTCTCAATATTTTCAATTGAATTTAGACCATATTTCCTATCAATCTTCTTGGGAAAATAAACTGTGTGTTCTTTATCATTAACATTAAAGGTTACTTTTCCTTGGTTGCAATCAATAACAGCCCCTGCAGTGTTAAGAAAAGGTCTCCCAAGAATAATAGACATATTATCATCTTCAGGCATTTCCAACACAACAAAGTCAGTTAATATCAAACAATTATTAGCCACTTGAACATGAACATTCTCATATATACCAACAGGAATAGCAGTAAATTTATTAGCCATTTACAAAGATATATCAGTTGGTATCAATGTTTCCAGGAGGAATCTCTTATAGAGAGAGAAAAATGCATAACACTAACTCCTGCTCCTAAATCAGATAAAGCAGTTTTAACATAATTATTTTTAATCGAGCATGGAATAGTGGGTATACCAGGATCTCCAAGCTTCTTGGGAACCTTGCCATTGAAAGAGTAATTAGCAAGCGTAGTAGAAATTTCCTCATTAGGAATCTTCCTTTTGTTAGAGACAATATCTTTCATATATTTTGAATAAGGAGGCATATTAATAGCATCAGTTAAAGGAATTCGCAAAAACAAAGGTTTCATCCAATCATAGAACTTATTATATTGTTCTTCTTCCTTTGATTTTTGTTTCTTGTTAGGAAAAGGCATTGATTTTGTACCTGATGACCCACACATATAGGGGGTGTATCGTAGTACTTTCGATAAATAAGAGTGTCGAACCCAACAAGGAGCGGAAGGTGTTGACAAGCTGTTTCGATGAATGAATAACTGTAAATACCGAAAGATAGATTTCTAGGGTTTTTTGATATTGCAGATAAATAAAGTGCGAGTAAATAAAATGTAGTAATAATAATTGCAGCAAGTGGCCCAATCCTTTCTTCAGCAAAGGACAAGCCGGTGGGTTTACTTATGATTAACAACGTTCTCGAGGACACACAGGAGGTTTTTGTCAAGTGCTTTTGTTTCATGCTGCTGAATAAACTTTAGTGTTTTGATAAGTCTTGTGTGGGTGAACCTATGCTAATGTACCGCCCATCCAAGACTAATACATACTTGTGATTATACCCCTTGCAAGCATCCGCAACTACAATAAAGTAATTAAGAACTAAATCTAACCACAACTTTAAACTCCGAGATCCTACGCTCCATCGTGTAATGGTTTCCTAACGGGGGTTTAGGTTTCTGTCACTCCGGCAACCCCACAATTAGTAGCCAAATACACGATGCATTCGCCTAGGCCCATAAATGGTGAAGTATCATGTAGTCGACGTTCACATGACACCACTAGAAGAATAACACCACAACTTAAATATCAAACCATTAAATATTACTCAACATTACTTCACTACTAACGACTTGACTCTCCCATGTCCTCAAGAACAACACGAACTACTCACAAGACATCATATGGATCATAATCAGAGGTGATATAATGGATGATAACAATCTGGTCATAAAGTGGAAACACCGATAAATCTCACAAGCATCAACTACTAACAAGTAATCCGCACCGGGGGAGAGATCTAATATAAAACAACGATAGAGGCCCCTAATTGTTACAGCGGGATGACGGTGGATGATGAGGATGATGGTGCTGGTGGTGATGATGATGACGATCTTGATGATGCCCGGAGTGATGGTGGTGACGATGGCGGTGATTTCCCCTCTCCGGAGAGGAATTTCCCAGGCAGATTTCTACTTGCCAGAGAGCTTTTCTCTCTCGGGTGTTTTCCGCCCTGAGGCAGCGGCGGAATAATTCTTCGATGATGGTCTGAGGCTTAGGGTTACCTGGGGGTCAAGTACGTGAAAGACCTCGACCAGAGGTGGGCCAGGGTGGCCACACCACCTGGTGGCGCGGCTAGGGGGCGCCACCTCATGGTTTGGGCCCCTGGTGGCCCCCTCTGGCTCCCCTTCTGGCTGGACTCCTCCTCTGACCTTCTAAGACACCCCCGGTGTCCCTCTTCTTCTTCTGAAATATGGTATCTTGACGGTGCTTTTTCCATCAGATTTCTGGTCCCGGTGTTTATTCTCCAAAAATTATGAAACATGCAAAATAAGATAAAATAACATAAGGGATGCATCATAACATGAAATATATCGATGAATAACAACAAATTATGATATAAAATAGTGATGCAAAATGGACGTATCAACTCCCCCCAAGCTTAGACCTCGCTTGTCCCCAAGCGAAACTGAACTCAGTAAACATGACCACAGGTTTATGGAGTGAAAAGTCGATAAATAAAATACAGACAAGAAGCATCAAATTTATCTATGCACCAATCATTATAGACAGGAACTTCCTCTCATATAACCTAACTTGAAACGAGTAATGGGAGTCACAAACAAAGATGCGAAAGAGAGAATAAAAATTGATGATGGCAAACTTCGTTCTTGGTCAGAGAACATTTAATGATATCATACTTATCTTAGGCGAAGTCTGTATAACAAGGCTTATATTGTAGAGCTTAACATGTTTAATTATAACAATCCTTTTACAGTGATTCATAGCTTTCAAAGTAATATTCATTCAGATAATAAAGCATGTGCTAAACAAAGAATGATAGAAAACATGATTGAATAAATCAACATATAGATGGTGAGATCACAACAACTCAAATGCTTGCTAGAGACAGAAAGGAATGGGTTTACTGACTCAACATAAAAGTAAAAGATAGGCCCTTCGCAGAGGGAAGCATGGATCACTCATGGGATAGAGCTTTTATTTTAATAAATACAGGTATAAAATGCATGACACTCCTCCCATCCATCTTACCCAAACCATGGCTAACCGAATCCTCGGGTGCCTGCCAACAATAACGAACCATGGAGGAGTGTCTAAATTTTGAGAGAGGTGTATGTTTATGTCAACGAATGGCAAACAGAAAATACAGTACGTCACAAGCCAACTAGACTTCACAAGAGAGGCTCCCATTGAAGGACGCAACTGGTATAGAAGGTCATCCCTCTTTCTCTTTTGTTTACACAATTATGCTTTGACTGATAAATCTGGGGCAAACAGAGTGAAGAGAATTTGTATTATTATTTGGGGCTGGGAACCCCGCTGCCAGCTCTTCTAGCATTTGGATAAGCGGATGAAGCCACTAGTCCAGGTGTGTGAGTCCAATCAACAAGTGAGATAACGATTCTCTATTTGCGTCCTCATGAGCTAAAACAGGAACACAAAATAGGGATAATTTTGAAGGTGTTAAAGGTAACACGTGAGCAATTTACTTGGAGTGGCGGTGAAATACAACATGTAGATAGGTATGGTGGACACAAATGGCAAGGTTTTGGGGCTCAAGGTTTGGATGCACGAGAAGCATTCCCTCTCAGTACAGGGTTTTTGGCTAGCAAGGCCGGGTAGCAAGCATAAGAGTTGAGGAAAAAAAACAAATATACATATGATGAAACCAATCATGCAATCTTTATTGAATGCACAAATGATCTTAACTTGTGAATACTAAGTTTATGAGCTAATAGACATATTCCTCTTTCTTAAACTAGCATCTCAAAATATTATTTCTACTGACCCAAGCTAAGTTTGCCAAAACCAACTAGATTAACTTAATGATCTGCAGAGTGACACCAAATACTAACAACAAGCTCAGCCATATGACAGAAATTGAAAACTAAAATAAGGTGTACAGAAAGTAAATGATGAAACTTCTCATTAATATTTCAAACCGGCAACTCACACCAACGGATACAACGATAACCAACTAAGGAGAGACACTTCCATACTGCAAACCATCCTATATGATAACTTCTCTACTCATGATATGACTCTACTGGAAAAGTAAAAAGATGAAAGATAGTGATGTGATACCGTGACACTCCCCCCAAGCTTGGAACAAGCCAAGGGGATGCCAATACCAATGACGAATCAATTCTTTGGTGGTGGTGGTGAATCCTTCTCATCCTCGATCTTACAAGGTAAAGGCTCTCCATACGCGAATGATGTCCTGGTCTCCAACATCCTGAAACAAGCAGCAGAGCTTATACGTTTAAACCTGTTCTCATACTCACAATTTTGGTTCTGCACATCATAGAGTTGTGCGTGCAAATCATTGGTGGTCTTGGCGAGTGAGAAAATCTCCTCCCACAACTTCAAATTCTCCCTCTTGAATTCAGCGATCTGTTCTGTCTTTATCCCGTGGATGATCTCAACTTCACGCTCCGCCATCTTCTTGTACCTAAAGACTTCTTGCTCCAGTTCTTCCATCCTAGCCTCCAGACCGCCTTCTCCTTTAGGGCCCCGAACATCTTCAATCTGCACCTTCCCGTCTTTGAGCAGCAATTCCATGGGATGCATCTTCAACTCGTTCATGTACGGGTTGATGATGTTCTCAAAGAAACCGTCTTTAGGAGATCCAGGAGAGGACATTGTGGCTCTAGGTCTGAAGATGTAACCTGACAGAAACAACTCGAAATAGAAACACGACAAGAAAACGATATACGGACCTCGGGGGGTCCGGGGGATTATATAGCAAAAATTTCATAACGAAAGGAAAGTCCAGGTCGAAAACGAGTCAGAGAGGGGCTCCGGGGCGCCCACACCATAGGCTGGCGCGGCCAGGGGTGGGCCCGCGCCACCCCATGGTGTGGAGCCTCCGGGCTCTGTCTCGCCTCGTTTCCGACTCATAATTTTTCATATTTTCCAAAAACAGTAAAAATAAAAGTTGGAAGATGTTTCACGAAAGTTTTCTTACCAAAACTGATTCCTATTCGAAAACTGACTCTGCAGTTTCTGAAATATGCCTCTTAATAAATTCCTCCGGGATCATGGCTCGAATACAATCAACATCTTCATTATAAGGATATCCAGAAATATAATGCTTGAGTTTGTGGCCATTCAACACTTGTGAAGTGTTGTCTTCAAGGGAAACAATTTTAGTTTATCCCGAACGATATACCTCTTCGATAGCAAAAGGTCCTTCCCATCTCGAGAGTAATTTTCCTGCAAAAAATCTAAGACGATACCTATACAATAGCACTTTCTCACCAACATGAAATTCTCTTTTAATAATTCTCTTATCATGCCACCTTTTAACTTTCTCTTTAAAGAGCTTAGCATTTTCATATGCTTCACTTCTCCATTCATCTAAAGAACTTAAGTCAAGCAACCTTTCTCACCAGCAAGTTTAAAATCTCTATTTAGGTCTCTCACTGCCCAATAAGCTTTGTGTTCTAATTCTATAGGTACTTTGGAGTTGGTGGAACAATGACATTGATTTATCGCCATGATCGCTTCACTTGTTTAGATGATGGGGTCGCAAGGAAAGTTAAATTGCATTCTCCTTAGACTCTTGGGAATTTGGGTTCGCCTTTCCTTTGCTACTCTTGGATCTTGTCGTCAGTATCAGACTAACTTTCGTGTTTCTCAGCTTTTGCCTTTTGCTTGTTGAATTTCCTCTTGGAATTCTTCCCTTTGTTCCCGGTTCTAGCTATGCTCTTCATGTGCTTGTTGAGCCGGCATTGCTGGTTTGTGTGGTTTGGCTCCAAACTACGCGTGGTGAATGCATTGTTCCCCTTTGATTTTTTTCCCACTCTTCCTTAGAGTAGGAGATGGGTTCCTTGCTTTCCCCACTTTTGCCTTTCCATCTACTGGAGTTGTCTTTTCCGAAGGCTGCATTGACTTCTTTGGGCTTTTGCTGAGTTTCTGAAGTGGTTTTCTTATCAGAGTGGTCCGTCTTTTTAGCTTGCACTAGCGCATCTATATTTCCGCCTCTTGCTCCAATGTCATCTTCGGCCGCTGCATGCTCACTGGCTGTGGTCAGCATTGAACCTAGGTCTTTATGTGTTTTTTATCCAACCATGAACGGTACAAGTCCGGGTTTTAAACCATTGACGAAATAATGCATTGCTTGAACGTCACTTACTCCAGAGCAGCTATTCTTCATTGTAGTCCATATTGAGATAAAGCCGACATACGAGTCGTCATCATATTGGACGCAACGGTTGAACTGGATAATGCTTCTGGGGCATTTGTATGTGCCACAGAAATGCTGGGCAAATACCCTGGCCATATCCTCCTAGCTATCCACTGTCCTTGATGGAAGTCCATTAATCCAAGCACTCGCTCCATCCAGCAACATCGGGGGCAAGAACTTCACAGCTTCCAAATATGTCCCTTTGTTTATCTGGACGACAGTATAGTAATATGAGAGCCATGTATCCGGGTGTATGCTTATGGTATACTTTTGATAAGTTGGCCCGACTTTGGCAAAGCCAGCATGTAGATTGATGTTGTGGATCCTGTTAGTGAAACACTTTGGACCGAAATACAGATCATCTCTTTCCGCCTTATCGGCGTGTGTAGAATACCTTCCGACTGAATGGACAGAGGGGGATCTACTTCTCTCTGGTCCATTGTTGCGTGAATACGCTCGTCTAGGTTCATCCTTGTATCTTCCGGCATCCCATCCTTTGGAATAAGGCGGAGTTCTACTTCTCACATGGTCCTTGTTTCTTGGTGGGGTGCGGGATCTCACACGCCTGTGAGGGTGTTCGTATCTTTCGGCTTTATCGGCCGGGTTTCTCGAAGGCGGTATTGCTTTTTCGTCTTTCTGGTTTTTATCTTCCCGATCCTTATCATACCGGGGTTTTGTCTTGTCGTCGCCTTTCGGCGGGTGAGACTCTGTCCTGGACGTTGCGTCCTTGTTCTCCGGGATTTTCCTGTCCTTCTTAGGATCTTCATTCTTTCCCTTTGAACTTCCTGAATCTCCAAGTTCGCTTGGATCGGGCGTTGTAGCAACGCACGTGGCCTTTTTGCATAAAGCAGAATCATCATATAACTTACCCGAACGTGCTTGGCCTCGCTTCTGATGTTGTAATGCTTTTCCTAAGAAAGTATACACTATCTGAAGCTTTTCGTCATTGGAGTAAAGGTCGTCATTGAGGATGGCAACGTGGCTTCTGCATTCTCGGCTGCAGTTTGTAGATGCGTTCGCCCTTAGCGTTTGTGCTATTAACATGCCTTTGCCAAGACGGGTTTTCAAACCATTGCTTAGCTGACAGTTCTTCCGGTTTTCCAATTTCGGGTAATCTCGTGGGTTTAATTCACGATCTTTTCCGGCGCTCATATTTCTCAATTTCTTCTACTGCAATTTGACGGTAGCCTGGGTTTTGAGGAGATTTTCCCGAGTCCAAAAAATATGTTGCTGTTGCCGCATTATAGATTGTCTCCTGGCTTCCAGCACTTCCGGTGGTTCGCCTCGTGCAACCGGGGTTTGAATTAGATCGATTTCATCTTGTTCCGACATTTGGGGAATAGGCACTACTTTGATCTGTTTCTTTTTCCTCTCTGCCGTCTTTACGTTGCTGCCTCCTCCGACTTCCACGTTCTTGTTGGCTATCTCAGCCAATTTATCCGTCTTTTTCTTCTGGGCCTTGGAAAACAGATTTTTGGCGGATTTTTTTTCTTCTTGGAGGATGGAGGATTTTTCTGAGATTCTTCTTCCGTCAATTCCTTAACATTAGGATAAGACGGGCTTTCCTCGCCATCTTTTTCTTCTCCATTCTCCTGATTAGCCAGCGGAGGTGTTTTGGGATCTTCTTCCTCGACATCCGACTTTGGCTTCGGTTTAGCCACGAGTACTTCGTGAAATCTCCCCTGCATGGATTTGATCTTTCTTTCGAAAGCATCTTCATCATCATCGGAATCTGAGTTAAAACCTGCAGATCCGGTTTCAGAATCTAGTTTTGCTTCAAGAGCTGCTAGAATAGATTCGCCTTCCGAGCTTGTCGCCTGATTGGCGGATTCTGGGTCATCCAACTTTTCGGTGGAATTTATATTTTATGTCTTTTCCACGGGATCTTCACCATCCGTGTTTCTAGTGATCTATGATTGCACCATGCCAACAAAGTGCGATCTTGATGCGGGCATCTCCTGAGAGGCAGCAAATCCAGCCATGCTTACGCGATATGCGGTCCATGAATCTTGGTACCCCAATGTATGAGTAAGGAAAATACGAGATAAATCCGGCGTTAAAGCCGTCTTCAACTGGGCATAGGGCAGGCGGAATAAATTTACTTCGACCACGGAAACCCATTGCTTCCATCGTTAAACCTACGAAAACATTAGTAGACCCAATAGGAAGGACGCAAGCACTTACGAGGTGGTTCCGTGCCGGCATAAAGGATCCATTGTCGATGAAGCGTCCGACGTTCCCATCGAATTCCAGGCTTCCGACAGTAACCGTGCTGCCGATTCCGCCGAGTATTCCCGCTCGGAACGTCTCCCGATGTTGCTAGCCCCACGGTGGGCGCCAACTGTCGAGTGTTCTTAGTTAGGTTCATGGCAGGAGGTGCCATAAAGCCTGCTGATAGAGCCGTGGGTGGAAACGCGGGAGAGTGGAAACGTGGGAGAGTGAAAACGAGGACACGATTTACCCAGGTTCGGTACATTGCAACTATGGCGGCGTTCCTACTCCTGCTATCTCACTAAATCAGGATTGAAGCATGAAGTATACAAAGTACAATATGAGTAGGGTTTCGCTAACTCGGCGAGGGTGAACTTCCCGGCGAGTTGGATTCTAGATATTATAACTTGTCTACTTTTTTCTCTTCTATCTTTCGACAGCTCCCGTCCGACTTTAGATAGATAGCCGAACTAGGGCTTACAGGAAGGAAAACTAGAAGACTATAGGAAGTATTCCTATTCTTGTAAAGTAAGACATCCGGCTTCTTCTCCATGTCGGACCACGTATTGGGTTGTGATCCGGGTTCTTCTAGAATCCGGCTTCATGTGCGTAAGTTTACTGGGCCGCCCAATGGACTTTGTTCCATTACCTATGGGCAGCCTGGTAATCCGGCCTTTGGACGATGCCGGATATACCCTTATTTGGCATATATCCGACATTGCATCATATAGCCTACCTACCACAACTTATAATCATACTTGCATTTTGAGAATTCGTTTGGTATGGTATTAGTGCAATTCAAAATGTACCCACTAGCTTTATCTTCGGCTATTAACATGGTTAGACTACGAAAAAGAGCCCCACGAGGAGGCAAGGGTTCATTGATGACTACGCGACTCGTCTCATGGTCAGCAACATATAAGTGTTAAGGCATTGACATGGGCTTTATCGCGTTTTGCTTCTAAGACTTTTGCTGGTTTACGTTATTCCTGCCCTGCATGGCAGTTATTTAAGTCTTGGTCGTGTGACCATTTATGTAAGACTTTGTATGCCGATGTAATGTATGTTGTACTTATGAAATGCCCTAAATGTTTAGTTCACGACTGAATAATCTAGGATCGTAAAATGTATACACATTGGAGGTCTCGGACAACTAGTCTAGGGTCCCCATAGTGATACAATTATATCAGGGCAGTAAGGGGTGGGGTATCAAGGGTGGATGAGGAGAAGTAGGTCAAGGGTGCAGAAGGAGAAGAGAGCCGGAAATAAAATGTTGGCTGGACCATTACGAAGTTGGCACCAAACTCAGACGGGAGTGATGAAGCCAACCCAACAAGAACTCCACCCAATGACGAGAGATTGGGTTAAATCTTTGAAGATAAGGTGAACACGCTTCTATCTCTCTATGACCCCGATGATTCAATGAATGGTTCTATACCTCAAACTAGTGTGCTTTGTGTATTCGATAAGAACCCCATGAAGGTCCCCAAGGAAGCCCGTAAGATGGACGATAAGATCGCCAAGACCGAAGAAGCTGAAGAAACTGCTATTGGTCCTAACGTCGGTCCAACCGGCACATATTGGTCCTAGCACCGGTTCAACCAACCACTGTCGGCCCGACATTGGTTCAATAGAATTGATATTGGTTGGACGTCGGTTCAATCGACCCCCGGCCAGTTCCAGCACTAGTCCAACCAAATTCCAAACCGACGAGCCCGAGAAGTAGGGCTAACGCCCTTGTAACACCTCTCCAGCCCCTGGACTATATATAGGCCCCTCCTCTCTCAGTTCAAGGGTAGACAAAGACTAAACCAGACCTTGTTGAGTATGCTCCTACTTTCCCCTTGTGGAACCATAATTCCTCCAATGGAGATGTATCCAGACCTCTTCATGGAGCCACTCTTTCTCATAGAGCTTCAAGTGGACTGTGCCAATCTTCCCTTGTGGTTCTATTGGATCGATGGACCGGCCGGTAAGAGAAAGAGGTTCCAATCAGAGTATCATTGGCTAGGATATGGAGAACTAGATGCGGCTCTCGGGGTTTGTTGTCAGTTGAATCTTCCTTGCAGTTGTCACTAGTTATCCCCTTGTGTTGTTTTGGTCTTCCCCATGCTTGCCACCGTTTCCCCTATGTGTTTATCGTGTTCATCATGACCACCGCTCAAATTCATGAAGATGGGGACATCAACCCACATCAGGGAGCTTCACGGGAGTGCATTTCCCAACCCTCGAAAAACTCAATAATATGACAATGGAGCAGGCCTATCACCTGCGCTATGCACGAAATGGAGCCCAAGCCACCTAAAGGGGAATTCCCAAACAGCCAGCTACAAAGAGGGAAAATGTAAACATGCAATTTTTTGAGTTTTGACCAATCAAGGAGGGAATCTCGATGCAAGACAAACGGCCATGATTGACGTGTCCATAGAATTGTTACGTAGGTTTGCTTTTGCTATATATATATATATTTTTTTTTTTTTGCTTTGTGGCCATTAAGAACTTTAAGTATTAATTTCAACTTTTCTGTACTATAAGAAAACAAAGGTACAATTTGAAACTTCATTACATTCAAGGAGAGAGCGTCAGCATTGTGCTGATCCTGCCCCTTCTTGGGGTTTTGTAAAATTTCTCTACCTTTTCAATGCAACGAGACGCAACCTTTAATTTCTTCCAGGGAAAAGAATAAACATTTGCACATTCCTGATAGTGCAAATCACAAGTTTACTTGCAGAAATAGACTGGTGTATTTTCCATAAAAAAAGGTTGATATTCCAATCTAACGAGCTTATGGACAAGAATAGTAAATCCAAATATGTACATATTCTACCAATGTGACGGAAATCTTATATGCAAATTCCAAAGCAGTTGAATCTTGACTATTCAAGAGAACAGCCTCTTGTTCTTTTAGTCCACAAGAAGACAAGACCTTCATAATCCACCTATCCAGATTATGCAACTTCGTCAGTAAAATGAAAAGCAGAAGGAATTTGAAAAAATCTGATTATATGCATACTTACATCTATTTTAGCTTCAACAGACTAAGTAGAGCAACGAACCGGAAGAGGACACCATTAAGCATCATAATGGCGATGCAAAGAGCAAAATAATTGATATCATAACCACCTTTTAGCAGTGCTCCACATCGCGTAATAAGCCATACGCCAGAATAACTGAAGGGTAATAATGTGTGTTAGGAAAAAGGGCGAGAGGGGCCAAGTTTGATCTTTAGACTAACAGAAAAAAGATTTTCATGTTTCGGACCTGCTAAGCTAAAATTGATACTGGGGACCTGAGTGAGGAAACTGCATAACTTCATTATATTATGGTGAAATTTAGTAATTTTTGCCAGATAGTTTCTCCACAAATATGGTTATAAAAAGGAGTTCCTCTATATTAATATTTATATACAAATATATATGAACTAGATATTTTTTTAATAATTTTCAGGATATAGAGGACTGATAACTGACTCCAAGAACTTGCATGTGAGAATATTATATTTTTCTCACCGCGTCAAACAACTTTTAGCATTTTCAAGTTGTTTTTTTTAAAGAGAATATATTAATATCACGAAGATACCAATTACACCCGGTTTCTGCACCAACAACAGCCAAGAACAAAATAAAATAAAAAACATAGAAAAGTAAAACAAAGACCCCGAAACACTCGTAACAGCAACACTCTAACCACCCACAAAGACAACACCCGGACCGCAAAAGAGGTTCTACAAAGCGATGCCTCCAAGAAGGAAACAATGCACAAGCGTTGTCGGGGCACGATCAAGGATCTTGAGTTTTCACCCTGGAGGAAGACCGGGATCCCAAAACAATGCCTTTAGCAAGGCTATTGCGAGGTACAACCAATGAAGGCCAGACCTTGGACTTTCACCCTAAAAATCACGGCTTGGTACTCAATGTTGTATATCTGTTTGGCCGCCCCCTTCTGCCAAGGCACATAGGAAAAACCTGTACGACAAGTCTTCATCGGAACCAAAACTCCTCTCCTCAATTACAAAGCCTCCATCCGCAACCACTATGACTTTCTTCACCACTGTCGATGTCATGGAAATCTATTTAGATATGTCCTATCACACGAGAAAGATAGCGAAGCTTCGCACCTCGCCCTCATGTCTGGCTGAAGATAAACATGCGCACGACCAGATCAATTCCGATCTAGATATCCAGTGGCGCCATGCGCCAAACAACGGAGATCTCCAAGAGGAAGACCGGAACTTGTCGGCAGCTAGATCGTGGAGTTCGGTATGAAGCGGATCGACGATTTGGCACTCGAAAAATAGCAGGGCCAGCCACCTTTATTCAGGCCGAGCCAGTAGCCCCCTAGCCACCAACCGGCTACAGAGGAGAAGAAGAACCAGACCGCCATCGAGCCCGCTGGATCCGGCGCAGATCAGGCCCGCGCCGCCGCCTCCCAGGGACAGCAGCCTGTCTGGCCGATCTCAGTGGCCACCGCAACCCGCCAGACCAGATCGGCCTAGGACGGGCCCGCTGCCATTGCCATCGCCATGGCAGTAGTGCCTCGGATGGCACCGCCGTGGACCATCGTCACGCCCGATCCACCCTCCTCCAGTGCCGCCACCACCGCGCCTTCTCCTCCGCAAACTGCCAACAACACGCGCCCGCCACCATGCATCTCCGCCCCGATGCACCGCCGCTGCGTGCCTCCTCAGCCCACCGTCTTTGGAGGGACGGGCGCTACCACCGCCGCCGGCAGTGGTCAGGGTATCAGCCTAAGGGTAGCGCTGGCTAGGATTCGGAGGACCTCCGGTGCCGCTCGAGCGGGGGCGCCACTGGAGGAGCGGGGCAAGTTTGTCATTTTCAAGCTGTTATGAAGCATTGGATATTTTTCATCTATATGAACGAGCAATTAATTCATAATGATTTTTTAGGAGTTCATATAGCCTAGCTTGGGCTGCAAACAAGCATAACTAAATGACAAAAACTCGCCTTTTACCATTAGTCAAGTGCTCATTAAGTAAAATGGAAATAATAAAAAAATGAGGGAGAAAATACTAACTTCTTTGCTCCAGCAATAATGAAAGCTTCTAGTGTCCACTTGGGATAGCAAAATCCTTTAATAAATTGTGGAATTTTTGCATCAGTGCCAACTAGGACCAATACCACAGGTAGCAACGCAGAACACTGCAAGAACAAAGTTCATTAGCCAAATCACCTCTTCAAATTGGATTTTTAATATCATGACAAAGTTTTGACGACGGCCTACTTACCAACTGAGCTAATCCTAGCTCAAACCAAATCGACAGGGTATAACCTATGCCAGTTACACAGTAAACTAATGCAAGCAAGACCAAATAATTGTCTCGAAGTGTAGACCGTGGATTGTTGAAGAAATAGAATGTTGAGAGGAAGACAATAGGTTTAACCACGGTGTTGAAATGATCAATTGTATCTCTTGCAAGGAAGTAAGCTAGAGAACTCATGCCAGATTCTCTCTCTCTCCAGTATTGCAATCTTTCTGGTGAAAATGATCGGAGAGCTGCAAGCTGGCACAACAGTGCTGAACAAAAAGAAAATCAAAATGTCAGCAGGAATGCTATTGTAAATTTTTAGAACATTCGCCTTGAAAACAAAACATATGGAACAGTATCATTGTAGCTTCACTTTAAGGGACGATAATGCCAATAAAAATATAATCACTAGATTAGACATGAATTAGTCAACCTAGTTAACATATGATTTTCGTTAATTTTCCATTTCACAGAACTGTACAAAGCTGCAATGTGTATCTATAGCTACTTTATAATTTAACATAAAAAAATGCATACTAAGAGAGGATTTCTGGAAAGAAAGAAGCAAGATCTACAGAGACCAGAAAATATATTTCTGGACCATGGTTGCTCCATGCTTACCAAGAACGCAGTAGTAATTTTAATAAGAGTGAATTTAACTTTCATACTTTGTTCAATCACCTAAAGTTAATATTCTAGGAAAAGATAATTTAAGAAGCGCTAAATCTTTTTGTAATTATATGAGCATTATAGAAATGATAGGTCATGTATTGTCAGGCCAAGTGTTACTAATAAATATTGGCTTTTTGCAGTGAATTATTAGATACTGTCTAAGAGCAATGACATTTTCGCATCTATCTTTTGTGATTGCATGGATGCTGCACACACGAACATACACCACCACACACATACGTCCACGAAATCTAACCGCATGCTAGATGGAGGCCGTGGTATGTCAGTGAATCTCACTAAATTCCTACTGTGTGCTCTCAATATTTTTGCAATCTAATAAGATGAGGAACATAATATTTCTTATTCTGTCTTTTTTTCTGTTGCTGCTTTATGGTTTAGAAATCATGACATTTGCAAAAATAACACAGGATGCTGACTTACAAACTGCAATTATGGTATACCCATAAGAAGCTACACCAAGTGTATCATCGTTAACTTTTGTGATGGTTCCAATGCATATGCCAGCAATACCCAATATTAGGTAATCAACAGCCTGTTGTGTAGCTTCACGTAGCCGCTGCTTAGCTACCCTGAAAACATAATTTCCGCAATGGAGTTATGAACTGGTTCACCAAAGCAAGTAGGAGAAATTAAGGGAATCATTTTACCTCCCTAAATAGTACTTGTATTGTGCAAGTACACCGGGTGTCTTCCTATCTAGTAAATCGTTTGTGTGGCTGACATTTTGGTGCACAGAATCTTTACTATCTATCTGTTGTACAGAAGAATCTTCTCTAGTTATTGATCCAACAGTATATAACTCATGCATCATATTGATCTCCTCAAGGTCCTTCCGCATATCTTCTGGAACTTCATATCCATTATGTAGAATCCAAAGAAGTGGCAAATGTTTAGGAGTGACATGTCCTCTCATTTTTGTCTTTACTATTCCCTCTAAGATGTCAATATAATAGTCTGGTGGATTCTCACGCTCAGGAACCTTGATCCCCAGGCCTGAGAAGTAATTTTCAATTTCACATATAGGCCCGTGGTAAGCAATAAGGCCACCTCTTGCCAAAAGAACGAAGTCATCAAACATATTGAACAAAGTATAGCTGTATAAAATATTAATACATGTTAGATAAATATTCATATTTGATAAAGTAAAAAAGAGTGTGTACAAAAGATTATTTTAGTCACATGAGAATAAATGACTGCATGCTTAGTCCTGTTTCTACGACATGTTATATACATTAAAGCAGAGCATTATGCATGTCGATGAATTTATTTTCATCAAAATTAGTAACTCCAACTGATAGGTGACCCTGGACAGTGTAATGCAGTGCATTGGTCGACTGATCAATGTTTGTTACAAAATTTGCAAGAAAACTTTGCAGATGAGTTAAGTCACGTCAACACAATATTAGACAAAATGGATTCTTTTTTACTGAAAATAAAGGTATGATTAATTCAAAGTTTACAGGGAAACCTTGGTTGGTGAATCACTGCGCAAACGTTCACGCCTTGGGATGCTTCATGACGAAGAGCTCTTAGAAGTTGCTGAGAGGAAGCACTATCTAAGCCTGTTGTTGGCTCATCTAATATCAGAAGAGATGGTTCCATAACCATTTCAATTCCAACATTTACACGCTTCCTTTGTCCACCAGAAATGCCCCGCTTTTCCACTGTCCCAACAAGGGAATTTCTGATTTCTTGGAGCCCTAGTGACCCTATTACTCGTTCAAGAACGAGAACCTTATCAGCTTTTGACATGCCTTTGCTTAGTCTGTTTCGCGAAACAATAGTGATTGTTAGAGGAAAATGTTTGGCTTATGATAAGCAATAAGGATGTCATCAAAATAATTGCTGAAATAAACTATGTAATATCCCTTTTGTTTTTGGCATGCATAGAAAAGAACATGTACCGCAACTAATAAAAGTCATCCAGGCACATAACTTATGGCAAATAAGAGATAGGATTAATTTATGTAAGTGAAGGAGGGAACATGAAAAAAAAAAGTAAGTTAAATAAATGATATACTACCACTTTCATAATCACAATGTATCATCTTTGGAAAAAGTAGTTGGAAAACAAGAAAATTGTCTTTGATATGTATCCAATACCTGCAGCATCCACTAAACCACAGATTTTCCTCAACCGTCAGGTTCCCGTGGACAATATCATCCTGTGGCACAAAACCAATTATCTTCTTATATGACTGCATCGATCCAGATTTTCCATTTACTAGGACCAGCCCATCCTTCTTATAACCCGATGTTTTACCTAACACAGCGTTGAGAAATGTGGTCTTTCCTGCTCCAGAAGGACCCATAATGGCTGTTATCCTACCTGGTGAAAGTTTTCCAGTAACGCATTGCAGAAGTTCCTTTCTTCCAATGGATAATGTCAGACCTTTGAAAGCAACCTCAAGCATTGGCCTTTGTGGCCTATTTGCAGCAGCTCGAGACACTATTCCAGAGAGTGTTAATTTGTCTTTGTCTAGCTGCAGAGCTCTTTCCTTGTCAATCTGACTATATGCACGCCTGAACCTTTCAGTGCGAACATTTAGCTTTCTGCGATTTTTGATCTCTTAACGTTTCCTTTATTGGCATGCAGTATTCCATCAGAAGATGTAGCTAATGGCTCAGGTGTATCAGAAGACTCATACATCTCCACCTCATGCCTTAGTACAAATTCTTTTGCTAATTTCCATCTTTCACGTGCTGTTGCTGATTCTTGTGCAATTTTAGCAGCCTTTTTACGAGATTTAGCCGACACTTTAGCTCGAATTGCAATGAACTGATCAGAGCAGTTGTACACCAGCAGTAAAACAACACTTAAGATAATCTGCAAAAACAAGATCACAAGTAAATTAAACTTTTTGAAAAACTATCATTAAACAGTGTGGACAAGATGGTCCACTCTGTTGAAGTATATGTTGCATTGCCCAACCTTCTCCATCAGTTTGGACTTTTGGTTCTACTGGTTGGTTCATCAAACATAATAATATGGTATCAGAGCAAGGTCTTGGGTTCAAATCTCGGCTTTCGCAATTTAGATAACAAAAATTGCCTGCCCTCTTTCTGTCCATGTTTAGGCAGTATCGAGTCACTCGTGAGTGGGGCGTTTAAGTATATTGTTAGCCTAGAAGTGGGAGCGGGATCTCCCAGACGCCACTAAGCCCGTCTCGCATAAAAGGCTAAGCCGACGCCCGCGGGTGAAAGGAAAACTTAAGTGTGACTTGCGGGCTGCCCCACTAAGCCCACATATCCCGCATATATAAACCATAACTAAATGTACAAAACTTTCCATCAGCGAACGGTTTCTTGAATGCTCCTCACGTGATACAGCGGCGCTTGATATGCTTCATGTCTTTGCCGTGGCTGCTGGAAATCGTGCAGATTGCGCGGCAGTGGTGCCGGCTCAGACAAGCAGCACGCAGTCGTTGGCGTCGAGACTATGACTACCGACAGTGCGTCGACGGAGATAAGTGTTTGCGGGCTGCCTGCGGGCGTCCCGCTAATTGATAGGACACCTGTGGGAAATATGTGGGTCCCCCGTATTGTGTCCCACTTGCAGCCTGAAGTATATGTGGATTCCCCAGCTTTCTCCATGAACTTTTGGTTCTACCGGTTGGTACACAATTATGCTTTGACTGATAAATTAGGGGCAAAAATAGTGAAGAGGATTTGTTGTTATTAATTTGGGGCTGGGCACCCCGTTGCCAGCTCTTTTATCAATTGGATAAGCGGATAAAGCCACTAGTCCAGGGTGTGAAAGACCAATCAACAAGTGAGATAAAGATTCTCTATTTACGTCCTCATGAGCTAAAACAGGAACATAAAACAGGAGTAATTTTGAATTTCCGGACATTTTCATGGACTGACCTATTAACAAGATGTCTAGATCTAGTTCATGTTTTCTGTTGTTTTTGTATTTCAGAAACGTTCTTAAAGAAATATTCTCGGAATGGGATGAAAATTTACGGAGATTTATTTTTCACAGAAATGAAGATTGAGTCCAAAGGAGAGGCGGAGAGGGCGCCTGGGGGCCACCAGAGAGGTGCTAGGCGCGGCCTGACCCTAGGCCGCGCCTAGGGGTCATCTGGTGTCCCCCGGCACCCCCTCATGTCTCCTCTTCACCTATAAAATCACAGTAACCTTAAAAATGTGGGAGACGGAGAAATTTTCCACGATCTAAGTAAATTGATATTGCATTATTGATAGATGCTCCAATTTAAGTTGTGTGGTTTTCTATGAACTGACTTTCTGAGAGAAACTAGGATACTTACAATCAATGTACCACCAAACAAAGCGATATCTTCTTTTGTTGAATTTTCCTTACATCTGCTTTTCCAGATACACGCTGCAAAATCATATGAAATTACTGAGACGAAGTATACTTGATAGCCATTTTAACTTGCGCCGCCTGTTATTAGATATTGCAACATATGTTTCTGCAGCTACTTTGACCCAATCAAGTGCTCTAGGGTCTAGGCTATCTACCTTTTAGTTTAAAAGGTATGTTAAGGAGCGAAACTGGTCGAATTTTATCTTTAGCAGACATTACAAACTACTAGTGGTTAAGATACCAAGGGATTGTTCAATCCAGAAGAAAAAAAAGTCAAGTGTTACAATCATGTATGAATCTTGACAAATTATACATAAATTGAACAAGAATGCACCAGTTATTCAATAACTAGTACTAATTCTAATTCATGCTTCCAAATGGAGGTAGTTCAAAAAATAAGAGATGCATACCATTTTCATCAGTGGAACCTTTCCTGCAATAGGACCTGAAAATACAAAGTCTGTTCATATGACAGAAGAAAGGACTAAGACAGAAGAACATATTACAAAAAGAAAGGGCTAAGACAGTACCCCTTGCTACAGTTCAATTTCTGGACAGTGGTTGGACAGTGGTTCCCTGGAGGGCAGAAGACATCATTAGTAGTAATCACATCAGCCCAAGAATCTGCACTGCCGCATGTACTGTTCGATCCAGGAGTTATTTGGTAAGAATACCTGACATTTTTTTACAACAAAGCAATAGTCATGTGCTATGAAATTCTTGTGAAGAGTTTTACATGGTAACCGAAGCATGGCAAGTGTAATTTACTCTTACGGATCACAAAGGTTGGTGGTTTCATTGAGTGTCCCAAGAGGACAATAAGCACCCAAAGGGCAAGCTGGAAAAAAATAAGAACAAATTTAGAGCAAGTAAAACAGTAACATTGTGAATACCGAGTACCAACAAGAAAAAAGAGGAGTAAGCAACTATAAAGGATGCATAATCTTGAGAAAATTTAACAAGTCCCGAAAACCTTTCTATCAGGTAATGGTAAACATATTAAATTAGTGCATCAAACACTTTCAAGAACTCTTCCCATATTTGGCATTCAAACTTTATAGTAACTTTTTAAAACTGTTAAACTGATAGGGAATGCTGTTGATTTCGTACAAAATTAGTTTACTCTCTTGGGGTAATTTGTTTGAAAAGATACACTTACGCATCATGCAGGTCAGGCCAAGAGGACAGAAGTAACCTGGACAGCATGGCCTGCAACTCTCTGCTCTGGATGGAACTGTTTTATCAGATGAGGTGACATTGGGATCCAATGAGCAAGCCCAGCCAGATTGGCAACCAGGTGCCCACGAGCTCTGGTTGCAATTCCTACTAATCCTTCCAACGCGCTTGCTTCCCAAGCTGCTGAGATATAATTCCATTTCAGCTTTGCCGCACAGCATTGAAACCATTTGCCCTGCAGACACGGCAAATTTATTTCATCATAAAAATATTCATGACACATTTTTTCACCAGATTAATAAATAGGAATGAACTTCAACTCTAGCTCTAGTTCCTATTGAAATCATCAGGATTCATTGAAACATCATGACATTTTGTTTTTGTTTTTGAAACGGGTAATCCCAGCATCTGCATCAGGTCGATGCACAGGGCTTTTATATTATAAAAATCAAAAGTACAAATAGTGCGAATTCAGGTTTACAATCTCAACGATCAGCAACCATGGCTACATAAATAAGCCACTCAAAAAAGCGTAAAGCGAAATGAAAAATCATTGCAGTCGTCTAGTGTGCAACCATTCAGCCTTGCTAAAGATAAGAGGATTTAGTACTACTTATTTTAGTTACCGTAGTACTAGTCACATTGGGCACCCAAGGATGCAGGCCCAAACCCCACAACCTTCCCAGGCATTCACCCCCACTCCCGTGGATTCCAAAACCCTCTACAGATGTATTGATCTACCATTGCTTCCAACCACAAAGCTAGAAATGATTATGCGAAGCTAGGGTATCTCCGCGTAATTTTTCCGGACCAAAATAAATCACGGAGATGATGCAAGTTTACCACAGCATGCGAGGAGCCTTGGCCTGCGATGCTCTTCATCACAACCATAGCGTGGTAGGCGAAGGGAGAGGGGGCCGGGGCTGCCTGGACTCGAGCTACCGCACGAGTCATGACCCGAGCCCGGTCCCGGAGGGCGACGGTGCCCTTGAACGGGCGTTCACCGTCGGCATTGGCGTGTTTGGCACCATTTTTTTTTTGGGGGTGTGCTTGCCACGAAATGGAGGGAAACATGAGTTTGTGTTTGGATCCGAAGGAACTGATCACATTCAAGACTTCTTTTATTCGGCTTTGCGTTCGATTACGATAATTATACAGGTTTACTACTCCGTCCATCCGTTTTATTTGTCGCTGAAAAGGAGCTGAGCTAGTACAACTTGGTAGTATAACTCGTGACAATCTTTTCGGATCAGAGGGAGTACCAGTAACTACGGAGTATATAGTTTTCTGTCCATGTTAAGCACACGGCACACGACGGTCACAACATTGTACTCATCGGTCGCGCACGCACGAGTATAAATAAAAACTAAATACGCGTTGACCTAGAAGGGGACTTGTGTTGTCTTCGTAAGCTAGCTAGCTACTTGGTTCATAAAGAGAATCATATCGTACCGCAAGGGAAAAAAAATTGACGATCGACTTATTTGTCCTGCATACCTTTGCTTTGCTTCATGCAATCTTGGATGAAGCTCGGGTCCGCGGTGAAGTCGAACGTCTGGTTGAACTCATTATCCCTGCGAAATTCCTCGTCTCTCTTTCAGCCCACAAGCTGCGAAATAAAAAGAAACAACTACACTTGGGCGGCAGGGCGAGATGACATACACGGTTGACATGCAGAAGCCGTACTTGCTCTGCACCTCGCCGGTGAGCTCGCTGCTGACGGTTAGCATCATGGCGACGAGCGCCTCCTCGGAGGCGGCCGACGCCGACGGCGGCAGCGCGCCGATGTCGACATCGCCCTTCTGGCATCGCCCGCCGGCCGGGAGCAGCGCGAGGACGAGGAGGAGGAACAACACGCCTGGGAGCAGGTTGGGCGGCATGGAAGTGATCAGCGTCGCCCAGGGTTCGCTGAGAAAGAGCTCGACAACAGCGAAATGTTATGGTTTAGCTAGTTGTTTGCCGGGAGGGGATTACGTGAAAGACCTGGCTTTTGCCGGAGGAAGGACACGGTCAGAGTCTCTCGGCGAGAACGCGCGCGCGTGTCCGGTGACAAGTTCCTGTCACTGATTACGCACCGGCACCGGGGTTGATCCGACCTGGCTCCGCATGGCACCCACCGGGTTCGGGGCCGGGTCGGCGCCCCCCATACCCGCTCCATTATAACTTGTAGGGTCTCATTTCTTATCAGACCCACGACCCGGTCGGGTTTGGGGCCCCAACGGGTACCCATTTAAGGAGAAACACCAACACATGTGGGGAATAAAACAATGGAATATTGGAATGAGCTTGGTGGGAATAGACACATGTGTACATGTGTTGTCTCCGTGACTCTAAATTCCAATGCGTCCGTGTGATGTGTGAGGTTTTTGGTCCATAGCTCGTGGACGTGTGGTTAGACATAGGATTATTAGGGATATCATTAGCACTTAGAGCGGGTCTGCGGTTACGCGGGTACGGGTTTGCCACCCCCATACCCGCCCCATTAGACCTGGCGGGTCGAACATTTTACCAAACCCTCCCCATTTAAGGCGGGTACCCGTCGGGTTTGCGGGTTTCGGCGCCCCATTGCCATCCGTAGACCTGGCCCTGCGCTCGAAACCGCAGGCGGCGGCTCGATGATAACCAGAGTGGGCCTGCGGAACAAAATGACTCACACAGGGCCCATGGGTGGGGTGGGTGGCTGCTCCAGGGCATATGCATTTTTACCAGTTGAGCCATGTTGTGTGCTATGTTTGCTTGTCAATAATTTTTTCAACTTCGATAGACTTCAGTTGGTCCTAAATCTTCCATTCAATCTTCGAGTAAATGACAAGTATTGGAGGTCAATTGCGCAACAGGTGGACAAGAGAGCCATAGGGGTACGGTTTCATCATGCCGGCCGGTGGTTTCTTGCGGATGAGAGTTACTGTTGATATCACTAAACTGCTGAGGCGGTGCTTATTGTCGGATATATACCAAATAGGGGTATATCGAATGGTAGTCTAAAGTGCCGGATTGCCCGGGTGGCCCAAATGGTAGTGGGCTACGGTCCATTGAGCCACCCAGTAAGCTGACGCACAGAAGCTGGATTCTAGAAGAACCCGGATCACGGCCCACGTGATCTGGCTTGGAGTAGAAGGCGGATTCCTTACTTTCCAAGTTAATAGTCACCGTAGTCTTCTAGGTTTCCTACTCTGTATGCCCTAACCCGGCTGTTATATAAAGCTGGACGGGAGATATGATAGATAGAGGAGAAGACAGAGGCTAACTCGCCGGGAAGTTGATCCTCAGCGAATAGCTAATCAGAACCTCACATTGTACTTGTATACACAGGCTTTAGACCTGAATAGTGAGTTTGCAGGAGTAGGAACGCCGTATTATTACGACGTACCGAACCTGGGTAAAACCTGTGTTTTCGTCTTTAGCGCAACCACGTTCCCCCACGTCTCTACCCGTAGTCTCATGGCACCCCCGTCTATGAAAACTACTACGATGTCTCGACAGTTGGCGCCCACCGTGGGGCAAACGGCGTCAGGCGTAAAATTTCGATCTGGGATACTGGGCGGAATCGGCAGTTCCATAACCGTCGGAAGCCTGGAGTTCGACGGCGATATCGGACGCTTCCTCGACAATGGATCTTACATACCGGCGCAAAATCATCTGGTAAGTGCCTGCGTGTTACCGATTGGATCTACCAATATGTTTATCGGACTAACTGCAGAGGCCATGGGGTTTTGCGGTGGAAGCAAATTTTTCCCACCCGCCCTATACCCAGTCGAAGATGACTACGATACCGGATTTTGCTCAGATCGCCGACAAAAAAGTGATTCACACTTTATCGGTATGGTGCAATCCGAGGTCGCCGAAAACACGGATGAAAGCAATCCCGTGCAAAAGGCAGAAAACAGTAAACCCACTACAGAGGTGGAAGGTCCGGCATCCGCCAATCCAGCGATGAACTCGGAAGCTGACTCTGTGCTAGCCGCCATTGAGGCAAGATTAGAGTCAGAAACCGGATCAGATGACTTTGACTCCGAAGACGAAGACGTTGACGCCTTCGAAAGAAAAGTTAAATCTTTTCAGGAGGGATTCCATGAAGTACTAATGGCGAAACCGGCTGAAAACACGGACGTCGGCAGTCAGGAAAGCCCTAGAACTTCTCCGCCAGAGGAAGAGAGAGAAGACGGAGAAACTTCTCCAATATTCCCCAATGTCAAGGAATTGACAGAGGATGAACCTGCCAAAAAGCCTCCCTCTTCCAAGAAAAAGCACAAGGCCGCTAAAAAACTCCAATACAAACTCCGGAAGAAGAAATTAGCTGATCCAGCTGATGAAAACCCGGAAGTAGGAGATGCAAGCGGAACAAAACTTGCGGAGAAGAAAACAAAAGAAATCCTTGTTCCGCCAATGACAGAACAAGAAGAACAGGAGTTGCTACAAACACCAGTGGGATTGCACGAACCCCCTGAAGTGCTAGAAGCCAGGAGACAAGCTCTCCAAAGGCAACAGCAACATCTATTCAGAACTCGTGAACACCTCCAAAAAACCCAGGATGACATCAAGCTCATGAAGGAAGAAATCGAGGAGTACGAGAAAAAGAATAGATCTGCCTTAAAACCTACAAGGTTACCCGGAATCGTAAGACCGGAAGTACTGCTGCCAAAAGAAAGGTTTCACAACCCATCTTGGCAAAAGCAGGTAAACGGCAAAGATGCCAGAGGCGAACCAATATACAAAACCGCAACAGAAAACGCGGAAGCAGCGTTCGCCATCCTCAACAACGATATGTACTCAAACGGTGAAAAACTTCAAGGGGTGTATGCTTTCCTCGGAAAGGCATTGCAACAACAACACCGGGGGCAAGAGCGATCAGGGAGGCTGCATGACGACTCCGCCCTATGCAGAACAGCTACTTGCGCCGCTGGAGCACCCGGACCGGAGGAACCGAGAGATCCAAATGAGAGGAAAACGGATCCGAGAAAAGACAAGAAAAATCCCGATAACAGGGATGAAGCGTCTAGAACCGGATCCCATCTCCCAAAAGGTGGACTTAACACCCACGATCGGGAAGAAAAACACCGGAATGACGGCAAAGCAATGCCACCTCCGAGAAACCCAGCTGAAAAAGCCGGAAGACAGGGTATACCTCACAGGCGTGAGAGATCTCGGACACCCCCCAAGGACAAGGAAAGATATAGGAGTAGAACTCCACCTCATCCAAAGGGACGTGATATCGGAAGAAATAGAGATGATCCCGGAAAAGCGCGTCCGCGCAACAATGGAAAAGAAAGGAGTAGATCCCCTTCTGTCCATTCAGCCGGCAGGTACTCCGCACACATGGATAGGGCGGAAAGAGACGACTCATATTTTGGACCTAAGTGCTTCACAGATAGGATCCGAAGGATAACTCTGCATTCTGACTTCGCCAAAGTTGGTCCAACATACCAAAAATAAAGCCGGCAGTACAAACCCGGATACCTGGCTCTCAGATTACTATACAGCCGTCCAGATTAACAATGGGACGGACCTGGAAGCTGTAAAGTTTCTTCCCCTAATGTTACTGGACGGAGCCACATATTGGATTAACGGATTACCTTCCAGAACTGTCGACAGCTGGGATGATATGGCTCGAGTATTTACTCAGCACTTCCGGGGAACCTACAAACGCCCGAATAGTATCAACCAGCTAAACCGTTGCACCCAATTTGAAGATGAACCATACGTGGATTTTATCTCAAGATGGACTGCAATGAAGAATAGCTGCTCTGGAGTAACTGACGTACAAGCAATGCATGCTTTCGTCAATGGCCTAAAACCCGGACTTGTACCGTTCATGGTTGGTTCCAAACAGCACAAAGATCTCGGATCTATGCTTACAACCGCCAATGAACATGCTGCAGCCGAAGACGACATCAGAGCTAGAGGAGGCAGTATCGACACACTGATACAGGCCAAAAAGAATCCTCGCCTTTGGAAGTGAAAAAGGGAATAGGTGGAAAGGACGCAGTTCAGAACCAATCAATTACACCAAGGAAGAATGGGAAAAGATTAAGTCGGAACCCTGCGTCCACCATTCGGAATTTGGGAAACCCACCCATACCAACGCACAATGCCGGCTGAACAAGCATATGAAAGGCAGTGCAGGATCCGGAAATAAGGGGAAGAATTCCAAAAGGAAGTTTTCCAAACAAAAGCCAGAAGTTGAGAAAGAAGACAGTGAATCGGACACTGATGAAAAAATCCAGGAACAGCAGCGAAAAGGCGAGCCCAAATTTCCGAGAGTTGATGGAGAGTGTGCCCTAACTTTCCGGGCAACTCCGTCAGCAAAGGTGGCAAAAAGAACGCTTCGAGAAATAAACGCGGTTGTTCCGGCAACCCCGAAATTCTTGAAGTACTCAAACACACCAATTACCTGGGATCAGTCTGATCATCCCGGGAATATCCCTGAACCCGGCACGCAAGCCCTTGTTGTAAGTCCTATTGTCCAGAACACTAGGCTAAGAAGAGTGTTGATGGATGGAGGATCCAGCATTAATATAATGTACCTGGATACACTGAGGCATCTGAAAATCTCCGAGACCCAGCTCAACCATAGCAACATACGTTTTCACAGTATTGTTCCTGGCAGGCAAGCAAGATCCCTAGGAGAAATTTCCCTAGATGTCACTTTCGGAGAAAAAGATCACTTCCGTCAGGAAAAAGTATCCTTCGAAGTGGTGCCGTTCGAAAGCGTGTATCACGCGATACTCGGACGTCCAGCTTTCGCCAAATTTATGGCAAGATCATGTTATATCTATAACAAGGTGAAGATGTCAGGGCCAAAAGGAGGAGTAATCACCATATCGGGAGGCTTCAAGTTGGCAAACAAGCTGGAAAAAGAAAATGCCCTTTGCGCCGAAAAAATCATAGCAAAGGAAGAGTTGAAGGAGCTAGCCAAAGAGGTATCGCCGACAGAAATGCCGGCAGGAAAAGAAACCCGGAAGCCAGCAGACAGCTTCAAGGCCTCCGAGAACACAAGACAGGTAATCCTAGATCCTAACGATCCGACAAAATTTATCGTAGTGGGAACTAGGATGACCGACAAATAGGAAGGCGAGCTCATCAAGTTCCTCCGTGAGAACTGGGATATTTTCGCCTGGTGTCCAGCTGACATGCCAGGCGTACCCAGTGAACTTGCTGAGCATCAACTTAAGGTGATTCCAGGCTCCAAACCCGTCAAACAAGGTCTCCGTCGATTTGACGGAAGCAGACGGAAGGCTATCGGCAAGGAAATTATCCGGCTTTTAGCAGCAGACTTTATCGAGGAAGTTATACACACCGATTGGTCCGCAAATCCGGTGTTAGTACCGAAGAAAGATACCACTGCCCTTAGAATGTGTATAGATTACACCGGTTTAAATAAATTGTGTCCAAAAGATAGGTTTGCGTTACCGCGAATCGATCAAATAATAGATGCCACTGCAGGCTCTGAGCTCTTATGCTTTTTGGATGCATATTCCGGGTACCATCAAATACGCATGAAAAAGGAAGATCAAATTAAGACTTCTTTTATAACCCCCTATGGGACGTACTATTACATAACCATGCCATTTGTCCTGAAGAACGCAGATGCCACCTACCAGCGTTGCATGCAACGTTGTTTGCATAGTCAGATTGGCAAAAATGTCCATGTTTACGTGGATGACATTGCTGTCGTAACCAAGGAAAGAGATACACTCCTTGAGGATTTACGAGAAACCTTCGAAAATTTGCGCACTTACAAGATGAAGTTAAATCCATTAAAGTGTGTATTCGGGGTTCCCTCAGGAAAACTTCTGGGTTTCATCGTTTCTCATAGAGGAATAGAAGTTAACCTAGAATAGATCAAAGCAATCTTAAACATCTCCAAGCCTACGTGTGTAAAAGATGTCCAAAGATTGACGGGTTCCGCGGCAGCCGTTAGCAGATTTATTAGTCGGCTGGGGGACAAAGCTTTACCACTCTACAAGTTGCTGAAAAAATCCGACAAATTCGAGTGGACAGAAGAGACAGATGCAGCGTTAACCCAGTTAAAGGAAACTTTGATGAAAGCTCCGATTTTGGCATCCCCAAAAGACGAAGAACCTATGTTATTGTACCTTACGGCTACAAACCGGGTTATCAGTGCAGTAATTGTTGTGGAACGAAAGAAAGACGAACAGAGCATACCAGACCAGCATCCGGTATATTATATAAGCGAAGTTTTCTCCGAGTCCAAACAAAGGTATCCACACTATCAGAAAACTTCGCCATTACTTCCAAGGACATTCCATAACAGTGGTATGTAAAGCACCACTAGGGGATATAATAAACAATGCGGAGGCGACTGGCCGAGTAGCCAAATGGGGCATCGAGTTAGCAGCCTTCGACATTAAGTATCAGCCCAGGACGGCAATAAAATCCCAGGTTTTGGCAGATTTTGTCGCTGACTAGACGGAAGCAATGGAGAAAACACCAATGCCGGAGTCCGAGTACTGGATCATGCAATTTGATGGATCCAAGATGAAGGAGGGCGCTGGAGCTGGTGTAGTTTTAAAATCCCCTAAAGGAGACATAATGGAGTATGTATTACAAATACACTTCAACGCCAGCAACAACGTGGCAGAATACGAAGCTTTTCTTCATGGCTTGCATATTGCAAAAGAAATAGGGGTCAAGCGCATTTTGTGCTATGGTGATTCAGATTTGGTACAGCATCAGCTCAACCAAACTTGGGACGCAGAAAGCCCTATAATGGCCGAATATCGGAGAACGGTGGACGAGTTCGCCATTTGTTTCTTCGGATTCGAAGCACTCCATGTTAAACGGGAGGAGAATTGGAACGCGGATGCGTTAGCCCGCATGGGATCAGAAAGGGTAAAAATCCTACCACCAGGTGTTTTCGTCCAACATTTGTACGAACCATCGATAAAGAGTGGAGATGTTGATTATCCTCTGGCTTCCGAGTCAATTGAAGTCATGCTCGTTAACCCGGATTGGACAATCCCATATATAAACTTCTTAGTTAATCAGAAGTACCCGGAAGGAGCAGATGAAGTCTTGAAAAGACAAATCCAGCGTCGATGCAAAGGATACACAGTAATTAACAATTTCCTGTATAAACACAGTACTTGCGGAATTTTTCTGCGATGTATTTCGCCAGAAGAAGGACGAGAAATCCTGCAAGAAATCCATGCCGGAGATTGCGGACATCATGCTCAATCAAAAAGCATAGTCAAAAAAGCATTCCGTGCCGGGTTTTTCTGGCTAACAGCCAAGACAGATTCTGAGTACATAGTAAATACATGTGAAGGATGTCAGTATTACGCCAAGCAGACCAATATGCCAGCCCAAGCACTCAAAACTATCCCCATTACATGGCGCTTTGCGGTCTGGGGGCTAGATATGATGGGACCATTCAAAACTGCACGAGGCGGACTTACACATCTACTTGTAGCTGTGGACAAATATACCAAGTGGGTGGAGGCTAAACCCATCAAAAAACTTGACGGTGTAACTGCCAGAAATTTCATCAGTGACATAGTCATGAGATACGGCGTTCCACACAGCATAATAACCGACAACGGGACAAATTTCTCTATTGGAGAGTTGGCAAAATATTGCCGACAAACGGAAATTCGCCTAGATCTCGCATCTGTGGCACACCCGCAATCCAACGGATAGGTTGAAAGAATGAATAGCTCAATCCTGCAAGGAATACGTCCAAGACTCGAATCTCCTCTTCATAGAGCAGCTGGAGCATGGGTAGAAGAGCTACCTTCCGTGCTTTGGAGTATTCAAACAACACCAAACAGGTCAACAGGGCAAACCCCGTTTTTCTTAGTTTATGGTGCGGAGGCAATCCTTCCAACGGACATGATCCATGATAGCCCAAGAGTGCAAGATTTCGATGACTCGGATGCCGAAAAAGCACGACAGGATGCCGTCGACCTCTTAGAAGAGGAACGAGAACTTGTGCTTCAAAGATCCGCCATTTATCAGCAAGGTTTACGACGTTATCATAGTCGGAAAATCAGGCATCGTTCTTTTAAAAGAAGGTGACCTAGTGCTAAGATTGGTGCAGCAAAGAAAGCACAAACTGGCCCCAGTATGGGTAGGACCATTTGTCATCAGTAAAACCATGAAGAATGGATCATATTATCTTGTCGACATTCGTGATACGGAAGATGATCCCGAGAAGCCGAATCGCAAAAGAAAGAGAAAGATAGATGATGAGCTAGGAGAGACAAAAAGGCCCTGGAGTATCCAGCAGTTACGTTCCTTCTATACTTAGTTCAATTCTATGTAAACATCTTTGAGATCATGAAATAAAGTTGTCAGAATTATTATATCCATGTTTTTTACAAGTTTATTATAGTTCAAAACATGATTCCACCTTATCTATTTCCCAATGATCTTACAAAATACTCAATGTTAACCCGAATTGTGCCTGCGTGCTCGGCGTTTAAAAAACTGAATGATTGAGAAAGATTGTGCCTGCGTGCCCAAGTTTCATTCAAAAAAAAATTCCTTGCTGTTCTCTAAGCATTATCTGATTGTTTGTGTGTTGGGTCACTGGAGCTAGTTAGGCAAAATGCCCTTAGTATGATCCATGTTTATGAGTTTTAACTGATTGGTTTCACCCAGTAACTCGGCATGACGATTCATAATACTATTGAGCCATTTCAAACACTAAGGACAGTTAAAACACATAAGCCAGAGAACTTAGAAGATAAAGGAATAAAAATACCCGGAAAACTTGCAAAGGATTTCATAATTAAGCTGCAAAAGGCGGAGTACTTGTTTATACAAAAGTCTAGAAGCATTACAATATAAGTTTACATTGTAAAGTGCAGTAATGCTCCTATTTTCTACTTCCACCATCCAGGTTAAGCAGAATCCTTCAGGCATCCGAGTCTTCATCGCTGCTGTCGTTCTCGGGGGCTCCGGGAATCGCTTCTTCCGGATAGGTGATGGAGATGTTCACCATGGAGGCGATCTTGGTGGTGTGACCCTTGATCTCGTCGAAGATGGTGGTCCGCTCGGTTTCCGAGTATCCAAGGGGGATACCGGACGCCACGCGCCAAGATTTGGCACTAGGGTAATGCATACGCATAAGGCCTAAGGCCATGCGTGCACCACCCCGTGCTGCAGAGCGCAAGGTGGACCCCTTGGATTCCGCCACCTCCAGGATAGCTTCCGGAAGTTTTTCAACTTCCGAGAATTCCCCAGTTCTTGAGGGAAGGAACTTGTTGACCAGCTGCATGCTTGCAGCCCTGATCGCAGTCCATACCTTCCCAAAAGCTCGGATTTTCTCAATCCGAGTAAGTTCTGGGTTATCTCCTGTTTTTTCAAGCAAACAACCAAAAGGTTAGCAAAAAAACAGAGAAGGAAATCAAGACATGGAAAACTCGGTAAATGATAGCAACTTACCGAGAATCTTGTCCATCTCGGAGACTTCCTCGAGGCGCAAGGTTAAGGCATTCTGCAAGTCTTGGATAGTAGCCTTGTCCTTGTCCGCCTGTTGGGAGGCCTTGGATTGAGCAATCCCAAGGGCCACGTTGCTGGCCTCCAGATCCTTTTGAGCCTTCATAAGAGCCTTATGAAGGTCCAAATTCTCCTGTCGGAGAATCGCGTCATTGCCGACATCTTTAGCTATTTCCTTGGCTTTAGCCAAAGCAGCTGGAAAGCAAGGAACAAAATTCCGAGTTTAGAAAAATTCGGAAAAGTACTTAGACAAAAAAAAACGGGATAAGGAACTTCAGAGAATCGAAATATACCTGTTGTTTCCGACAGCTTTAGCTGGGATGATGCCAGCTCCGCATTCTTAACATCAATAATAGATAGAAGGGTTTTCACCTCTTCATTCTAGATGTTAAGCTTGTTAAAAATTTCCAATTTTATCTTATCAGCAGTATGCTGAAACGCGGAAATGAACGTAAGACACTTAAGTTAAAAACAAGCGTAATAAGAAGCAGTAAGTGGACAGCATGCTTTTGACTTATTGCTTGGGGGCTAGAGATATTACCTGGCTCATTTCCTGCATATTTAAAAAGGTTTCATTGAAATCCTTTACATATTCAAAGAAAAGGATTCCAACGTGGTAAAGGCCGTCCTGAATGACCTGGCGAGGTGAAAATACGAAGTCATTGCGGACAATTAGCCTGCCTTGTGGCCAAGGACGGATTAGAGGGGCAGGAGTGAAGAATTTTCTAGCTTCTGGGCGAATATATCCGAGTTCATCGAATGGTTCTTCCTTTACCTGGAAATTCCTGTTAAAAGTGGGAATGGGTTCGTCCTCCCCAGATGCTCGAAGATTTCTACCCATCTCTGGTCCCTCCCTTTCCCTCGCATCCATGTTGGATACAATAGGCTGGCTGGACTGCTGAAATTTTGCGCCCGGGTTTGTGGTTTTCTCTTCCCCGCTGAATACAGCTGAAGGGGGAGAAACTGCAGCGGAAGATGGTTCTCCTTTGGCAGTAGCCTTATGTTTCTTCAATTTCTTTGCCTTTAAAGGAACTGGAGCAAGGCTGAAAAGGGAAACATCCGAGAAATAAATATCTCAAAACAACCAGAAGGGAATGATAAGTAGAAAGCTCCAGGAAAATACCCAGAGACGGCGATGGGAGTTCCGTCAAGATTTATCACTTCTTCAAAGGTCACCTGCCTCTTGCGTTTCCGGCCGCCATAAAAGCTGGCATGTAGTTCGTCGAGCTTGGCGTCGGCTGCAAGATCGACTCCTTTAAGTTCTTCGAACTATGGAGACGGCAAAGATCCGAATAAGTCAGGAAAAAGAGATAATCCGAGAGAAGCCCAAAATCGAGGAAAATATAAGTACCTTAGGGACTGGGTTTTCCTCGTGATACATTTCCAAACTTTCTGTGTATTGGACACGAGTAGCGACCAATTGGTTAACTCGTTTTTTGAAGTCCCTTTTGGAAAAGGCTTTGTCCGTCCCTCTCATGCTATCTTCTGGCCCTTCGTATTCGCAAAGGAGTCGGGAACGAAAAGCGAGAGGTTGAATACGGCGTCCAAACCAGGACAAGACAGTATCTGTTCCGGTTAAGGGAGGCTGGGAAGAGGTAAGTTTGGCGATACGCCGTTTTATCTTCATCAGGTCTTCCGGCAAAGATTGCACTGCTTCGACTGCCCAACTCTCTTGAGGAATGGCGGCGGAATTGACGAATGGAGGAAACCCCGTTTTCTTTTCCGGGAAATAGGATGTCATGATGGTAAAAGAAGGAACCCGTCCAAAACTTTACGGATTCTGATGTTTTTATCTTTGGGTACCAATCTTCCCTGAACCTCCGAAGAGTGAAAGAAATAGTCCCGCAGACGGGAAGAACACCCTCTGTAGGGTTGCGCTTCACTCCAAAGCAATATTGCCAAAAATCTAGTCTGGGAGCTATTCCTAAATACCCTTCAAAAAGGGCTTGGAAGCCAGCTAGGTAGAGAATGGACTTTGGTGAAAGATTGTGTGGCTGAATGCCGTAATGGTTAAGGACGTCCAAGAAAAAGGCGGAAGGTGGCAAACCCATACCTCTCGCAATATGAGAAGTAAGGAGGACGCGTTCTCCGTCTTTTGGCATGGGCTCGGATTCGTCTTCCGGGCTCCGCCATTTGTCTTTAACCAGAAGCCCTTCCTTTTCCATTGTCGGAAGGAGGGATGGTAAAATATTACTCGGACTCCAATTGCCAGCAATCTTCGTCTCTTCCTTAACTCCGGCGGCGCTGGATGCTGCGACCTCCGTGGCCGCAAGCTCGTCGCCGACAAGTTCAATCTTCTCCTCCGCCGTTTCGGGAGCGAACGGCTGAGTGGGCGCGGAGGAGGAACCCGCAGGATCTGCGGTGGCGGAGAGGTTTCCTTCGCCCGCCGTGGTGTCCGTGGTCTTCGCCGGCTCGTCGCCGGTGGACCGCACTGGAGAATCCAGTTGCGGGCCCCTTGTGTTGATGATTTCTTCAATCTCTTTGGCGACGGCGCGGGATGGTGAAGACGACGGAGAAGCCATCGAGGGGCGGCGCTAGGTCGTCTCCGGTGAGGTCTTGGGCACGATTCGTGTTCGAGAGCTGCTTGCTGTGAGCTTGGGCGCTGGAATGGCGTGCGAAGTGAAGAGCGGAAGGTTTTTCCAGAGGACGAAGAAGGCTATTTATAGCCGAAAATCCGTCAGGATGCGTGCTAACGGCTCTTTTGACCGTTGGATGTCCAACGCGTGTCACTCGCCGGAAAATCCGGGAAATGAATCGATAGGATGATTATGGTTATCTCCTCGTTTCCCGCGAGAATCTGTCAGAAAGATGTTTCTGGGTTTTCTCGCCTGTAACCCAAACGTCCCTTGCGTCAGCAAGTTTTAAGCGCTGACGTAGGAAGTTCCTTCTCCGCGAAGGATCGTGTGAGAAAAGCCGGATTTTCTGGATTTCGAGTTTTACGTTACCATCTCCTTTAAAGGAAGAAAAGAAGAATCAAGACTGCAGGCCGGTATTTCTCGGAAGGATGCATTTGGCAAAAGGCGGCGAAAACGGAGTCTCGTTCCTTCTTGGGGGCTACTGTCGGATATATACCAAATAGGGGTATATCGGATGGTAGTCTAAAGTGCCGGATTGCCCGGGTGGCCCGAATGGTAGTGGGCTATGGTCCATTGGGCGGCCCAGTAAGCTGACGCACAGAAGCCGGATTCTAGAAGAGCCCGGATCACGGCCCACGTGATCTGGCTTGGAGTAGAAGGCAGATTCCTTACTTTTCAAGTTAATAGTCGCCGTAGTCTTCTAGGTTTCCTACTCTGTATGCCCTAACCCGGCTGTTATATAAAGCCGGACGGGAGATATGATAGATAGAGGAGAAGACAGAGGCTAACTCGCCGGGAAGTTGATCCTCAGCGAATAGCTAAACAGAACCTCACATTGTACTTGTATACACATGCTTTAGACCTGAATAGTGAGTTTGCAGGAGTAGGAACGCCGTATTATTATGACGTACCGAACCTGGGTAAAACCTGTGTTTTCTTCTTTAGCGCAACCACGTTTCCCCACGTCTCTACCCGTAGTCTCATGGAACCCCCGTCTATGAAAACTACTACGATGTCTCGACACTTATTGATTCAACAAAGAGGCAAAGCACAGATCTTTACGATGTGCAATACGAGCAGTTGCCGTGCTTCTGTTTCTCGTGTGGCAAGCTAGGCCATGCAGATATACTATGTCCATCTCCATGAACCAGAGTTGCAGGTGGTGTCTTGTCCTTTAGGAAAGGACCGCGAGCACCAGAGGATATGAGTAGGGGTTTCTCTCATGAGACCTCGACAAAGGAGCATTATGCAAACCACGGTAATATGAATACACACCAATCAAGCTCGAATGTAGAACCGGATGTTGAAGTTACTTCACTAGTCAAAAAACTAATGCTGATAAGAGAAAGGTGGATGCACAGAATCAACCTAAGGTGTACAAAAAATTGACCCCTTTGCACACCAACTCGCCACAACAAGATGATGATCAGGCAAGTGAGTTAGAGGGAAGTTCTGTTGGGGGTTGGAAGGTAAGAAGGAGCCGAAGAAAAAGAAACCAACACAGCAGAATTCAACTGAATTGGCAGCGGCTGCACTGCAGTCCTGCCAGGCGCAATGAGCTGCGGAAGCTGGAACAGCCGTGGGCTCATGAACCAAGCGGTTGTTCGTGAGCTTCGGAGTATTCCGAAGCAAGAAGTTCCATGTCTCTTATTTGTGATGGAGACGAGAATTCCCGCAGAGCGAGTTGAGCATTTGCATGTTGGGGATATGCCCTAGAGACAAAAAAAATTCAGTTGTTATTCTATCTCGAAGTTTATAATTAAGTTTATGTCATCGTTCTACAACCTGTATAGCACTTGAAAAGTGAGTTTTCAAAAGAAAATCTTTGTGCGGGTATGGAGATATATAAACAAGAGTTCCTAATCTTGTCTCAAAGATTAGATTCTGGTTCATGAGATGATCATGTTTTCCTGGTCATGGACTTAGTTAAAGTCTAACAAAACATAAGAGTTTATTGTTAGGGTACTGAACCGACCCAAGTATATGATCTTGATAAAAGAGACTAAACAATTGCAATGTATTTAGAAAAGTATATACGGAGTTGTCATTAACTATAATTCCTATACTATGAGAATATTTAGTGACCGCACAGTCGACAGTTATGCTTTGGATGTCTTCAACCGTCCACCATAAGAGAGGATCATAACATTGACGTCTAGGTATAATCTAGAGCATGTAATAGAATTGGGATCGTTCAAGATTAGTACTTAAATCCTCCAGACAATGGAGAGATACATGCTTTGGCCCCTCTCAATATCACCGATGTCGGTGTGATTTATCACAAGGACATTGGAGATATGGATGAGAAAAGAGAACGATTCTGGTACTAGTTTTTATGTGTTATGATTAAAATATTTGATTAGCCTATATTCTCTAGTCTATATTCATAAAACCGGCATTATTTCTCTAATATAAATTCTATCTACCACCGGCATTATTTCTCTCTTGTAGCAGCATCCCTGAAACCTCTCCGATTGACACTGAACTTGTTTCCGTGACATTGTATTGACATCTAAAATTTATAAAACCAATAGCAACAACTTTATACTCTCAATTAAAGGTTGGCACACCTTAAGCTTGTGGCCTGTAAAGTCTCGATAAAACGCAAACATGAGTCCCTTAAAAGTTAAGGGAATAAGTGCAATGAGTAATTTGTAAGGTTCCCTCATTCTTCGTGAACACACATGAGCCATCATGAGCGTCTATAGCTCTGTTGTTGTTATTGTTCGGTAAGTTCCTGAACATGTTTGCGTGTTATCGAGACTTTACAGGCCACACGCTTAAGTCGTGCAAACCTTTAATTGAGAGAATAAAGTTGTTGCTATTGGTTTTATGAATTTTAGATGTCAATACGATGTCACTGAAACAAATTCAGTGTCAATCGGAGAGGTTTCAGGGATGCTGCTATAAGAGAGAAATAATGCCGGTGGTAGATAGAATTTATATTAGAGAAAACGGAGGACATGTTTCTAACATCAGTAGATAAGGTCGATGAGTTTATCAATAGAGGTCACAGGGTTCCGGAAGAGTTTCAGGCAAAACCCGCGAAGGGGGAAGTGCCGGAGGGGGGCAGATTTGCACCAATGAACGCACCCTATTTTGGGGGATTCTAGGTGGGCCCAGGGAACCACACTAGGCGCACCACTCCCCAATTGTTCCTTCTTTGTTTGGTTTAAAATATAAAATAAAAAGAACTAAGGAAAAAAGAGAAAAAGAAAAAAGGAATGAGGAGGAGGAATTGACTCCCAAAGGGTGTCCAATCCGTTTTGGGCAAGGAGAGGGGTGTAGCCACGGCTTGGAATTGGGACTCCCTCCCACCCAGCTGGTTTCCCCCCTTCCTCCAACTATAAACAAACCCCAATACATTCAGGAAAATCATAACAATTGGCTCTTAAGCCTCTCTCTCTAATAGAATTAGAGTGTCCAATTAGAGTTTCTAATTAGATCCCTCTAATTGGAATAGGGCTTCGTATAATTTGGTTTTTAAGGTTTCCTCTCCCGATTAGATCTAGATCTAATTTATGTTCTCTCTCATGTGTTAAGAAACTTCCATAATCATATAGCTCTAATCACCAATTAGCAATGCCGAAAGGTTGTCTCTCTTTGACGGTCCCGTAGATGCCACGATGGAGAATCCTCTTTTTGAAACAAAAATGAAAATAAAAGGCACGTGAAATCTTGTGAAAGCCAAAAAAAGTTTTATAACATGTTTTTTTTGCAAAAAACGCACAAATTACACGAAGTTACTGCAAAGGAAGAGATTGATTGAAGTTCGCGGTAAGACGCCATACACTTTTGCAAAGATGCACTTCGTCCAATGATAACTTCAACGGCAAAAAATCTGCAACTCTCTAATATAATAACCACAACATCGTGCTATCATTTAATGACCAAATTGTAATTTCATATATTATTTTTGAAAATTTTAAGTTATTATTTTCGTGTAAATAAAATTCCGGAGTAGACCCGGACACCACAGATATTTGTTTTTGACACTCTACCACCGAGGCTATACAACAGCTGACCGCTGGGTCCACGCGGTCCACTTTGACCGGCGCGAACTCGTAGCGTACCTGGACCCTCTGGATGAATCCGCGTGAGCCGATGCAGAGAGGCGCCTCTGCGCGACAAGCATGAGGCCGGACGCGACCGCCCGTCAAAGCGTCCCGTCTCATCGCGGCTTTATTAGTCGGTTCCCTCGCCGCGGCGCATCCCTACACGCGCTCTCTCACTCGCCGCTCTTCCTCTCTCCAAAAAAAACCCCCAACTCGCGAGCACGCAACAACGCCAGCGACATGGTGCGTGAGAGGAAAAGCGTGGACCATGGTGACCTTCGTGCACTACGTGGCAATGTGGGAGGAGTTCCAGGCTGGACAAGCCTCGGAATTGGCGCCCGCCGGCAATGGCCTAGCAGGGGAGGCGGACGAGGACATCGTGATGGCAGAGGCTGATGGCGATGGCGGCCCAGACGTCGCGATGGCAGAGGAGGAGCGCGGCCAGGCGATGGCGCCGGAGGAGGAGGATGGAGGCCAAGCGGCCGGAGGCGGAGCGCGGCCAGACGTAGGCCGTGTTGAAGGAGGGGCCAGCGGTGAAGGCCGACATTAACCTTTAGGAGGCGTTGGCGATCTTCGAGCTCGACCAGCCGCTCGCTCCTTTCGAAGACGAGCATTTCGCGGCCGAGCAGCAGATCGTCGACGAGTGCACTGACAACTTCGTGATCGGGGAGATGCTCCAGGGTGGCGACCTCGTCTGGGAGAACCGTGCAATCCTAGAGAGCCTCGAGGATGAGCGCTCCACAGCGATGAGGAAGAGGACGCCTACTCCGATTGGGAGTTCTCGGAGGACGAGGAGGAGGACGCGGGTGGGGATCAGCTCCCCGCCGATGAGGACACCGCTACCAATGCCCGTGGGGAGATGGCGGAAGCCGCTGCCGCCGTCTCGGACGTGACGATGCCCGCCATCTCCGACATCTCGAAGGAGGTGGATAGCCCGGCCGTGGCCCCCTACATCGTCATCTCCTCTGATGAGGATAAATAGTTTCGTCGCCGGCTATGCCGGATAAACCGCCGGTCGGGCCAGTAGTAGTATTACTACTAGTACTAGTTCCGCCGCCGAATAAGCCAGCCGGCGACTATGCAATTATTTTGCTAACTAATTAAGTAAATTTGTGATGTAAAAAACGTAGCCATACTAGTTCCACTGCTGGAAGGCCGGCCGGTGATGAGAAGTAATTATTTTGAACTATATATATATAGCTAGTTATGTATCGTAGATGTGTAGAAAACGTACGTACGTAATTAACGTCGATCGTAATGTCAACTGATCTAATGGTCGGTCGATCTATGTACATACTAGTAATCAAATTTGTGATCGAGTGTGTAATGTGTGAGATAACACATATATATGTTGTTTGATCAAATTGCCGGGCATGCAACCATACATGTTACTAGAACATAAAAGGAGCGCATGTTGCTGCGCCCGTCCATCTTAATGAAAAAAGAATGAACCATCAAAATTAAGTTCAATCTTCGTCAGATATTAAGAGTGGTTGAAATGAACCTAAGAAGCACATGTGAACATATAATATGCACATAAGCAAGGAACATATATTGTAGGAACAACATAAAGTTGGTGGAGCTGGCTCATCAAGCTAGTAATTCACATGCCAAACAACAATACTTTAAAGTCCACGCAGCGAGACTTACAAATTAAGGAATAGTAAGTTGTCTATATGCATGCAAGCAAGCAGTTAGCTGGCATCGTCTACACATTGTTTGAGAGAGCAAAAGGAAAAGAAAAACTCTTAACCATGAAGCTCTAGCTCAAAACGATGTCTTCATGTGGGCATGTCCACTAAGTGGAGCTGATGAGGTGTTGACCTCTAAGTTGGCCCGATCTTCACGAATCGACAAGAACGAACGAAGAACGCATGAAGAACGCGATGAACACGATGAACACGAGAGGGGGAATCGAGGGCAAACACGTGGAAAACACAAAAGAGGGAAGATAACTCGTGAAGCCTACGAGGGATCGCAAACCCAAGTCAACAACACGCTAATTGAAACCGTTTCTCTTACCGGCCGGTCCACCGATCCAACAGAAGCCGCAAGGGGAAGGTTGGCAAGTGCTACTAGAATCACTATGTGAGAGAGTAGCTCCTTGGAGAGATCTTGATACAATCCTAGATGAACATCATCAACATAGGAGTAGCCTCATAAGAGGAGTCACCTCAAAAGAGGGATACAAGGGCAAAGCCCCAAACTCTCGAAAACAATGCTCAAAACTATTCCTATCCCTAGATCTAGCCACCGGAGTCCTTTATATAGTCGGGGTCGAAACGGGGGTCGAAACGGTGCCAAAACGGTCAATTCCCGTGCATTTCGGGGCCACCCCGGCCTGGGAGCCGGCCTGGCCGGCCTGGAACCCGGCCTGGGGCCAGGGTGGGGCGCAGAGGCCTGGTGCCCGGCCTGGGGCCAGGGTGGGAGGCCGGCCCCCTCGGGCTGGTGCCCGGCCTGGTGCCCGGCCTGGGGCCAGGGTGGGAGGCCGGCCCCCCCGGGCTGGTGCCCGGCCTGGTGCCCGGCCTGGGGCCAGGGTGGGATGAGGAGGCCGGCCTGGGGCCAGGCTAGCCCGGCCTGGGGCCAGGGTGAGGCCAAGAGCCCCCTTTTCCCTCCGTTCTTCCACCTCGGAACTCCGATCTTGACGCCATCTTCACCCACATTCTTCCTAGCTTCATGCGCACCTTCTTGGATGTTTTCTTGAGCATCTTGGGCACCATCTTGGGTCTCCATGTGGTGATCCCACCTATGCATGTAGAGGGGTATTTCATGAGGTAGAGCACCGTTCACCAAGTCACCGGAAACGTACGGAGGTAGGAGTGAGTTCACCTTGTTGCGTATCGATGTTGTGCTTGGTGGAATACGGTGGGCTACATCATCTCCCCCCCCCCCTTGAAAAAGAGTCGTCCTCGACTCTCGTTCCATCCATATGTGAGAGGGAGAAGGAATGTCGATGACGAAGAGGTCGTTGAAGTTGAGCCGCTTGTCGAAGTTCATGTGACGGTAGGCTCGTAGTGGGTGTGGTCCAAAGGTGATGAAGATCATGAAAGGCTCCTCCTTGGACGGTTGGTGAAGAACTTGCGAGGCGGTGTAGTCGTTGAAGTTGAGCCTCTTATCAAAGATCATGCCAAGGTATGCTCGTGGAGGGTGTGGTCCAAACGGGATGACGATCTTGACATGATCCTCAATGGGTGGATGATGGTGAGCTTGCGGAAGCGGTAGGGTGTAGTCGTGGCGATCATTGTCGTTGACGCGCTTGTCGAACTCCAAGTGCATCTTGACGAAGGGGATGTAGACGTGGTAGTCATTGTCGTTGACGCGCTTGTCGAACTCCAAGTACATCTTGACGTAGGGGATGTAGATGGAGAAGTCGTTGTCATGGAGGTGCTTGTTGAACTCCATGCACATCTTGACATGTGGTATGTAGGCGTAGAAGACATTGTCGTTGACGTGCTTGTCGTACTCCATGCACCTCTTGACATGTGGAATGTAGGCGTCGAAGGCGTTGATGTCGAAGTGTTTTTGACGCGCCGTGTAGATCTTGACTTGAGGAGTGTGGATGGAGGATGTTTTGTCGTAGAAGCTCTTGTCAATCTCCATGTGGATCATGATGAGCGGAATGTGCTCCTTCCAACCCTTCAAGTCGGTGTCGATGTTCATGCGATGTGGAGAGCCTTGTATGTGGAGAAGGCGATGATGTCGAGGATGCTTGATAGGGTCACCAAATCTCTGCAAAATAGACAACAAAGATGGAGAGAAAGTTGGTAAGCCGTTAGTGTCAATAAGCACAAATGGGGTTTTGCTCTCAACTCTCATCTCACTTTTGGTGGCTAACAAGGCGAGGCCTCTACGAACACTCATGCTTTTTCCACTCATTATGGGCTTGTGGCTCTCACTCACATGATGGTGGATCTCTCTCTCACCACTCATCTCACTAGAAGCTTGAGAGGGGACACTAGAAGGCTCCAAAGTGTTGGCACTTGAGGTGTGCGCACTTGTCGAATTCGTTGCATTGCTTGGAGTCGGTAGTGTCATAGCATGTGGCGAGGAGGAGTCGAGCATCTCATTGGTAGCATTGGGAGCTCTCTTGTCGTTGGTCGGAGTTGCCACTTGTGTCATTGGAGACGAAGAAGAAGAATGCCTTAGAGATGATGGCAAGGGATGAGCCTCTTTGACAATGTCACATGCATCAACGTCTTCATCATAGAGTGGTAGAGTGGTATCCTCATGCGCATGGTGAAGTCGATCTTGTGTCATGGGAAGAATAGCTTCACACTCTTGATGTTTGTGTTGCGCTTGTGGCGATGATGGAGACTCATGGTCTTGATCATGAAGGTCATTGTTCATCCTCATAGAATGTCGCTCATGGAAGTTGTGGATGGGTGTCGGTGATGAAGTGTCTCTTGCCTTGATGAAGTAGTGGTATCATAGTGTCCATGGCGAGGATGATCTTGATCCTTGTCGAAGGCGGGGTGCGAATAGAAAGCACAATCTTGGTGAAGATGAGGTGGCGGCTCCCATTCCTCATATGGATGATGACGCTCATGGTCCTTGCACCTTGTAACATTGAGGCCAACGGCGCTCAAGTCGTTGTCTTCATGGCCTTGATGATGCGATTGAAATCCGTGGTCAAGGTGATGCGGTGCTTCATCCAATGTGGTAGGAGAAGAGTCATGGATGGCATCTCCATTTGACGCACCATCTTGGTCGCCGCCTTGGCAATCCCACATTATGTGACCATGGCCCTTGCAAATGGGGAATAAGAGGTCTTCATCTTGAAGTAGAGGGGAAAGTAGGCTCATAGCATCCGTGCCTAGTGGTGGTCGAAGTGGGCGCTCATAGGGGTCCTCATCAAAGATGGGAAGTGAAGTAGCATGTTGAGCAATCCCACTTGATTGTTGTCGATGGTGGCGCTCAATGGGGTCTTCCTCGAAGATGGGGAAAAACAAGCCATAGGGAGCATTCGCACTCGCTTGATGTTGAGAAGTTCTCTCATTTGGGTCTTCATCAAAGATAGGCGGTGCAAGCTCAATTGGGTCATCCTCGTTGGTTTGGCGATGGCGATCATGATGGAGAGGATGGCGTCGATGGTCATTGTGGTGGAGTCGAGGGAGGCATTCACTAGAAGCCATGTCGGGAGCACCTTCTTGATAATGGCCTTGGTCTTGGTGGTCATTGTGGTGGTGACACACATTTTGCCTTGGAAGCCTTGAATGTGGGCAAGCACCATCCACGAAGCCATGTAGACCATAGTCATGAGTCGAGCTTGGAGAAGGTGGGTGATGAAGAATATCCGGTCGTAGAGGGTGATCTTGAAGAGGGTCACCACGGCCTTGTCGGTGTCGAGGTCGAGGTAGTGGTGATGGCGAGCGATGCTCAAACCAATGTCGTCGCGGTGGTGGAGGATGCGGTGAGGTGGGGTTACCAGTCTCTCCCATATGTCGATGATGATCATGGCGACGATCTTGGTGATGAGCTTGGTGATGATCATGTGGAGACTTGCCATTGCGTCGTGGCTTGGAGGTCGATGATGATCCATGGAGGTTGGCGAGGATGGTCACTTGTCCTTCAATACTCGCCATGTGATCATTGAATCGAGAATGATGAGCTTGAAGTAGATTGTCCAAGCGCTCCAATCCATCACGAGCAAGTTGGCAAAGCCGAAAGTGTTCATGGCGGTTGACGAAGTTGTGGTAGCCAATGTTGTTGAAGAAAGAGGTTCCTTGATCGTCCGAACTTGGCCTTGTTAGTACTCCTTCCCTAGCCATCTCAACAAGCACAAATGTATATATAGAGTGTGGAGACCTAAGAGCTCAAACCTCACCTTTTAGCAAATGTTGGAAACTAGTGGACCAAGCCAAGAGAAACCGATAACAAAAAGAATGAAGTGACTTGAGTTCGAAAGATCCCAAAAACACGCTCCAAAACACACACGGCTTATGGGTGGATGGCAATGGGTTAGAAATGTGGCGAGGAAAACGACAAATCCAAAGAAAAGTTTGTTGTCAAACGTGGAGAAGAATCAAAGAAAAGTTAGCACGAAAACCAAACCTAGTGGAGGAAAATGCTATGGTGGAAACGAAAAACACACACACACAAATGATAAATGGGGTTAGTGCGGCCAATGGACGAGCGGAGACGAAATGTACCTATCGAAGACTAAGCTCAATGCCACACCAACGCAAGGAGGACGCTAGCTCGAACCGCAATTAACAAGAGGCAACAAGATTCACAATGTGGCAACCGGTCACTCTCTTCTCTCTCGCAACTCGAAGCTAGGCGTTCCTACACATGATAGCAATTGGCATCGATCTTTGCTTCTTTTGGCTCTTTTTGCTTCTTGCTCTTTCTCCACTTTTTTTTTTTGATTTTTCGCTTTTTGATGATGATGATGCGGAGATGATTCCCAAATGCCAATGCCTACTCGTAGCTAGTCTCTCACAAGCGCAAAACTCGCACTCTCGGTGCCACAATGCGATGCCAAGCGGTGTAAAAGAACTAGTCCAAGTAGGTAAGGTACACAAAGGAAAGGGTTAGTTCAAGCGGAAGCAAGTTATACCTATGCGGTGGATGATCTCGGACTTGCGGCTGGTGGATGTCGATGTCGTGTGGATCCGATGATGTAGATGCGTAGGCGATGTCGATGGCGACGCGTAGGAACTTGCCTCACTCAAATCGTAGCAACGACGACAAAGAAAAACAAGTTACAAAATCTGTCCAAGAATCGAAGAGCAGGAATTTTCTGTGATTTTTGCTCAAATTCGAAATTTCTCCCAAATCAAGAAAATTTTTGGACAAATTCAAGAAATGTGGCTGAATAGAAAGATGGGGAATGGTTTTTGGCAACAAATCTATGAAACAAAACCACGAAAAACTCAACGAATCAAGAGATCGGTCGAAATCCCTTTTGGCTATTTTTTGGTCAAATTTTCGAATTTATGGTGGATAGAAGAAAAATTGGTGGTAGGGGAGGGGGTGGGTGTCGGATTCGTGTCAATCTAGCTCTGGATACCAGATGATGAGGTGTTGACCTCTAAGTTGGCCCGATCTTCACGAATCGACAAGAACGAACGAAGAACGCACGAAGAACGCGATGAACACGATGAACACGAGAGGGGGAATCGAGGGCAAACACGTGGAAAACACAAAAGAGGGAAGATAACTCGTGAAGCCTACGAGGGATCGCAAACCCAAGTCAACAACACGCTAATTGAAACCGTTTCTCTTACCGGCCGGTCCACCGATCCAACAGAAGCCGCAAGGGGAAGGTTGGCAAGTGCTACTAGAATCACTATGTGAGAGAGTAGCTCCTTGGAGAGATCTTGATACAATCCTAGATGAACATCATCAACATAGGAGTAGCCTCATAAGAGGAGTCACCTCAAAAGAGGGATACAAGGGCAAAGCCCCAAACTCTCGAAAACAATGCTCAAAACTATTCCTATCCCTAGATCTAGCCACCGGAGTCCTTTATATAGTCGGGGTCGAAACGGGGGTCGAAACGGTGCCAAAACGGTCAATTCCCGTGCATTTCGGGGCCACCCCGGCCTGGGAGCCGGCCTGGCTGGCCTGGAACCCGGCCTGGGGCCAGGGTGGGGTGCAGAGGCCTGGTGCCCGGCCTGGGGCCAGGGTGGGAGGCCGGCCCCCTCGGGCTGGTGCCCGGCCTGGTGCCCGGCCTGGGGCCAGGGTGGGATGAGGAGGCCGGCCTGGGGCCAGGGTAGGCCGGCCTGGGGCCAGGCTAGCCCGGCCTGGGGCCAGGGTGAGGCCGAGAGCCCCCTTTTCCCTCCGTTCTTGCACCTCGGAACTCCGATCTTGACGCCGTCTTCACCCACATTCTTCCTAGCTTCATGCGCACCTTCTTGGATGTGTTCTTGAGCATCTTGGGCACCATCTTGGGTCTCCATGTGGTGATCCCACCTATGCATTTAGAGGGGTATTTCATGAGGTAGAGCACCGTTCACCAAGTCACCGGAAACGTACGGAGGTAGGAGTGAGTTCACCTTGTTGCGTATCGATGTTGTGCTTGGTGGAATACGGTGGGCTACATCAGGAGCTGTATGATACAGAAGCAACATGTAATATGAACGATAGGAACAGAAGCACAAAATAATTTTAATGATGCAATGGGACTCAATAAATATCAGCTACAAAGTTTCAGTACAGGGTTTCATTACAGGCCTATCCAACCAGGTAGTACACATCAAGCATGTATGGAGTGCAGGCTAAAGGCACGAGAATCATCTGACAGTATAAAGCCACGGACACCAAAGACAACAGATAAATAAGCTGCTAAAGCTACAAAAACCAAAAACAACAAATAAATAAGCTGCTAAGGAACTTTATAAAAAAAAGGCCTTATGTAGAAACAAAATAAGATATATGTTTTTTGTACAACACGGAAAAATAGTAATAAAGATGAAAATTACGATATAATTGTAAGGAAAAACACAAGGCAAGCTAATCAAGATAAGCTAATTGCAGTAAATCAGTTTCCACATTCTGGTGTCCTTCTATTTCTCAATTCATTGCCTTATGCAAATAAGCATATGCACAAACATGAGATGACCATTCTACTATTATGATATAAGAGGAGAGGTGATATTCATACAATTCATGTACACCACTGCACATCAAACCATCCATATGAAACTACATCACGCCGCTAGATCATTTGTCGGACATGGATTGGACATAGTTGTGTCGTACACACAGAGGTTGTGTTACAAGAGCATGGTTCCAAAACAAATGGAATATCAACGGCAGGTACTTTAAAAGTTATAATAGTCTGACAATAAGAAATACTAAATCATAGTGGTGCACATTTAAGGACATAACTATTGGCAATTTCATTAATGCCTATGACGGGCATGTCAAAATCTGAAGGAACTGTAGCATTCTCCTCGAATGAAAATACCAAATGTCCAGTAACTAATATCATAACAGAAGGAAACATATGGGCAGAAACACGAATCAAAACCCTAACCTCTATTGGAATAAATGCATCTTTCCATTCTTTTGTTTTTAATCTGATTTCTTTGATTGCTTGTCCAACTTCTCATGCCATTTCTGAGCTGACTATTGTCGCTTAGGAAATAGAAATACTCAACAATCTGCCATTCAAGTTAAGTTTAGAATATCCAGAATGGAAAATTAATCAAATATAGTAGCATAGCTGGCAAAACAAAATTTGCAAAATGAAAGGATTATTTATAATTACCACTACGCATGGTACAAGAATACATGAAAAATCTATGGCATGTGGATATTGTTTCACCCGAACTGAACTAAGATGACACAAGGTGAATTTAACTTGGCAAATAACAAAAGACCTGAATCCGTTTGTCACTCCCCCGCGTGTTGCTGCGGGAAATTCTGGAAGCATACATAAATAAATTAATAGATTTAATGAATAAAAAGATTAATTAGATATTTTCATCACTAAAACTTTTCAAGATTGCTCCAACATGTATACTCTCACCCAGAAGAACAAAATTATTTTTGGTACCTTCGTGGGATCAACTTGCATCTTTTAGAATGTGAGATGCAGCGTTCTTTATTTTTTTTCTGTATAAAGAACTAAGTGTTTGAATGAGCAGAAAGAAAACACAAGTATAAATGATATATGAGGATTGGAATCGGTTAGTACCCTTGTTGTCAGCAATAATTCAGAACCCAACTCCTAATCATCTAAAGGATTAGAAAAAAAAAAAAAGGTGATGATATAAAATTAAAGAAGCCAATATTCCATATCCAGGAGTTATAAGTAAACTACTTAACTGGCCACGTACCGACGAAAAAACTAACTTAACACACCGCTAATGTGTTAGTTGAAATACGATCGAAGTGCTTATGTGATCTCGTCAACTGCTAAAACTGCAGTGTGCAAACTCACAGAACATCGGTTTGTAAGAAAGCATGAGCAACATAATTTAGTTATAAGCTCAATGTCATCAATTGTTTCACAGCCGCACAACCTTTCACATATCCATGCAACATATGATCCAAAGAAACACAGAGAATAATCACTTCCACAAAGAGATATAAAACCATCAATATTGTGCCCTTATCAATAGCTCTGTACTCAACTCTGATCAGTAGTCATATAGAACCTAGAGGCCTAGAAATGGCACTGCACTCTCTTGACCTCGTTCTCATCTCATCAAACAACAAACAGATCAATCTCATGCACGTAGATAACACCAAGCACCAAGTAGTTAGCGGGAAAAAGGAAATGCAGATGTGTGAACATTAAATCAATTGACTGGACTGGAGACTGCAAGGAGCTGGAGTTGAGTACCTGTTTTATAGGAATGGCAGAAGCAAATTCATCATTGCTGAAATTTGGATGGGTCGCTGGTGACACTCCCACGGGAACGAATATTCCTGAACAGAAGAAGGCGTTCAGGGATGCCACTGTCGTCTTTGTTGGATGCGCTCTAAGCATGATCGGAGATAAGTTTATTGACGCATATTTACATATGCGGGTTGCCAAGGACTTGTGGGAGGCGCTCGAATCCAAATTCAGTGCGACTGATGCTGGCAGCGAGATGTACAGTATAGAGCACTTTCATGACTACAGAATGGTCGAAAACCTATCTGTATTGGAGTAGCCTCATGAGATACAGTGCATCACTAAGGAGCTTGAAATTCTCAAGTGCGTGCTACCGGGCAAGTATGTCGCGGGATGCATAATCGCCAAGCTGCCTAATTCCTGGAGGAACTTTGCCACTACTCTGAAACATCAGAGGCGTGAATTCTCAGTAGAGGATGTCATCGGCCATCTGAGTGTTGAGCAGAATTCGAGGGCAAAGGACTCGCATGGAAAAGGGAACGAAGGGACTTCTGCGGCCAATATGGTGCAGAAGAACTACAACTCTCACAAGAACAAGGCGAGGACTGGTGTCCAACAGAATACCGACTTCAAGAAGAAGGCTAAGAAGACCTTCAAGAAGGATAAGAAGAAAGATGTCTGCTTCACTTGTGGTTCACTGGAACACTGGGCTGTGAAGTGTCCAAAGAAGTACGTGAAGCCAGGACAGGATTCCAAGGCTATCAACATGATTGTGAGCAACAATCAGAATGGGGCATGTGGGTATGGTAATTTGTTTACTGTATTTTCAGTTTGTCAGTCTACTGATTGGTGATACAGGTGCAAACATTCATGTGTGTGCTGACATCTCATTGTTTTCTTCTTACCAGGTCACAAGGAACGGTTCCGTATTGATGGGGAACGGCGCAAGTGCTTCTGTACTTGGTGTTGGCACGGTCGATCAGAAGTTTACTTCGGGAAGGATCGTGCAGCTCAAGAACATGCAGCATGTCCCGCCATCAAGAAGAATCTCGTTAGTGGCTCCCTTCTATGTAGAGAAGGATTTAAGTTGGTTTTTGAGTCCAATAAAGTAGTTGTAACAAAATATGGACTGTTTGTTGGAAAAGGGTATGAGTGCGGAGGACTGTTCCGCTTTTCTGTCGCTGATTTCTGTAATAAAGTCGTGAACAATATTCATTCGAGTGTTGATGAAACAAAAGTTTGACATTCACGTCTTTCTCATGTTGGTTTCAGTTGCATGACGCGGTTAGCAAAATTAAATTCAATTCCAAATTTCACTTTAGCCAAAGGTTCTAAGTGACATTCGTGTGTGCAAGCAAAGCAACCTCGTAAGCCCCATAAGGCTGCGGAGGAGAGACACTTGGCGCCATTAGAACTCATACATTCTGATCTCTGTGAGATGAATGGTGTGTTGACTAAAGGTGGAAAGAGATACTTCATGACGTTAATAGACGATTCCACTAGATTTTGCTATGTATATCTGTTAAACACTAAAGATGAGGCTCTACACTACTATCAAATCTATAAGGTAGAAGTTGAGAATCGACTTGAAAAATAAAATTAAACGAATCCGGTCAGATCGTGGTGGAGAGTATTTCTCTAATGAGTTTGATGGTTTCTGTGCGGAACATGGTATTATTCATGAGAGGACGCCTCCTTATTCACCTCAGTCAAATGGGGTTGCCGAACGGAAAAATCGTAACAGATTTTGTTAACGCCATGTTAGATACATCGGGTTTATCCAAGCCATGGTGGGGGAGGCTATATTGACATCATGTCATGTCCTGAATAAAGTTCCAACAAAAGATAATGAGGTCACTCCTTATGAGCAATGGGAGAAGAGAAAAACAACACTCTCGTACTTACGTACTTGGGGCTGTTTGGTGAAAGTCAATGTGCCAATCCCCAAAAAGCGCAAACTTGGACCAAAAACTGTGGTTTGCGTTAATTTGGGATACACTAAGAACAGAGTTGGCTATAGATTTCTAGTAGTGAAATCTGAGGTACCTGACGTGAAGGTCGGTACGATTATGGAGTCTAAAGATGCTACATTCTTTGAGGATATTTTTCCTATGAGAGATATGCAAAGCACTTCTAGACAAGAATCAGAGGAGACTCCTAAGCCTGCCATTCCTATGGAATATTATGAACAAACACTTGATGAGAATCCTGAGAAAGATGACGAGGAAACCCTTGGTAGGGGCAAGAGACAGAGGACTGCAAAGTCTTTTGGTGATGATTTCCTTGTGTACCTTGTGGATGATACTCTCACTTCTATTTCAGAAGTTTATACATCTCCAGATGCTGACTACTGGAGAGAAGCGGTCCGTAGCGAGATGGATTCCATCATAGCTAATGGAACATGGGAGATCACATAACGTCCTTATGGCTGTAAACCATTAGGATGTAAGTGGGTGTTCAAAAAGAAGCTTAGGCCCGATGGTACGATTGAAAAGTACAAGGCTAGACTTGTGGCCAAGGGTTACTCACAGAAAGAAGATGGAGATTTCTTTGATACTTATTCACCTGTGGCCAGACTGACCACCATTCGAGTATTACTCTCGTTGGCGGCCTCGCATGGTCTTCTCGTCCATCAGATGGATGTTAAGACGACTTTCCTAAATGGAGAGTTAGATGAGGAAATCTATATGCAACAGCCAGATGGCTTTGTGTTAGATGGTCAAGAAGGAAAGGTGTGTAAGTTACTGAAATCTTTATATGGGCTGAAGCAAGCACCTAAGCAATGGCATGAGAAGTTCAATACAACTTTAACATCTGTTGGCTTTGTTGTTAATGAAGCTGACAAATGTGTATACTATCGTCATGGTGGGGGCGAAGGAGTTATACTGTGTTTTTATGTTGATGACATACTGATATTTGGGACCAACCTCAAAGTAATCAATGAGGTTAAGTCGTTTCTATCCCAGAACTTGAGATGAAAGATCTTGGTGTGGCTGATGTTATTTTGAACCTCAAGCTATTGAGAGATAATGAGGGTGGGATTGCACTTCTGCAATCCCATTATGTTGAAAAGGTTTTGAGTCGTTTTGGATATTCAGACTGCAAAATTTCTCCAACACCATATGATCCTAGTGTGCGGATTCGAAAGTTCGAAGGCACAGCTAAGGATCAGCTAAGGTACTCTCAAGTAACTGGTTCACTCATAAATCTAGCGAGCGCTACGAGGCCTGACATCATGTTTGATGTGTGCAAACTAAGCCTGTTTTTTTTCCAATCCGGGTGATGTGCATTGGCATGCTGTAGAAAAAATTATGCGCTATTTGAAAGGTACCGTGAACCATGGACTTCACTAAAGTGGATATCGTTCGGTACTTGAAGGGTATTGTGATGCGAATTAAATCTCTGATACTGATGAGATAAAAGCCACAACGGGATATGTGTTTACCCTTGGAGGTGGTGTTGTTTCCTGGAAGTCTTGCAAGCAAACGATCTTAACGAGATCAACAATGGAAGCAAAATTAACAACATTAGACACGTCTAGTGTCGAAGCAGGATGGCTTCAAGATCTTTTGATGGACTTGCCTGTGGTTGAAAAGCCAGTGTCGGCTATCCTTATGAACTGTGACAATCAAACAGTAATTGTCAAGGTGAAGAGTTCAAAGGACAATGCACAGTCCACAAAGCACATAAAAATGAGATTAAAAGTTGTCAGACATTTAAGAAACTCCGGAGTGATAGCGGTGGATTATATCCAGTCGGCTAAGAATCTGGCAGATCCCTTTACTTAAGGGCTATCACGTGTTGTGATAGAAAGTGCATCAAGGGAGATGGGTATGAGACCCACATGAGTTGCCATGACAGTAACCCAACCTATGTGATCGGAGATCCCGTGAAGTGGGACCTAGGAAAACAAGCTAGTGGTTAACTGAGGAGACTAATTTTTACTAACCCACTCCACTAGAGATGCAGTACTCTCAAAAACTGTATGGCACGTTGCCTTTTGTCTTAATGTGTTCAAAGGCTTGTATAAGCAAGATGCTATCCTACAGAGCGATCTTTGGAGGAACACACCTATATGAACCTGACTGCTGGTCACAGTCTATGAGATTTGGTGATCTCTAATAAGTTCATGAATAGGCCAGGAGTGTAACTAATATGCTCCACCCGAGGGGTCAGCCTTCGGCAGCCTAGTACTGGCAAGACATTTAGTGAAACTATTTTACGCCAAACTGACAATTCAAGGCATAGTCCATTGTTCAGTTGTGATGTAGTGTAGCTATTTGTTCTAGGTGGATGTTCAACCTTAACGGGTCTCCACTAAAAATGTCGGTATATAAAAACAGTGATTGGAACAGAGGACAACACCATGGGTTTTCGGGATCTCGTGGGGGATTGCTGAAATTTGGATGGGCTTTTAGCCCATTAGGCAATTTCTATTTAATCCCTTAGGCCCATGCTGCCATAGCAAGTGGTGGGAGTTTAGTCCCATATTGCTGGGAGAGTTTTGCACCAGTTTATAAGGTGAGTTCTCTCCCCACTAGTGTGCGTTGGTATGAAGTGAGAGGAGTTGTGGAGGTGTTCCACACGCGCGCTCCTCCTCCTCCGCCAACAGCCTCACCACGCCTCGCCTCGTCACGACACGTCACGACGCGCCGCGGGTTGCGGGAATGAGCCGAGCCGATGCCTTTATTTTGGCAGTCGGAAATGGAGAGTCAACGGTTGCGTCACAGCCGCGCGCAGTAAAACGCCGCATTGATCACGTGGTAACCGCGCGCAGTAAAACGGCGCATTACGGCTGTAGTAAACGCCAATTTAATTTGTGAGCTGACCGTTCTCCTACCCGTCCGTGCCTATATATTTTGGGCGCAGGGCGGACACATAAACACACACCTCATACGCTCTGCGCCCCTTGTCATTCCACTCTCTATTGCTGCCGCCGGTGATCCCATCCCGTCTACCGCGTACACGGCCGATGGGAGAGCAGGCCTCCGAAACCCCGCCTCTCCAGATCCTATACGGGAGAGGGGCGATTAGGTTTTTGGGCGAGCATCTCCTACGCGACTGCTCGCTGCCGTACGTCTACTTCGACTACTACCGCATCGTCCTCGTCGTCAACATGGCCACCGAAGCCGAACGAGCTGCTGCTGCCGCCACTGCTGCCACCGAGGCCGCCACTGCTGCTGAGGCTGCCTCTGTTGCTGCTTCTGCAACCGCCGCCGCGGCTGCTGCCTCTGCTATGGCTACTGCCAATTGGCCGACCGCAGGGTATAACACGTTTATCCCTGTCCTTATTATTTTCATGTGTGCAATACCAGTAGTTTGCGTAGATTTATCTACTATAAATCTAGTATGTAGGAACATGGTTGAATATCAGTATGTTTACGTTATGTTCTTGATTTATACTTGGATTAATTTAATCTGTAAATTTCCTAAACTCTTAACAATCATCTCGTTTGTTGTATATGTGGAAGCAATGAATTAAGTGGATCGAGCCGGCTGCCAAGGCTATCAACACAACATTATGCAGATATTTTTTCAGTGACTATCAGGAGTGCCTAGGGCCGAGAGAACCATGTGAAGATTAAATTTGAGTGAGGACGACGCAGGAGGATGGAGCAGATATGAGGTGGGCACACAAAAGAATAAATACGCGGCCGGCGGCCGCTCGCTTTCTCCCCAGTTACACATGATTAGTTTCTACCACTAATTTGGAGGAGCTGAAACGGCAGATTGATATGAATTAGCAGTGGGTATGCAAGATTGCTAATAAGTGCTGGCTTGGTGAGTGCAAATTAAATGGAAGAACCACCGAGAGCTGGAGGGAAGGGCATGCGTCAAAACTGGTCCGAACAACAACTGTTTTTCTGAGTTGATGTTTTCCTGAGTTGAGAGATTTGTTTACGTGGGGGGTTTTCTTGTAGAGAGAAATAATTTTATGGAAATGATATGGATGTGAGATGGCTGGTGTAGTGGGCCAACTGATGTGGCATAGCTGCATGTTGAGAGAAATATGGTAGTGGGGATGATCTACTTAGTTATATAGGATAAGAAAAACTTGGCAAACAAAAAAAAGTGTAGAATCATCGGATTGGTGGAAAACAGTATACCCTTCTAGCTGAGTTGGTCCGTGTTTGTGAGAACGAAACTTTGCCACTTTTAGTTGGAGGAGATTTTAATATTATTAGGAGGCAGAATGAGAAGAGTAATGATAATTTTAATGCACGTTGGCCTGCAATTTTCAATGCCATTATTGAGAGTCTCAATCTGAAGGATCTAGAAATGTCAGGTCGTCAATACACATGGGCAAGTAGGAGACCTATTCCATCATACGGAAAGTTGGATAGATTTCTTGCTAGCATAGAATGGGAACAAAAATACCCCTTAACATCGGTACATGCTTTGAATCGTGCGGGGTCAGATCATACACCATTGATTTTGGACTCTGGGGAACATGCTCATGTGGGAAATAAAAGCCTTTTTTAGTTCGAACTTTCTTGGTTACGCCAGGAAGGTTTCTATGAGTTAGTCTCTCGTGAGTGGAATACGGTCACTACGGGGGACTCTCCGATAGAAATATGGCAAAACAAAATCCGTCATTTGAGGCAATTCCTGAGGGGGTGGGCGAAGAATTTGTGTGGACAATACAAATTATTAAAAGATCAATTTACAAAATTGATAGATATGTTGGATATTAAAGCCGAAACAGTTCCTTTAAGTGCGGCTGAGCGAGCAGCAAAAAAGGAAGCAGAAGTTGGGTTATCTTTGTTGAGACGGGATGAAGAGGCGAAATGGGCTCAAAGGGCAAAGGTTAAACATATTCAGCAGGGTGGTAGTAATACGAAATACTTCCATCTAATTGCTAATGGTAAACATCGCAAGAAGAAAAAATTTCAGTTAGAACAAGATGAAGGTACGATTGTTGGGGAAGCAAATTTAAAAAATTTCATTTCTGAATACTATAAGAAATTGTTTGGAGCACCGGCTCCAAGTTTTGTTGCTCTAATAGAGGAGATGACTGATGACATGCCTCAGATTTCTCCAGACGAGAATGCGATCCTCACAGCCCCGTTTACGGAACAGGAGGTGTTTGATGCGATTTGTCTTATGGAGCATAATAAAGCCCCAGGACCAGACGGGTTTCCGGCGGAGTTTTATCATAAGTTTTGGGAAGTCAACAAAAGTGATTTGATGGCTTTGTTTTCTCAGTTGTTTAGGGGGAGGCTGCAATTATTTAAGCTAAACTTTGGGGTGATTACGTTATTACCTAAGAAAGAAGATGCTAGTCGTATTGAGCAGTTTAGACCCATTTGCCTTCTTAATGTTAGTTTCAAGGTTTTTACTAAAGTAGGTACCAACAGGGTAACATCTATAGCGAGTAGAGTTATCCGACCGTCTCAATCGGCATTTTTACCAGGGAGAAATATTTTAGAAGGAGTGGTTGTTTTACATGAGACTATTCATGAACTAAAAAAAAATATGGACGGTGTGCTTCTTAAGATCGATTTTGAGAAAGCATATGATAAAGTTAATTGGTCCTTCTTGCAGCAAGTGCTGCGAATGAAGGGGTTCTCTCCTAAATGGTGTGACTGGATAGCTAGATTTGTTCAGGGAGGGAGTGTGTGTATTCGCGTTAATGATCATATCGGTCATTATTTTCAAACATTAAAAGGGTTGAGACAGGGGGATCCGTTGTCCCCGATTCTTTTTCATTTAGTAGCGGATATGTTGGCTATTCTTATTTCTCGGGCAAAGGAGGATGGTCAAGTTGGGGGGTTGATACCACACCTAGTAGATGGTGGAATATCAATTCTCCAATATGCGGATGATACGATTCTTTTTTTAGAGCATGATATCCAGAAGGCTCTTAATATGAAACTCATACTCGCGTTGTTCGAACAACTATCGGGTTTAAAGATCAATTTTAATAAGAGCGAGATTTTTTGTTTTGGCAAGGCGAAAGATCACCAAGAGGACTACCGTCACATTTTCGGTTGTGATGTAGGGACTCTACCGTTTAAATACCTTGGGATTCCGATTCATTATAGAAAGTTGTTAAATACAGAATGGAAAACAGTAGAAGATCGGTTTGAGCTAAAGCTAAGTGCTTGGGTTGGGAAATTATTATCATATGGAGATCGCCCCATTTTGATAAATTCGGTTTTAACCAGCCTCCCGATGTTTCTCCTTTCGTTTTTCGAAATACCGAAAGGAGTTAGGAAAAGACTAGACTTTTACCGATCACGATTTTTCTGGCAAAGCGATAGCAAGAAAAAAAGTATCGGTTAACTAAGTGGAATATTGTATGTCGTCCAAAGGATCAAGGGGGTTTGGGTATTGAGGTTCTTGATGTGAAAAATAAATGCCTTCTTAGTAGATGGTTTCATAAGATTTTGTATGAGGAAGGGATTTGGCTATGAGAAATAGCGTCAGCCTCCTCCAGATGCTATGGAAGATATATCGTGATAATAGCGGGCTATAGCAAAATAGCGTTTTGAAATTATTATCAAAGATATCTCAAAATTTGAAGGATTTCAACAAGAATAAATTATGTAGTGTAAAAATGTCATAACAATATATGTATAATCATAAAAAAAATGTTCTCTAGGTTGTTAGATCCCAACATCAACATCATAAGGGGAAATAACACAGTATAAGTTACTTATTCAGAATTATAAACCTAGCAATTTCATCTTGAAGATTTTTTTTTTATTGCCATGAAATATATGAAGCAACGTTTTCTTTTTCCTAGGGTGGAAAACTCGGGCATTTGGCACAATATCGTGAAAAAAATAATAGCGCGCTATAACGTTACGCCGTTTTAGAATGATATAGCATGCTATTTTGTGAATAGCTCAATAGCGAGAAAAAATGTGAAAATTTAGCGTGGACCCTCCAGATATGCTATATCGTGCTATTAGCGCCGAATTAGCGTGCTATTTTTTTCCATGCGCACAATGCAACAAAAAGAATATAGAGACAGGCGCTTGCTAGGGTGCTTAATCTATAATTATGTAACATCTCCGTAAGAATACACCTCCATTGTAAATTGCAATTTGTAGACACTATTTTCTTCTCTCCAACACAAGGATGCTAGAGCTCGCATTCGTTGAAGCTGGCTCGCCGGGCTGCGCCGCCTTGTCCCCCATGGACTTGCATTTGTGCTTATTCAACCGCATGTTCTACTTCTTCAGAATCTTGGCCTGCAGAGCAACATGAACAAAAAAGAAAAACGGATTAATCAGCTACAACCCAGTGTGCAAGAGGATCCAATGGCAGAACCATTCTTCTTTTCGAGAAAATGGTGGATCGTTTTGATCTTTACTTACTACACGTAGCTGGCTAACGAGGAGGTCGATATGAGCAAAGGCGTCCTGGTGTTCCTCCACCATCTGGTTGAGGGTCTCCATGCGCCATGGTCGTGCAGTTCTTGAGCACCGCCCAGAGCCTCTAATCCAGATCACCCTCTCCATCTGCCCCTATTCTCCTACAACCTGTCTCCCACGAACTGATCCAGCTTCCCCCGCAGAGTCTAATGAGGAAGGAAGAGAAGGGGGCCCAAGGTAGAAACTGCCGTCCATTACTGCCGGCAGCTAAAGAAACGGAAGGCCCGACCACCTTCGGCGACATAAGCACAAATTTTTGTGTGTACGAGATTAGAATAACTTCAAAATAACTGACATAATTTTTTATTTTTCCTGATCAGAAAAATATATGAAAAAGAAAGGAGGTAGAAATTTTTTGGGATTTATGGTTAAAGAAGAAAACAACAAAACAGGGTTCTGCTGAATTTCAAGTATTCAGTTTCATCAATAAGATACGGAAACATGCTTCACATTTGGAATTACACAAAAAAGATTTTTCATCGGAAAGAGGTCGAAGAAACGGCAGCGGCGCCACTGTGTCCTTCCCCATGTCGTCGCTCCGCCTTCCCAAATGGACCGATCTCGTCTTCCGCCTTTCCTTACCGAAAGGTTAGCAGGCTGATCGTTCCAGCCTCTAATATGGAATAAGAGGTAGCTCTCTGTCCACTTCGGCCCACGGAGGCCCAGTTTACGCGAAGGCACCGGAATCGACCTGTGGAGTAGCGGGCCCTTGACGTTGGTCTGGCGAGCTTGCGTGACATGCACACGAGAGAGCAAACAAGGCCCGGTTGATGCTGCAGGACGACAAAACGATCTGACGCGTCCACAGGCTTGATCGGACGGTTTAGAACTCTAAATTGTTGTAGAGAGGTCTAGGTAGTTCCATTTTACTGTTACTTAATAATTTGCGCCAAATCTAACTTATATCCGGTCTGTACTGATAGCCGTTTGAAACCTTCAATACTAGGAGACGGTCGTTAAAATCGGACATATAACAAATAATTCGAGACGTCAAAAATAATACCCGACTCTAATATAATTTTACTGGAGACGGTTGATACGTCATAAATGTATCCTTAATTTCTGATGTTCCATGTTGTTTTCATGCCATATGCTACATGTTTTCTTTACACTTTACGCCTTTTTTTACCGATTTCTTGGGACTAACCCATTGACAAGATGCCACAGAGACAGTTTCTGTTTTCTGTTGTTTTTATTTTCAGAAAAGTTGTTCTGGAAATATTCTTGGAATTGGAAAATTCGAAGCCCTAGAAGTCTTAGAATTCCCGAAGGTTCCACGAAGTCCTGGAGAGACCCCAAGGGGCCACACCATAGGGCGACGCACCCATGGTCGCGCCATGGGGTGGTGTGGGCCCGCGGGCGCCCACCGCCATCGCACTTTTGCCTATTTATTCCCCCGAGGCGTTAACCCTAAAAAGATACCACTTTTCCACGAAAAACACGCGAGGCCGTCGTCATCGTCAACCCGAGTTCGGGAGGGTTCTTGAGTTCTCCCCGGCACCCTGCCGGGAGGGGAAATCATCACCGGAGGGCTCTACACCATCATGCTCGCCTCCGGAGTGATGCGTGAGTAGTTCATCTTTAGACTACAGGTCCATAGCAGTAGCTAGATGGTTGTTCTCTCCTCTTTATGCATCATGTTTAGATCTCGTAAGCTGCCCTACATGATCGAGATCATCTTGATGTAATGCTACATGGTGTGTTTGTTAGGATCCGATGATTATTGAATGCTATGTCTTGATTATCAATCTATCATGTTATCTTCATGTGTATATTATTTATGATCTTGCATGCTCTCCGTTGTTAGTAGATGCTCTGGCCAAGTAGATACTAGTAACTCCAAGAGGGAGTATTTATGCTCGATAGTGGGTTCATGCCTCCTTTGCATCTGTGCTCGAGTGACAGAAACGTGACGGATGACAGATGTGTTGTTGCCATTAGGGAGAAAACAAAGATGTTTACATTGTTTATGTTACACACTTTGCTTACTTCGATTATCTCTTACTTTCAACTTAATACCCAAGGTTTGTTCGGATGATAATCTGAGGGCGGATTATTAATCATAGATGCAGTTGGATAACGGTCTATGAGTTTTGTTGTAATCCCCACATGAATCACATAGTAATTATCATGTCATGCATGTTTCATTATCTATCAATCGCCTAGCTGTAATTTGTTCACCACACATGTTATCTATCTTTTATTGAGAGACACCTCTAGTGAACTGTGAACCCCGGTCCATTTTCTCATACTGATAATACAACCACTGCAATTACTGTTTTCACACTGCTTCCACTGTTTTTATACTGCTTTTCTCTTTCAACTACTTCAAAAAATATTATTTTCCACACGGTACGTTTAACCTCTGTGTTATCGGCAAAACCGGTGAGATTGACAACCTCACTGCTTCGTTGGGGCAAAGTGAATTGATTGTGTTGTGTAGGTTCCACGTTGCTGCTGAACCGGTAGTGCGCCCTACCACGTCAACTGCATCAACCTTCAGAAATTGCTTGTCCTCCTACTGGTTGATTCAACCTTCGTTTCTTTTCTGAGGGAAAACTTGCCGCTGCACTAAGTCTGTTTGCTCCTCTTTATTTTATTTTGTCTTGTTTGCTCCTCTTTATCAAAAAACACAAAAAAAAATCTTATTCTAGTTGTTGTTTTTATCCTGTTTTTAATCTTGCTAAATGAGTACTCTTGTTCCTTTTACCATGTCACATGAGTAAATGATTTCACTTTCAAACAAGGGAGTAATGATATTTTTAAGGAAGCTTCGTCTAGAGTTTTTTATTCCTATTGCAAATTGAACCTAAAATGACTCTAAGTCTGTTTCTTCGTAGTGTTTACTTTGTTCTTGTTTTTTGCTATAGATATGCTTTGGATACTGTGGTAGGAGGAGATTTCCTTCATTGTGATGGAGATCAAGCTTTTAATTCTATAAAAAGATTAATTGCACCATATATCTCACCTAATAGCTCTGGTAAAGCCTTTGCAAGCATTTATGCTAGATTGAATACTCTTGAGTCAAGTGTATCTTGTTTAAAATAAGGTCATAATCGGATTCGTGAACACCTTGATTATGTCCCAATAAACTCTGAAGCCTCAAATATGAACCCTACAGTGAAGGTTTCTATAAATGGTGAAACTTTTCATGCTCGTTTTGATATTATGTCTGAATTTTTTCTTATGCCTAAAGAAATGTATGAATCTCTGAGTCTTTGGGAACTTTCTGAGGGAGGAGAAGAAATACATCTCACTAATAACACTACTATATTTCCCATTGGGATAGCTGAAGGAGTGTTTACAAAACTCCTAGGAAAAACGGTCTCCACTGATTATTTTGTTATTGAATGTGTAGGAGGAGGCCAAATTACCCTTGGAAGATCTGTGCTAAAGCTCTTAGGAGCAACTATTGATATGGGGAAAGCTACCATGACTTTCACTTCCAAACCATGCTCATACCATCAGTTCCCTAAAAAAAAGAATAAGGGTAAGAAAGGTAAACGTAAGCCTTGTAACAATTTGGATGCTTCTTCACTTGAAAACACCTGATTCCATTTTTCTGGGTCTAGCTAAAAGGCGTTAAAGAAAAGCATTTCTTGGGAGATAACCTATGGTTTTATTTTTTTGTTTTTATCTATTTTCTTTCAGTCAAGGGGTATACATACTTCTGTAGCAATTCATGTGTATCTTTATTTTCATGTATTAGTTGTGCCAAGGAAAGTTTCTAGCGAGAGTTGGAGTTGGTTTTGGATTCCTGCGCAGAAAACAGATTTCTGCTGTCCATCGTAAAAAATCATATAAATCACAGAAGATCAAAATGACCTGAAATGTTTTGTGCATATTCCTCAGCTAATTCCGAAACTTTTTTGTTCTTTATGTTTTTCTATCTGAGCAACTTAAGTTCCCCGAAAAAATTCGTCATTACAGACTGTTTTGGTTTTGGCAGATTCTGCCTTTTTTCTTGCATTTACTCTTTTACTATGTCAAGTCGATTTCTTTGCTTCAAGAAACATTAGTGGATGTAGCTAATGTTTAAAAGTATCAATAGAACTTGTGCCCATGCAGTACCCATGATTTTTTTTATTGTTGCACTAACCCTCTAATGCGAATTACATTGAGTGTGGTGTGAAGGAAGTTTTCAAGGGTCAAGAGAAGAGGGTGATATAATGTGATCAAGAAGAGTGCAAAGTCAAAGCTCGGGGATGCCCCCGTGGTTCATCCTAGAAAATTATAAGAAGACTCAAGCGTCTAAGCTTGGGTATGCCCAAGGAATCCCCTTCTTCATCAACAAATTATCAGGTCACTTCTAGTGAAACTATATATTATTCAGTCACATCATATGAATTTTTACTAGGAGAGTCTGTTTGTTTTTCTTTTGTTTTCCTTGCTGGAATAATATCATTGGAACCTAGCATTCTTATTTGGGAGAGAGACATGCTCCACTTTTTCATATGAATACTCGTTATGCTCGTATTCTTAGTTTCTCTTCTAGTTGCTGCAAAATTCCTTTTTAACTCTTGTTTTTCTTGCATCTCTTATTCAGAGGTGTTAGTTTTAGTACATTTATGTTAGTACTCTCTTATTTCATTGATGTATCTCTTGCACAGTTTTTGTTTAGTATAAAATGCTTGGTGTTGGAAAGTGATGTCTACACACGCTTCTATTCTTGTAGACAGTGTTGGGCCTCCAAGTGCAGAGGTTTGTAGAACAGCGGCAAGTTTCCCTTAAGTGGATCACCCAAGGTATATCGAACTCAGGGAGCTAGAGGTCAAAGATATCCCTCTCAAGAAACCCTGCAATAGAGATACAAGAAGTCTCTTGTGTCCCCAACACACCTAATACAATTGTCAATTGTATAGGTGCACTAGTTCGGTGAACAGAGAGTAAAATGCAAGTAATATGGATGATAATAAGTGATAATAACAATCTCAAATAAAAACGGCAGCAAGCAAACATGTAGCAGAACAGGCGGAAAACGGTGTTTCAATTCTTGGAAATAAGGCCTAGGGCTCGTACTTTCACTAGTGGACACTCTCAACAATGAAAACATAATTGAATGCATAAATATCATTTCTTCACTATGAGGCATAGAACCACACTCCGGTCAAATAACAAACACCAATCATTGCGTAGGGCTGTAACAACACTCCTCAAAGTAAGCACTTTCCAAACCAAGTAACCCCCATGCTATGACCATGGGACCCAGATGGTTCCACGCAAACACCACAATTTCATAGGTTTATCCAACACAAAATATAAATATAATGCTAAGCCACATGGCGCACACACTGTCCCCTTTACACTGTGATCAAAGTGTTTACGGAGATATCATAACAAAAACCACTTGAGTAGCATAACAGATGAATAATAATATTTACGAATTCAACTAGATTACGAAGCTCACTGCCACATATAGATCACACCATGGGAGAGAGAGATGAACCACATAGCTACCATAGAGCCCTCAGCCCCGGGGAAGAACTACTCCCTCCTCATCATAGGAGACAGCAACGACGATGGAGATAGCGGTGGAGTCGATGGAGATGGCTTCCGGGGGGCACTTCCCCGTCCCGGCAGGGTGCCAGAACAGAGATATGTCCCCGGAAACTTGTCATCGGTGGCAACGGAGCTACGGATGTATTTTGTGGAAAAGATCGATTCTCCTAGGGTTTATGCCTTCGGGAGTATATATGGGCAAAAGGGCGATGCCGGGGGGTGGCCAGGGGGCCAACACCAATAGGTGGCGCAGCCAGGGGGGACCTGCGCCACCCCATGGTGTGGCCCCCCTCCGGGGCTCTTCGGGACTTCTGGAAGCTTCCGGGATTTCTAAGACTTCTGGCTTTCGAATTTTCCAATTCCGAGAATATTTATAGAACAATTTTTCTGAAAACTAAAAACAGCAGAAAACAGGGAACTGGCACTTGGCATCTTGTTAATAGGTTAGTCCCGGAAAACGTGTAAAAATGTTATAAAGAAGGGAGAAAACATGAAGCAATTGGAATAATATCAACATGGAACATCAGAAATTATAGATGGAGACATATCAAGCATTCCCAAGCTTAGTTCCTACTCGTCCTCGAGTAGGTAAACGAGAAAGCAAAATAATTTCTGAGGTGACATGCTACCACACAATCTTGATCATAATATGTAAAGTAGAGTATGTAAACTAGGATCAAATGAACTAAAGTTGTGATCTATATTTGATATCAACAAGTAATGCATAAACAAAGAAGAAAGAAGTAAAACTTTTAATGAATCAATATAAAAGACTATCAACCGTGCAAAGTTTATTAGAGATGATTTAATATTTCAAGAACAACAATATCATGCACGTCAAACTATCTTCACAACCCCTGTTAGGATCAAGTCAAGCTTTCCACACGATGCAATGCTTGAATCTTCAACTATTTGCGCACTAAAAACAAGCAAGTGTTCTGCGTTGGTCCCTCGCACCGGGATGTTATGGCAAAGAGAAAATTATGGGGGGTTTGGAATATCAATGGAAGAAAGGCTCACAAAGCTGAAAGTGGTCATTAGACAAGAGAAAGTCTTACAACCAAAGCTATGCAAGGAGTAGGGATTGCCACACAACGGATGCACATAGAGCTATAAGTGTATGAAATCTCTCCATAACTAGTGGGGGTGCATCCAACTTGCTTGCTCACGAAGACCTAGAGCTCATTTGAGGAGGCTCGTCATTGGAATATACAAGCCAAGTTCTATAATGTAAAGTTCCCCACATAGTTATGAATGAATGTTAATATGAAAAATCTCTCCAAACAAAAATTTGTGTTAAACATGAAGCACAAGTGTGGTATAAAGGATAGTGATGCACCCCCTCTCTCTTTATTCTCTCTTTGGCCCTTTCTTTTTTTTCTTTTTTTTTTGGGGATTTTTCATTTTTTTTATATATCCTCACCGGTAGGGGCAACATCCTATATTACAATGAATCATCACACCTTCATTACTCATAACTCATAAAGAAATATCTCTGATGTCTCTAACTGCATGCTCCTGCCAGTGTAGCAGTATGCATAAATAACCATGAAGCTCATCATCAAGTAACATAATGTAGGTGGATGTTGTGTAGCAATATATCTCGGAATGGCTATGGAAATTCCATGATAGGTAGGTATGGTGTTTGTTTTGAGGAAGAATATAGGGGCTTATGTGTAGTAGAACAAAGTCCTCCCACGGGATTCGGATGCACTGGTGAAGTTTGCACCAACTCTCAATGTGAGAAAGGGCAATGCGCAGTACCGAAGAGGCTAGCAAATATGGATGGTGGAAGTGCCAGGAACCGCAAGACTCACGAGTTAAAAGATCAAACAAATCATCTTACAAGGCACAATGAAAATCACTCCAAGAGGGTCCGTGGCACTGACAAGTGACTATTAGCTACCCCGACCGTAGCGCGTAATAAAAGGCCGATCAGAAATGTATCACTCGTAGCAATCATATACCATTGTTTCTATAAGCTAGTAATTTAAGTGTGGCACAGTTTCAAGTTTCTTAGACCAACCATTAAAAGTTTATACTTACTAGTCCTTCCTGTTTATCCATTAAGCAAATTAATATCTCAAAACAACAGCAATATTTCAAGTGAAGCAGTTTAGTGATCTACAAGACCATGCGGATTTTTCCACTATACCAACTACCACATAAGCATTTCTATTCCCAACCAAGCACAAATATGAGACAAAAAACTCTCTACATGATGCAGCAAGCAAACATGAGAGTAATCACATAACACTACTAAAACTAACAGCTCTGAATAAGAGATGCATGAAAACAAAGGCTAAACGCGGTACTAGCAAAAAGTGAACACTCGCAGAATAATAAGAATGAAAACTAGAGTGTTCTAAGCAATGAAAACGGAGCTTGTCTCTCTCCCACACAAGTATGATAAGATCCAACCAATTATTACAGCAAATAAAACCAAACAAACTGAAAACAAAAATAAAAGACGCTCCAAGTAAAGCACATAAGATGTGACTGAATAAAAATATAGTTTCACTAAAAGTGACCTGATAATTTGTCGATGAAGAAGGGGATGCCTTGGGCATCCCCCATCTTAGACGCTTGAGTCTTCTTGGAATTTTCTAGGATGTACCACCGGGGTATCCCCAAGCTTAGGCTCTTCACTCTTCTTGATCACATCATATCATCCTCTTCTCTTGAGCCTTGAAAACTTCCTTCACACCGAACTTCTCACAATCTTCATTAGCAATGTTAGTGCAATCGAAATAATAAATTCACATGGTTCAGTTTCAACACAATCCTAACACTCATAAACACATTATCTACTGTCACCAATTATTTTAAAACTCCTTTTCTCAAAAGAACACCAAAAGAAATAGATTAAGATGCAAATGCAATTATTGGCAGAAATCTGTCAAAACAGGACATTAGGTAAAGATGATGTTTCTAAAATCTTCTGTTGCCCACAACAAAAAGTGTTCAGCAAAGAAAAGTTGAGTATATATCCCAGGATTACGCACAAAAAAACTCAGGCCATTTTGAATTTTTTTTTTGATTTTATACGGAATTAACAGTGGACAGCAGAAATCTGTTTCCTGCGCAGAAATCCGAAATATAGCCTCAACTATCCACTAGAGGCTTTACTTGGCTAAAAAAAAACACAAAATAAAAGATACAGAGGGGTTTCTAAGGATATAGACAACACCCAGGTGCAAAGAAAACAAAAGAAAACGAAGGAAAACGGGTTGAAAACGGAGAAATAAAACGGGTTGTCTCCCGGTAGCTCTTTTCTTTAACGCCTTTTAGCTTGGCACAATGATTTTTAAAAGAAGCTCACATAAGAATAAGAATTGAAGCACAATAAGAGAGCATCAAGAAGCAAATATAAAACACATTTAAGTCTAACCCACTTCATATGAAAAATAATCTTGTAAAAAAACAAGTCCACGAAGCACAAAGTGACTAGCATAGGAAGACAAAATAAGTGCAACTTCAAAAATTTCAACATAAAGAGGGGAAACTTAATATTGTTGAGATGCATAAAACCATGTTTCCCTCTCTCATAATAACTTTCAGTAGCATCATGAATAAAATTAACAATATAACTATAACATAAAACATTCTTATCATGAGCCACATGCATAAAAGAATTAATACTCTCCACATAAGCATAGTCATTCTTATTAATAGTAGTGGGAGCAAATTCAACAAAATAGCTATCATTATTATTCTCGTCACCATAATAATTAAATATAGGAGGCATATTGTAATCATAATTAATTTTTTCTCAATAGTAGGTGGACTGAAAATATCATATTCATCATTGTAAACAGGTGGAACTAGAATACCACAAGCATTATAATCATCATATATTGGAGGAAAGGTATCATCAAAGAAAATTTCCTCCTCAAAACTTGGGGGACTAAAAATATCATATTCATCAAAACTAGTTTCCCCAAGCTTAGAATTTTCCATAGCATTAGCAATAATGGTGTTCAAAGAATTCATACTAATAACATTGCCACTAGCATGCAAATAAAGTTCCATAGGTTTTTTAATTTTCTCTTCAAACACTTAATGTCCTAACTCAAGATAAATATTATAAATCTCTCTCATATTTTTGTTGTTTTCCATTTAAGCATAAAGATAAAAACAAGTAACAAGTAAAAATAAGCCTAACTAGTGAAAATAAAAACAAGAAACAAAAAGATATAATTGCAGAATCTAAAGGAAATAAGTTCGAGCACTCACACCTGAGGATGTGAGAACCTTTTACCTTACCTCGCCAGCAACGACGCCAGAAAAGAGCTTGATGTCTACGCACGCTTCTATTCCTGTAGACAGTGTTGGGCCTCCAAGTGCAGAGGTTTGTAGAACAGCAACAAGTTTCCCTTAAGTGGATCACCCAAGGTTTATCGAACTCAGGGAGGTAGAGGTCAAAGATATCCCTCTCAAGAAACCCTGCAATCAAGATACAAGAAGTCTCGTGTGTCCCCAACACACCTAATACAATTGTCAGTTGTATAGGTGCACTAGTTCTGCGAAGAGAGAGTAAAATGCAAGTAATATGGATGATAATAAGTGATAATAGCAATCTGAAATAAAAATGGAAGCAAGCAAACATGTAGCAGAACAGGCGGAAAACGGTGTTTCAATGCTTGGAAATAAGGCCTAGGGCTCCTACTTTCACTAGTGGACACTTTCAACAATGAAAGCATAATTGAATGCATAAATATCATATCTTCACTATGCTACTATGAACCACTCTCCGGTCGAATAACAAACACCAATCATTGCGTAGGGCTGTAACAACACTCCTCAAAGTAAGCACTTTCCCAACCAAGTAACCCCCATGCTATCACCATGGGACCTAGATGGTTCCACGCAAACACCACAATTTCATAGGGTTATCCAACACAAAATATAAATATAATGCTAAACCACATGGCGCACACATTGTCACCTTTACACTGTGATCAAAGTGTTTGCGGAGATCTCATAACAAAAACCACTTGAGTAGCATAACAGATGAAGAATAATATCTACAAATTCAACTAGATTACAAAGCTCACAATCACATATAGATCACACCATGGGAGAGAGAGATGAACCACAAAGCTACCATAGAGCCCTCATCCCCGGGGGAGAACTACTCCCTCCTCATCATAGGAGATAGCAACGACGATGGAGATGGCGGTGGAGTCGATGTAGATGGCTTCCGGGGGCACTTCCCCGTCCCGACAGGGTGCCAGAACAGAGATATGTCCCCGGAAACTTTTCATCGGTGGCAGCGGAGCTACGGATGTATTTTGTGGAAAAGGTCGATTCTCCTAGGGTTTATGCCTTCGAGAGTATATATGGGCGAAAGGGCGATGCCGGGGGGTGGCCAGGGGGCCCACACCCCTAGGTGGCGTAGCCAGGGGGACCTGCGCCACCCCATGGTGTGGCCCCCTCCGAGGCTCTTCCGGACTTCTGGAAGCTTCCGGGATTTCTAAGATTTCTCGCTTTCGAATTTTCCAATTCCGAGAATATTTCCAGAACAACTTTTCTGAAACTAAAAACAGCAGAAAACAGGGAATTAGCACTTGGCATCTTGTTAATAGGTTAGTCCCGGAAAACGTGTAAAAATGCTATAAAGAAGGGAGAAAACATGAAACAATTGGCATAATATCAACATGGAACATCAGAAATTATAGATACGTTGGAGACGTATCAGAAAGCAGTAGTACAGTTTTCGTGCTTATAATGGTGCAATTAGACGCTTGTATAGACCGTGGCTAGACTTTTTCATGTCATGCTAGATGTTATTTTCATTCTAAGTCTAGTGGTTATTTTTGTAGAATGACTTGTCTCAAATAGCTGAGTGTTTAATGTGCCATTGAAAAAATCATGAGTTGTTGTTATCATATTGAAGCATAAATTTGTGGTGTTCTCCTTTGAATGTTTCATTTGGTTGATTTGGTGCATGCTTACACCATGTTTATGACTAAAAACCAGTCACTTATAGCCTCTATGATCATTTAGTTTTTGAACTTGTAATACCCTTTATGCTTTGATTAATGATGTTTTTGCCGCTATGCATGATTATGGCCATTATTGCTCTCTTGATTTGTCGCCCCCAGTCTTTTGCTAGCCTCCACCTGTATTGAGTATGAGCTCTACTCGTGCATCCAACTCCCAAAAACCACAGTTTGCCAAATGTGTCCACCATACCTATCTACATGTGGTATTTAACCGCTCCAAAGTAAATTGCTCATGTGTTACCTTTAAAACTTTCAAAATTACTCTTGTTTTGTCCTCCTGTTTTCGCTCATGGGGACGTAACTAGAGAATCTTTATCTCACTTGTTGATTGGACTTTCACACCCTGAACTAGTGGCTTCATCTGCTTATCCAATTGATAGAAGAGCTGGCAGCGGGATGCCCAGCCCCAAACTTAATAAAAAAATTCTCTTCACTATTTTTGCCCCTGATTTATCAGTCAAAGCATAATTGTGTAGACAAAAGAGAAAGAGGGATGACCTTCTACCCAGATGTGTCCTTCTATGGTTGCCGCTCTTTTGAAGTCTAGTTGGCTTGTGATGTACTGTATTTTCTGTTTACCATTCGTTGACATAAGCATACACACCTCTCTAAAAAATGTTTTCAATATCTATGTTTAACAAAATAAAAATCTCTAGCACAGGAGTGATCCCTGCTTCCCTCTATGAAGGTCTTTTATTTTACTTTTATGTTGAGTCTCCATCTTCTAACTTTATGCATAGTTGAGAGAGCATAGTTGCCATTCTGAGTTTTATGTGCATTTGTCCCAGAAACATTATTAATGGATTCATGTTGTGTTATTATTTTCTCTCAAATTATTTGTTCTAGTCATCCTCTTAAACTTTGAAGGTGTCCTGGTATTTATTTTCTTCCCACTCTTAAGGACAAGCGAAATATCACTTTGCTATGTTTTCTCTATGCTTGAAACAAATGTATAACTTTCGAGTGCATTATTATTCATGATCATTTATTTGTGTTACTTTTCATGATGTAAGGTGATCTCTATGTTTCATTGTTAAAATTATATCTATCATGCTTGTGTTTAAAGTACTATGATCTCAGCTAGACTTATGCTTTTACAATTTAGATGATCAAGTTTATGTTGGTAGCATGTCACCTCAAAAATTATGTGTTTTGTAGTTTACCTACTCGGGGACGAGTCAGAATTAAGCTTGGGGATGTTGATACGTCATAAACGTATCCTTAGTTTATGATGTTCCATGTTGTTTTCATGCCATATGCGACATGTTTTCTTTACACTTTATGCCTTTTTTACCGATTTCCTGGGACTAACCTATTGACAAGATGCCATAGAGCTAGCTCTTGTTTTCTACTGTTTTTAGTTTCAGAAAAGTTGTTCTGGAAATATTCTCGGAATTTGAAAAATCGAAGCCCGGGAGTCTTAGAATTCCTGAAGGTTCCATGGAGTCCCAAAGAGACCCGAGGGGGTCACACAGGGTCCACACCATAGGGCGGCGCTCCCCTGACTGCGCCATGGGGTGTTGTGGGCCCCTCGGGCGCCCACCACCATCGCCCTTTCTACTATTTATTCCCCCCGAAGCTTAAACCCTAAAAAGATACCACTTTTCCATGAAAAACACCCGAGGCCGCCATCATCATCAACCCGAGTTCGAGAGGGTTCTAGAGTTCTCCCCGGAATCCTGTCAGGAGGGGAAATCATGACCAGAGGGCTCTACACCACCATGCCCGCCTCCGGAATGATGTGTGAGTAGTTCATCTTTGGACTATGGGTCTATAGCAGTATCTAGATGGTTGTTCTCTCCTCATTATACCTCATCTTTAGATATCGTGAGCTGCCCTACATGATCAAGATCATCTTATTGTAATGCTACATGTTGTGTTTGCTGAGATCCGATGATTATTGAATGCTATGTCTCTTGATTATCAATCTATCATGTTATCTTCATGTGTATCTAATTTATGATCTTGCATGCTCTCCGTTGTTAGTAGATGCTCTGGCCAAGTAGATACTAGTAACTCCAAGAGGGAGTATTTATGCTCGATAGTGGGTTCATGCCTCCTTTGCATCTGTGCTCGAGTAACAGAAACGTGACGGATGACAGATGTGTTTTTGCCATTAGGGAGAAAACAAAGATGTTTACATTGTTTATGTTACACACTTTGCTTACTTCGATTATCTCTTACTTTCAACTTAATACCCAAGGTTTGTTCGGATGATAATCTGAGGGCGGATTATTAATCATAGATGCAGTTGGATAACGGTCTATGAGTCTTGTTGTAATGCCCACATGAATCACATAGTAATCATCATGTCATGCATGTTTCATTATCTATCAATCGCCTAGCTGTAATTTGTTCACCAGTCACCACACATGTTATCTATCTTTTATGGAGAGACACCTCTAGTGAACTGTGGACCCCGGTCCATTTTCTCATACTGATAATACAACCACTGCAATTACTGTTTTCACACTGCTTCCACTGTTTTTATCAATGTTCAGGATATCGCTTATCGTTAACTTATCGCTCGGCCCGTGATAAGCGATATATCGGCTTATCGGCCGATAAATTGATTTTATCGGTCGACTATTTATCGGCTATTTTTCTTGTAAATCTGAAATTGTAGCACTGTAACATCTAAAATATGCTATAAAAATATATTATATCGGCACTAAAAACTCTAAATTATGATACATAGATATATTGTATTCAATAATACTAAAAACTCTATGATGGATGTCATTAATCACATGTTTCAGTGCTGGAAAATCGATATATCAGCCGATTTATCGTCATATTGACCGATAAATTGCTTGCAAGACCGATAAAATGGTCTGAATGATAAACTCCACCGATATTCATTTATCTTATCGGTCACCACCCGATAAGCGATAAATCGGCCGATAAATCGGCATATCGGATGATATTTAGAACAGTGGTTTTTATACTGCTTTTCTCTTTCATCTACTTCAAAAAATATTATTTTCCACACGGTACGTTTAACCTCTGTGTTGATTCACGTCAACTGCATCAACCTTCAGAAATTGCTTGTCCTCCTACTGGTTGATTAAACCTTGGTTTCTTTTCCGAGGGAAAACTTGCCGCTGCACTCTTTACAACCTTTCTCTTGGGGTTTACCAACGTCAGCCATCAACGGTCCCTAATAACGACCAACTCTAATAGTTGTAGAGACGGATGTGGGTTATTGACTGTCTAAGTTATAGCATTATAGACGGTTCTAATTTTACTGCCCCAGCTGGCTCTAGGAACCGTCTTGGATGCCAATACTTGTCCTAGCGAGAGGGCACCTGATGTAGATGTTTGCCCAATCTTTCACCGCAAGAATCACCGAGATAACTATTCTCCCAACCATGCGCATACACGTAACCTGGGGAACTTAGATTTAGGCGAGCAACAAGGTGATGAACACCACGCCTCTCGCCAAGCTCGACAGGCAGATCCAAGAGCGCCCTAGCCACGCACGATAACCCTTGGCAGATCCAAGAACACTCATGCCTTTATTTGCAAAGATAACCGACGAACGTGTGAGACGTCGTCTACACACCGATCCCCTAAGGACGGTGGTAACTGAACAATCTTTAGCCTCCTTAAAACCCTAGGCCTTGGCTCTCTTTATATAAGAGTCCAACCCCTAGTCGGTTGAACACACCCAAACCAAAACTAAATCGAACCTAAACCATGTTTGACTCGACACGATACAAACTAGCCTATTAGAAGGCTCGGCCAACACATGAGGCCCGCAGGCCTTAGACATTATACATCGTAATTTATTGTCCTAGCGTGCTAACCAGTAGGTTCCCGTCTCATCCTCCCCTTCTTTGAAAGCCATTGTCCTCAACGCCACAAGGTCTTCTCCGGCGCTTGTGGCGTCAAATTATCATATCACCATGCTTCTACATCCTCAAGTCTTGCTGGCCTTCCACACCACATCCTCCCTCTCGGATAGCTAGACTTGTTCTTGGCGCCCTCCATGTTTGGCACCACCAACCTGATTTAGACACATAATTTGTCAAATTGCATCTGTAAACGCGCCATGCAAACCACCCCAAACATAGCATGACAGACTCATGTACCCAAGGATCCAAGTAAGCTGAATATGTATGTAGATGCAGTCTAAAATTGTGGAGGTCAACTAAGTGTATCACCCAAGACGAACATGAAAAATTCCTGCATGCCATAAATCCAAATGAACTAAGTTCACCATCGCTTGCAAATAACTTTGGTGTCTCTAACTTTTTTCTGTCCTTATGTCCGCCGGCAAACTGTACCAAAAATTTGGACCGCTTGACCTATGTACCAAGGCGTAATTTCCTTTTTTTGTTCTTTTCCATTGGTGGCTGCACCCTAAGTACAAAAGAAATAAACATGCACGGTGCAAGCCAATTCCATCCATCGTTTCCGTCTCTTCTTTTTTTCATGCTGCACCAAAAAGATCCAGCCTTTTCCTTTATAACCAATCCACAAAATCCTCCTAGCTGTTTTGATGATCGCACCAATTCCTTCTTCCATGTTTAACATAACAATCAGATCTAAAATCAATGGAAATAATCAACTGTTCTCTCCTAGGTCTCCGAGGCGCTCCGGCGATTCCGCGGGGCTAGGTGTGGAACTCCCACTGAGACGCGATCGAGATAGCGGTTCTCTGTAGCATCCTACCTTTTAACAAAGGTAGAATACCTGTATACCTGCTATTCCCAGGATCACTGATAGCATAAACATGACAAAATGAAATATCCATAATAATAGCATAATTCTACGACGTAGATCCATTGGGTACGAAATAAAATAGTCTTAGAACTGGCATAGTCAACATGGACTAGCCCTACATAACAGAGTTCAAAGTAAACACAACGGAGAGCAAATCTTCAATGAGCCTCCTTCTCTTCACGTGCCACAGGCAGACATGTTGGAATGTAAGCTCGAGATCCTAAACCATTACTCATCATCAGAAGGACCTGCACGTTGGAATATGCAGCCCACAAGGGGAGTCAGTACAAACAATGTACTGACAAGTAACACTTGTTTGGTGGAATTTTTGAGGAATAAACTAGCTACATGATATTTGGCTGGTGGAGTCTGGGCTATTTGCACAATGCCAATTTTGTCCTATATTTGATAAATCATTTTAAGAAAATGAAAACATTTGTAAAATCATTCATGGCTAAACCACCATAAAGTTGGACAATTCATCATGGCTAAACCACCATGAAGTTTGAAAGTCATCATGGCTAAACCACCATAAAGTTTAGTAAACCATCATGGCTAAACCACCATGAAGTTTGACTATGGTATCATGGCTAAACCACCATGTGCCATATAAAGGGTTTCTACCATATTTTTATTTCATTCAGAATAGACGAGGAGATCCTTCGGCACCAACTATGTCTAGTTTTCTCAATTTGCCCATAACCTGGGACACGGCTAAGATGTTAGTTTTTAACTCTACAGAGGTTGTGCACTTTCACCTTGAGACTCATCCACCCCCGCCCCCCCCCCCCCCCCCCCCGAGAGAAGAATGAGACAAGATCTTTGGGAAGAGGGATTCAACCATACCAGCATGACTCAACGCTCCTAAAATTCTACCACCCAATGTTATACAACAGGATAACCCCCCACAATTTACGCAATCTTGGCAGAGCCCATATTACCTCAAGGATGCACTGGAAGCTAACTATACAGTGAAGACCTACAAATCTTTTTATTCCTGGGTGGCAGTCCACAAGTGTATTCTCAGGTGACAACCCCCACATTCTTGGCTAAACCACCATGAACATGGTCCTGAGTAGCCACTCAACATAATCCAAGCAAGGTTCAATCCACCCAGGTGTTTCATTTTTTTCAATTTTCAAAACATCACAACCCAACAAGCAACATCAATAGTTGTGATAGCATTCTAGTATAGCCAAACTAGTACCTAGCCGGGGTTTCAGGTTGGCTACACACTACTAGGTGTTCTGAGCATAGCATATACTTGGAAAATAATAAAATTTCCTATGATGCATACTACTCAAAACACTAATGCAATTAGGGATATTAAAACTGGCACAAAAGGAAGCTATCTCAGGCCATCAGCATCTGGTGCCGTCCGTTTTAGCAATCCAAACCATTCTTTACCGTCAGATTCCGCGTGAGTCCGTATGTCCCTAGCCGCTACTCTGCGGAACAAATCGGTGCCATGTGTTTAATTTGGGCCCGTGCAATGCCTGCGGCCCAGCTAGCGGAACCATCAGTCAAGCAACCGATCGATCTCCCCTGTTCCCTTGTCGCTTGTGCGCTACCCGTCGCCACTTACATCTCCCATTCTCCCATCGTCGCTCCAGTCGGCGCCGGAGGCCGCCCTCAATTTCTGAGCAAGCTGGTATCCTTCCTTGATGTATACAGGTTGTACACACTCAACGCTCATTTTCTAATTGCAACCACCCATCGGGACGATCAGGGCGATCCCTGTATTTGGCGTTCAGGGCGGAAGTCATGTTTATACCTGACGGCGGCAGCGTGGTGATCTTCTCATCGGATCGTGCTCTATGAAGACGTCGCCCACATAAAGCGCAGGGCATATGAATCCCTGTATTTGTTGTGCAAGTCATGTGGACGGTCTAACCATCTGAGCAGCTGGCCGAAGCAGCAGTCAACGCAATCCTTGGCTTTCAATGGTATATCTCCTGTTACTGTTTCATTCTTATTGCTTCATTTTTCTAATTGCAGAAACGAAATAACTCATCTGTTAGCTCACGCAAGAAATGTCAAATCATATTTAGACGGCAGGAAAGCTTCAGATCTTTTAGGTCACGCAAGATCCAGGGAGTGAAAAGATTTTCATATGGTATATAGGATAATCAGCTTAAGTACCAAGTTTTCGTTCTCCCTCATTCTGTACACCCTCCAAAATCTAATCATATCAGTTCTGTACTTTTTTTAAGCTAAACAAGGTAATTTTTTTTGTAGGATATGCAATAAAAGACGGTGGGCACATCAACTTCACAATATTGCATGAGCCAGAGCAAACATTTCTTGTTAGGACTTTTAGCCATCGGTCAGTTTACTGCTCAAGGTACGCCATTTGAAATCCCTACAATCCAAATCAAATTCCCATATATGCTCATTACTTTGCCAATTCCATTTTACACTATGTATGATTCCTTTCACTTATTTTCTATGGTGTTCACTTTTTCTCATAATTGAATATACATTAAGAGAGTTTTCTTTATCATAATTTTCTCCGAATTGTCGGTTTCTTATGTGTTTGATTATTTTCCATTTACCTGATCAGGCAGAATTAAATTATTTTCTACTTCAGCAATGTCATGCCATGGTGTATCACATTGTGTCCCTAGGCCACATTTTGCATAAACAGAGAGCATATGGGTTAGTTGATTTCTCTTGGTGTGCGTATGGATAAAAAAACAGGTCATGTGCATCCATGTAAGTTGACTTCTCTTGCTTTCTGGTTATATCACATTTGATGCAACTTCATAACATACTCCATTTTATGGTCACTACTAAATAACACTATGGATGATTCTATTTTTTCCACCGTAACTGCAAGGTGTTCTATATGTTATTTTATCAACTTGAAGTGTGATTCAACCGTGAAGTTGCACGTGTTTAATATAATTGGAATGGTGCTTCAGAGCTAGACTCGTTGATATTCTTAATGAGTCAGCCTTGTTTTTTAACCTTTGGCCTCCATATAATTACAGTAATTTCTATCATTATATTACCAAAATGGATGGGCGCGGCAACGCGCGCCACCAATGATCTAGTGTAAAACAAAAGTGGGACATGAGCATCACTTTCCTTGAAAACAGCAACCAACACAAGCACAACAGTCACAAGTGTTGTAGTGGTCTTCTCCAAAATCTAAACAAAAAATAATAGCACAAACATAAACATTCTACTCAAAACATCAATCATAAACATGCATGCATGAATGCATTTTTTTTACACATGATAAATGTAGTGTTGAGGTGTATTGGGTATCATATTATGTTTATTTAGTTGGTGTATGGCTCTGGTTAAAATTTATTTCAATAAATCATTAAATTATTCCAATTCAGTAGCCCATTAATAGATCTTTAGACTAATTAAATCTTAACCACACTTTTAATTTTCTGTAAAAATTGGGCCTTGTTGTCTCTGGACAAAGGACAAAAGTATCAAGGCAACCCAATTGGTTTCACTCAAAAAATACTTTTTAGAATTTTAAATATAGGCAGATTACTAATTTGACCAAAATTGAAATAGCAAATGTGTGCACGATAAAAAATTTATTTTCTCTGTTTCCATGGTTTTCTACAAGTTCTAAGGAATCTAAAGACTACAACTTTATCAAAATTGGAATTGTATAACTCAAACTATGGATTATTTGGTGTTTTTGAGCTGTTTTGGCAATTTAAATATTACTCCAAAAAAAATTACAGAACCTACATGATATTTTTTTATAATTGGGTAGAGAATTTTATTATCTTTCTAAAGGTTTAAACCTCATAATTTTTGGTTAGATAGAGGAGCTCATCAGCGAGGATGTGGCCGGAAAATGGCGGCGCGGTGGCCGGCGACGCAGACGGTGAGCGGCGCTGACGTCTCCGGGGGTTCTAGAGCACGGGGAGGCAACGAAGAGGGGAAGAGCGAGGCGCCAAGGAAGATGGCGATGACGGTACTGACGCGCGCTTCTGGGAGGGGTAGCCCGAGGTGGATGGAGGCGTTGTGGTCTCCGGCGATCTCCGGACGTGGAGGGCGTGGTCGTTCTGCGGCACGAAAAATCCCACGGAGGGTATCAGAGGGTGCACGCGGAAAGGAGGAGGTGAGCGCTTAAGTGTTGAGTGCATAGGAGGGCTCACCATGCTGGAATTGACGGCAAACGGCGGCGGAACAGGGAGTTTTCTGCGAGAAATTGGAGTAGCCTTTCGGCGAGTTTGAGAGGGAGAGCAGAGGGGAAAGGGAGAGCAGTGTCGGGGTTTTTAAGGAGGGGCGCTCGAGGCATGGAGATCGTGCACGATCCCGTCACGGACGTGGGGGGTTGCGGGGATTTCGCGAGGTGGACGACGATTGCCTCATTGCTGACGTCATCGCGGGCCCCGCATGTCAGCATGAGAGAGAGAGAGGGTGTGGGCTGCCTGTTGTCTCGCGCGCGCGATAGGGAATGGGCCCTGTGGGATGGTTGCAAGGTGAGAGAGAGGGGTCGGGAGAGTGGGCTGGCCCGGGGGGGCTGGCTTGATGGATTTTTTTTTGTTCTGTTTTATTTTTCTTTTCTGTTTTCTTTTGGTTTAAAGAAAGGAACCCCAAACAAATTCTAAAATGGTTCAAACTTATTTAGAGGAATTTGTAAAAGTATAATTTGCAAAGTTTAAACTATTTAAAATGTTTTAGTACTTTTGTAAAATCTAACTAATTTTGATATAGGGAAAAATAGGATGGGGTCCTTAAAGGCATTATTTTTGGTGATAATTCAATTAGGTTTTTGTTTTGTTAAGTTTAAATTTTTAAATGCACCTTTGTCTAACCATGCCATGAAGCATGCTGGTTTTAATATTTTTGAAAATTCTAGGATGTTACAGACTAACCCCCTTAAGATGAAGCACGTCCTCGGGCTTCAGAAAGGCTAGAAAATAGGTGAGGGTGATCTTCTCTAAGGTCGTTTTCCCGTTCCCAAGTTGCTTCTTCCTCGGTGTGGTGATTCCGCTGAATCTTACAAAACTTGATGGTCTTGGTATGAGTATTCCTCTTAGCTCTTTCTAAGATTTTGATGGGTTTCTCTTCATAAGTTAGGTCACTTTCTATTTGTACCTCTCCTAGGGGTACTGTATCTCTTAGGGAAGTTTCTGACATCACAGGATGACATTTCTTCAGCTGGCTGACATGGAACACATTATGTACTGCTGAAAGTATTTTTGGTAACTCCAGTTCATAATCTACTTCTCCTTTGTGGGGCAGCACTTTGAATGGTCCTATGAATCATGGTGCTAATTTTCTTTTGATTCCAAATCTCTTTACACCTCTAAGGGGTGATATTCTCAGATGGACTCCATCTCCTGTTTCATAAGTGACATCTCTACGCTTGTTGTCAGCATAGCTCTTCTTCCTTGACTGTGCTATATTCAATCTATCTTTGATTAATCTCACATTCTCTTCAGCTTCTTGTATGATGTTAGGACCAAAGAGACTTCTTTCTCCTAAACCACTCCACAACAGGGGTGTGGTACATTTCTTTCCATACAGGGCTTCAAATGGTGCCATCTCAATACTAGTTTGATAACTATTGTTGTAAGAGAATTCTGCTTATGGTAAGTTGTCATCCCAACTAGATCCATAGTCTAAGACACACGCTCTTAGCATGTCTTCCAAAATTTGATTTACTCTCTCAGTTTGGCCATCTGTTTGAGGGTGAAATGTTGTGCTGAACTCTAATCTGGTTCCTAATGACTCATGCAGTTGCTTCCAAAAGTGTGAGGTAAACTGGGTACCTCTATCAGACACAATACTCTTAGGCACACCATGGAGACAGACAATCTTCTTCATATAAATATCAACAAACTTAGCACTGGTGTATGTGGTCTTTACTGGCACAAAGTGAGCTATCTTTGTCAAACGATCAACTACTACCCAAATTCAGTCATATCCTGATTTGGTTCGGGGTAATCCAGTGATAAAGTCCATACCAATATGGTCCCATTTCCAGTCTGGCACTTTCAATGGTTGCAACAATCCTGCTTGTTTCTGATGCATAGCCTTTACCTTATTACAAACATCACATTTGGCTATGTATTCTTCTATATCTCTCTTCAAATTGTTCCACCAAAATCTTTCCTTCAAATCCATGTACATCTTGGTGTTACCAGGGTGAATGGAATACAGTGACTCATGGGCTTCTTGAAAAATCAGTTTCCTCAACTCAGGGTCATTGGGTACACAGATATGTTTCTCGAACAAAACATTTCCTTCCTCATCCTCACTGAATTCTATGGTCTTTCCTTCCCTTAGTGCCTCCTTCAAGGTTTCCCTGATTGCCTCTATTTCTTTATCTCCTTCCTGACTTTTACGGATTCGATCCATCAGCGTTGGTTGAACCACTAGTGATGCTACAAATCCTTCAGGTACAACTTCCAAACTGAGGTCTTGGAGGGCTTTACATAGATCCTGGGATATCTCTTCGGTTAAGAGACAGTTTACATAAACCTTATGGCTCAAAGCATCAGCGACTACGTTTGCTTTACCAGGATGGTATTGCAGACTCAATTCATAGTCCTTGATGAGTTCCAACTATCTCCTTTGTCTCATGTTCAAATCCTTCTGAGTGAAGATATACTTTAAACTCTTGTGATCTGTGAAAACTTCACAATGCTTCCCCATCAAATAGTGTCTCCATGTCTTCAAGGCATGAACCAATGAAGGTGATTCAAGATCATGAGTGGGGTAGTTGACCTCATGTTTCTTAAGTTGCCTTGAATCATAAGCTGCAACTCTACCTCCTTGCATCAGCACACTTCCTAATCCTTGACGTGAAGCGTCACAGTGAACTTGGAATTCCTTCTCCAAATCAGGCAAACACAATACAGGTGCATACATTGATCTCTTCTTCCGCTCTTGAAAGCTGGTCTCACATGTTTCAGTCCATTCATACTTCTTCTCTTTCTTCAACAGCTCGGTCATTGATTTGGCAATCTTGGAGAAATTTTCAATGGATCTCCTATACTAACCAGCCAAGCCTAAGAAGCTACAAATTTCTCCTACATTCTTGGGTGGTTCCCATTCTGTCGCAGCAGTAACCTTTGAGGGGTCGACTGCAATTCCTTCCTTAGACACAATGTTTCCAAGAAATCCTACTTCACCCAACAAGAATTCACACTTGCTGAACTTGGCATACAACTTGTGTTCCCTAAGCTTTTCGATTATCAGACGATGGTGTTTCTCGTGTTCCTTAACACTCTTGGAGTATATTAGTATGCCGTCAATGAAGACTACGACAAACTTATCGAGGGATTCCATGAACACTTTGTTCATCATATTCATGAAGTATGATGGGGCATTGGTGAAGCCAAAGGGAATCACCGTATACTCATATGAACCATATCTAGTGACAAAAGCAGTCTTGGGTATATCATGTTCTCCAATCTTGAGTTGAAAATATCCACACAGTAGGTCGATCTTGGAAAACACACTAGCTCCTTCCAACTGATCAAACAAGTCATTGATTCTAGGTAGTGGGTATTTGTTCTTGATTGTCACCTCGTTCAGCGAACGATAGTCCATAACCAAACGCTGAATTTTGTCCTTCTTCTCCACAAACAGAACTGGTGCTCCCCAAGGGGATGAACTTTCTCTTATGAATCCTTTACCTAACTGCTCTTCAAGTTTCTTTTTGAGTTCTTTCAGTTCATCTGTGGACATAGGGTAAGGTCTGTTTTCTATAGGGCCTGTGCCCGGAAGAAAATCAATCAGAAATTCCACATCTCTATCAGGTGGCATCGCCGGTAATTCGTCTGGAAATACATCTGGATATTCTCTCACCACAGACACTTGTTCTAGGCTAACCTCCTTAAGATGGTTTAGGCTAAGCCCTTAAGATAGTTCGGACTAATATCTTTAGGTTCCAAGTGGGGTTTGTACCTAATCCTCTTACCCTCTGGGGTAGATAGTGTGATTGATCTATTGACACAGTCTATGACTCCTCCATAGGTAGTCATCCAATCCATACCCAAGATAACATCTAATCCTTGTGATGGTAGGATTACTAAGTGGGTTGGAAATTTATGGGTCCTAATCTCTAAAAGTAGTCCCCCGCACTTAGTACTAACAGACATCTCACAAACTAAGGAACTCACTTGGAATATCTTCCCTATTGATTTGGTGGATATTTTATTTTTATCCACAAAGGCCTTTGATATGAATGAATGCGATGCTCTAGTATGAAATAAAACTAATGTTGTAAAGGAGTTGAGTGGAAACGTACCCATCACAGCATCAGGTTCATTCATCACTTCTTCAACATAAAGGTGGTTGACCTTCCTTTTTTGGAATGGATTGGTCTTGGCAGGTTCAATAGCCTTCAGTTCTGGGCATTTATCCGCGAAATGTCCCTTATTCTTGCATTTGTAGCACCTGACTTCAGACATGTCCCTCCTGCCTTCTGAGTTTGAATGCTTATGTCCATTATTCCCATTGTGATGACCATTACGATGGCTGTTGTGATTACCATTGTAATGTCCATTGGAGTGATTGCCTCTGTACCCACCATTGAATGTGTGGCGATTACTCTTGTTGAAATGGCCTCCAAGCTTGTGGCCACTATAACGACCACTACTCTCAGATGAGTGATGCTTCTTGTGAGATGTTTTAGTGTGGTTCTTGCCATTGCCAAACTTCCTCTTGCGGTTCTCCTCCTTCTTGATGTTGTTGTCTAGGGTGATGGCTTGGTCAAGCAGTGTCTGGTAGTTTGGAGCATATGCCACAGATAGTGGTATCTTCAGGTCCCCCTTGAGTCCATTCAGGAATTTCTCCTTCCTTTTGGCATCAGTATCAATGTCCTCCGGGGCATACCTGGACAGAGCGTAGAAATCATCCATGTACTCCTTCAGGGTTCTTCCACCTTGCTTCAGAGTGTGAAACTCATCCCTCTTCAAGTTCATAATGCCAGATGAGATGTGGGTATTACGAAAGCCTGCCCTGAATGTGTCCCAGTCCAGACCTTCCACGGGATGAGTGACTTGGAATGTCTCCCACCACATTGCGGCCGGTCCCTCTAGTAGATGTGCGGTGAATCTGACCTTTTCCGCATCATTGCATTCACAAGCAGTCAAGTCCTTGTTAACTGAGTGAAGCCAGTCGTCAGCCACTATGGGTTCAGTAGCAGTAGAGAACTTGTTAGGCCTGAGCCTAAGGAACCTGGTAAGCCTATCCACCGGAGGTGGTGGTGGAGGGTTACTGTTGTTGTCGTCGTCGTTGTTATTGTTGTTGTTGTCGTCGTCGTCGTCGTCGTTGTTGTTGTTGTTGTTGTTGTTGTTGTTGTTGTTGTTGTTGTTGTTGTTGTTGTTGTTGTTGTTGTTGTTGTTGTTGTTGTTGTTGTTGTTGGTTGTTGTTGGTTGTTGTTGTTGTTGTTGTTGTGCTGCATGAACTGTTGTGCTGCATGAAACACCCAATGTTAGAAATTTTAATTACGTGCAAGAGAGTGTTTCACCATTATATGCATCGGCAAGTGACATGCACTATGTTAGTTCATATTTAAATATGCCGATGGAGAGGGGAATTGGACATGCAACTACTAGCTATCTAGCCAATTACGCCCAACCATCATATGCTACACCTTATGTTACTAATGTTTCATCTTCATGTACAACTGGTGAGCTTCATAATTCGGCTCCACACTTCCAAAGTGACCATGGCCGAATAAGTGAAAATTTAACAGGAGCTCGTGTGTCTTCATCTACTACCGTCGCATGTGGATTAGATAGTTTCAAGGAAAAACTCACAGTTGAATTCAAGAAGATCAATGCTATTCATTTGAGAGCAGCAGAAAATCCCCATGATCCAGCTGCAACACAAGCTTTAGAGGTGCTTAAGAAGAGGCGTGAAGAAGAGCTTCGACAATTTGACCTCAAATGTTATCCTTCGCAGCCACAAAGTTTTGGTAACACATTGCCGAAAGAAGCTAAAAGTTTCGGGGGGCAATCTTACCATGTAGAGCATAGCATTGGCGAATTCACTAAGCCAACTTTGGAGGAATGTAACATCCCAAGTCTGAAAAATAAGCCTTTAGAATGTTTTCTCTCTGTTATTTTATGTTTTGCATCATGGCATCATGTTCATTGCAATTGTTTTGTTTGTTTTCCTTTGTTTTCTATTTGAATTTCAAACCAAAATTCAAACCTTTTGTTTCATCCTTGTGATGTTACAATTTCTAAAAAGATATTTCAAAATAAAACAATTGTTTGTTTCCATTAAAGTGAGATTCCAAAAACTGTTGTTTTGTTTCATCAAAAATTCCTTTAATAACCAAACCCTTGTCAAATATAACTAATTTCCAAATCAACAACCCTTTTGAAAGTTATGAAAAATTGCAAAACAAATCAATCATTTGTTTCCAATTATTCCATAATGATCAACTTCTAAAATAGTGGCTTAAATCAATTCATTAATTCCAAATTGCATTCTAAGTCAAGTCAAAAACATCAAACAACGCCCAATTTCAAATTACGAAAAACACCAAAACAACTTTGATCATTTGTTCTATTTAAATCAATAGGGTTCACCCTATTAAAAATTGTTGTTTTCAATAATAATCACCTCATAAGCAAATTCTTTCAAAATTTGAATTAAATCACAAATCACAATTTAGATTTGAACTTTTGAGAAACCAAGTTGCCAAGTGGTTGTTTTTGACCAAATCAGCCCACACAATTTTTCTCAAAATTTCCCCTAACTCCCAAACCCTCATCCTCTTCCTAATTCATTGCAGCAAAAAAAAAAATGGAACAAAATATTAAAAAGAAGGGATGAGAGGGAGTTAGCCAACCAGGCCCAGCCCATTTGTCCCCCTTGGCCTGGTACCTCCTCGAGGTCGTCATCAACCTCCAGTACGGAAGAAATCCAGCACCCCCACGTGGTTCAGAGAGAGCACCAACGGCTGTGCCTCCTCTCCCCCCTCCTTAAAACCCTAGGCCGAGCCCTAGGGTTCCCCTAGCTCCCTCCATCTTTTCTCCCCCGCCTCCACTCTTCCCTCTTTCTCCAATCTCTGTATTTCTTTCTCTGTACCACACTGCAACCTCTGTACCTGAAGCTCCACCCAAGTCCTCCGGTGATCGCCGCCCTACAGCCCCCCTCCGGCCGCGGTGAGGGCGGGAATGGAAAGCCCTCACCGCGGGCTACCGTCTCCCCCCCTCGGCTCGAGCCGGGAGGGCCCCCACCGCCGGCGCCATCCCCTCCAAGCCGCCACCGCGCCCTGCTGCTGCACCTGTTCCGCTCGACCTGCTGCCTCGACGAGCGTCCGCTCGAGGTACTCCTCCCTTCCCCTCCTTCCCTCTCGCCTCCCTCCTCTCTCCCTTGGCCGCACCGCACCCCACGCCCCTCCTGCCCACGGCCACCACGGCGAGAGAGCAGCCAACTGTCGGCGACCATCCATCTGGTTCTGTCCGCCCCCAAGGTTCAGTACGTGCAGTTTTATGTTTCAGAGAAAAATCCCGCGGAACAGAAGCTTATACCCCCCGAATCCCCCCTCCCTATCACATACAGCACACCAGCCCAACTGGTAGCAGCCCCTTTGCGCTAGCAGCAGGTTGGGTGTTCGAGTCCCCCTCCCAACCATTAACCAAAACTTTTATTTTCCAATGTTTTGGCACAGCACCTTCCAAGAAATCACCTGTAGGTCCCTGTTGTTTACTTTCTAGCCCCTGCAAAAAAATTTCCTAAGTCCCTAGTGACTAAAAAAATGGCAGATTTGCACCAAATGTTCCAAAATGCATAAGTAATTCATCCCAACTCCAATTTTGACTTTTTAAATATGTTTTCTGTCCCAAATTAAATTATCTATCCAAATATAAAATTTGTTTACTGTTTTGAATATTTTAAATTGGTGCAATATTTGAAAACTTGTTAAATTCACTTAATTTTGCAAAATTCATAACTTGAGCATAAAAATTCCAAATTCCACAAACTAAATATGTTTTCCAATCAACTTTTCATGTACTTTCCAAATATAAATTTTGTTTGCTGTTTTGAATAATTTAAATTGCTGAAAACAACTGTTTCTTAATTATTGCATTTAAAATTGCCAAAATAATAACTTGCTCATTTTAAATCCAATTTCAACAAATGAAATATGTTTTCCATGCAAAATTAAACCCTCTTTCCAAATATAAACTTTTTTTTCTGTTTTGATTAATTAAAATTGGTTAAATGATTTAATTCTTGTTTAATTCATTTAATATTGCCAAATTCATAACTTGATCAAATCAAATTCTTTTGGGACATATAAAATATGTTTTCAAACCATCAAAGCATAACCTTTTCAAATATGAACTTGGTTTAATGTTTTGATCAAATAAAATCCAATTAACATCCACACTTGAATTAATTCCAATTTAGTTCTTGTTTAACTTGTTTAATTCCTAATTAATTTATTTGAAATCCTTTTTCAACAAGTGAAACATGCAATCCACCTAAAATTGTGTGTTCTTATCAAATATAAACTTTGTTATCTATTTTGAACAATTAAACTTGATGAAGACAACAAATGCTTGTGTGACACCTTTAAGTAACCAAAATTTCTTAACTTAATAAACAAATTTCCAAACTTGGTAAACCTTATTTCCAATTGATTCTATTGTTGTTATTTTGCTGTTTTCCTCATCCATGCATCATGCTAATCAACTTTCATATGATGATTAGTTGTAAAACAATTAATTCAACCATAAATCATGGGCTTTCCATATGCAATCCAATTGCATATGGGTCCATTTAATCCTGTTTCTATCTTGTCAACTAGTAATTTCTATGAATCAATTAAATGGTCATGCATCATCCCATGTTTGCGCATTATGCCATGATATTGATTGTTTATCTTTCTGCATTGTTTGTTTGCTTCTTCTCGGCTACACGACGACGTTGAGACCGACGATACTTACGACACCCTTCTAAGGATCTAGCTCAGTACCAGGCTACTGGGTTTTGCAGGCAAGTTATCACTCACATGAACCATCGTGTTCCTTTCAACATTGGATACCGATACTTTCCGTTGTATATTTTGCTAGCCCTATGTATAGTTGTTTCTGTTACGAACCTATCACATGAATCCCTTAACCCTGATATTGCCTCACCTCCACACCTATAACCATTGTTTGAGCCCGTGTCTTACTAGCATGCTTAGGTTGTGTTGCTCGAGTCTGTTACCCGTTACATTCTGTTGCTATTTTATTATGTTCTGGGGGCTCGATGTTTAATCAATCAATCATGCTAATGTTGCTATCGATAATAAATTTGATGATAAGGCACCGGCAGGAGGCCCAGGGTGGTTTTGAGGCCTGCTAGTGTCGACCCTAATAGGAAAAGGGTCTTGTCTACTGATCCATGATGAGCGCACTAACCGCATGTGGGAAGCGAGTATGGGCGCCCCCCTCAATTTGATTCGATTCGCATCTCGTCCAAATCGCCACACGTAGTTCGGGCTTTCCATTTGCTGCATGCATGATCTTGCGAGCCCAGGCCAGGGTGGAACTTTTGTAGTCGGCATTTAGGGCGGCGTGGTCTTCCAGTGCTATGAGGGTCCCCTTTTCTTCGTGGGGCTCGATTAGCCGCGCACGCACAGCACGTGGTGCTTTGGGCTTGATGCGAAGAAGAGTTGAGTTGTGTAGAGTGCCCCGCTTGGTGGAAGTGCATTTCCATCTGGCGGGATATTCTTGCGTGTACGGCCAAATTGGTGCAACCCTGCAGGGATAATCTTCTCGAGAAGCCGTGTTTTCCGCGGTTATGGATTACTTGGTGAAAGTACTGGCTAACAAGTACTCAGGACAACTTAAACATAATGATCAAACCTGTTACACCCAATGATTAATAACTTGAGTAGTAATAGGTTGATGACACAATAACTTGATTCACCTTTAATACAACTGTGTGAGTTATCCTCGGATTGCTTCTTAGGATAAGGGGCGAGATCCAGGATGGGTTTGTTTGAAGTTATCTTCCAGTTGGTTACCATCCTCGATCTTATCTCCTTTCTGTTAGCCGGAAGTGGTAGAATCTCTGTAGTTGGTTAGCGCAGCCAGTTGCAGCATCTTTTATAACCCCTCTCTTCCGTTGAACCCAAGGCATCTGTGCTTGGTGTTGACGGGTTACACTTTGGTGAATTGTGAGTCTTGCTTGCCAGTACGTTTATGTACTGACCCCTTTGGGGCTGTGGTTTCCGCAGACGACGTTTCCGAGGATCTACATGGTGGCTACTACGTGGAGTATGACGAGACTGCTGACGAGTAGATAGCGGACCCGGGCAGGATCCGAGACTTCGTGGATGGGCTCCGTCTTTTCGTTTCCGGCCTCTTAGGCCTATTTGGATCTTGTCTGTACTCAGACATGTTGAATGCTTCCGCTGTGATGTAATGATGTATTGTTGGGACATGTGTCCTCTGAATGATTGTATTTGCTATCTCTGCTCTAATGAGAGCCATTTGCAACTTATTTCAATCTTTTGTGTCGTAGAGATCTGTTGTGATATCAGTTGTTCAACGCCGTTGACGTACCATGTGTGTATGGTTTGAAGTACGTCGACAGTAGTGCCTTTGATCTCTATTGGATAGTTTACATCGACGATGGAATAGCAGGGCTTGTGTTGTCGCGCATAAGCGCAGGCCTACCAGGAAGCTGGGACGTGGGAGCAGTTATGCCCCATAATCCAAGCATCTGCTATCCAGTTCGGCCCGATGAGTATCCCCTAGAAATCAGGGTACGACAAATGGTATCAGAGCCTGTCTGCCTGTAGGATCCCTTTTTACTGTTCGCAGTTGAGTCTAGAAACTATTTTGTAGCTATATAGAAAAAATGAAACGTGAGAGTAGGAATTCTGTTCTTTTTCTTCTTTTCCCCACCCACCCTCCCTTTTCTGGTAAGGAAGTGCAACGTTGTTTTCCATTCTCATCTAAACTTTCAAGTTAGGATTTCACGAATCCTGGTTTCTCTAGGATGGTTATATCTACTAGACCATAGGAATGGAGGTGGTTGTGACATGATTTATCATGTTGCCTACTCACGATTGAGAACGGAGGCGTGTAAGCCCCGGAAGCAGATCCTCTGTTCCTTAAGCAGTAGATATTGATCCTTTAGAAGCCCGGATGGGTTTTCCGTAGTACCTCAGGAGTTTTTGTTCTCGTTTTCCCCGATGTTGATATCCTGTTCTTCTCAACTTCCTTTTCGTCCGTTGAAATCTTGTTGTTGTTTTCCACTGCAATTCTTCTACCGGCGTCTAATCAAAACTTCCCAAATATCAAGTCTATCTGGCCAGAAAGGTTGTTGCTGTTGTTGTTGTTGTTGATACCATACTATGAGAGCTGGCATCCCTATCACCTGGGGTTGTTTCGAGGAAGCAGTCCTGAATCACCACATTCCAGATAGTTATTCTCCAAATGAATCAAGTTCTATCCAGCTATACACCCTCGATACAAAACCCCTTCCTCTATTTGAAAATGTTCCGGTGGTTTGTGAATTCCCTGACATCTTTCCGGAAGAGTTGCCAGGAATACCTATCGTTTTGAACTTTCAGAAAAACTATCCAATGTGCACGATGTGTTTCACGTGTCACAGTTCAAGAGGATCTTCCTAAGAAGTATCCGGACCTTTTCTTTTCTCAGTAGGAATCTCGGGGCGCGATTCCTTCAAGGGGGGCGTTTTGTAACATCCCAAGTCTGAAAAATAAGCCTTTAGAATGTTTTCTCTCTGTTATTTTATGTTTTGCATCATGGCATCATGTTCATTGCAATTGTTTTGTTTGTTTTCCTTTGTTTTCTATTTGAATTTCAAACCAAAATTCAAACCTTTTGTTTCATCCTTGTGATGTTACAATTTCTAAAAAGATATTTCAAAATAAAACAATTGTTTGTTTCCATTAAAGTGAGATTCCAAAAACTGTTGTTTTGTTTCATCAAAAATTCCTTTAATAACCAAACCCTTGTCAAATTCAACTAATTTCGAAATCAACAACCCTTTTGAAAGTTGTGAAAAATTGCAAAACAAATCAATCATTTGTTTCCAATTATTCCATAATGATCAACTTCTAAAATAGTGGCTTAAATCAATTCATTAATTCCAAATTGCATTCTAAGTCAAGTCAAAAACATCAAACAACACCCAATTTCAAATTACGAAAAACACCAAAACAACTTTGATCATTTGTTCTATTTAAATCAATAGGGTTCACCCTATTAAAAATTGTTGTTTTCAATAATAATCACCTCATAAGCAAATTCTTTCAAAATTTGAATTAAATCACAAATCACAATTTAGATTTGAACTTTTGAGAAACCAAGTTGCCAAGTGGTTGTTTTTGACCAAATCAGCCCACACAATTTTTCTCAAAATTTCCCCTAACTCCCAAACCCTCATCCTCTTCCTAATTCATTGCAGCAAAAAAAATAAATGGAACAAAATATTAAAAAGAAGGGATGAGAGGGAGTTAGCCAACCAGGCCCAGCCCATTTGTCCCCCTTGGCCTGGTACCTCCTCGAGGTGGTCATCAACCTCCAGTACGGAAGAAATCCAGCACCCCCACGTGGTTCAGAGAGAGCACCAACGGCTGTGCCTCCTCTCCCCCCTCCTTAAAACCCTAGGCCGAGCCCTAGGGTTCCCCTAGCTCCCTCCATCTTTTCTCCCCCGCCTCCACTCTTCCCTCTTTGTCCAATCTCTGTATTTCTTTCTCTGTACCACACTGCAACCTCTGTACCTGAAGCTCCACCCAAGTCCTCCGGTGATCGCCGCCCTACAGCCCCCTCCGGCCGCGGTGAGGGCGGGAATGGAAAGCCCTCACCGCGGGCTACCGTCTCCCCCCCTCGGCTCGAGCCGGGAGGGCCCCCACCGCCGGCGCCATCCCCTCCAAGCCGCCACCGCGCCCTGCTGCTGCACCTGTTCCGCTCGACCTGCTGCCTCGACGAGCGTCCGCTCGAGGTACTCCTCCCTTCCCCTCCTTCCCTCTCGCCTCCCTCCTCTCTCCCTTGGCCGCACCGCACCCCACGCCCCTCCTGCCCACGGCCACCACGGCGAGAGAGCAGCCAACTGTCGGCGACCATCCATCTGGTTCTGTCCGCCCCCAAGGTTCAGTACGTGCAGTTTTATGTTTCAGAGAAAAATCCCGCGGAACAGAAGCTTATACCACCCGAATCCCCCCTCCCTATCACATACAGCACACCAGCCCAACTGGTAGCAGCCCCTTTGCGCTAGCAGCAGGTTAGGGGTTCGAGTCCCCCTCCCAACCATTAACCAAAACTTTTATTTTCCAATGTTTTGGCACAGCACCTTCCAAGAAATCACCTGTAGGTCCCTGTTGTTTAGTTTCTAGCCCCTGCAAAAAAATTTCCTAAGTCCCTAGTGACTAAAAAAATGGCAGATTTGCACCAAATGTTCTAAAATGCATAAGTAATTCATCCCAACTCCAATTTTGACTTTTTAAATATGTTTTCTGTCCCAAATTAAATGATCTATCCAAATATAATTTTTTTTTACTGTTTTGAATATTTTAAATTGGTGCAATATTTGAAAACTTGTTAAATTCACTTAATTTTGCAAAATTCATAACTTGAGCATAAAAATTCCAAATTCCACAAACTAAATATGTTTTCCAATCAACTTTTCATGTACTTTCCAAATATAAATTTTGTTTGCTGTTTTGAATAATTTAAATTGCTGAAAACAACTGTTTCTTAATTATTGCATTTAAAATTGCCAAAATAATAACTTGCTCATTTTAAATCCAATTTCAACAAATGAAATATGTTTTCCATGCAAAATTAAACCCTCTTTCCAAATATAAACTTTGGTTTCTGTTTTGATTAATTAAAATTGGTTAAATGATTTAATTCTTGTTTAATTCATTTAATATTGCCAAATTCATAACTTGATCAAATCAAATTCTTTTGGGACATATAAAATATGTTTTCAAACCATCAAAGCATAACCTTTTCAAATATGAACTTGGTTTAATGTTTTGATCAAATAAAATTCAATTAACATCCACACTTGAATTAATTCCAATTTAGTTCTTGTTTAACTTGTTTAATTCCTAATTAATTTATTTGAAATCCTTTTTCAACAAGTGAAACATGCAATCCACCTAAAATTGTGTGTTATTATCAAATATAAACTTTGTTATCTATTTTGAACAATTAAACTTGATGAAGACAACAAATGCTTGTGTGACACCTTTAAGTAACCAAAATTTCTTAACTTAATAAACAAATTTCCAAACTTGGTAAACCTTATTTCCAATTGATTCTATTGTTGTTATTTTGCTGTTTTCCTCATCCATGCATCATGCTAATCAACTTTCATATGATGATTAGTTGTAAAACAGTTAATTCAACCATAAATCATGGGCTTTCCATATGCAATCCAATTGCATATGGGTCCATTTAATCCTGTTTCTATCTTGTCAACTAGTAATTTCTATGCATCAATTAAATGGTCATGCATCATCCCATGTTTGCGCATTATGCCATGATATTGATTGTTTATCTTTCTGCATTGTTTGTTTGCTTCTTCTCGGCTACACGACGACGTTGAGACCGACGATACTTACGACACCCTTCTAAGGATCTAGCTCAGTACCAGGCTACTGGGTTTTGCAGGCAAGTTATCACTCACATGAACCATCGTGTTCCTTTCAACATTGGATACCGATACTTCCCGTTGTATATTTTGCTAGCCCTATGTATAGTTGTTTCTGTTACGAACCTATCACATGAATCCCTTAACCCTGATATTGCCTCACCTCCACACCTATAACCATTGTTTGAGCCCGTGTCTTACTAGCATGCTTAGGTTGTGTTGCTCGAGTCTGTTACCCGTTACTTTCTGTTGCTATTTTATTATGTTCTGGGGGCTCGATGTTTAATCAATCAATCATGCTAATGTTGCTATCGATAATAAATTTGATGATAAGGCACCGGCAGGAGGCCCAGGGTGGTTTTGAGGCCTGCTAGTGTCGACCCTAATAGGAAAAGGGTCTTGTCTACTGATCCATGATGAGCGCACTAACCGCATGTGGGAAATGAGTATGGGCGCCCCCCTCAATTTGATTCGATTCGCATCTCGTCCAAATCGCCACACGTAGTTCGGGCTTTCCATTTGCTGCATGCATGATCTTGCGAGCCCAGGCCAGGGTGGAACTTTTGTAGTCGGCATTTAGGGCGGCGTGGTCTTCCAGTGCTATGAGGGTCCCCTTTTCTTCGTGGGGCTCGATTAGCCGCGCACGCACAACACGTGGTGCTTTGGGCTTGATGCGAAGAAGAGTTGAGTTGTGTAGAGTGCCCCGCTTGGTGGAAGTGCATTTCCATCTGGCGGGATATTCTTGCGTGTACGGCCAAATTGGTGCAACCCTGCAGGGATAATCTTCTCGAGAAGCCGTGTTTTCCGCGGTTATGGATTACTTGGTGAAAGTACTGGCTAACAAGTACTCAGGACAACTTAAACATAATGATCAAACCTGTTACACCCAATGATTAATAACTTGAGTAGTAATAGGTTGATGACACTTGATTCACCTTTAATACAACTGTGTGAGTTATCCTCGGATTGCTTCTTAGGATAAGGGGCGAGATCCAGGATGGGTTTGTTTGAAGTTATCTTCCAGTTGGTTACCATCCTCGATCTTATCTCCTTTCTGTTAGCCGGAAGTGGTAGAATCTCTGTAGTTGGTTAGCGCAGCCAGTTGCAGCATCTTTTATAACCCCTCTCTTCCGTTGAACCCAAGGCATCTGTGCTTGGTGTTGACGGGTTACACTTTGGTGAATTGTGAGTCTTGCTTGCCAGTACGTTTATGTACTGACCCCTTTGGGGCTGTGGTTTCCGCAGACGATGTTTCCGAGGATCTACATGGTGGCTACTACGTGGAGTATGACGAGACTGCTGACGAGTAGATAGCGGACCCGGGCAGGATCCGAGACTTCGTGGATGGGCTCCGTCTTTTCGTTTCCGGCCTCTTAGGCCTATTTGGATCTTGTCTGTACTCAGACATGTTGAATGCTTCCGCTGTGATGTAATGATGTATTGTTGGGACATGTGTCCTCTGAATGATTGTATTTTCTATCTCTGCTCTAATGAGAGCCATTTGCAACTTATTTCAATCTTTTGTGTCGTAGAGATCTGTTGTGATATCAGTTGTTCAACGCTGTTGACGTACCATGTGTGTATGGTTTGAAGTACGTCGACAGTAGTGCCTTTGATCTCTGTTGGATAGTTTACATCGACGATGGAATAGCAGGGCTTGTGTTGTCGCGCATAAGCGCAGGCCTACCAGGAAGCTGGGACGTGGGAGCAGTTATGCCCCATAATCCAAGCATCTGCTATCCAGTTCGGCCCGATGAGTATCCCCTAGAAATCAGGGTACGACAAGGAATTATCAGATGAACAACGCTAATGCTATGAAATACTCAAGAGGAAGCGTAATGAGGAGTTCAAGAAGCTTGAGAAGAAACTCAAAGATGAGCATGAAGCATATAGGAAAAAGCTTGAAGACGAAGATATGCAGATGTTTCATGCAGATCTTGAGAAGGAACGTCAAGAAAGTATTGCTTCGGTTGGAGCGCTCAAGTTACATACTCCGTGCAACAATCAAGGTGAACCCTCTAATAAATCTAGACAATATGAAGAAGCTCTACGAATTGATGGGATCCAGAATGATTCGGAAAGTTTAGTTGCTTATGTTATTGAAAAAACCGAATCAAACATTACATGTGCCGAATCTATTGAATCAAAAGAAGCAAACTTCATTGACGAAGAGCATGGAAAGCTTAGAAAAACAACTATGCTTGATATTTCTGGAAGTAAGGGATCTTGCATGTTTCCCTATAAGTTTTGTGCCAAAGTATAGCCAAACCAAGTTCGGTTGACATTGAGCATCAAAGTAATGAGGTACGAGACCCAGAAAATGAAGTAGAAAAGGCGTTGGAAAATCATCTAGACACGGGGCAAAATATTTCCCTGGTCATGCAACCATCATGTTCTCCCAACGTCTTCGAATAGGTATATCTAGCAAATAATTTACTTACTTTCCGATTTGGTCAAGACTACATTGTTGATGCATCTATTGACAATATTCTCATAAGAAAAATTGAAAGACCAATTGTGAAAGGTAATTTATTTGTTAGTGATAAAATTGGAACAAAAACTATTGGTCAGCATATTACAAAATTTATAGAGACCAATAGTAACAAATTATTACAGCAAGAGCTTTCCCCTTTGTTTCATTTAAAATTTGTATTTACATGGGTGGCTTTGCTTATCTCATACTTGGCTAACATTTGGTCTCAAGTGAGACATGTTTGTCTAATTATTTTGGTTTCAGAAATATAAAGCCAAGCGTAGAATCGTTTGAGAAAGCCGATGTTAGAATGATGGTTTATTCAAACGCATCGGGGAATCATTGCAAAAATTAAAGCATAGCCGAATGGGGTGGTGTCAAACATGAACCATTCGGTTACTTAACTCAAAATCCGTTCTCGTAACATGACCATAAAAAGTGTACCTTCGGTTTGAGCATGTGTAATCGCATCTTCGATATTTTGCTTACGAATGATTACATTATGATTCTTGATTACCATGTAGAGCCATCAATACAAGGACGAATATACTACAAGTTGCATGATTCATTCGAGCATAGTATTGACAATTGCAACATGTTTCATAAATAGTACAATCGGCCGTTGACAAAGGACGATTGGATTTTGGTGAGGCACATATAGATGACCAGTCTATTTCAATTGGTCTTGATGGCAAAACTCTTTTATATCGGCTACCTCAAGCCGATTCGTTCAAAGATGAGAATGTACATGATGAAGATGGTGAGATCAAGTCTTCAAGAAAATAAATTATTCAGGAGCACATGAAAGATATTCTTGAAGATAGGAATTCTATTGATGCTACACCAATGACATCAAGCACTGGGGGGCAACAAGAAAATCTGAAGATTGATGCATGCGAAATCAAGAAGAACAAAGGCCGCTATCAGCACAAGGGTAAGAAATCAAAAGTTACTTTCGGAGAGCTATTGGAGAAATATCAAAAATATATTGAAACAAAAAGTGCTTATCGGCCGAGTAGTGCAAAATAATCAATATCACCCCCAAGGCGCAAGTACCATAACCAGTATTGGCGAAAAGAGAAGTTTAATGAAGCAGGTTCATATCCTCCTTTTGGGCCGCCAATACAAAGGTCATGGACACCTCCCTATGCTAATTCCTATCCATATTCATCATGGGACATGTATGGTTCATGGGCACATTATCCATATTATTTTAGACCGTCTAATCCGAATTATGCAGCTCCAAATAGATCATCATTGGATCAACAATCGCATGATAAAGACCGTTTCAATAAAAAAGAATCGGTCCAGAGCTCAAAGGAAAAAAAGGAGGTGGTCAAGAAGGTTTACCAAGTAAAAAATGATGGTCGCAAGTGTGTTGTTTCACATTCAGTTTCACGTAAAAAAAGATCCGATCCAATTGACCTTGGCTATTAAATTCAAAGAGATGAACCAAAAAATTATTGAAGATCAAAGTGCCAAATCTGAATGTGCGAAGTTGAAAGTGCCCAAGCTAAAGAAAGAGTTGCCAAAGCAGAAACAAAACATACAGTCGGGATGCGCACTCGTCTTATCAAGTTGGCAAGAAAGAAAATTGCAAAGGCTTAGTGTTGAAGAGTTAAAAAAGAAAAACATGGCATGGATTCCTAAGGAGAGATGCAAGGACAAGAATGATGTGCAAGATTATGTTGCAAGAAAATTCATAGAAGTAAAGAAAGAGAAGACTGAAACTAACAAGCAATTAAGCCGAAGGTCTATATCAGCTACGAAAAATCTTCGGTTGGCACATCATCTATACTCTTCAACCGTGCCATCATTGCCTTTGTCATGGAGTTCACCACCAGGTATGATTGGTTACCCCCCTATGGAATTATTTTGATCCATGAGTGCATCATAATTATTTATATCCTGGAAGGGTAATACCAAGTCAATTTACATTTGATTAATTTCTATATTATTTAAAAGAGCCGAAATATTTCGAGTTCATTATCATATTTATTGTTTAAATTATTTCGGCTATACATACTTTGGTGGCTGGTTTATGCATGCCTTGAGGCAAAGATATGGGGCCGATAGTCTTCTACCGTCCTAATAAATTATTGAGACATGGCCGGTGTGGTGTGATAACATCGTCCTTAGTAATACTACATACCGAGACAAGGTATGCATCAATTGACAATTATGCTCTTACTCATGCTTTCATGATATTTGGCTTGTGAGTCTATAAAATTTATGAATGGCCAAATTTTGCTAGCTATGTTGTTGGGCAACAAATCAATCATGAGCATAATGTTTGATATTAATTTTGATCTTGTCTCTCTAGTACCATAGAGATTGCATTTGTTGATCTACCTTTAAGACAATGGCATGTACATTGGCATTGTTTGTTCATCTCCTTTTGGTGCTATTTTTGAAGTCTCATGCCCTTTAGAATATGATGCACTAATAGTCAAGCCGAATACGAATATTTTCTATTCGTGCTAAAAAAATATTTTCTATAGATGCTCCATATATTGAGACTTCTGGTGATTCGTTGTAAGTAGTGTAATAATTTCATGATTTACACATATTTCGACGAATCACCTATTGTTTGTCTTCATATATGTCTAGGCATAACTTTTATCTTGAAGTGCTTTAATAATTCTCTTATCCCTAGACATGCAATGTGGTGAGTTGGTGCGCAAACAGCGGGCTACCATGTTAATCATGGTGCACTGCATATTCCCCATGAGCCGATGCTTTGTTTCACCAATGAAAGTAAGGCCGGATCGAGGCAAGCCGATTCGCCCATGCATTAATGGAAAATCTAATGCAGGTAACCGGAAGAAACTCATTGTTAATTATATGCAAAATCCTACAAGAAGATGAGCATGACCATTCGGCGGGTTGCTTTCAAATACGTATTGACGGGTGATGACCCTTATCGCCGAACGGTTGGTGTTATTCTTTCAGGATACTTGGATGAAAGATTATTAAGGTATTTTCCCTCTTGCACATATGGTCCATAATCTAGTATCCTCCTGAGAACACATGGCCGATGGGGTGTTGACATCGATCCTAGAACAAGAATGGCGCAAGTTATTTTTTGGCACGCAAGCTTTGCCAAAAAATAGGTGGGGCATGTGTTGACACTCGTTTTTGGCTCACAGAAGGAAGGCAACAAGATGAGCCCACATGAAAAAATAATGTGCATGAAAGTTGTGCGTCTCGTCAAAACAAACAACTTTGATTTTTGGATCATCTCGATCCGAGGTCATATACAACTTCTAGAGCCAAAATACCACAGATCATCTCATTATGCGAGCAAATCCGCCAAATCATAGACATACTCTGCACTTTGGCGGGAGCATTGGTGAAACGAGTTGAAAACCTTCAGATTGCGTCGAACTTCTTCCATCTGATTTTGAAGCGTCAAGATGAGGTCAAATTGAAAAACTCATTGAATGAAAGAAAGTTCTTCGTTTTTTTTAGACGAACAACTTTGTCTTCTACGAGATTTTGATCTAAGGTCGTTTACAACCTCGAATCTGCAAAATACGGATGGGCCAGAACTGCCAGATTCGGATTTGATTCGAACTCTTTTCAGTGCGAACAAGATTAAACCATCAAGATGGATTCGGATGAGAAAACACATAAAAAAATAGTTCTTCTTATTTTTGAGACGAACAACTTTGTCTTCTACGTGATTCTGATTTGAGGTCGTTTACTGCTTCAAAAATGACCCGCAAGGTGCAGCCAGTTTTCAGACCGAACAGTTTTGGAAAGTTCGAGTCGAACATCCGAATTGGATGCAAATTAGGTCTTTTGGACATGAATCCAGGATTTTTCCTTGCACGGGAAGTCCAGACGCCTCTTATATACATGAGTGGTGACGGACGATTGAACCAACACCAATCGAACAAACACAAACCCTAATTTATCGTGTTCATCTATCTCTCTCCCTTGTATCATTCTTCTCGTTCTTCGTTGTTCTTTAGATTTGGAGGCTACGATCCACGAGGCTCCAGGGGCGTTAAGGACGACTTGGAGCAGCCAATCGTCGCCGGGTCTTCCGACGGGGTCCCTCCCGAGGAACCGGGGCGTCCGGCCTCAAAAAGCGCCCGCCGGACTGTCTTGCGTACCGCGCTTCCGGCAGGCCTCCCACGGTGCGAGTTGCGGAGCATCTCCCTCGGCGCCGCGGGTACACGAGGACGTGTTCGTATGCGTTCGCGCATCAACACGAATGCACCCTTCCAAGCAATAAATTCTTCAATTTGTTCTGCGTCATACAATTCATAATTTCCTTTAACATAAGAAGATATGGTAACATTATCATTATACTCACATTGAAAAGGGAGCTGTTTATACATCCTACAGCAACAAGAATTATCAAAGCAATAAGTAACCTTATAAGTAGAGCACAAGTTTTTAGCATAGTCATGCAATTTATTAATTTTCTCCCATAAGTGTATCCATTTTTGTGACAAGCGGTGTTCCTTATAATGTTTTTGTTGTTCATTCGTAAACCCACATTGCCTAAAAGATCTAGTTTCAAAGACATCAAACATTGACATCACACATGATAAAGCAAAAATAGGAAGTGAATGCTTCACTTGAAAATACTTGAGTTGCTTTCTATGCTATAAAGTAAACTAATTATTTTTTTGTGTTTTTGATAAAGAGAAGAAAAAAAATAAGACAATAAACAAAATAAAGAGGTTGAGAGTGAGAGACTCCCCTTGCCAAAAGACTTCTTTCTCCCCGGCAACGGCGCCAGAAAAAGTCCTTGATGGTGTAGATCTTGCACTCGTTGGGATACCCCAAGAGGAGGGTGTGATGAGCACAGCGGTAGGAGTTTTCCCCTTAGTTAAGAACCAAGGTCATCAATCCAGTAGGAGAAAGAGGACCTTCAGAAGGTTGATGCCACTGACGGTGGTGCTGGCGCTTCACCGGTGTTAGCAACAACGTGGAACCTCCACACAACACAACCAAAATACTTTGCCCCAACGGTACAGTGAGGTTGTCAATCTCACTGGTCTTGCTAAAAACAAAGATTAGACGTATAGTGTGGAAATGATGTATGTTTGCAGTAAGTAAAGAAAGCAGGAAATAGTTGTGGTTTGTTTAACAGTGTGGGAAATGGACCGGGGTTCATAGGTTCACTAGTGGTGTCTCTCCATAAAAGATAGCATGCTGGGTGAACAAATTACAGCTGGGCAATTGACAAATAAAGGTTGCACCGTAGTGCACAATATGACATGAAGACTACTATGACATTTAGTGCGGGCATTACAACAATATACATAGACCGACATCCATCTGCATCTATGACTAATAATCAACCCTCAGGTTATCATCCGAACCCCCTTAGGTATTAAGTTGCAAGCAACAGATAACTGCATTAAACAAAGTGTGTAATGTAAGCAATGATTATGCATGCGGGCACTCTCACCGTTGTTTTCTCCCTAATGGCAACAACACATGCCCCCGCTTCACGTTTCTGTCACTCGAGCAAGGTGGTGAGGAGGCATGAACCCACTATCAAGCATAAATACTCCCTCTTGGAGTCACTAGCAACTACTTGGCGAGAGCAACCACTAGCAATGGAAAGCATGCAAGATCACAAATAGAATATGCAAATAAAGACTATAATCAACTTGGCATAAGGTCAATATTCATCGGATCCCAGCAAACACAACACATATAATTACATAAGATCAATCTCGATGATGATAGGCGGCTCACGAGATCTAAACATGGAGGCATATGAGGAGAAAACAACCATCTAGCTACAGCTACGAACCCGTAGTCCAAGGATGAACTACTCACGCATCACTCTGGAGGTAGGCATGGTGATGTACAAGCCTCCGGTGATGATCTCCTCTCCGGCAGGGTGCCGAAAACAGCTTCAGAACCCCCCTGATCTACGGTTGACGGTGACGGCGGCTGCGGAACTTTTCGGGTTTTTTTATCAGGTGCTTAGGGTTCTCCATCCGGGGGATTAAATAGGCGAAAGGGCAAAGGCGGTGGAGCTCTAGGGACCCCACACCCATAGGTGGCGCGGCCAAGGGGGGACCTGCGCCACCCTTTGGTGTGGCCCCCCTGGTGCTCGTCTTCGACTCCTCTTTGGTGTTCTGGATGCTTCCGGGGAAAATAGGCACTTCGGGATTTGTGGGCTCCAATTCCGAGAATGTTTCCAGAACAACTTTTCTGAAACCAAAAACAGCAGAAAACAGGGAGCTGGCACTTGGCATCTTGTTAATACTCGTTATGCTCGTATTCTTAGTTTTTCTTCTAGCTTCTGCAAAATTCTTGTTTAGATCCTGTTTTTCTTGCATCTCTTATTCAGAGATGTTAGTTTTAGTAGAGTTGTGTTAGTATTGTCTTGTTTCATTGATGTATCTCTTTGAGAGTTTCTGTTTATTATAAAATTCTTGGTGTTGGAAAGCAGTAGTACAGTTTTCGTGCTTATAACGGTGCAAATAGAACCTTGTATAGACTGTGGCTAGAGTTTTTCATGTCATGCTAGATTTTATTTTAATTCTAAAGCCTAGTGGTTATTTTTGTAACATGATTTGTCTCAAATAGCTGAGAGTGTTTAATGTGCCTTAGAAAGAATCATGAGTTGTTCTTGTCATATTGAAGCATAAATTTGTGGTGTTCTCCTTTGAATGTTTTATTTGGTTGACTTGGTGCATGCTCACACCATGTTTATGACTACAAACCAGTCACTTATAGCCTCTACGTTCATTTAGTTTTTGAACTTGTAGTACCACTTATGCTTTGATTAATGCTGAACCGGTTGAGCGCCCTGCCACTAATCAAAGCATAAAGGGTATTACAAGTTCAAAAACTAAATGGTCATAGAGACTGTAAGTGACTGGTTTGTAGTCATAAACATGGCATGAGCATGCGCCAAGTCAACCAAATAAAACATTCAAAGGAGAACAACACAAATTTATGGTTCAATATGAAAAGAACAACTCATGATTCTTTCAAAGGCACATTAAACACTCTCAGCAATTTGAGAAAAATCATGCTACAAAATAACTACTAGGCTTTAGAATTAAAATGACATCTAGCATGACATGAAAAGGTCTAGCCACAGTCTATACAAGCTTCTATTTGCACTGTTATAAGCACGGAAACTATACTACTGCTTTCCAACACCAAGCATTTTATAATAATAAAAACTCTCCAAGAGATACAATAATGAACCAATAGAGTACTAACACAACTCTACTAAAACTAACAGCTTTGAATAAGAGATGCAAGAAAAACAGGAGCTAAAAAGGAATTTTGCAGCAGCTAGAAGAAAAACTAAGAATACCAGCATAACGAGTATTCATATGAAAAAGTGGAGCGTGTATCTCGCCCACCCAAAGAATGCTAGGTTCCAACTATATTATTGCAGCAAGGAAAACAAAAGAAAAACAAATAGACGCTCCAAGTAAACTTCATATGATGTGACCGAATAAAAATATAGTTTCACTAGAAGTGACCTGATAAATCGTTGATGAAGAAGGGGATGCCTTCGGCATACCCAAGCTTTGATGCTTGAGTTTTCTTAGAATTTTCTGGGATGAACAAAAAGGGAATCCCCAAGATTTGACCTTTCCCTCTTCTTGATCATATTATAACACCCTCTTCTCTTGACCCTTGAAAACTTCCTTCACACCAGACTCAAAAAGTAATTCGCATTAGAGGGTTAGTGCAACAATAAAAAATCCATGGGTTCTCCATGGTCACAAGTGTTATTGATAGTTTTAATCATTAGCTACTGATACTGATGTTTCGTGACGCAAAGAAATCCACTTGACATCGTAAAAGAGCAAATGCAAGAAAAATGGCAGAATCTGCCAAAACCAGAAAAGTCTGTAAATACGAATTTTTTCAGGGCACTTACGTAGCTCAGATCGAAAAACATAAAGAACGAAAAAGTTTTGGAATTAGCTGAGGAATAAGCATAAAAAGTTTCAGGTCATTTTTATCTTTATGGAATTTATACGATTTTGTACGGTGGACAACATAAATCTGTTTCCTGCGTAGAAATCCAAAACCAACTCCAACTTTCGCTAGAAACTTTACTTGGCCCAACTAATACATGAAAATAAAGATACAAATGTGTTGCTACAGAAGTATACAACCCCTTGACTCAAAGAAAATAGAGAAAAACAAAGCAAAAATAAAACCATGTGTTATTTCCCAAGAAGTGATTTTCTTTAACGCCTTTTAGCTAGGCCCAGAAAAGTGAAATACAGTGTTTTCAAGTGAAGAAGCATCCAAATTGTAATTTTCTCGAATAATAGAATCAAGAGGCAACTTCATTATCTTTCTAGGAAAGTGTTCCATACCTTTATTGAGTGGGAATTGAAATTTAATATTGCCCTCTTTCATATCAATAACAGTACCAACAGTTCTAAGAAAAGGTCTTCCCAAAACAATTGGAAAAGAAGCACTGCATTCAATATTTGTAACATTAAAATAAATGGAGAAAACGTTATTATTAACCATGATAATAACATCATCAACTATCCCCGAAGGTTTCTTTCTAACATTATCAATAAGACGAATATCCAAATAACAGTGCTCCAAAGGTGGCAAATCAAGAATATCATAAAGTTTCTTAGGCATAACAGAGATACTAGAACCAAGATCACATAGAGAATTGGAATCAAAATCATTCACTTTCATTTTAATGATGGGTTCCCAACCATCATCTATCTTCCTAGGGATAGAGGCTTCTCATCTTAATTCATCCACTCTAATTTGCATGAGAGCATTTGTAATATGTTTTGTGAAAGCCATATTCATAGTAATAGCATTAGGAAAACTAGCAAGATTTTGTAGGAACTTAATCACTTCAGTTATGTTGAAATCATCAAAGTCAAGATCATTTTTATCAAAGATTATGGGACCATTTTCTCTCATGCTTCTAAAAATTTTAGCACTTTTATCAGGAACACTTTTAGCAGTTTCAGGCAGTTTTGCATTTTTAATAACAGAAGTGAGAATATTGCCAACACCAATTACTTTACCATTGATAGTATAAGGTTTAAGAACATGAATATTCAGTTTTACTAGTGGTTGTGATGGTGAAAACATTAGCTATATTATTCTTTCTAGCTATTTCATCTTCTCTTTCCCATCTAGCATGCAATTCAGCTAACATCCTAACATTATCATCAATTTGAATTTGGATGGCATTCAGATCTTTGCTTTCTTTAACACCATGAGGCATAACCTTTAGTTTCAGAAAATCAACATCAAGATCAAGGCTATCAACTTTAGAAGAAAGAACATCAATTTCGACAAACTTTTCCTCAACAGATTTATGAAAAGCAGTTTGTTTACTAATAAATTCTTGAGCATGTTTTCAAGATAAGAGGGTACACTTTTATTGTTGTTGTAGGAATCACCATCAGAATTGACATAACCATTATTATTTTTAGGAGGATATGGCCTATAATTGTTGCTACCAAAATTATTCCTATAAGCATTGGTGTTGAAGTTATTATTTTTAATGAAGTTCACATCAACATGCTCTTCTTGAGCAACTAAAGAGGCTAAAGGAACATTGTTTGGATCAATAGGGCATGGTCATTCACAAGCATAGACATAATAGCATCAAGTGTATCACTCAAAGAGGAAGTTTCTTCAACATAATTTACCTTCTTACCTGTTGTAGCTCTCTCAGTGTGCCATCCAGAATAATTTACCATCATATTATCAACAAGATTTGTTGCTGCCCCCAAAGTAATGGACATAAAGGTTACTCCAGCAGCTGAATCCAGAAGGTTTGTTGAAGAAAATTCAGACCTGCATAAAAGGTTTGGATGATCATCCAAGTAGTCAGTCCACGAGTCGGATAACTCTTTACTAAAGATTTCATTATTTCCCAAGCTTTAGAAGCATACTCATTATCAAGTTGCTTAAAATTCATAATGCTACTTCTGAAAGATATAATCTTAGCAGGAGGATAATATTTTCCAATGAAAGCATCTTTACACTTAGTCCAAGAATCAATACTATTTCTAGGCAAAGATAGGAACCATTCTTTAGCTCTTCCTCTCAAAGAGAAAGGAAATAATTTTCTCCATCTACATCTTTATATTTTTGCATCTCACAAAGTTCAACAAAATTATTAAGATGGCAGCAGCATCATCAGTATTAACACCAGAAAACTGCTCTCGCATAACAAGATTTAACAGAGCAGGCTCTCATAAAAATAAGCAGTAGGAGCATGTGGAGTAATAGGTGTGCTAATGAAATCATTGTTGTTTGTGCTAGTAAAGTCACACAACTTAGTGTTCTCGGGGGTAGTCATTTTAGGAAGACTAAAAACAGGATAAAAGCAACAACTAGAATGAGAACTAGTTTTTGTGTGTGTTTTTGATAAAGGGAAGAAAACAAGATAAAATAAAATAAACTAAGAAAAAAACAAAGTAAAGAGATTGGAAGTGAGAGACTCCCTTTGCAGAAATTCTCTTCCTTCCCAACAACGGGGACAGAAAAAGTGCTTGATGGTGCAGATCTTGCACTCATTGGGAGACCCCAAGAGGAAGGTTTGATGAGCACACCAGCAAGTTTCCCTCAGGACTGAAACCAAGGTTGAATCGACCAGTAGGAGAAAAAAGTAACTTCCGAAGGTTGTTGCAACTGAGGTGGCAGGGCGCACTACCGGTTCAGCAGCAACGTGGAACCTACACAACACAATCAATTCACTTTGCCCCAACGAAGCAGCAAGGTTGTCAATCTCACCGGTTTTGCTGAATACAAAGAGTTTAAACGTATGGTGTGGAAAATAGTATGAGAACAATATGAAAACAGCAGTAGTAGTGTGAAAATAGTGGAAGCAGTGTGAAAACAGTGGAAGCAGTGTGTGTATTATCAGTATGAGAAAATGGAGCGGGGTCCACAGTTCACTAGTGGTGTCTCTCCATAAAAGATAGCTAACATGCGTGGTGAACAAATTACAGCTGGGCAATTGATAGATAATGAAACATGCATGATATGATGATTACTATGAGATTCATGCGGGCATTACAACAAAATACATAGATCGTCATCCAACTGCATCTATGACTAATAATCCACCCTTCGAATATCATCCGATCAAACGCGGGGTATTAAGTTGCAAGCAACAGATTATCACAGTAAACAAAGTGTGTAATGTAAACAATGTAAAAGAAGTAAACATCGTTGTTTTCTCCCTAATGGCAACAACACATCCTCCACCCGTCACATTTCTGTCACTCGAGCACAGATGCAAAGGAGGCATGAACCCACTATCGAGCATAAATACTCCCTCTTGGAGTCACTAGAATCTACTTGGCCAGAGCATCTACTAACAATGGAGAGCATGCAATATCATAAATACATACACATGAAGACAACATGATAGATTGATAATGAAAAGACATAGTGGGGAGCGGGGTCCACAGTTCACTAGTGGTGTCTCTCCATAAAAGATAGCTAACATGCGTGGTGAACAAATTACAGCTGGGCAATTGATAGATAATGAAACATGCATGATATGATGATTACTATGAGATTCATGCGGGCATTACAACAAAATACATAGATCGTCATCCAACTGCATCTATGACTAATAATCCACCCTTCGAATATCATACGATCAAACGCGGGGTATTAAGTTGCAAGCAACAGATTATCACAGTAAACAAAGTGTGTAATGTAAACAATGTAAAAGAAGTAAACATCGTTGTTTTCTCCCTAATGGCAACAACACATCCTCCACCCGTCACATTTCTGTCACTCGAGCACAGATGCAAAGGAGGCATGAACCCACTATCGAGCATAAATACTCCCTCTTGGAGTCACTAGAATCTACTTGGCCAGAGCATCTACTAACAATGGAGAGCATGCAATATCATAAATACATACACATGAAGACAACATGATAGATTGATAATGAAAAGACATAGCATTCAATAATCATCGGATCCCAGCAAACACAACATGTAGCATTACAATAAGATGATCTCGATCATGTGAGGCAGCTCACGAGATTTAAACATGAGGATAAAGAGAAGAGGACAACCATTTAGCCACTTCTATGGACCCGTAGTCCAAGGATGAACTACTCACGCATCACTCCGGAGGCAGGCATGGTGGTGTAGACCCTTCCGGTGATGATTTTCCCTCTCGGCAGGGTGCCGGGGAGAACTCCAGAACCCTCCCGGTCTCGGGTTGACGATGACGGTGGCCTTGGGTGTTTTTCGTGGAAAAGTGGTATATATTTAGGGTTTACTATCCGAGGGGGTAATATAGGCGAAAGGGCGATGGCGGTGGGCGCCCGAGGGGCCCACACCACCCCCAGGCGCGGACGGGGGGGTGGGGGGTCCTATGGTGTGGCCATCCTCCGGGCCTCTTCGGGACTCCATGGAACCTTCGGGGATTCTAAGACTTCCGGGCTTCGAATTTTCCAATTCCGAGAATATTTCTAGAACAAATTTTCTGAAAATGAAAACAACATAAAACATAAACTAACTCTGTGGCATCTTGTTAATAGGTTAGTCCCGAGAAATCGATAAAAATGACATAAAGTGTAAGGAAAACATGTAGCATATGGCACGAAAACAACATGGAACATCAGAAATTAAGGATACGTTTATGACGTATCATGGGTCACCCCCATGAAGCATCGCGCCACGTGCCACGAATGGCCCGACAGCAGGCCCACGCCATCTCGCCTCCTTCGGACGAGTGCCCACCGCGGGCCCCGGGGCTACTGCCGTTCTAGTGGATACCAGGGTACCCCGACCCGTCTGTCGCGGCCTAGTCTGATAGGAACCTTGGGGCATCCACAAGGGTTCCTCAAGAGGAGAACCCCCCCTCGTGAGTGTTGGGCCCCTCTCGAGATGCAGCCAGCAGGTGGCTGCCCCTTCAAAGAAACACACTCGGCTTTCCTCGGGGAGGAACTCTACCTCGAGCTCTCTGCTCCTCCCAGAAGACTTTTCCCTCAGGAGGGAAAATCCCATGTGCGGGTGACACGTGAAACTCTGCGCGTCGACGAGAGCAACGCAAGGCGACAAGGCAAATTTGGCCATAGTTGCCATTCTCATATATAAAGTGATATTGGGTGGACCGATCTTCTCAATAAGCAAATCGAATATGGTGGATAGATAACCGATGTCTCACTGAAAACTCTCCTGGATGAACCCTGATGCCAATGCAACAACTCTCAATCCCTATCGATATTCTCAAGTATACACTCTTCCACAATGTAGCCACTGACTACGAAGTGGTCCTGTATCGTTTTATTCCCAGTGGAACAACTGATATCACACAATTTTGCAGGGGTAATAATACTTCAAGATGAATGCGTACAAGAAGGTTCAATCTAGAGGTTCTAGGGTTTATTTCAACGTAGTCGAACGCTCTAACTTGCAACTCGTAGGTATTTATGAGGGGAGGGAGTGCGGCCAAGGGGCATGGCTCACCACCCTAACATGTCTCTGGTTGGACTCTAATCCAAATAGAAAACAGGATACAAACCAAACCATCATGGTTTCAACCCAATAAGGACACGCAGGTTCAAGTCCTATTGAGACTAGGACTCTCTCTATGGCGCAGCAACATGGCGTTGGGCGCCACTCTTCTCTCTCCCTCCATGTGCTGCCTCCCTCTCCTCCCTCAAGCACATGCTGTTTTCTAGCTTGTGGACCTTGTTTTCCAGCAGCTCCTCTTTTATTTACAACTTGTAATGTTTGTTTTCCATCTTGTATATGTTGTTTTCCTCAAGTGTATCTTGTTTTCCAGCAAGTACTCCTTGTTTTCCAGCTCCTCCTCCACTAATGTTTGTGTTATCAATAAACCTGAGTACACATAAATGCATAGACTTAGGCAGTATAAAATTCTTGTTATCACAAACATTAAATTCTATTAAGAGTGATATCACCTGTTTTTCTAATAACTTGGTTCTTGATCCTGTCATTGGTCCAAGTCTCACTCCATTATTTTTATCTTGAACAACAATATCATCATGCGATCAAAAGGTGAAAAGCTATGGATGTCCTCATTACACCCCCCCCCCTTGAAAAGGCGTTGTCCTCGAACCATCAAGGTCATCTCCATAGTATGGTGTCAAATCGGCAACATTGAAGGAATTACTAACACCAAACTCATCTATGGGAAGATCAATATTGTATGCATTCTTGTTAATTCGGCCAAGTACTTTGTATTGACCGGCACCACGTGGCACCAATTTGGACTTGCGTAATTGTGGGAACCTATCCTTGCGAAAGTGTACACAAACCAAATCACCAATCCGAAATATGACTTCTTTGTGTTTCTTGTTAACACGATCAGCCACATGTTGTCATTTCTTCTCAATTGCAATCTTGGTCTTCTCATGAATTTTCCTCACAAAATCAGCACGCTTCGAAGCCTCCATATTAATTCTATCATGTATAGGAAGCGTCAACAAATCAATTGGAGTAATGGGTTTGAAACCATACACCACCTCAAACGGGCATAGTTGAGTAGTGGAGTGGACAACCATGTTATATGCAAACTGGACATGTGGCAAACACTCCTACCACTCCCGGAGGTTTTTCTTGATCATGGCTCGCAACAATGTTGATAATGTGCAATTTACCACCTCCGTTTGTCCATCAGTTTGGAGGTGACATGTAGTACTGAACAACAACTTTTTCCCTAGCTTCCCCCATAGTGTCTTCCAAAAATAGCTCACGAACTTCACATCATGATCAGAAACAATAGTCTTGGGTCCTCCATGCAATCTCACTATGTCCCTAAAAAACAGATTAGCAATATGCGACGCATCGTCGCTCTTGTGGCATGCAATAAAATGTGACATCTTAGAGAATCTATCCACTACCACAAATATAAAATCATGTCTTCTTTTAGTCCTCGGTAATCCTAGCACAAAATACATACTAATATCCTCCCATGGTGTAGTAGGTACAGGAAGAGGAGTATACAAACCATGAGGCTTCAATTTTGATATGGCCTTGTTGCAAATAATGCAACGCCTCACAAACATGTCCACATCTCGCCTCATGTGTGCCCAATAGAAGTGATCAACTAACATAAGCAATGTTTTCTCACGTCCAAAGTGTCCCATCAATCCACCACTATGTGATTCCTAATAACAAACGCAAGGACGACTCGGCAACACATAATTTGTTAGCTCTAAGCAGAAATCCATCGTGAATATGATATTTATCCCATGCTTTTACATTAGTACACTTAGCAAAAGTCATAGAAAACTCAGTATCATTAGCATATAATTCACGTAAAATCTCTAAACCACGAACTTGCACATCTAATTTCGTTAATAGCATGTTTTTCCTAGATAGAGAAGTAACAACTAAATTATCCAATCCTTTCTTATGCTTAATAATGTATGGGAAAGACTCAATAAATTCAACCCATTTAGCATGTCTTTTATTAAGATTAGATTCGCTCTTTAAAACTTTCAATGCCTCATGATCATAATGTATGATAAATTATTTTGGCACCAATAATGTTTACAAACCTCAAGAACTCTAACAAGCGCATAGAATTCTTTATCATAAACAGAATAGTTCAATTCTGCACCACTCAATTTCTTAGAAAAATAAGCAATTGGTTTGAATTAACACGCCTCCAATGCCTATACACCTAGCATCACACTCAATTTTGAATTGCTTATTAAAATTAGGAAGCATCAACAATGGTGCAGAAATCAAATGTTTTTTATCTCATCAAACGCAATGTCTTGTGCAACACCCCACTCGAAATCTACTCCCTTTTTAGCTAAACCATTCAAAGGTGCAACAATGGTACTAAAATCTTTCACAAATCTTCTATAGAAACCAGCAAGACCAATAAAACTACGCACTTGACTCACATTCATGGGGGTAGGCCAATTTTTAATAGCTTCAATTTTCGCATCATCTACCTCTATCCCATGTTTCGAAACAACATATCCCAGAAATATGATCTTATCTTTGCAAAATGTGAACTTCTCAAGATTACCAAATAATTTGTTTTCTTTTAGCACATGCAATACTTGTCTAATATGATCAATATGTTCAGATTCATTGTGGCTATAAATGAGAATATCATCAAAATATACTACCACAAACTTTCCAATAAAATCTCTCAAAACATGGTTCATTAGTCTCATGAAAGTACTAGGCGCATTAGTTAAACCAAAAGGCATCATTAACCATTCATATAAACCATTGTTTTAAAAGGTTGTTTTCCACCCATCCCCCTCTTTTATCCTAATTTGATGGTAACCACTACGCAAATCAATTTTAGGGAAAACAACAACACCATTTAATTCATCTAACATGTCTTCCAAACGTGGTATAGGATGACAAAAACGAATAGTGATGTTGTTAATTGGTCTACAATCTACACACATGTGACATGTACCATGATTCTTAGGAACCAAAATAACATGAATAGCACAAGGGCTTAAGCTAATTCTAATATACCCTTTATCAAGAAGCTCTTGTACTTGTTTCTGGATTTCCTTTGTTTGTTGAGGATTTGTCCTACTGGGAGCTCGGTTTGGCAATGATGAACCAGGAATTAGATCAATTTGGTGCTCAATCCATCTCAATGGCGGCAGCCCCGAGGGTATCTCTCTAGAAAAACATCACCAAATTCCTAAAAAAAACATTAGAAACACCAAGTGAAATAGGGGTCATGTCATTAGAAACTAGGATCTCCTTCTTGTGAACAAGCACTATAGGAACTAATGTGGGTTCCTCTCGAAATTCCCTCAAATATTCTTTGGTGGCTAACATGCATAATAGGCTCACTCCCTCACTTTTATTTTTACCACTTGGTTTGTTTTTGCTACTATCACCCACAGATTTTTTGTTTTCTCTCCTCTAGTCTCTCACTCTTCTTTTCCAGATGCACTTCTATTTCTTGACGAGACTCATTTATAATTTGATGTGGTGTCATAGGCCTCAAAATTATGTTCCTCACATGCCAATACAACTCATAGGTATTTGTACTTCATCGTGCTTCACACTCCTATCAAATTGCTATGGTCTTCCCAATAACAAGTGGCAAACATTCATAGGAACCACATCAAACTCAATGGTATCCTTGTATGGACCAATCTGAAATTCCACACGCACCATATGGCCCACTGTCATCTCTCCCGTGCTACTCAACCACTGTATGTAATAAGGATTTGAGTGTGATAAATATTTCAAATTCAGCTTTGCACATAGATCTTTGCTAGCTGAATTTCTGCAACTTCCTCGGTCAATAATGACTTTGCAAGCCATACTAGGACCAATAACAGCTTTAGTTTGGAATAAATTGTATCTCTGATTTTCTGGACTTGGGATAATACTCAAAGCTTTGTGTGTGTAAACAATAGATGGTATATGTGTAGCATAAGCATCCGATGGCGTGTCACTCAAGTATCCATCATCATCATTAGGATCAACATCATCTCCTATCCCATATTCATTGTCCTCATTAATTATCATAACTTTTGTATTAGGACAATCCCTCTTGAAGTGACATTTTCCTCCACAAGTATGACATGCCATATCTGTATTACGTGTTGTAGACACTGAAGAACCTGTAGCACTAGCCGCTGGTTGGGCTGTTTTTGTAGCAGTAGAAGCATTAGAAACAGCCTTGGAGTTGTTATCACCATGAATTGGGGTTGTAGGGGCTAGTGGACTCGAAATAGAAGAAGATCTCATGGGAAAATGACTCCTAGTACGTGCTGTAATTTTTGCCTCTTCAACCAATTGTGATTCGTCCTATCTAACATGGTGCAATAATTCATTCATGTCATGATATCGATAGTGCCTCACAATGCCTCTAATTTTTAATTGTAAACCTGAAATAAAACGTAGCATTGTTTGCTCCAATTGCTCCCTCACATGTGATCTTTGCATAATCATCTCCATCTCCTGATAATAGGCATCAACTGTCATAGTACCTTGCCTCAATTGTTGCAACTGGTCATTTGGGAACGAATGTAAGTGTGTGGCACAAATATTTCCCTCGTAACTTTCTTCATGGTCCTATAAGTAACAATAGGTGGATCACCCAACTCCTCTCTAAGATGCACAATATTGTCCCACCAACGAAGAGCATAACCATCAAACTCAGAAGAAGCAAGTTTTATTTTTCTATCCTCAATGTAATCATGCAAATGCCATAATTTCTCAATTTTCAGATCCCAAGTGAGATATTCCTCAACATCATTGCTATCAAAACTGAATTGTGGAATTGATAATTTCGGTTTTCCCAAACCATCATCATCACGAAAAATTTCAGCGTCATTGCATATGACACGTCTAGCACCATGATGATGGGCACCTCGGCCATGAGGAGCACCACAGCCACCTCTTCCTCCTCGGCCAAGATTCAAATCAGCATCCCGATTGGCATTAGCATTATGAGCATCACCATGTACACTATCATTATCCCCTTGATAAGGAAGTCTTTGCTCCATAAAAGCTTTCAACTCAGCAATTTGCTCTGTCAATGTGGCAAGAGAAGTCTGGATAGTAGTCAATTGTGTTTGATTTGTAGTAGATAACTTAGCAATATCATCCACCTTAGTGCATCTCCTCATATATCTCATCACAAGCATCCCCAAATTGTTTCTTGAAATGATCATGTAGTGCTTCATACTCATTCCACTTCACCACCTCATCATGGGACTTCTTTTGTTGCATACAAGCATCACTAGTATAATAAAAGATTAATATGTTACTGAAAATAAAATGAGTATAGGTGGGTGTTTTATCTCAATTCACTCAAACCAGCAAATAATGGTGTATATTACCGTTCCAAAGTAAATAGAGAATACTTACCAACCAAGTAAGATACACACACACACTCTTGGAGAATACTTACCAACCAAGGATGATACCTAACAACACCAAAAATATTACTCCTATTTACTGCTCAATGTGATATAGAAGTTCACTTGGAAACACACACACTCTTGGAGACAAATGTGGCTAGCAACTATATGGTAGAATTTGTTGCAAGCACTAGAAATACACTAACAAAAGCTCAATGTAAACATGCACAAGATTGCTCAAAATAGTGTCCACAAAATCACCAAGGGAAAATAGTAATATTTCGGCCTCTTTGCTATATTTTTCTCTTTATTTCTATTTTTTATACTTTTTCTCTTTTATTATTTTAATACCTTTTCAATGTCCAATGTATCAACTAGGAGAAATAAGTAATGAAAACAGAATATATGACACAAGTATGATAAAAAAATGAGCAGCCTGTATGAGCAAGAAAACAACTAGTCTTTGGGTAAGTGAAAATCACCAAGAGATGATGTAGAATGGCTATGGCTAGGCTTAACAAAGATCACACAAGAAATCCTAGGGAAAACAGGGATAAAATAAAAGAAAACTAAAGAAAACATCAGTTGATTCTCACGGCAGAATAACTGGTCAAAACGTGTCGTCGCGGCAGAGAAATAGAGCTTTTTGTGTCGTCTCGGCAGGATACTCGCGCGCGACAGAAAATGAAATGAAACCATGTCGAGCAAGGGGCGGCGCGTGGAAGCTTTAGTAGTGAGCTCGTGGGCGCGACAGGGAAATAACCAAAATGGTGCCGGCCGAGTCGGAGTTCGAGTAAGACTAGGGTACACGCGCGGCAGAGAAAATGCGAGAAGTGGTGCCCCGGCAGAGCTTGGATTGCAATCCGATTAGTACTAGGCACGGTAGAAAATTGAAGATTTCTATGCCACGGCAAGAATTAGAGTCGGACTCGGATTCAAAGTGCAAAATCAACTCGAAACAACAATTCTCTCGGGTAGAAAATTAGGAAATCAGACCAACCCGTGGCAATACTTGTAACTTCTTAGTTTGGAGTTATAACTTCGAGTAGGAAACAAAATCAACTTGCAAGTGCAATATGTAGGTAATGTTTTCCCGAGGGAGAGGGATCCAAACATAATATTTTTATGGGGATTTTCGGTATATACTCAAAGAAAACTATGAACTCGACTAGAAGAAAACCCTAAACCTAAATTAGACAAAGACACAAAAAGAAAAACGGAGACACGAAATCACCAGAAAACAACAACAACAAGAAGCAATTTGGTGTTGATCTAGGGCTATGGAAAACTCTACTAACTATATTTTTTGTGGATTTTTCTAGGTAGGTAGAAAACAACTAAAACTAAGGGATGAAATTTTCTCACCGAGTAAACCTGTAAATCTGATAACAAGATGATATGGGGTGTCCTGATCTCCTCAATAAGCAACTCTAATATGGTGGATAGATAACTAGTGCCTCACTGAAAAATCTCTTGGATGAACCCTGATGCCAATGCAACAACTCTCAATCCCTATCGATATTCTCAACTATACACTATTGCACAGTGTAGCCACTGACTATGAAGTGGTCATGTATTTTCTTATTCCCAATGGAACAACAGATATCATGCAATTTTGTAGGGGTAACAATACTTCAACATGAATGCTTACAAGCAAGTTCAATCTAGAGGTTCTAGGGTTTATTTTTAAAGTAGTCTAACACTCTAACTCGCAACTCCTAGGTATTTACGAGGGGAGGGGGTGCGGCCAAGGGGTATGACACACCACCCTAACATGTCTCAGGTTGGACTCTAATCCAAATAGAAAACAGGATACAAATCGAACCATTATGGTTTCGGCCCAATAAGGACACGCGGGTCCAAGTCCTATGGAGACTAGGATTCCCTCTATGACGCACCAACATGGTGTTGGGCACCACCGCACCACTCCTTTCCCTCCCTCCATGTGCTTCCTCCCTCTCCTCCCTCAAGCACATGTTGCCTTCCAGCTTGTGGACCTTGTTTTCCAGCAGCTCCTCTTTGTTTTCCAACTTTTAATGTTTGTTTTCCAGCTTGTAGATGTTATTTTCCTCAAGTGCCATTTTTTCCCAGCAAGTACTCCTTGTTTTCTAGCTCCTCTTGAGGTCCTCCTCCACCAATGTTTGTGTTATCAATAAAACTGAGTACACATAAAAGCATAGACTTAGGCAGTGTAAAATTCTTGTTATCACAAACATTAAATTCTATCAAGAGTGAATTCACCTGTTGTTCTAATAACTTGGCTCTTTATCTTGTCATTGGTCCAAGTCTCACTCCATTATTTTTAACTTGAACATCAACATCATCATGTGTATCAAAAGGTGAAAAGCTATGGATGTCCTCATCATAAAGTGTGGACGATAGCTTCCCGCGCCAAAGCGCCGCCCGAAGGTTTCCTCTTTGGTGCAAGAGGACCAAGCCAATGCTACAAGACGAAGGAGACTTCATCGGGATCCCCCACCGTCTTGCCATGGACGGTGGCGCTGTCCCTGAAGAGCAAGCCCACCAGAAGCTGCAGGGCACCATGTGCCTTCTCTTTTTCGTCGTGTGGTAACCCTTTCCCGCGAAGAATGAGCGGGAAAGAGGGCTGGGTCGAGTACATAAGGAAACAGTGCACTCCCATAGAAGGGGACGACTCATTCACTTCGGGCAGCCCTAGTCTGAACTCGAGCATAAGCTCGCATCTTGTGTTGTAATCAATCAAAGTGCAGTCCCTCAGACAAGCAGGAGTACGGTATTACACCATAAGGTGGCCCGAACCTGGGTAAACTCCTCGTCTCACCATTGTTTCTTGCCTCGAGCTTTCCTCACCAGGCCTCACAAGAGGTGCAGAGAGTGTGGTCTGCCCCTGTGTTTAAACCTCTTGAGATCCTCTATCCTAAGACGAACCATTCTCCAACAGTCTTTTCGGGGTTGGTGCGGTATGGAACACGGTTGGGAAGAGGAGAACCATGTATGAGGTCAATGCGGTGCTTGATGCCTCGAAGAGGAGGTAGACCCGGTGGTAGTCTTCGAAAAATACGTCATCAAATTCCTGCAATATAGTTAACAACGACGAGGGAAATCTTGTTATGGAGTTAGTATCAAGGACTTCGCCTTTGCACACAAGGATAAAGTGGATAATGGATGGGTTTTTTCGAAGCTCTCACATCTCATGTTGTGTGGCAAGTAAGGAAAGGCGTTTGGAAGCACTCATCATTTTTTCACTCATATTTGGCTTTTCTCTCCCACTCTCTTTTTGGTGGATCTATCTCTCTCTCTCACCACTCAACTCACTAGAATCTTTCTCTTGTTGGGTGCGCACAAGCTTCTTTGCATTGTCGGCAATGATTTATCTTGGAGACATAGGACGGAGCACAATTTTTTTGTTGTTCCACTTGAAGGTATAGTGGTTTGTGCGACCATCATGTATTGCACCCTTGTCAAATTTCTAAGGTCTTCCAAGTAGAAGCTGACACACGGTCATTGGAATCACATCACACTCTATGTTGTCTCCGTATGGACCAATCTTGAAGGAGACATTGAACATATGTTGTATCTTGAATGTGCCAAAGTCACTAAGCCATTGCACATGGTAAGGATGATTATGCTTTTTGTATGTCAAGTTTAGCTTGTCACAAAGCTCTTTGCTAGCAAGGTTATGGAAACTTCCACCATCGATGATGACCTTGATGGACTTGCCATTTATTTCGGCTCTTGTTTGAAAGATATTGCATCGTTGATCTTGCTCTTCTTGTGGGTATGGTGTTAGCACTCTTGTAACCACCAAGGATGGGCTTTTGTCCACATCACAATAGACGCTTTCTTCGTCATGTTGTTCTTCATCCAAGGGGTTGACAACAATTTGGTGCAAAGCATAGTACTCGTCTTTGCTCATCGAGTCACGTTTACCATCTTAGTTGACAATTATGATCATCTTGTTTGAGCATTCAAAAGACTTGTGTCCATTACCACCACACTTGAAGCAAGTTATTGAGCTAGACTTGACTTGAGGAGCACTTATGTTGGTGGTTGTAGGCGCTTGTTTCTTCAAGTGTTGATGAGACTTGGTTGTTGCATTTGGAGCTCTTGGATTGCCTTTGGAGTCATTTGGTGTTGCTGCGTGAGCCATTGGTGGATTTGAGGTTGAAGAGTTAGAGGCGAAATGCCTTTTGCTTCGAGTACTTGAGATCCTCCAATAGTTGGCGCTCGGCCTTGAGGGCTTGATGGACAAGGACAAGAATATTGTCATACGGTGGAAACTCCACAATTTTCTTGATAGGGTGAGTGAGGCCATTGAGGAAGCGGGCCATTGTGTACTCTTGAGGTTCCATCACATTTTCTCTTGTCATGGCGGTCTCCATTTACTTATAGTACTCATCAACCATTTTCAATCCTTGTTTGAGCTCGTGTAGCTTCTTGAGTAAATCTCGCTTGTAGTGAGGAGGTACAAACCTTCCATGCATGACTTATGTCATCCCATTCCAAGTGTTGATAGGTTGCAAGTGGTTGGCTATCCGTTGGGCTTGCACTTGTTCCCACCACAATAGGGCATAACCTTCAAGTTCAAGAGAAGTCGTAGCAACCTTATTCTCATCACTAAAGTTGTGAGTTCGGAATATGTTATCAACTTTGAGATCCCAAGAGAGGTAAACATCCGGGTCGGTTTCACCAATAGAACTTAGGGATATTGGCTCGAATAGTGCTCACGGTGTTGTCTTCATTGTGGCGACGGTTGTTCTCATTGGGGTCTTCATCATGGTTAGGTAGAGAATGAGCATATGGGTCAACATTATCATGTTCTTAATGACCTTGAGGAGGAGGATGTCTCCTATTTCCATGAGGAGCTTCTTGTCGATGATGTAGTCTTTCTTCCCAGCATTCACTATCATTTTTCTCATGGTGTTGTTGAGGATGGTGTTACTCATTGCGACGGTGTTGAGGAAGGTCTTTCTATCGGCGGTCATTATGGTGGCGACGCGCATTGTGCCTTGGAGGCCTTATATGTGGGCGAGCACCTTCCATGAAGTCATTGTGACCATACTCATTCGATGCGTTTGGAGGAGGTGGTGGATGATGTTGACAAAGATCCTGGCATTGAGGACGGTGTTGAAGAGGGTCACCGCGTCCTTGTCGATGTCTAGGAGGTGGTGAAGGTGGCGATCTATCATCATACCAATTGTGTCAGTGTAGTTGTGGAGATGGTGGGAGGTTCGTGCTCTTGGCGGTGAAATCCACCATCTTCCATGTGGTGAGTACGATCATGGTGACAAGCTTGATGAGGAGCACAAGGTTGATCACATGGCCGACTTGACCTTGATGATCTCCTTGTTCGGTGTGAGTATGAAGATGATCGAGGGTGGTTAGCAAGATTTGCTAAGTTGATGTTGATACATGCCAATTGATCATTGAATCTTGCGTCTTGTTCTTGTAGGCGACCCTCATAGTGTTCCAAGCCATCACGCACAACGGCATGGAATTGTACATGCTCACGATGGGTGACAAGGTTGTGGTTGTTGTCGATGTAGAAGGGGTTCCCATCATCATCCGAGCTAGTCCTTGCGAAATCACCTTCTCTAGTCATCTCAAAGAAGCAAGTCAGGTATAAAATGTGGTTAGCACTTACCAACTCTTACCTTTTTTATACTATTGGGTCAAGTGGCTTGCCAAAGGCGAAGGGTTTGTAATGAGAGCGTAAGTCTTGAAAAAATAGGCTCGAAGGACAACCAAGACACACACACTTTACGAGGAGCTCAAATGGGTTAGGAAAGTGGTGAGGAAAATCAACCAAATCCAACGAAAATTTTGTTGTTGAAAGTAGAAATGAACCACGATGACAAGTTAAGAAAGAACCAAATTCACAAGAGGTGGAAACAAAGGATCACACACACACAAATGATTATTGGGGTTAGTGCGGCCAATGAACGAACGGAGACGAAATGTTCCTAAAGAATACTATGCACAATGCCACACCAACACATAGAGGACGATAGCTCAAATTGCAAATTTTGAAATGGAAATTAGATTTGCACCAATGGGAAACCGGTCGCTCTTTCTAGTTTTCTCGTGAAGCTAGTCGTTCCTACAATGGATAGAACTTGTCATCAATGTTTCTTTCTTGTTCATTTTTTTATCTTTTCTATTTTTCTATTTTTTTATTTTTCCAAAATGCCAAGTCTACTCGCAATAACTCTCTCACGAGTTGCAAAATACGCACTCTCGGTGCCATTAGTGCAATGCCAAGAAATATAAAAGAGCTAGTTTGAATGGGCAAGGTACACAAAGAGAGAGGTTAGTTCAACCGAAAGCAAGTTATACCAAGTTGATTGATGATCGGGGGACTTGCGCCCGGTGGTTGTCGATGTCGTGTTGATCCGTCGATGTGGTGTTGTAGATGTTGTCGAGGGCTTCACGGTGAAATTTGAATCACTCAAATCGGACCAACAACGACAAAGAAAAACAACTTAGAAAATCTGTCCAGAAATCAAAGGCAGAAATTTCTATGGGAAGCCGGCCTAGGAGCTCGGCCTGGCCTGGTTCTTAGGTTGGGTTTCCTGCACGTGAAGAATGCGAAAAATCCAAAAATTCCTTCTTAGAAATTGCAAATTCATGGACAAATTGCGGAAAAGTGGCTGAATAGAAAGGTGGAAAATGGTCTTGAGCAACAAATCCACGGATCAAATCTACTAAAAACTCAAAAAAATCGACAGATCGGTCAAAATCTATTTTGAGGCTATTTTTGGTGAGAATTTTTTAAATTAGGTATGGGAGTGAAACATTTTGGTGGAAGAGGGGATTTGTGGGAGGTCAAATTCGTGGCAACGGGGCTGCTGATACCAGATGATGAGGTGTGTACCTCGGGGAGTGTCTCGATCTCACGAATTGAACAAGAACACGTAGAACACGAGGGGAAGAACGAAAAACTCAAGGGGAGTTCGAGGGTAACAAGGGGTAACCGATAAATAACAAACATTGCCGATCAAAGAACCCGTCAAAAAACCCAGGGGGATAGCCTATGAATCTCTCGGATCAAGTCAAACTTACTCTGATTGAAACCACTTCACCTTCGCGGTGGGTCCGCTGGGCCAATAGAATCTTAAGGGTCAGTTGAGAAAGATTGGAAAGTTGCTATTTGAATTCCAAGGGAAGAGAATAGCTAACTCAAGAAAATCTTGATATGATCCAAATCACAAGGTTGATTGGAGTAGCCCTGATATTGTTCTAGATACACACTAGAAGCAGCCTCTAAGAAGGAACATAAAGAGCAAAGCTCAAGTCTCAATCCATCTCTAATCTAGATCTAAAGCCAGGCGTTCTATTTATAGTCTAGGGGGGTAAAAGTGCGGTATGTGAGCTTTTACAGGGGAATATTCCCTTTCTCCTCGCGGGGAGGCCCATCTGACCGGGCTGAGGCCGTCCTAGGCCAGCTTGGCTTGTAGGCGCGCAGGGAGGCCGGCCTAAGGGGTCGCAGGGGAGCCGGCCAGGCGGGGCTGCCAGGCCAGGTAGGCACCCGAGAGCGCCGCCCTGAAGGGCTGAAGGGGAGCCGGCCAGGCCGGGTAGGCACCCGATAGCGTCAGCCTAAGGGGCCGACCTAGGCGGGGCTTCCTGGCATGGAGGCTGGGCAGGTGCCCGAGAGCGCCGACCTGAGGGGCCGACCTAGGCCGTGCTTCCTAGCTAGGAGGCCGGGCAGGTACCCGAGAGGGCCGACCTTGTCGGGATGCCTGTCTTCAGGCTAGCTTTCCTGGCCTTCTTCCTTTTTTCCTTATTCCTTCTCTTTATGCTCTTGGTCATCCTCTCGGCATCAACTTGGTCATTCTTGGCGCCATCTTGGGAGCCTAAAGAGGGGACATAGATGAGAATACAAACGGTATGTATATGAGGTAGCGATCCATTCACCAAGTCATCGAACTCATAAAGAGATAGGAGCGAGTTCGCCTTATCTTGCAATGCCTTTGCGCGGGGTCTTGCCATTGGACCAATGAGTGTCGATGGATAGCTTGGTGGAATGGGTTGAGCTGCATCATGGCGTAGGTGGTGGGTGGAGGCGGAGGAAGCGTTTAGGGTTAGGGTTTGTGGTGCCATGGCAGAAACTGTAGAGGAAGCGGCGCGCGGCAGGAGATAAGACATGGCAACGTGCAGAGAGAGGGAGACACGCGCTGGGGGAGAGGATGGCGGTGGCCGGCCGGCTAGAGGAGGAAGAAAGGCGGCGGCGCACTAGGGTTGCTAGAGATTGTATCGTAGGTAGGCTGATACCACGTGGAGAATAGGATTTCAACTCTTGATTATGTCGATCAGGTGCAACTTACATATATATACATATATATATATATATATATATATATATATATATATATATATATATATATATAGGTACAAGGTGACTTGGCATATAATTAATCTAATTACAACAATATATACTCAACAGGCTCCAACCGCAAACATATTAATCTGGAAACCAAGGCAGGCCCCCAAGTTGTTTCCAAGCGTCAAAACCTAATCGTATATTTATATGATCATATCTTGTCTTCTAAGGGGGCGCCATAGCTTCCCTTGTCTCAAAAGACATTACAGGACCTTAATCTGATGGCAAATTTGCTCTACAAAAAATAATCTGACAACAATCGCTATTTAAAGAGCACGAGCTAGATAAACAAGATATTATTTCTCCACCATTTGCTCATAATTTTATGACTAGTGGTGATACTGCTAGTACAGATCCCCTGGACTGAATGCTGAGCCTTTTTTAATCTGGGAGAAGACTGAATACAGTGGATATGGGAGAAGAAACAGCTGCTTTGTGGACAAACACAAAGGGATGGCGGTAGCCGGTAGGCAACCGCTGCGGCTTCCTTGAGAGATTCCGCGACAGCGAACGTTAGTTGGTAAACCGCTCTCACCAACTCATGACATTTTCTATATTGTTGCCAATGAAAAAAACCAACTCATGACATGTGTTGCCAATGAAAATGGAGAGCCGCCACTGACACTTTCTATATTATTGCACTTGTACTGCTCCGGTATCTTTCGGAAAATAAATTGTACTGGCCGTCAGTGAGGATGTGCGATGTGGGCTACGCACGGGATCCTCAAACATTAGAGGCCCCAAATCATGTAATGTACTCCCTCCCTCTGAACCAATATAAACCTGTCCTGCAGGCCCCACCAGCGAAAGGGTAAGTTACTCATGCGGTTCAACTAACTGGTACGGGATGCGAGTTGGGTCTGTTAACAAAAAAAACGGGTGCTATATTTTTTTTGCGAAACACAGTACAATGTTGCTCCTCAATTGTTATTTCCAACCTTCTGTGACAAATCTACCCAGAGGAGATCGACAGTAAGTCCATGGCCGGCAGCGTCCCTGCCGAACGGAAATTACTTTGGGCAGGCCACATGAGTATTCTTGTCTCTTTGTGTATTGGCCGTCCGCGAGATCCGATGTGGAAGCGCAACATCGACATACCAGATTCAATACTAGTTTTTAAGCTGGTAGGTGGTGATTAGATTGGATGTTTGTTTTTTCGGGTGTTTGCTGTTTGTGGCCAATGACTAGTAATTAGAATGTGGAATTGCGTGTTTTACGCCTAATGTTGCCTTTGTGTTAAAGATGATTACTAGAAAAAGTAATGCGTTTCATGGAGATCGAGTGGGGGGCAGAGCTCTCCTATCCTCCAAAGTTTGATCTCGCCAAAACAATCCCCATTTCAGTTTATTGATTCCTTAACTCAAGGTTCATATGGCTCCTATATTTCTCCTTTATTTTCTTTATCTTCTCGATTGATACTAGCGGCTAAAATAACTAGTTAAACATTAGATTCATGTAGTTAGATATTTCTGTCAATGCGGTACATTGAATTCATAGTTTTGTTTCTCAATGCAAATTACCAAGAGTGATTTGTTGTTAGCTCTGTTCTAACGGCGAGGTGTCTAGCTATCTTGATTCAAAGTTCACTCTAAAAAACACATGAAATTTCATAATATACAGAAAAAATCCAAATGTTAAATTGGCATAAGAAAACCTGATGGCTCATAGTTCATCGTCATTCGAATTTTAGGGTCCCATTATGTATTTCGCATAGGGTCTCAAATTTATGGAGACGGCCACTGATTAGTCTACTTTTGCTAGCTAAAGAACTAGTCTATCTAAGCTATGTACTTATATAGACAATTCAGTTTTCTAGATACGCCAAAACAGTTTACAATGATGGTCAGAATAATGTAGGCCACTGTCGTCCTTGAATGCCTGCTTCCTAATTACTTGGGATGATAATTAAGTGATCCACTCTTATAAATAATGGAATATCATGCAACAAATTTTCCATGTCTATCCATAAAGCATAAAAAATCGAATTTCTTTACTAAATATTAACAGAGTCATTACTGGTTCCTCCGGAAAAAGTATCTTCAATGGCTCGAGAACAATGATGTTAGCCTTTATGGTATTCGTGAGTGGTGTGCCTCCGCGTCATGAGGAGAGGTCTTTGTGGTGCTCGGTGAGTTTTTCCCGCACCTCAAAGTGAGAGCATTGTGGCGCTCGGGGAGCATTACGCCTCCACACATTTTCAATGGATATTATCTTTCTTTGGGAAGTGAATTTGGGATACATCTTCGTCGCTGCATCTTAGTTATCTCTTATTCGGGCTCCACTACTTATGCATTTATCTTGTGACAGTCTTCGTTCTTAAGGTAATTTATCTTTTTGTGCTTGATAAATTGAACGTTTGGTTTACTTCTGCATTTATTCAAGCCAAAATAGTAATTGTTTTAAATCGTCTATTCACCCCTCTAGGCGACATCTATGTCATTTCACCATCATTCCCCGAGCTAGAGTCATGGGATGTCGTGGTGGTGTCACGGCAGATGCCATAGGATGGCTAAAGATGTGGGGACGATGGACGCTGGAGGCGCTCGGGGAGGGATCACGCAGCGAGTAGCCGCGTGAGGATGAATCTAGCACTGCAAACAACAAGATCTACCCAGGTTCGGGGCCCTCGTGTGGAGGTAAAACCCCTACTCCTGCCTTTCTCTCTTCGTATTCGTATGTCTCCGAGTAGCCACAGTACAAGTTTTTGCCTACAACCGAGTAGCCACCCTTCTCTCTATGCAACTGTAGCCTCTAGTAGTGTCGTCCCTCGCGCAGGAGGAGGCATGGCACCTTATATACTGGTGCCCAGCCGGATACAGCCACGATGTCGACATAGTGTGCACACTGCACACTTCCAGCTTCCCGCTGACAGCTTTGGCTTCCTAGTTTGTCTCCGTGTGGAAAGTCGTTGTGCAAAACCAAGAAGCTGATCTGTTATCACTGACACTGTCACGGGGTAGGCCCCCCATAACCTGCGACGGCCTGCTGACACCCTGGCGCGGATAAGCACGCGCTCTGCAGATGAACAGTGCTCCAGTACGGACCCAGGATACGCGGGATCCTGTGTCAGAACGGCTCCTTTGACTTCTGGCCCGAGTAGGAGACCGTCATCTCTACTCGGACCACTTCCTCTACTCGGAGGAGAATAACTTTCTTGATTCTTCCTCCTGGCCATCAGTGTGTACGGCCGAATAGCAGTCGACCGGGTAGCGAGTACCGGGTAGCCAGCTACTCTGCCAAACGTCTCTTCTGATCTTGCCCTTAGCACCTGCCTTTACCCTACTCGGGGGTAACCCCCCGACATTAGTCCCCGAAGCTGGTAGTGACGGGGGGATGATAACCCGGTAGGCCATACACCAAGGAATAACCCGGCCCAAAGGACACTGCGCAGGATCCGGCTAAGGATAAGGAAATCTGTGAAGGCCCAAGTTTGTAGGCCCGGCGACCCGGGTTGTGGGTTGTTGTAAAGGAAAGTTAGGGTTTGTGTGCCGTATCCGGGTAGGAACCAGGGTGCGCCTTGGGGAATAAGCCAGGGGGTACGGGTGCTTTATAAACCGACCCCCAAGTCTAGTTTTAGACAGAGATCTAAGAACCCTAGCAATATCGTGTGATATCGAGCATCGAGTGTAATCCCAGAGTTGAGTTATTATATCAAGATCGGAGACTCGGCGACTTTGATTGCCGGCTACCAGATCGAATTGCACCATGTTTCCCTCTGAGCTAAACCCTCTCCCAAACGTCTGTGTCGTCTTGCCCCAAGATCAGTTACCCCAGGTAACATCTGCCGTGATTATCCCACGACAATTGGCGCCCACCGTGGGGCCTGCGTCCAAAGGTGTTTACATCACGGGAGAAGCTCGGAAGGGCATGGAGAATCTTGTCATTGGCGAAATCTACATCGACCACGAAGGAGAAAAGATGGTGGACGATTCCGGCTGGGGGCCAGAATCGGATCACCTCGAGTCCGGATCTATGGTGACGATCGGCCGGATCAACATCTTCATCGGCACGGTGCGAACGACTAATTTAAAAGGACAATATCATGTGCATACTACAGGAACTTCCAGCAGGAACAAGGAGACATTAAAGCAAGCGGCAAACTCGGTTTCGTTGGCCGCGCCGGGATATCTCAGATGGGCGGAACAAGAGGTAACATGGAGTAGAAAAGACCATCCGGAGAAAGTAGAGCGTCCAGGAGTCTTGGCATTGGTGGTTGCTCCACAGGTTAATGGTTACGAATTGAAGAGGGTCCTGATGGACGGTGGAAGCAGCATCAACATCCTTTATTGGGAAACCTTCTTACGGATGAGTCTCAAAGAGTCTCAGTTAAAAAAAAGTTCGACAATCTTTCATGGGATCGTGCCAGGTCACTCGGCGAGCCCCGAGGGAAGGATCACCTTGGAAGTTGCTTTTGGAGAATCGACGGATAATTATCGAGTTGAGTGGCTCACGTTCGAGGTGGTCAAATTGCGCAGTCCTTACCACGCGCTGTTTGGGAGGCCGGCTTACGCCCAATTCATGGCTAGGCCGTGCTACGTGTATTTGCAGCTGAAAATCCCGGGTCCTAAACGGACCATCACTATACATGGGAACCGGGATATAGCGGCCGAGTGCGACGAAGGAGATTCGGTTATGGCCGAGCAAGCATGCAGAAAGGAAGAACTCGAATATTACCGGTCTCAAGTAAATCCGGACGATAGAACAGCCTTGAAAAAGCCGAATACCGAGGATGAGAGAGCAAAATTCAAGGCAGCGCGAGACACCAAGAAGATAGATTTTGTCGAAGGGGATTCCACTAAGCAGTTTACCATAGGGTCTAACTTGGGAAAAGAGCAGGAGGAAGCGCTCGTGGAGTTTATTCGTTCGAATGCAGATGTGTTTGCCTGGACACCTAGCGACATGTCGGGTATCCCTACAGAACTGGCTGAGCACAGTTTGCATGTGGATCCCAAGTCCAGGCCCGTGAAGCAAGGTTTGAGGAAAATGAATGAGGAAAGAAGGAAGGCTATAGGCGAAGAGATCGCTCGGCTATTGGCAGCCGGCTTTATCATGGAAGTATTTCACCCGGATTGGTTGGCTAACCCGGTTCTAGTGATGAAAAAGACCAATGAGTGGAGGATGTGCATTGATTTTACGAGTCTCAACAAACATTGCCCAAAGGATCCGTTCGCGCTACCAAGGATAGATCAGATTATAGACGCAGTAGCTGGAAGCGATCTGTTATGCTTCCTGGACGCATATTCCGGGTATCATCAGATTAAGCTCAAAAGGGAGGATTGGGAGAAAACATCATTCATAACCCCTTTTGGGGCCTTTTGTTATAAAACTATGACGTTTGGGTTGAAGAACGCTGGCGCAACTTACCAACGGTGTATTCAAAAGTGCTTTGAGGACCAAATCGGACGTAACGTCCATGCCTATGTGGATGATGTGGTCATCAAGACCAGGAAGGCGGAGACATTTATCGATGATCTAAAGGAGACGTTCAAAAACTTGAGGAGGTACCAGATGAAGCTTAACCCGACAAAGTGCGTGTTTGGAGTTCCAGCTGGGAAATTACTCGGCTTCATAGTTTCCGAGAGAGGAATCGAGGCAAACCCGGATAAAATCAAGGCCATCCAGAGTCTGAAAAAACCGGAAAATTTGAAGCATGTTCAAAAGCTCACGGGCTGCGTAGCAGCCTTGAGCCGATTCATATCCAGACTCGGAGAAAAAGCAATACCCTTGTACCGGCTCTTGCGGAAATCAGATAAGTTCGTGTGGGATCAAGAGGCGGACGAGGCATTTGAGGCACTAAAGAAGCAGTTATCTGAAGCACCAGTACTAGCGGCGCCGGGTCCTAAAGAGCCTATGTTACTATATGTGGCAGCTGGCCCCCGAGCCGTCAGCGCAGTAGTTGTTGTGGAACGCAAAGAGGATGGGAAAGGATACCCGGTTCAGAGGCCGGTTTATTACGTCAGCGAGGTATTATCAGAAGCAAAGCAGCGCTACCCACATTGGCAAAAGTTGGTGTTCGGGGTCTTTATGGCCAGCCGGAAGCTGAAGCCGTATTTCCAAGAACATCCCATAACAGTGGTTAGTTCAATACCAATGTCGGATATAATCAGAAACTCGGACGCGACGGGAAGAATAGACAAATGGGCGATAGAGATGGGGGATTATCACATCAACTACGAACCCAGGTCAGCAATCAAATCTCAAGCTTTAATTGATTTCGTTAACGACTGGACACATACAGGCATGACTACAACGGTTCCAAATTCCGAGTCATGGATCATGCACTTCGATGGATCAAAGCAGTACGAGGGATCAGGAGCTGGGGTGGTGCTAACATCACCCAAAGGAGACAAATTGAGTTACGTACTACAAATTCACTTCGACTGTTCCAACAACGTGGCCGAGTATGAGGCCCTATTGCACGGCTTAAAGGTAGCCAAAGAGATGAACATCAAGAGGATACGATGCTTCGGAGATTCGGACCTTGTGGTACAGCAGGTGTCAGGAACGTGGGATAGAAAGGACGCAACTATGGCAGCATACCGCAGGGAAGTTGATAGGGTTGCAGGATGTTTTTCCGGGTATGAGGTGGAGCATATAGACAGAAGAAAGAATGAGGCAGCCGACGCCCTCGCCAGACTCGGCTCGCGCAGAGAGCCGGTTCCGCCTAACGTTTTCCTGGACGAGTTATGGCGACCATCAGTTAAAATCGAGTCAGAGGAGGAATTGGCAAATCAAGACCCGGATTCAGGACTCGTGGCCACTGTACGTACTATTCCCGAGTGGACAGAACCGTTTTTGGCCTACCTATCACGAGGCGAGTTACCACAACAGGAGGTATTAGCAAGGCAAATTTTGAGGCGAGCAAAGGGATATTCTATCATCAATGGGGAATTGTACAAGAGAAGTGCAGCAGGAGTCTTTTTGCGCTGCGTAGCGCCGGAAGAAGGCAGACAGATTCTCAAGGAAATCCATGAAGGCGACTGTGGACATCATGCGTCCACAAGGTCTCTTGTGGCTAAAGCTTATCGACACGGGTTTTTCTGGCTCACGGCCCTAGCGGATGCGGAACGATTGGTAGCAAGGTGTGACGGATGTCAAAGGTACGCTCGCCAAACCCATGTGCCGGCTATGGAGTTGCGGACTATCCCGTTAACTTGGCCGTTTGCTGTCTGGGGTATGGACATGGTTGGCCCCTTTCACATGTCACCATGCAAGAAGACACATCTTTTGGTGGCTATTGATAAGTTTACCAAGTGGGTTGAGGTTATGCCAGTTACTAATTGCGAAGCAGCTACAGCAGTCAAGTTCCTGAAAAGGATTATCTACCGGTTCGGGTATCCCCACAGCGTAATTACCGACAATGGAACCAACATGTCCCTTGGTGAGATGGAGAAGTTCTGTGGCAACAATGGAATCCGGCTCGATGTTGCATCGGTGGCTCATCCGCAGGCCAATGGACAAGTGGAGAGGGAAAACCAAGAACTGCTTCGCGGATTAAAACCATGATTGCGAGTTCCCTGTGTCAGGGCTGCTGGTGCATGGGTCGAAGAACTTCCTTCTATGGTTTGGGGTATCAACACTACACCTAACAGATCCACTCAGATGACACCCTTCTTCATGGTCTATGGTGCGGAAGCAGTGTTACCGAGTGACATTATTCACGATTCACCGCGAGTATCAGCTTACGTCGAAGTAGAGAACGAAAAAACCCGGCAGGACGCCGTAGATATGTTAGAAGAGCAAAGAGAACAAGCCCTGGAAAGATCAGCCATATATCAGCAAGATCTACGGAGGTATCATAGCCGGCGCGTGAAAACCCGGGTATTCCAGGAAGGAGACTTGGTTCTGCGCCTGGTATAGTCAAACGAAGGAAAACACAAATTATCACCACCATGGGAAGGACCATTTATCATAAGCCGGAATCTGCATAACGGATCATATTACTTGATAGATGCAAGGGAAGAGTCGGCTACAGTCAACGACACCGCACACACCACTTCATCTATGCAAGAAAGAGATAGACCATGGAACGTGGCTCAGCTACGTCCATATTATACTTAGTAAAGACTATATTGGCAAGTGGAATTGCACGATGTAATAGGCAGCAGGTTTTCAGACGTACTCTTTTCCTATCCAGGGTACCTTTGGGGACTGGACGGGTTTTTAATGAGGCGGCTTGCTGACCTAGATTTTTCATATCAAGTAAAGAGATGGTTATCAAGAAAAGAGATGGTTGTTATCAGGTTATGTACTCTCAGTACGATGCGTATATCTAGGTCTTGGGGGCTGGTCGCTTGAATAGCACAGTTACAAACTCAAATACCCGGCCATGATGCCTATGAGTTATAAGGGCCGATTACTTGCAAACGAGTACGGCTACAATCTTATAACCGGACAAAGAAGTCCAAATTTCTTGGCTATTCTTACTTAAGCTCGATGTGACTCGCATTAAAGTGGCATGATTTGTTCGCTTACGATGGCAGTTAGTCATGAAACCCGACGGGGATTGGCTGGCTACGTCTTCGTATGGATGTAACAACATGGTATCCACGCGAAAGCCGGCTTACAGTACAAGATAGTCAAAAGGGTCATCTAAACCACAAGTTATGCAGAGTACAAGGCCGAATAGCTGGAAACTCAACGACTATTAAGCATAACTTCAAAACCTATGTGAAACAACTCAGGGATCTTTGTGAAATTAGCAGTAGGCAGTTTGTTCCCTTTTCAAGATCAAGTGTCCTAGACTCGGCGATCCGGGCCCGGTGGCTTGAAATCTTGAAAAGAGAAAAAGTGGCTTACTTGTATAATTGCAAAAACCCAAATATCCGAGTCTTGGGGACTTGGGGACTTCGAAGCAAAATCCGCTTGTCAATACCCATGAAACCCGGAAATTGAGTTTTCACAAAAGGAACAATAAATAAAACCAGATATCGAGAACAGATGAGCTTAATAATGGATAAAGGCCGGAACAGGCATCGAGTATATCAAGGCCTTAGCGTGCATTACAAAATCCTAGTGAAAAAATATCAAAGGTGCACAGGTGCACCACCCAAAATATAACTGTTTCAAAAAGTATGTTGACCGACTGGCGCTTAAGAAGAGGCATTAGAAACCATATATCACTCGGCGTTCATCTTGGCCTTACCCTTGCCATCATTGGTGGTAGCAGCAGCACCCGGATCAGCGGTACCAGCCCCTGCAGGGGGCGGAACGACTGGTGTTGAGGTAGCAGGAGCAGAGCCGGCTTCAGCTTGCTTCTTGGCAGCCTCCGCCCTTATCGCAGCAGCTTCCTCCTTCCACCGAGCCAGCATGTCATACGGCTCAGGAAGATCCGACTTAATTACTTTACCGGCAGAATCATATGCTGGAACAAGTATATTAACGTCCAGTTCATCAGCAATTACGCTGGCCGGGTAACGGACCTCCTTCTGGACGGCCTGAAAATCCTTTACCGAAAACTTGGATCCGTCAAGCTTGAACTCTGGGAAGCCGCCCATAAGCCTCGCTAGCTCGAGCTTGGGGAGATAAGCTTTGGCAAGTGCAAGCCCCCGGGTCACTCCAACCCGGCAAGACGAGCGCTTCCAGTGCCGAATCCACTCGGGAACAGTGGATAAGGCGTCCAGCATCCTCTTCAGATCAACATGTCCTCTGCCCGGCCACCGCAACTCATCAAGGATCCATCTGGTTCCGGCACATAGTTGCCGGATAACGCTATTCATGGTTTTCAGCTTGGCCATGTCATCCTCTTCCGGCATGGTTTCGTCCGGGCCTGAGGAAATGGAGACATAAGTCGGGAAACTGTTGATATCTATCAAAAAGATAAACCGGAGGAGGAAACGTACCAAGTAAAGCACGATATGTGTCCGATATTTGGACGGAAAGGCTTGTTAGGTCATCTTCTGCTCGGTGAGCCCTTTTCCTATATTTCCTCATTATCAACTTATTCCTCCTAGACTCGGCCTCGGCTGCCTCACGTAAAGCTACCTCCTTTTCGATGAGCTTGGTGGCGTCCGCCGGTTTTTCCTCGGATTGAGTTACGAAAGCCTGCATGCATGCATACAAAGGATCAGTTGGGTAGAGGAGTAAGTTATCAGTCGCTCGTATAATAAAGTCCCAAGTAAATTATGAACCAATTCACTCGGAACTTGGGGACTGGACAAAGGCATAAGCAACATTAGTCGGATTTACCTCGTGTTTGGCTATCAAAGCTCCCAAGATGTTCTCTTCATTAGACCTTAAAGTGCGAAGGGTTTCTAGCATCTGGGTAAAGGTCAGTTCCTCGGATCGAGCACCGGAAGAGCCGGCAGCTTGGTCGTTTGGTGGGGGGGCTCTCCCCGCCCTTGGAGTTGAGACCCGGACAGTTTGGGTGGCCGGGTTGGGAGAACTCATCCTTGTATCTAGAACTTCGATCTCCTCGTCTACTGGTTCCGATGAGGAAGGAGATCCGGCAGCTCGGGGAAGTGGATTGTTCAGAGGGCCTTGTTCCTGGTTATTCGTTGTATCATCGCCAGTCGCGGCGTCTGCATTGTCAGTCGGTTTCTCCGCCTGATGGTTGTCTGCTTCTATATTTTCCGGGTCACTGACGACGGCTTGAGCGCTAAAAGAAAGATGAGAAAAAGCGGTTATTAGTGATGATGGTGGCTTGAGTGGAAATTTGTTAGGCGTAAAAGGAAATCATGTAGCGTAAACTTACCCGGCGTTCACGGTGTAATCAGGCGGGAGCTCGCCGCTGGAAGCAGATGAGGTCGCCACGGGAACTACCAACGGGACCCCGAATTGCCCGGCACGTGGATGGTTAGGAGAAGGGTGGCGTTGAGGAGAGTCGGAAGGACGAGGCGGAGGAGCGCCGCCACGAGGAACCGAGGAAATAGAGATGCCCGGGTTAAGGGGATCTTCACCCGGGGAACTCCGAGTTACTCTGCGTTTGGCTGGGGAGGAGTCCTTCAAGCACGACGAATTTGATAATTGATGGTTAAGTCGTCGCATGGCGTCAAAGGAGTAAGGTTCAGAGGATAACGAGGAAAAAGGAACCTTGGACACGGCTCCTCTGGCTTTCCTTTTGGCTCCGACTGTTGTTTCTTGGTCTGATTCAGTTGCCTCCGGGTCATCCTTGTTGGCCTCGCCTTCGTCCTCCAGTCCTGCGAATCGGGTGTGTGTTAGTTGGAGAAAAGATAAACGAAAGGGAAGTAATACAAGTAAGGATATACAGATCCTGTGCAAATACCTTCACTACCATCAGCCGGCTCGTCCTCGTCTTTCGGGTCTCTGGAAGGGGGGAAGGGTTCAACTCTCCAGAAAGGGTCATCAGCCTAAGACAAAGGAATGAGACCAAGGGTTAGAAGCTGTATCGAGTCAAGATGCGGAAGTAAGTTATGGATATCAGGTATTACCGCTGGAGCCGGGTTGTCCCGAGTAAACGGGGGTAACCCGGTAATGCCCTTTATCACCTCCAGCTTCTCCGTTAAGAAGCCCTTGATGGTCTTGTTAGTATCGCCGGCTGCAAAGCTTTTGGTGGAGTATCGGAGCGTATCTGTGGTGTGCCCCGAGTACTCGCACATCAGTTTGGTGCGAACGGAGTTGGGTTGGATCCGGAAATCAACCCATGTTTTTATTAAATTGAGCCCGAGGAGGCCTTGGGCTGAGAGAATGGCCATCTTGGTTAGCAAGGGAAGGATTGTCTCCCTGTCCGAATCTGATGCAAAGGCACTGAAAGACTCGGAGGGCTCGAGGGGAGTCTCTGAGTAACCCGGCAGCTTCTTTTCACTGTCAGGGGAGGTATCGCGGCAATAAAAGAAGGACAGTTGCCAGTGTTTGACGTGGGAGTGTAGGTTGAGGGTTGGCATCAGAGAATTCCTGCGGCGCTGGATGGATACCCCGCCACAGGTTAGGAGCGCTCCGTCGCCGCTTTCGCGGCACGGCTTGCATTGGAATAACTCAACGAAGAGAGTTAAACTCGGCGGCATGCACAAGTACGACTCAGAGAGAACGATGAAGTGGGTGATGTTCAACATAGAGTTAGGCCCTATGTCGAACATTCGGAGTCCATAGTGATCTAAGACCTCTCTAAAGAAAGGGTGACCCGGAGGACGGAATCCCCGGGTCACGTGCTCTACGAAGCAGATTACCTCGCTTTCTGCGGGTGTGGGCCGGGTCTCGTTGCCCGGCGCCCTCCAGTGAATGTCCTTCTGAGAAGGGAGAGTTCCTAATTCGGCTAGCTCCTCCAACTTGGCTTTCGTAGTTGTGGAACGCCCCCAGTTGGCGGATATGGTTTGGGTATTTCTCGCCTGAGTCGGTTGTTTTCCTTGTCGTTTGGGAGCCATGGGATCAACCTGCAAAGCACAAGAAAAAGAGGCGTATGAAATAAGACCCGGGAGTGTTGAAGTATTCGAGTGTAAGGTGTCAAGAAAGTATGAAGCTGAGAATTATCCGGGTATCATGCTATGGAGCGGAAATTACAAAGTATCCGAGTGTTGAGTGCAACTGTGGAAATTATAGGTCACTTACGTGTGGAAAAGCATTTGGGGTCGATGGGTGGTTGCCCATGTATCTATTGCAAGTAAAGTAGCTGGAAAAGGAGGATTTTCCGGGTGTTAATGCAGAGAGCGGAAAATCGAGGAGGAACGGATCTAGATGGGAAAGTTTGCGAGCGATCCTACAGGAGTTTTGATGGTTAATATTGGTAGGGGATGAGTTGCGACTATATAGCGGGTGGTTAAAAGAGTTGGTGGATGTCGAATCGATCTAATTTGATGTAATCAGAAGAATGGTTCACGGGTTGACCTAGATCCGATCCTGGTTGAAATTGAAAAAATTGCAAGGGTAAATTAGGCAGATATAAGAGGCTTACTGAAGAGATTGAGGTTTGGAAGCGACGGTGTTGGGCGGCGTGGCTCGAATGCCCCTTCACGATTCTTGACGAGAGGAATGAAGGTGTGATGGCGGAGCTTGGCGACGGCGCGGGACGGCTTGAGGGCGAGCGCGGCTGGAAGCAATTTCACTTTGATGGTGTGCGCGAGCCTCTGGCGGCGGTGCTGCGAGGAAGCAAGGAGCAAGGAGAGAAAGGGGAAGTTGAGGCGTGGTGACGAATTTAGGGTTACCCTCTGAGTGTTATTTATAGAGTAAGGGTGAGCTTACCCCGATGGCCAGAAGCCGGAAATCGTGGGGTGACGGTTGTTCACGTGGATTTTGCGAGATATGCGCCAAATATTGAGCAGGGCATCTGGATAAAAGAAAGAAGGAGGTTAACCCCGGGATATCAGGATTGATTATCGAGCATGGGATCCTGGCATTTTTATTATGATTTGGACCTGGAAGTTTGAGCCAAAGTGTTCGGAGGAAAAACCCGGGTTATTATATGGCCACCATGGAGTGAGGCCTGGCTGAATATCAAAACATCTTAACCCGGCCTCTATATGCCCGTATGTTTGATATCTTTGCAGGGAATAGCAAGCGCTTCAAGGAGGATCCATGAAGCCCAGGCTATTCTGGGGACTACTGACGGGGGGATGATAACCCGGTAGGCCATACACCAAGGAATAACCCGGCCCAAAGGACACTGCGCAGGATCCGGCTAAGGATAAGGAAATCTGTGAAGGCCCAAGTTTGTAGGCCCGGCGACCCGGGTTGTGGGTTGTTGTAAAGGAAAGTTAGGGTTTGTGTGCCGTATCCGGGTAGGAACCAGGGTGCGCCTTGGGGAATAAGCCAGGGGGTACGGGTGCTTTATAAACCGACCCCCAAGTCTAGTTTTAGACAGAGATCTAAGAACCCTAGCAATATCGTGTGATATCGAGCATCGAGTGTAATCCCAGAGTTGAGTTATTATATCAAGATCGAAGACTCGGCGACTTTGATTGCCGGCTACCAGATCGAATTGCACCATGTTTCCCTCTGAGCTAAACCCTCTCCCAAACGCCTGTGTCGTCTTGCCCCAAGATCAGTTACCCCAGGTAACATCTGCCGTGATTATCCCACGACAGGTAGAGTCCTGCGAACTCGTTCACTGGGCTCTGCCAGTTTAAAACCAATCTTGCGTTTGAACCTTAGGTTGCTGAGTAGAACCTCCGAGTAGCCCCCAATTATGGCTCGAGTCTCTTCTCTTCCGAATAGAACTATTTCTCTTCTCTGTCGCCGAGTAAAATGACTCAGCGGAATTCCTAGAGAGAATCTCGGCGTGGCAGACCAAATCCACCTTTCCGCACTCCAACTGGGCACGTGTCACGTTCTCGTACCCCCGACGCCTCGGTGCCCGGGATATGGCAGGCCACGGGCCCATCACTGCGACCTGGGCCCACCAGCCCGTTGGGTCACATCAAGTGCAGTTATTCGCACACGATCTCGACGTGGGATCAATTGCGGCCGTTACGCGCGCAAACTGCGCTGTGTGCGTTTCTAACCGGCCCACACCCCACGTCGCACGATTTCCGCGCACAAACTGATCCCACTAATTCCATCAGTAACGGCTACTCGAGGGGGGGGGATAAATACCCCCTCGGTAACTCCTCTTTCCCCTTCCTGCTCTCATTCACTCCCTGCCTCTTCGCATCTCCGCCGCCACAGAGCGCTTCCGCCACCGCGCATCTCACCGCGCCGCTGCTCCCTGCGACGCCGGAAGGCTAGCAAATCCCATCAACTTTCCACGAATCTCCACCAAATCCCCTCGCATCGATGGCCCGCGACGATGACGCCCGCGCCGGATGGGCTGGATCCGAGGTCACCCTGGCGGATTGCCAGTGGTTGGTGAACACCCGCCGGGTCCCTCCCGGCGTGCGCTCCGGTAGCCGGACGGCGAGCTCGTCCCCACACCGGAGGCGGTCGAGTTCGTCGTCTTCCTCGCTCACTTCAAGCGGGGATTTGGGCTTCCCGTCTCGGACTTCTTCAAATCCTTCCTCGACCACTTCGGGCTCCAGCCGCATCACTTGCCGCCCAATGCGATGGTGATGCTCGCATACCACACCGTGGTGTGCGAGGCGTTCTTGGGTGTGCGCCCCACGGTGCACACCTGGGCGCGCTACTTCTACTTTCGGAAGCAGAGCGTGCCCAAGCCGGGAAGCACGGAGAGCTCCCGCGCCATGACGAAGACCGGCAGCGCGATGATGCTGCAGCGCGGCTCCAGCCCGCACCCGCGCATCAAGGGGCTTGACTCGGTGCGCAAGTGGCAGCGGACCTTCTTCTACGTGAAGAACGTCCCCGACAAAGAAGGAGCGCCAATCGTGGACCGGATTTTTCTTCCCAAATGGACGAACACGGCGCCCACCCAACAGAATTGGGGATTCAAGCCGAAATTGGAAGGCGACGTCCTCCAGGTCAACAAGCGCCTCATCGAGCTGAAGGATATGGGACTCAAAAGCGACGATCCCATCGCCTGCTGGATTTCCAGGCGAGTGCTCCCACTACAGCGCCGTGCACACCTCATGTGCTACATGGGAGGCAACAGGGACTGCACAAGGACCACCACGTTCGAGTTGAGCAACGCGGATGTGGCCGTTTGGGCGTGCTCCATCATGAGTACCGGCCTCACCGACAACTGGCAATACGGCTTCGTGCCGTATAGCCGCGAGAAGCCAATCGGGCAGGTTAGTACTTTATGCTTTATCTGTGCATCATGATACCGAGTAGGTGGCTTCCCAGCTTAGAGTGCTTTAGTCTTTGCACGCTGCACCGAGTAGAAACATTTACTAGTATCTGCTAGGCTTTATGTGCTTCATGTTTGCACGCCATGTCGAGTAGAGCACTTACCAGTATCCGCTAGGATTTATGTGCTTTATGTGTGCACGCCATGTCGAGTAGAGGACCTTAGCCAAATCTGCTTTGCGTTTGCATTCCGTACCGGGTAGGATTCTTTATATTGCTCAACTGATTCGTATTGCCTGCTTGTGTTTCCAGCATCTTGACCGCCAGCTCGCTGAGAACCAGGAGCTCCTCGAGGCCAACTGGGACCCAGACCGAAAGGAAGACGACGAGACCGCCTATGACACCCATGCTACCCTCTGTGTCCCTCACACCGAACAGCAGGGTAAGCACCACGTCGATGCGTCCATTCGGGATTGGTCTGAGGATGATGAAGAAGGTGACTGAGCTCGCTTCTGCGGTTGCGTGTAGCGCAATCTATCCTTTCTTGCCGCTTCTCAATCGTTGCTCCTCTACTCTGCAGACGATGCCGATGCTGATGAGGACGACGAGGACGTCCTCGATGTCGATCCGGTTGCGGTGGCTGCTCCTTCTACCCGGAAGAGGACGGGTAGCGGTGCTCAAGAGCCCCCCGCCAAGAAGCCGAAAGCCGAGAAGAAGAAGAAGGTTTCCACCAGGAGGCCAATCCCTACCCGCAAATGGTAAGTAACTTCCCTCTAACTTATATCTTGTTGCTGCTTCTCGGTCTTCTTCTTCCCCTTCTCTTTTTCTAAGCTTCCCTTTCTCTTCAGCGACCCTTTGAACGTTGATGCTGCTGCTGCCCCCGCCAAGTCGAAGAAGAAATCTCCCATCGACCCCGAGTCGCTCATCGATCTTGATGAGGACGAGGAGGAGCCAGCCGCACGAGATAGGACGCGTGCGCCCTCTCCCGCGAAGGAAGAACAAGAATGCACCAATGCCCAGGACACGGGCGCTGGTGTTCAAGACATACACACGGAGCAGCAGGCCCGCGCAGAACCAGATGCGCAGGATGCTGCTCAAGATGAGACCCCCTCTTCTCCTCCAGCTGCCACAGCTGGGGAGAACGCTGAACAAGACGCTGAGTACCAAGACCGTGCCGCCCTTGAGCGGCAGGAAGAGAACCAGGAGCAGCCGGAAGCTGAGGCTGCTGTCCAAGATGACCCCGCGGCCCAGCCGCGGGTAGAGGTAACAGAAGATGTACCACAAGATCCCACTGCCGAGCAGTGGGTTGAGACGACCGCGGTGGAGCAGAACCCGCAGAGCCAACCGCAGCCGGACGCTGCGCCGGGTAGCCAACCTCCAGTGCCGCCTACCCAGCGGGCTACTCCACCCGCTGCACCAAGCTCTCCGCCGCCCGCGAAGAAGACCAAGACTGCACCGAGCCCTCCAGCCAAGCAGGTCACCAAGAAAGCAGATGCCGCCAGTAAGCAGGCCATCCAGCCTGATGCTCCAGTCCGCAAGAACCCACCGCGCAACGCTGCGCTGGACTCTGCCAAGATGCCGCCACCAAAACTACCCGTGAAGCCTGCCGCGACGACTGGGCAGCTCACCATCGGCGCTACTGGCAGCTCGGCAGGCGCAGCCGCGGGATCAAGCGCTCAGGAACCGCCTAGCTACCTGCCCTACATGGTGCATATGAGCAAGCATCATAGCATCAGTCTGAGCAAGACCGAGTAGCGGCTCGCTATTACGAAGGGCAAGCAGGCCACGGCGGTGGACTCCAAGTTGCCAGCAAAGCACAAGCCCCTCTCGATCTACTCGCGGGAGGTCCAAGAGACTGAGGTGGTGTCCCAGGGGCTCGAGCAGATGATTGACCGGGTAGGCTTCATCGAAGCGGAGTGGAATAGCGAGGTCCTTGGCAACAAGACCTGGAACGGCCTGGCCTTGGGCCCGCTGGACCATTGGCGCACTGACTGGAACAAGGCGGACATGGGCTACAATCCCATGACCATTTCGTCCACCACCAGCACGCTGGCCACGAAGATGTATGTCCACCGCAAGGCCGCTGAAGATCTCGAACAGACCTATGCTGTGAGTTTTGTTTGCTTTTTCCGAGTTGCGGTTTCTTGTTCCGAGTTGAAATTTTCCTTTTTCTTCTATTCTTCTCTTTCTCCTTAACCATCATCCAGTCCCCGAGATTCGGACCGAGTAGACGGGTACTCAACCGAGTTGTCGTCTTCTCGGGCCAAATCTTCAAAACCATGTCTAACTCCCTTTCTTTCTCCTTCTCAGAATAGCCTCTTGAAGAGGACAACCCTTTACCGGCGGCTGCTCTGGAATCACTCCATCGCCAAGAGGCGCCTTGAGGCCCTGGAAGCAGAACGCAAGACTGATGCTGAGACAGAGCAAGCGGCCGTGGATCGTGCGCTCCAACTTTCAGCGCTCGAGAGTAAGCTTCTAGCTATCCGGTTAATGCGTTTTTTGTTTACGCCCGTATTTGCTATTTGCACTAACTCCTTCTACTCTGCAGGCAAATATGAGGCGATGGCAGAGGAACACAAGCACTGCCATGTCTTCGTCTCTTCTGCTGAAAGCAAGATCAAAGAGCTTGAAGGTGAGTTACCGTCTTCTTGGTTGTTTTACTCCTTTCTCTTGGCTACCCTGTTCACTGTGCCGCTTCTGTTCACAGAAGAGTATAAGAAGTTCCGTGAGGAGCATCTTGACTGTCTGAAGCCCGTCGAGGTGAAGCAGCAGATTGAGATCCTAGAGGTAGAGTTCAGGGACAGACACCTCGCCGAGATGGAACTGTTGCAACTCCAATTGAGGACTGCCCTCCAGGATGCCATAGATCTGGCCGCCGAGAAGGACAAGATGGAAGCGGCAGCCAAGGCCAAGCAGAGGGCCCTTGAGTCGGAGAACGAGGTGCTGATGAAAAGCAACGTGGACCTCATGAGCCAGCTGGCCGAGTTCCGCAAGGTTGAAGAGAAGCACATTGCTGACGAGGAGTCATGGAAGAGGAAGCTGCAATCGCTACTCTGCGACCTGAATAGTAAGTTCTCGCTTCTCTGCCCTTTCCTGCTTCCTTCTTCTTCTCTGTGGTTTGATTTCCATCTCTTCTCTGCCCCCGTTTCTAATACTTTCTGATAGAATTTTCAGAGATCTTCCCCGACCTGTGCTCGTCTTGCAAACCTGCGCTGTCTAAGGCACAAGAAATCCGCACCGAGGAGGGACTGCCCACGGACACCAAGGCCTCGATTGAAGATAGCTTCACGAACTTGCAGGGACAGGTTCATCGTCTTAGGGGCTTGGGCACCGACCTGGCGTCTACTGCCTTCAAGCTTCATGCGCTGTTCTGGCCCCAAGATCCTATGCCAAAAACCATCCGCGCGCTCGCCGAGAAGCTCAACGGTGTCAAAGCCGAGTTGAAGAAATGGCGAGCATCCAGAGCTCGGGCAGGCGCTGACATGCTTCTCCTCTTCATTTGCAGCTGGTATGAGAATCTAAATCTCAATATGATAAGGGGTTGCCCGATCTTCTCGATGAACTCACACGATAACAAGGATCAGATAAATTGTGTCTCTCCACGAACTCTCCGGCTAATTCTTGATGCCAATTGCAGCAGCAAGCAATCCCTTGGATATTCGTAAATCCACACACTTGCACGAGCAGCCACTGACTACTAGTGGTCCTGTATCAACTAGTTCCCAGTGGAATAGCAGATAACACGCAAAACTTGCAATATCAATTCCTGATGAATGCTTCAAGCAATCAACAATGGAGTTCTAGGGTTTATGAATAAAGGTAGTCTAACCTTTCAAACGCAGGTGAAGAGGTATATAAGAGGGGCTACGGGGTGCGGCCACAACTCTGTTGCGCAAGCACAAACCTAGACCCACTAGGACTCGAACCAAAATAGGTTTGGACTCGGACTAAGGGATACAAACCTCGACCCAAAGAGGGGGTGCGGCCAAACAGCCACGCAGGGCTTTATTAAAACCGTGTGGGAGGACCTAAGACTTGTCCTTGGTGCTCCCATAACTTCCCCAAACGCACCACATAAATTGGACCCATATGGGAGGGCCTAGGACATGTCCTTGGTGCTCCCATAGGCCAAAACGCATCAAATATTATTTGGGCTGAGACAAGCAAGGACATGTCCTTGGTGGTCTCAATTCCCTCATAACTTTATTCTGCCTCCTCCTTTTCCCTTGAGCTTGCTTGATCATCTTCCTCCATGTGTGCCCCTATGCCTTGCTCCATGACTCCATGCTCCTTGCCTCCATTAATGTTTGTGTTATCAATAATCTGAATCATACATAAGTGTAGAGACTTAGGTAGTATAAAATTCTCATAAGAACAAACATCATAATTTAAAAGGAGTGAGTTCACCTGCTGTTCTAATAGTTTGGTTCTTGATCTTGTCATTGGACCAATTCTAACTTCATCATGCTTCTCTTGAACAGCAACATCATCATCAATAGGAGGAATAACAAATGTGTTAGGGATGTCCTCATCATCCTCCCCCCCTTGAAAAGGCGTCGACCTCGACGCATCAAGGTCATCTCCATGGTATGGTGAAAGATCAGCAACATTGAACGAATTACTCACACCAAACTCATCACTAGGAAGATCAATCATGTATGCATTATCATTAATCTTGTGAAGCACTTTATATGGACCAGCACCACGGGGCATCAACTTAGACTTGCGCAATGTGGGAAATCTGTCCTTACGAAAGTGTACCCACACCAAATCCCCTGGCCGAAAAAGTACCTCCTTCCTCTTCTTGTTTCTCCTCTCAGCAACATGTGTTCCTGTCTTCTCAATATCTTCCTTGGTCTTCTCATGGATCTTCCTCACATAATCAGCTCATTTAGAAGCCTCCATATTAACTCTCTCTTGCATAGGAAGTGGCAATAAATCAAGTGGTGTAATGGGTTTGAAACCATAGACCACCTCAAACGGGCATAACTGAGTAGTAGAATGTACAGCCCTGTTGTATGCAAACTCAACATGAGGCAAACACTCCTCCCACTCCCGCAGGTTCTTTTTAATCATGGCTCGCAGCAATGTGGATAATGTGCGATTCACCACCTCCGTTTGTCCATCAGTTTGGGGGTGACAAGTAGTAGGAAACAGCAGCTTTGTCCCCAGCTTCCCCCATAGTGTCTTCCAGAAATAGCTCATGACTTGACATCACGATCAGAAACAATAGTCTTGGGTACTCCATGTAATCTCACTATGTCCCTGAAAAACAGATTAGCAATGTGCGACGCATCGTCTCTCTTGTGGCATGCAATAAAATGTGACATTTTAGAGAATCTATCAACTACCACAAATATTGAATCATGTCCTCTTTTAGTCCTAGGAAATCCTAACACAAAATCCATACTAATGTCTTGCCAAGGTGTAGTAGGTGCAGGAAGAGGAGTATATAAACCATGAGGTTTCAGTTTTGACTTAGCCTTGTTGCAAGTGATGCAACGTCTCACAAACCTCTCCACATCTCTTCTCATACGTGGCCAATAGAAGTGATCAGCCAACATCATCAACGTTTTCTCCCTCCCAAAGTGTCCCATCAATCCACCACTGTGTGATTCCTGCAACAATAACAAACGCAAGGACGACTCGGGCACACATAATTTGTTAGCTCTAAACAAATATCCATCATGCAAATGAAATTTATCCCATGCTTTCACAGTAGAACAATTCGCATAAGCAGTTTTAAAATCATTGTCTTGAGCATACAAGTCTTTTACACTCTCCAAACCAGGAATTTTCACATCCAATTGAGTTAATAGCATATTTTTCCTAGAGAGAGCATCAGCAACAACATTATCTTTGCCTTTCTTATATTTAATTATGTATGGGAATGATTCAAAGAATTCAACCCACTTAGCATGTCTTTTATTAAGGCTAGATTGGCTCTTTAAAAATCTCAATGCTTCATGATCAGAATGTATGATAAATTCTTTTGGCCACAAATAATGTTTCCAAACCTCAAGAACTCTAACAAGTGCATACAATTCTTTATCATAAACAGAATAGTTCAATTGGGCACCATGCAATTTCTCAGAAAAATAAGCAACAGGTTTGTTTTCTTGCATAAGCACACCACCAATACCAATACCACTTGCATCACACTCAATTTCGAATTGTTTGTTGAAATTAGGCAATATTAACAATGGGGCCGAAATCAATTTGTTCTTAATCTCATCAAAAGCAATATCTTGTTCTACCCCCCATGTAAAATCAACACCCTTCTTAGTCAAATCATTTAATGGTGCAGCAAGAGTACTAAAATCCTTGACAAATCTTCTATAGAAACCAGCCAATCCATTAAAACTTCTCACTTGACTAACATTAGTTGGAATAGGCCAATTTTTAATAGCTTCAATTTTAGATTCATCAACTTCAATGCCATGTTTAGATACAACATATCCCAGAAAAATGACCTTGTCTTTGCAAAAAGAACATTTAGCAAGATTACCATGTAATTGATTTGCTCTTAAAACATGCAAGACTTGTCTAATGTGATCAACATGCTCAGTTTCATTGTGGCTATATATGAGAATATCATCAAAATAAACTACCACAAATTTTCCAATGAACTCTCTCAAAACATGGTTCATAAGTCTCATGAAAGTACTAGGTGCATTAGTTAAACCAAAAGGCATCACTAACCATTCATATAAACCAAATTTAGTTTTGAAAGCAGTTTTCCATTCATCCCCTTCTTCAATTCTTATTTGATGGTAACCACTACGCAAATCAATTTTAGAGAACACAGCAGCACCACTTAATTCATCTAACATGTCCTCCAAACGAGGTATAGGATGACGATAACGAATAGTGATGTTGTTAATGGCTCTACAATCAACACACATGCGCCAAGTACCATCTTTCATAGGCACTAAAATAACAGGAACAGCACATGGAGATAAGCTAATACGAATATAACCTTTGTCTAGTAGCTCCTGCACTTGTTTCTGAATTTCCTTGGTTTCTTGGGGATTAGTCCTGTAAGGGGCTCGGTTTGGTAATGTTGCTCCAGGGATCAAGTCAATCTGATTCTCAATGCCACGCAATGGTGGCAGCCCTGCTGGTACCTCCTCTAGAAAAACATCATCAAAATCCTGCAACACATGAGAGACACCAAGAGGAATAGGGGTCATGTCAGAAGAAACCAAAATTTCTCCCTTGTGCATGAGCACTATAGGAAGCATAGTAGGGTCCTCTCTAAACTCTCTCAAATCCTCTTTGGTGGCTAGCATACATAATAGGCTCACTCCCTCACTTTTATTTTTACCACTCAGCTTATTTTTTTCACTCATAGAAGGAGTACTCTCTTGTTTTTCTCTCTCACTCTCAGTCTCTAAATTCACTTCAGTTTTTTGACGAGACTCATTTACAATTTGCTGTGGTGTCATAGGTCTCAAAATAATATCCTTCCCATGCCAATTCAACTGGTAGGTGTTTGCTCTCCCATTATGTGTAACATTCCTGTCAAACTGCCATGGTCTTCCAAGCAACATGTGACAAACAGACATAGGCACAACATCACACTCAATGGTGTCAGTATAGGGCCCAATTTGGAACTCAACTCTCACCATGTAGCTCACCTTCATCTCTCCTTTATCACTCAGCCACTGGATATAATAAGGATGAGGGTGTGGAATATATTTCAATTTCAGCTTTGCACATAGTTCTTTACTAGCAAGATTTCTGCAACTCCCTCCATCAATAATAACTTTGGAAGCCATTTTAGGACCTACAATTGCTTTGGTTTGGAAAAGATTGCACCTCTGATTTCCTGGAGAAGGAATAACACTCAAAGCAGCAGCTTTTTGGGAGCAAACAATAGTGGGATAATGTGTGGCATAAGCATCAAGTGGCCCTCCTTGCTCCTCACAATCATCCTCCTCATTAGGATCAGCATCATCTCCAGTCTCATACTCATTATCTTCATTAACAAGCATGGTCTTTTTATTTGGACATTCCCTCTTAAAGTGGCCTTTTCCACCACATGTGTGACATGACATGTCTCTATTTCGGGATGTGGAAGAGGTGGACCCACTAGTACTTGCTGCTGGTTGCACTTGCCTCCTAGATGTGGAGGGTGTGCTCTCGGCCTTGGGTGTAGATACCCCACGGCTAGGTGCTGGTTGTGGTGATGGAGAAGAAAAATTGCTATTTCGAGGGGGAAACAGCCTTCTAGCACTCAATTTTGCCTCCTCAGCTAGCTGTGATTTGGCCTCCCTTGCATGATGTAGCAATTCATTCATATCACTATATTGGAGGTGCCTCACAATGCTTCTGATTTTAAATTGCAAACCTGAGAGAAAACGTTGCATAGTATGTTCTGGTTCTTCTCTCACTTTAGCCCTCTGAAGAATCAACTCCATCTCTCTATAATAAGCATCAACAGATAATGTACCTTGCTTCAATTGCTGCAATTTATCATATAATGTTCTCACATAATTTTTTGGCACAAATCTGGTCCTCATGAGTTGCTTCATAGTAGCCCAAGTAATCACTTCAGGATCACCATTTTCTGCCCGCAATTGAGTAATATTATCCCACCACAATAGAGCATAACCATCAAAACTAGAAGAGGCCAATTTAATCTTCCTATCCTCAGTGTACTCATGCAATCTCCATAGCTTCTCAATTTTAAGCTCCCACATCAAATATTCCTCCACATCATCAGAATCAAAAGAGAAAGGAGGAATAGAAAATTTTGGCTTGCCCAAACCATCATCTTCTCTAGCATTATTTGGAGCTTGTACTCTTCTAGCATGAAAATCACCACGGCCATTATAAGCTTGCACTCGGCCTGGTTCCCAATCATCATGATCTCTTTGCTCTAATTGAGTAGTCAATTGTGTGATTTTCCTAGTCAAATTGGTGAGAGATTCTTGCATAATATCAACAGACTCTTGAGAAGCATCTTTCTCAATTTTAATATCCATTTGTTGTAAATCCCTCCTCAAACTCTCATCATAGGCATCAAGCTTTTTATCCATTCGGGTGGCTACCACTTCATCATATTCATCCAATTTTTTATCAATTTTGGATGTGATCATGTCTCGAAATTTAGAGAGGTCTCCCCATGTGAGAGGATCATCAAAAGACTTCTTAGCAGCAGCCTCAGTAGCTTTCCCACCATGTTTATCCACCTGCACATCACTAGCCACAGAAGAGTCCATAGATTAATGTGTTAGTGAAAAACAAAATATGGGATGTGGTGTTCTCTCACAACTCACTCAAAACAGCAAAGCAATGGGTTAACTTACTGTTCCAAAGTGAATAGCAATACTTACCACAAGCAAACAGTAGTACTATGGCTTGGTGTGAATAAAAGAATACCCAGGGATTTTAGCTAACACAAGGCAAAGCAGGATATATAGTGGGGCTTGGTATGGATACCTAACAACACCAATAACAAGTCCTATTTGCTGTTTGTGATGACTGTAAAATAGCACCTAGGAAAACACACACCAAAGTGGAGACAATTGTGGCAAGGCAAATATATGTATGGAAATTTTGCAATGCTCTGGAAAGACAATAGCTATGCTCCAAAATATCACAGGCACAAGATTGCTCAATGGAAAGTGTCAATATAGTAGTGGTAAAACAGCTCCAAGAACAATATAGCAATATATCACAAGGCCTTTTTCTCTTTTCACAATTCTGTTTTTCTCTTTTTCTATTTTCTGTTTTTCTCTTTTTTTTGATACTTTGTAACTGGCCGAAACTAGCTAGGAGCAAAAATAAACACAAAGCTAACAATGTGACACAAATGATATGAAATTGAGCAGCCTGGAGGGAGCAAAAAGTAGCTATTCTTTTGGGAAAGGTACCTAAAATTTTCTTTAGACAGGCCGTAGATATAGCTCACAAAGTTTGGAAACGAAAACCTAAAGAAATTCTATATGGACAGCACCTCACTGAGATAATACACTGGCCGCTGCACACTTTTGCCTTCCTCTTCTCGCTCCACCACAATCACCACGCTTACCACTCGATTGGTAGCAGCAATGTATAGCAGCATTGGCTCCTTGGGTAGCGGACTAGCCAAGATGGGAGCGCTACCCAGCATTGCCTTCAGCTCTTTGAATGCCACATCAGTTTGCGGTGTGCAGACAAACTTATCGCTTTTCTTCATCAACTGATACAGAGGCAGGGCTTTCTCGCCCATTCTGCCCAAGAAACGGCTCAGAGATGCCCAGCAACCAGTGAATTTTTGCACATCCTTCAGGGATCTCGGCAGAGACATGCTCTCAATAGCTTTTATCTTTGAAGGATTGGCCTCAATGCCCCGACTGGATACCAAGAAGCCGAGTAGCTTGCCAGCCGGGACGCCAAAGGTGCATTTACTCGGGTTCAGCTTCATCTTATACTTGCACAAGTTAGCGAAAGTTTCCTCAAGGTCGCTAAGCAGAGTGTTTTATTCATTTTGATGACAATGTCATCTACGTACACCTGCACATTCTTGCCGAGTTGATCATGCAAGCATTTCTGCATGCATCTCTGATAAGTAGCACCCGCATTCCGCAACCCGAAACACATGACACGATAGCAATAAGCCCCGTACGGGGTAATGAAAGCAGTCTTTATTTGATCAGCAGGGTTGAGAGCTATCTGATGAAAGCCCGAGTAGGCATCTATGAAAGACAACAGCTCACAACCAGCAGTGGAATCGATCACCTGATCGATGCGAGGTAGCGGAAAAGGATCCTTGGGGCAGGCCTTGTTCAAGTCGGTGTATTCGACGCACATGCGCCATGCGGTAGCGGCCTTAGGGTCCTCCTTCTTCTTCTCCACCATGACCGGGTTGGCTAGCCAATCCGGATGCAGCACCTCCATGATGAAATTGCTTATCAGCAGCTTGGTGATCTGATCACCGATGGCCTTCCTTCTCTCATCTCCGAAACGGCGCATAGCCTGCTTCACTGGTTTGGCGTCAGGACGCACATGTAGCGAGTGCTCAACCAACTCCCTCGGGACACCTGGTAGATCCTCATTGGACCAGGCGAACACGTCCCGATTCTCACGGAGGAAGTGGATGAGCTCACTTTCCTATTTCTCTCCCAACCCGGAACCAATGATGGCAATGCGGTCGGGGAATTCAGGGTCGACATGGATCTTCTTCGTCTCCTGGGATGCCTGAAACGCCGTCTCGTGCTGGGAACTCGGCATGCCAGGCGCACCAGCTTGCACGGATTGCGCCATAGCCACCACCTCTGATACGGGGTGGCCCAATCTTCTCAGTGAACTCACAGATAACTTCTGTATTGATAACTAGTGCGCCACTAAGAACTCTCCGGCTGATCCCTGAAGCCAATGCAACAGATAGCAACCCAATGGATATTCTTAACTCCACACTCTTGCACAAGTAATCCACCGACTACAAGTGGTCCTGTACCGTCTTATTCCTAGTGGAACAGCAGGTAACACGTAAAGTTTGCAGATGAACTTCCAGTATGAAAGGCTAACAAGCAGTTTCAACTAGAGGTTATGGGGTTTGTTTGATTCAATCGTAGTCTACCTCAACCACACGCAGGTGGGACACATATATAGGTGGAGGGGTGCGGCCACAAGGCTCTCTTGCGCAAGCAATCCCTCCCCTACTAGGACTAGGACTCCTACTAGGACTAGGACTCACATATATGGATACAAACCGATTCCATACACAAGGAATTCGGCCAAATTGGTTATGGAAACCAAAACTAACTATTATGGCGCATTGATATGCTATGTGGGCGCCCTCCTCTTGCTTGTTTCATGTATGAGTGCATTTCATCTTGTGGAGGCACTCATCCCCTTATGAAATAATAATTGTAATGCTTGTTTTCACCATCCTTAGCACTTGATCATCCTCTCCTTTTCTAGCTCATCTTCATCCATGTGAATCTTCTCTCCATGATCTCCATCAATGTTTGTGTTATCAATAAACCTAAGAACACATAGATGCAATGACTTAGGTAGTATAAAGTTCTCATTATTAGAAACATTAAGCTCAAGTAGGAGTGAATTCACCTGTTGTTGTAATAGCTTGGTCCTTGATCTTGTCATTGGACCAATCCTTACTTCATTAGCTTTAATTGGTGGATCTTCATGTTCAACAATAGGTGAAGAGCTAGGGATGTCCTCATCATCCTCCCCCTCTTGAAAAGGCATCGACCTCGATGCTAAATCATCTCCATGGTAAGGTGTCAAATCAGCCACATTAAAAGAATTACTAACACCAAACTCATCAATTGGGAGGTCAATCTTGTATGCATTATCATTGATCCTTGATATAACTTTGTAAGGACCAGCTCCTCTAGGCATCAACTTGGACTTTCTCAATGTTGGAAATCTATCTTTTCTGAAGTGTACCCAAACCATATCTCCTGGCCGAAATATAAGTTCCTTCCTCTTCTTGTTTACTCTTTCAGCCACATGTTTTCCTTTCTTCTCAATTGCTTCTTTTGTTTTCTCATGAATCTTCTTCACAAAATCAGCCCTCTTTGATGCCTCCATATTAACTCTCTCATGTAAAGGAAGTGGTAATAAATCAAGAGGAGTAATTGGCTTGAAACCATACACCACCTCAAAAGGACATAATTGAGTAGTTGAATGCACAGCTCTATTGTAAGCAAATTCCACATGGGGCAAACACTCCTCCCACTCCTTCAAATTCTTCTTGATCATACCTCTTAGCAAAGTGGACAATGTTCTATTAACCACCTCAGTTTGTCCATCAGTTTGGGGGTGGCAAGTAGTGGAAAATAATAGCTTAGTGCCAAGCTTACCCCAAAGTGTCTTCCAAAAGTAACTCATGAACTTGACATCTCTATCTGAAACTATAGTCCTTGGAACTCCATGCAATCTCACAATCTCTCTAAAGAACAAATTGGCAATGTGAGAAGCATCATCACTCTTGTGGCATGGAATAAAATGAGCCATCTTTGAAAATCTATCCACAACCACAAAGATAGAATCATGTCCTCTTTTTGTTCTTGGCAATCCCAACACGAAATCCATGCTAATATCTTCCCATGGTGTACTTGGTGATGGCAATGGTGTATATAATCCATGGGGCTTCAATTTTGATTTGGATTTGTTGCAAGTAATACATCTTTGCACCAATCTATACACATCTCTTCTCATGTGTGCCCAATAGAAATTTTCTGCCAACATCAACAATGTTTTCTCTCTTCCAAAGTGTCCCATCAATCCTCCACTATGAGATTCCTGGATCAAAAATAAACGCAAAGAACACTCGGGAATACACAATTTGTTAGCTCTAAACAAGTACCCATCATGTATATGAAATTTTTCCCAAGCTTTAGTGTTAACACATTTATTAAATGGCATGGAAAATTCATTATCTTCATCATATAAATCTCTAATACCCTCCAAACCCGAAACCTTGATTTCTAAATTTGAGAGTAACATATTTTTCCTTGACAAAGCATCAGCAACTACATTATCTAATCCCTTTTTATGTTTTATAATGTATGGAAAAGATTCAATGAACTCAACCCACTTAGCATGTCTCTTATTCAAATTATTTTGGCACTTTAAAAATTTCAATGCTTCATGATCACTATGGATAATAAATTCTTTAGGCCACAAATAATGTTTCCATACTTCTAAAACTCTCACAAGTGCATATAATTCCTTATCATAAACAGAATAATTCAATTGTGCACCATTCAATTTTTCAGAAAAATAGGCAATAGGTTTCTTTTCTTGCATGAGCACACCTCCAATACCTATGCCACTAGCATCACATTCAATCTCAAATTGTTTATCAAAATTTAGAAGCATAAGTAATGGGGCCGAAATCAACTTCTCTTTCAAAGTATCAAAAGCAATATCTTGTGAAACACCCCATTCAAAATTAACACCTTTCTTAGTTAGATCATTCAAAGGGGCAGCAATTGTACTAAAATTAGGTACAAATCTTCTATAGAAACTAGCAAGCCCATTAAAACTTCTAACTTGACTCACATTAGTTGGAATTGGCCAATTTCGAATAGCTTCAATTTTAGATTGATCAACTTCAATTCCATTCTTAGAAACAACATAACCAAGAAATATTACTTTATCTTTGCAAAAAGTGCACTTCTCAAGATTTCCATATAATTTATTAGTTCTTAGCACTTGCAAAACTTGTCTAATGTGATCCATGTGGTCATGTTCATTGTGGCTATATATGAGAATATCATCAAAATAAACTACCACAAATCTACCAATAAAGTCTCTCAAAATATGGTTCATTAATCTCATAAAAGTACTAGGTGCATTAGTTAAACCAAAAGGCATTACTAACCACTCATATAAACCAAATTTTGTCTTAAAAGCAGTTTTCCATTCATCTCCCTGTTTCATTCTTATTTGATGGTATCCACTACGCAAATCAATTTTAGAGAAAAGAGTAGCACCACTTAATTCATCTAACATGTCATCTAAACGTGGTATAGGATGACGATAACGAATAGTGATGTTATTAATTGCTCTACAATCTACACACATGCGCCAAGTACCATCTTTCTTAGGAACCAAAATAACGGAACGGCACAAGGAGATAAACTAACCCGAATATAACCTTTGTCCAATAGTTCTTGTACTTGCTTTTGGATCTCCTTTGTTTCTTGTGGATTGGTTCTATAAGGGGCTCGGTTTGGGAGAGATGCTCCCGGGATCAAATCAATTTGATGTTCAATTCCTCTCAATGGTGGCAATCCCGAGGGCACATCTTGTGGAAAAACATCCTCAAAGTCCTGCAAAACATTAGAAACACCAAGAGGAATAGGGGTCATGTCATTAGAAACCAAAATCTCTCCCTTGTGAATAAGCACAATAGGGACTAGTGAAGGATCATCCTTAAATTCCCTCAAATCCTCTTTAGTGGCTAACATGCATAATAGGTTCTCTCTCTTTTTACCACTCGAATTGGTTTTGCTATCACTCCCCATGGCTTGTATTTTTGGTGTTCCCTCATCCCTCTCTCTCTCTTTTTCCTCTTTCATAGCAATTTTGGATTGGGACTCATTTATAATTTGTTGTGGAGTCATAGGCCTCAAGATAATAGTCCTCCCATGATGATTCAACTCATAAGTATTAGCTCTCCCTTCATGCTTCACACTTCTATCAAATTGCCAAGGTCTTCCCAATAATAGGTGGCAAACTGTCATGGGCACAACATCAAACTCAATAGTATCCTTGTAAGGTCCAATTTGAAACTCCACTCTCACCATATGAGATACCTTCATTTGTCCAGTGCTACTCAACCATTGTATATGATAAGGGCTTGGATGTGGTAAATATTTTAGGTTCAACTTGGCACATAAATCCTTGCTTGCCAAGTTCCTACAACTCCCTCCATCAATAATGACTTTGCAAGCCATGTTGGGACCAATAACAGCCTTTGTTTGGAATAAATTGCACCTTTGAGTTTCAGGACTAGGCACCACACTCAATGAATTTTGGGTGCAAATAATAGAAGGCATAGTAGTAGCATAAGCATCCAAAGGAGAATCACTCAAATATCCATCATCATCATCAAGATCATTGGGATCAACATCATCACCTGTCTCATACTCATTGTCCTCATTGATAATCATCACTTTGGAATTTGGACAATCCCTCTTGAAGTGCCCTTTTCCTCCACATGTGTGGCATGTAATATCTCTATTCTTGTAGTAGGAGCACTAGAACCCGAAGCACTTGGTGTTGGTTGTGGTGTTTTCCTTGTATTAGCCACACTAGCCTCGGATTTGGATGAAGTAGCACCTCGAAAATTTGATGTAGCACCTCTAGAATTTGATGATGGAGGTGGTGGTGTGGAAGTACTAGGAGTAATAGATGATCTCAAAGGAAATCTACTCTTTGCTCTAGCCAAATTTTGTGCTTCATCCAAGATATGTGATTCGGCCTCTCTAGCATGATGGAGTAAATCATTCATATTGGTATATTGATAATGCCTCACAATGCCCTTGATTTTATAGTGTAACCCTGAAAGGAACCTTTGCATTGTTTGCTCAATTTGTTCTTCCACACGACCTCTTTGCATAATCATCTCCATCTCTTGATAATAAGCATCAACTGTCTTGGTACCTTGCTTCAATTGTTGCAATTTGTCAAATTGTTGCCTTATGTAATTTGGAGGAACAAATCTTTCTCTCATAAGCCTCTTCATGGTATTCCAAGTAACAATGGGCAATTCTCCAGCATTGTGTCTCTTTCTCACAAGATTATCCCACCATCTAAGAGCATAACCATCAAACTCAGAAGATGCCAACTTAATCTTTCTATCCTCATTGTAATCATGCAATCTCCAAAGTTTCTCTATCTTCAATTCCCATAGCAAATATTCTTCCACATCCATGGTATCAAAACTGAAAGCTGGAATTGAGAATTTTGGCTTACCCAAGATATCCTCTCTATTTTCATTAGCATTGGGTAAAGGCACACGTCTAGCTCGGCCTATTTGATCTCGGCCTCTTCCTTCTCTTGCTCCACGGCCAAGAAAAACATCATCCCCATTATTGGCATCACTATGGATACTTGCATTGTCATCATCAAGGGGTGGTAACCGAGCTTCAAGCAAAGTTGTAAGATCAGTCATTTTATTGGTGATAGCATCAATAGCATCTTGCATTGTTCTCAATTGTGCACTATTGGTTTCGGCCAACTTCTTGGTAGTTGCCACATCCTTCTTAACATCCTCAACTTGCTCATAAAGAGGGCCAACAGCATCATCCAAATTCTTGCTACACACATCCCTTAATGCCTCATACTCCCTCCACTTCACCACCTCGGTTTGGTCCTTCTTTTGCAGCACAAGTTCATCACTAGAAGGATCCATTAGAAGGTTAGTGAAAATAAAACAAGTATAGGTTGTGGTGCCTCTCACAACTCACTCAAGAATCTAGCAAAACAATAGGATATCTTACCACTCCAAAGTGAATAGAGATACTTACCACAAGTAGAGGCAATTAAAGTGCTTTGGTGTGAAGAAAAGAATACCCAGGTTTTTAACTCTCACAATGGCAAACAAGGTTATTTAGTGGGGCTTGGTATGGATACCTAACAATCACCAAAGTAACAATCCTATTTGCTGTCTTAGTGAAGATATAAAAGACCCAAGGAAACTCACACAATGGAGACAAATGTGGCAATGCAATATATGGATGAATTTTGCAATGCACTAGAAAGTCACTAGCTAGGCTCTTTTTGACAGGCACAAGATTGCTCAAAAGAAAAATCAAGTGTCACAATGGCAAGCTCAACTAGAAACAATAGTATTGATATGGCCTCTTTGCACTTTCTCTTTTCTCTTTTCTCTTTTCTATTTTTTTTATACTTTTTGCTTTTTCTATTTTTTTGAATTTTTCAATGGCCTTACACTAAGCTAGGAGCAATAATAAACCAAACACAAGTGAACACAATGGTAGTGATGAAATATGAGCAGCCTGTCAGAGCACAAAATAGCTATACTTGTGGGAAAGTTCCTATTTGAATGCTGTAGAAAGGCTGTGGCTAAGGTTCACAAGGGTACGGATATATTGGTCCTAGAGATGAAAACAGGAAAATAAAAGAGAAAACAGAAAAATCTATGTGAAATTCTAGCTAGAAAAGCTCACGGCAGCACTTAACCCTCACGGCAGGAAAACAGCTCAATTTGGAACCACGGCAGAGCGTACGGCAGCAAAACTGCTAATTCCTGTACCGCGGCAGCGCACAGCACACCAAACAGCCAAAAGATAAGCGCGTTACAGCGATTTCCGTAGTGCGCGCGGTTACCAGCTCACGGCAGCAGCAGTACGGGGCGGCAGCGATTTTGCGTGGAAACGGTACCGCGGCAGAGCACTAGTGGCTCGGTGGTAAGCAGCGATGCGGCGCGGGTAACGATTTTTGTAAGCGCGCGATAGCGAGTCCGAGTGCGAGAAGGAAACGGTGCGGCAGCGTTTTGCGCAAACCTGTGCCGCGGCAGCGCGCTGTGGTGCGATATGGTAAGCGTGAGGCGGGCGGGTGGGGGGTTTTGGTAAGCGTGTTACACGACGAATCCGAGTGCGGGTAGTGGTGGGGCGATGCGGTACGGCAGGAAAACGTGGAGATTTGCTGCCGCGGTAGGAATACTAGGGGAACTCGGATTGGAGATGAATATGATGGATCTGCAGCGGATTTTTTTGGTATTTTTTTTGATAGGATCTCGGCTAGATGAACAAGAACCCTAAACCTAGCCGAAAAATATGAAACTAAAAACGAGAAAAAGTAACACAAATCTAACACAAAGACAGCACTAGTAATTGAAACTAAGATGATATCTAGGCTATGGCAAAAACTAAAACTATTTTTGTGGGGCTTTTTCTGGATAGGAAAATAAAAACACTCAAAACTAAAGGGAAATATGATAGCTCACCGAGGCAACCTGTAAATCTGATACCAAGATGATACGGGGTGGCCCAATCTTCTCAGTGAACTCACAGATAACTTCTGTATTGATAACTAGTGCGCCACTAAGAACTCTCCGGCTGATCCCTGAAGCCAATGCAACAGATAGCAACCCAATGGATATTCTTAACTCCACACTCTTGCACAAGTAATCCACCGACTACAAGTGGTCCTGTACCGTCTTATTCCCAGTGGAACAGCAGGTAACACGTAAAGTTTGCAGATGAACTTCCAGTATGAAAGGCTAACAAGCAGTTTCAACTAGAGGTTATGGGGTTTGTTTGATTCAATCGTAGTCTACCTCAACCACACGCAGGTGGGACACATATATAGGTGGAGGGGTGCGGCCACAAGGCTCTCTTGCGCAAGCAATCCCTCCCCTACTAGGACTAGGACTCCTACTAGGACTAGGACTCACATATATGGATACAAACCGATTCCATACACAAGGAATTCGGCCAAATTGGTTATGGAAACCAAAACTAACTATTATGGCGCATTGATATGCTATGTGGGCGCCCTCCTCTTGCTTGTTTCATGTATGAGTGCATTTCATCTTGTGGAGGCACTCATCCCCTTATGAAATAATAATTGTAATGCTTGTTTTCACCATCCTTAGCACTTGATCATCCTCTCCTTTTCTAGCTCATCTTCATCCATGTGAATCTTCTCTCCATGATCTCCATCAATGTTTGTGTTATCAATAAACCTAAGAACACATAGATGCAATGACTTAGGTAGTATAAAGTTCTCATTATTAGAAACATTAAGCTCAAGTAGGAGTGAATTCACCTGTTGTTGTAATAGCTTGGTCCTTGATCTTGTCATTGGACCAATCCTTACTTCATTAGCTTTAATTGGTGGATCTTCATGTTCAACAATAGGTGAAGAGCTAGGGATGTCCTCATCAACCTCGTACATCTTCTTCTTCTCGGCAGCAATCACCATAGACTCCGCCAACTGGGAGCCAGCAGAGGCACACTCCATAGACTTCTTGTAATCACCAGAGATGGTGATCACGCCATTGGGACCAGGGATCTTCATTTTCAGATATGCAGTGTGAGTAGAGGCCATGAACTTGCTCAGAGCAGGCCTGCCGAGTAGGGCGTGGTATGGGCTCTGGTGATCAACCACCTCGAACTGTAGGCTCTTTGTGCGGCAGTTCTCCCTGGTGCCACTGCCGAATAGCACGTCTATCCATACTCGGCCAATCGGATTGCAAGAGACCCCCGGCACAATGCCGTGGAAAGTGGTCTTGCTAGGTAGCAGCATATTCTCGGCCATACCAAGCTTCTCAAGCGTGTCCCTGTACACAATGTTGATGCTGCTGCCGTTGTCAATCAGTACCTTGCTGAACCTCACGTTCTTCTCAGGACCCAAGAAGGTGGGATCCAGCACCAAGGCGTAGCTACCCGGGTTGGGCATCACCTTAGGATGATCCGCTCTGGACCACGTGATCTCTTGGTTGCACCAGTGCATGTAGTGAGGAACAGCAGGGATCACAGCATTGACCTCCATGGCACGCCTGTGCTGAGACTTCTTGTCGACAGGCTCAGAGGTGAAGATCATGTAGCTCTCGTGATGCTCCTGGTACCGGTTGCAGTCTCCGCCACCATTGTTGCCGTTGTTGTTGTTACCTTGGTTGTTGTTGTTGTTGTTGTTGCCTCTGTTGTTGTTGCGGGTGTAGTAGTTGTTGTTATTGTTGTTGTTGCGGTAGCCATCGTTGTTGAAGTAGCGGTTGGCTCCTAAAACCACCTGGTTCACATTCTCTCGTCTCGGGAAAGCTGGGGGCCGAGCAGCGGGTGCGCGAGCAGGCTGCACAGCAGCGTTCGCAGCTGGCAGAGGAGGAGGAGGAGGCAGGCCCTCATTCTTGATTTCTTCCCACCAACTGCACTGCCGAGTAGTGTGGTTGGCGGGTCTAGCGGGATGCCGAGTATGGAAGCTGCATGGGCCATCCTACATGTCCTTGAAGACAAAATTTGGTGCCGGACCCGAGTTGCCGCTACCCTGCTGGGAAGCGCCGTATGGCTTCTTGTTGCCTTGGCCCTGATTCTGGTTCTGCCCGTACTGGGCTCCAGCAGTTTTTGGCCTCTGGCTACTCCCAGCTCCGATAGCCACAGCATTCACCTCCTCAGGATCGTATCGGGTATCAATCCGGTCACCTCTGCGCTTGTTGCGGAACTCGTTGCGCTTGTTGTTGTTGTTGTTGTTGTTGTTGTAGTTCCTTCTCGGCTCGGCAGCATCAAGAAGAGGCTGAGTTGGATCGCCGAGTGCGTACTGATCCGCAATCCGGATGGTCTCAGCGAGAGTACTCGGCATCTCTCTCTGCAGCCTTTGCCACAACATGCTGCCATGCCTGCAGCCCTGCGCAAACCAAGTGATGGCCTGGGCCTCGTTTACACCTTCACAGGTGTTCCTCAGAGTACTCCACCGAGTAAGATACTCTCTGTCCATCTCCTCTTCCCGCTGCCTGCAAGCGGACAGCTGTTGCGGCCTATTCGGCCTCCGGTAGGTGCTGGTGAAGTTGCTGACAAATGCCTCCGTGAAGTCAAGCCAGCAGTTGATGCTGTGCTTGGGCAGGTTGTTGAGCCAAGTTCTTGCTGGTCCCTCGAGCATCTGCGGGATGTATCGCACGGCCCATCTCCGGTTGCCGCCTGCAATGTGCACGGCTGTGACATAGTCATTGAGCCAATCTTTCGGCTTGGTGCTGCCGTCATAGCACTTGGTCCCCCTAGCGAGCTGGAACTGCTTCACGGATGGCTCCGACATGATGCGGGGGCCAAAGCATTCTGGGCCAGGCGGCCCCTTGCTCTCGAGTTGCGTGAATAAGCTGATCCGATCCAGCTTGTGCCTGGCATCACTGGGCTCCAGCACACGCTCACCCACGCGGTCCAGGATATCATAGCCAGCCAGCCCCATAGCCGAGTAGCCATCATCATATCTGTCCACCTGCACAACTGCAGGCTGCTCCACCGGATTGGCGGCTGGTGCGACTGCACGCGGCTGCTGCCTCTGCCGAGTGGGCTGAGCAACCTGATGCCGAGAAGGGCCTGGGCGATCTCCATCTCGCGCCTGGCTTTGAGCTTTATGGGCTTGATAGCCTGCTCCTGCAGTGTTGTGTCTTTGACCGGACTGTCGCGGCACAGCGTGCTGTTTCGCGGCGACAGCCGGGTCGTACACCTGCATCTGCCTGTCTCTGCCGGAATGCCCACTTCGGTCCCTCTCACGGCTAGGATGCGGTGATGAGGCCTGATCGTTAGATCTAGCCGCATGCGAATGCACCACCTGAGAAGCTCCAGCACCCGGGTTGGCTTTCCGAAACTCCTCATTCTGCCTAGCAGCCTCTAGCACTAGCTCATTGAGCCTCTCCTGCTGCCTAACACGTGCGTCGCCAGCGAGATGCGGTAACTCAGCAGCTACAGCCTCAGCAGCTCTAAGGGTTTTGGCGGGGGTGCTGTATTTGGGTCTGGTGGTGGCGGTGTTTTGGCTAGCGGCTTGGCCAGCAGTTTCTCCAACTGCTGCCATCTCGGTGCCTAGGTTGCGGCGCGTAGCGCCTGCCTTGGAAGGCCTCCTCACTATGGGCGTAAAGCCGTGAGCTCGGTTGTACTCGTTCTGGTCCAGGTTCAGCTCGAGCCTAACCTTATCCAGCTCCGCCTGCTCGGCGAGCAGCGCCTGGCGCTGCTGGTCGAGCTGCGCCCTCATGGTCATGAGCTCGAGCTCGGTGGGAGGCGGCATGCCTACTCGCACGGCGGATGCCGGTATCGTCGATGTCGTGGAAGGAGCGATGTAGCCCGGGATGTTGCGAGGTGCGTCGTAGGGCTTGTGCGTCCTCCCGCTAGCACTCGCGCCATCAAGATCCTCGATGACTCCCGCGGCAGCAGCCACGCCTTTCCCGGCATCAGCAGCAGGACCGGTCATCATCACCTCCACGCGGTCCGCAGAACAGCCAGTCGGCTTTCCGCGGGCAGCGATGACGGCGGGAGGATCCTCCGCGACATGCACCTGCTCGGGGTACTCTCGGTCGATGACGGTGGCGACGTAGACGAGGTGCGAGCCGAAGGAGAGCACTGAGCCGCTCTTCGGCATGGCCCTGCCGCCGAAACCGCCGGCGTTGTCGGTGACGAAGTCGAAGGAGCCGAATCTGTGGATGAGGCCACAGACCACGCGCTCTCCAGTAGCAGAAATCGATCCCGTCCGAACGGAAACTCCAGCCAGCGCCGCTGGTTGCCCCACGGTGGGCGCCAACTGTCGTGGTGGTGTCACGGCAGATGCCATAGGATGGCTAAAGATGTGGGGACGATGGACGCTGGAGGCGCTCGGGGAGGGATCACGCAGCGAGTAGCCGCGTGAGGATGAATCTAGCACTGCAAACAACAAGATCTACCCAGGTTCGGGGCCCTCGTGTGGAGGTAAAACCCCTACTCCTGCCTTTCTCTCTTCGTATTCGTATGTCTCCGAGTAGCCACAGTACAAGTTTTTGCCTACAACCGAGTAGCCACCCTTCTCTCTATGCAACTGTAGCCTCTAGTAGTGTCGTCCCTCTCGCAGGAGGAGGCAGGGCACCTTATATACTGGTGCCCAGCCGGATACAGCCAAGATGTCGACATAGTGTGCACACTGCACACTTCCAGCTTCCCGCTGACAGCTTTGGCTTCCTAGTTTGTCTCCGTGTGGAAAGTCGTTGTGCAAAACCAAGAAGCTGATCTGTTATCACTGACACTGTCACGGGGTAGGGCCCCCATAACCTGCGACGGCCTGCTGACACCCTGGCGCGGATAAGCACGCGCTCTGCAGATGAACAGTGCTCTAGTACGGACCCAGGATACGCGGGATCCTGTGTCAGAACGGCTCCTTTGACTTCTGGCCCGAGTAGAAGACCGCCATCTCTACTCGGACCACTTCCTCTACTCAGAGGAGAATAACTTCCTTGATTCTTCCTCCTGGCCATCAGTGTGTATGGCCGAATAGCAGTCGACCGGGTAGCGAGTACCGGGTAGCCAGCTACTCTGCCAAACGTCTCTTCTGATCTTGCCCTTAGCACCTGCCTTTACCCTACTCGGGGGTAACCCCCCGACATGGGAGCCGATAGAAGATGTCACGGTATATTGCACCTTCCGCGACTTGTTCCTCTGTGTCACCAATGAAAGTGTCATGAAACCCGTCCTCCCACTCGGAGGCATCACCCTCCATGTCTTCAACTTTGGTGTATTTATCCCCCATGCCAAAGCCAAAAACGTGTTCCACATTGACATATCTATTTCTTCATATACTTAATCACTATCATTCATCTCCAATTCAATTGGTTGGCTCAAAGGAGGTTCCCTTATACTCGCTCTGTCTCATATTAATTGTCTTAAAGTTGGGGAAAATGGATGTATCTAGACATATTTTAGTGTTAGATACATCCACTTATGTCCAACTTTAAGATAATTAATATGAGACGGAGGGAGTAGCATTCATCTCAACTATATCGTCAAGTGAATTCCGAGTGGGGTCATAGCATCATGTGGGTAGGAACACGGTTCAAATCAATATGAAACCGATCATCTCCGACCTCGGAAGCAAATAACTCGACAGACTTTTATTTCGACGCTGCTACAACCTCTTTCTATGCCCCAAATCCAACTCACACATGATAGCCATTTTATTATGCTTTCGAGTATGATGTCCTGACACAACATCATACCTTACATCTAGTTCAACTTTCTCCCTTAGACGTTTCCATTTTAGAAACTTCTATCACTCTTTCCACAACCTCGACATAGGTTAGACTAATGACAAAGACCGTCCTCTTTCTACTCATTATCAACATACTCTACATTGTTAATAAAAAATGCTTCATTGTCCACATAATAGAATTCATGATTCTTGACATCTATAAATCAATGACTGAAAAAGTAACACATCATATGAATGTGTAATATACAAAACACACAAGTATAGAAAATAGACAATGACATATGTTCCAGGCTCTGCCACAAACCCTAAAACCTAACCCTAATGTTAGATACAAATCCCCATTATATGTGACTAACCCAAGTGTTTATTACACATCATAAACATCATATAACCCACATTGAACCAATCTTAACAATGGATTTGGGAGAAAATTCCAAATATAGGGTTTGGCCAAAAGTGAACAATGCCACAAAATAACACAATTTCTACCAACCAAATCGTGGGAGATGAGAGGGAGTACCTTAGAGGATGCAAAGGGGTCCAATTTCACGAACAAAGCCCTCCAATTTTGAGAGATTTCATAGATGATTGAAGGGGGGAGGGCAACAGCTCGGGTCACGAAGTGGAAGAATGAGGGGGAGGGTGGTATGGGTGGGTGGCCCAGACACGGCTATGCGTCGACTTAGCCTTAGGTGAGGCAGTACATTGTCATGGTGAACCGCCACTGGTGGCGGCAGTTGGGTATGAGGCTACCTTTGGAGGTCTTAGAGGTACAAAACCATGTCAACACAGCCAAGCTCGCACGGGCGACCATAGACCACGACAGCCAACGACAATGACACTCCCACGTTGATCCAACCGCTATCTTGTTTGGTGGTAGCAGAAAGGGTTAGAACCGGCCAAACTTTTGAAAAAGGTTCGTTTCAGGCAGAAGCTTTCCCACGAGGTCAGATTTGCACTCCGGCCAAATGTCCATACTCAAATCAGAAAGTCAAGGAAGGCAAGTAAAAACACAGGTGCAGAAGTGGCTTTACTTTTTTTTTTTTGAGAAACATAGTACCAACTTAAGCGCTCATATACACGCGCCACCCTACCCCTATGAGCACCTCCGAAAGACTGAGCCGGCGGGTCTTCATATTGACGAAGTCACCACAGGCGCCTCGCCGTCAACGGGAACGTCGCCTCATACTGAAAGAATATTCCGCCTAAATGCAACACATATGTGTCAAACCTGGGGTTTAAACTCTGGTGGGCTGGGGGTACAACCACCCTCCTAACCATCCAACCACATGTTGGTTTGCCACTTCTTTATTACTCTGTTACTTAAAGCTATGCAATAAATCAGCCGTGTGCACCAATTGATGCAGAGGCTGCGAGACTCCCAATTTCGGAAAAAAATGTGGCCCAAGCCAAATGTGAAAGAGAGCTATATTGACTTGGTTGCCCGCACCCAGCATTTCAGCAGTCAGCGGTCATAAATCGGTGTCCAGACTCATGTTGCAACTTCCAACAGGTAGCCAAGTCAGACCAGACCATTATGCTGATACTTTAATAGTTTCCCTTCTTGACAGAAGTACACTTCTGACTTCTGCCATGCTGTAGCATATCCTTTTTTTGCCAATGTATCCTGGACTGTGGGCCATAGTCTTTACTATTAAGGTTACAGTGGCGGTGAGGCGGTGTCACACTTCTAAAAATTTACAAGCAAATGCCACCGCTACCCCACATCTCCAACAACTAAAAACCAGCTAATCCAACCAACTCGAAACAAATTTGTACGTGCCAACAAACTCCATCTGACTTCCTTTCAAATAGCCAACAGCCCTGGTGCTCCCTTCCTTATCTTTATTGATACTTGAGAGTTCGTTGTGGGTCTGTAGGTCAAGGCGCGGACGATCGCTCGCTCGCTTCCTTCCCCCAATCGATCCTCTCACTTATCACATTTCCTGGCCCAGCAAGACACCCAAACCTAAAACGCCTTCGTTCCGCGAACGCTCCGGGCTCCAGCTCCGCCGCCGTCTCCTACAACCCCATCGCTAACCTGAAGGAAGTCGTCATAGCCCCCGCGCCTCTTCTAGGTGGCGGGAAGATTGACCATGACGGCGCCCTGGTATGCGGAAGTGGCGGCGCTACTGAATGTCTACCTGGCGCTCGCGGCGCCGATGCCTCCGATGCGTATGGTGCCCAAGTAGCTGCAGGGGGCGAGCGAGTCCGTTTTGGGCGGGCGGTGGCACGGGATGGAGCATGGGGTCGACGACATGGAGGTACCATCGGTCACTGTTCATCCATGCTGCAGGGGACACGCGCGCCGCCAGCACTGCCCTCCACACCCGCTACAGCCCGGCATGTGGATGCGCATGGGAGGAATGGTGGCGGAGACTCCTCTGTTCAGCACATGGACGCCAAGGTTTGCCGATGCCCGCCACATGTTTGACGGAATTCATGTTCGTCATATGTTTCTTTTGCTGCTTGCAGAGGGTCTCGGAGATCTTGGAATCCCATGATACAACTTTCCCATTCCATCGGAGGTACGACTCCGCCTTGCCACCGTCATCTGCCCCCATCACAATTGTTCTTGGCGACTCCGACCTGGCCACTTTGCGGTCCCTAACATAGTAACATGTGTGGCATCAGGGTCTGATCAATATATGGGGACTCGACTTGTAGGGTGCTTAGAGTTGAAAATATGCAATTTTGGTTCTGCAGTGTAATGCGTGTGATTTCTTAGCTGTGGTACTCTGGTTGATGCATGCACTTTTTTTTTTGCTTGGTCTTACAACGGTGCTGATCAGCCAATTAGAGTTGATGGGAGTCATAAATCTCATAAAGTGTTATGCCTTGAATTTTGTTGCTTTGTGTAGTGGTTAGACTGAATTGTATTTGGACTATTGGAGAAGCAGCAGTAGGAAAGGTCTTTAAAAAGCATATTGTGTCAGACCTACAAGTGGCTTGAGTTTTGCAGATCTGGTTCTACCATAGATTTGTGTTGACGGAATATATGATGAACGGATACAATATGAATGCTCGAATTCACTTGCATTCCACCACATCTTATTTTTGTTCATCTCATAGTGTTTTTAAAAATATAGTAGTGTGTGGTTAATATAAGAAATATTCTGACAATTGGACATTTTCAGTTTAAACCTATGCAAATGCGGTGTGAGAACTGCAGGGGAAACGAGCGCCGACACCACATGCGTCTCCCTCGAAGAGGTCGTTGACCTGCCAGCGGCAAAGGCATCACAAACCTCTCCCAGAAGGTACCAGCCTGTGTATTTAGCTTTCTGTCCTTTGAAAGTAATGCTTGTGTCATTGTTTGGCTCATAGGAATGGAAGCATCAGGATTGTTCCATAATGCTGCACAACGCACAATCCATAATAGAAGCGGGTCCTCCACCAATCAAATACGCAGCAGCAACTAACGTTTGTGACCTTGATCTTGGTATTATACCTATATAAGTGTTCACCTTTTTTATAGTTTTTCTATATAATGCTTGTCCAGATTCTGAATTTATTGTTAGTCCGTACTCAGCTGCACTAGCATTGCTAATTAAAAATCTGCAAAGCATTTCATAGTTGTTGTGTGGTTACTCGCAGGTCCAGTCGATATGAAATTGTGCTAATATATTCGGTTGTGTCACACAAATGTATGAGACCTCTACCGGTTGGAACCATTTCATTACCAGCACACTCATGTTTTTTTCAAGGGCTCTTTTATAAGGAGCCATGCTTCTAGCAAGCGAGGCCATTCTGGTTCTTGAATTGTCAGGTTGGGAGAAGTTATTGCGTGAGCATCCACAACTTCTATAGCAATATTACCTACCATGATACAGGTCAGTCCCTTGGTTCATCAATAAATTGATTTTGGTTGTTGGCGATGACAATATTGAGATCCTGCTATTTGCATTACAACCCCTTAACAGGTGCATGGCTCCAGCGTAAATGGACCAGTACGTCATGAATGCATTTCTCTCATTGCAAAACTGTGTATTATAGTACTGTTATTTTGTAACAATCTACATGTATTTCATTAAGAAAATTATGTAGGTTTAGTTTGTAAAAGATTTTGATGCTGATGAAAAAGAATACTGAGGAAGCAGACATGGATATGGATTATTGAGCCACCGAAAATTATATATAACATGAGAAGATGTGGTGCACCATATTCCATCTGAGTATCTTTACCAATTTGTGTTCTCGTTTTTTCTTCTATTAGATTCTTGAAAAGTGTAATTGTCATATGAAAAGGACACAATAAGGTTGAATAAGGCAACTATATATGTTTTGAACTTTTTAATATCCTCGAATTGGTAAAATATTTGCTAATCAATCTTTTCGAGAACTAAGCATGTTTGTATTCTGTAGTTCTATTATTGATGGGTTCCCTTGTTATCTTTCAAAAGGAGGTAAATGGTCGTGTAAAGAAAGGGAGCAACACCTGAGTGTCTCAGGCAACATTCTGGAAAAGGTCAAAATTTTGGAAAGTACTAAAATTCATGCACACCGAGTTTGCAAATCATGCTTCAAAATCGTACATTTATTTTTTAACAATCTGCATGTACTTCATTAGAACTTATATAGGTTTAGTTGGTCATTGACACAAGATATACAATTCATTTATCTACCTTATGGCCGATAGGGTCATGAACTTGTACAATATGTCGGCAATGTGCATGAGAATTATTAACTCAAGTCGCCTCCATGATTAAAGTGAGGTAGAATCTTAGTTGACAAGAGATAATAATACACGCTGTTGTTTTATTATATATGTACAAAGTCCAATTATAACTTTTTATCTAATTACAATTTGGGAAAAATAGAATCTTATTATTTTGGGCATATTATGTGCCATCTCTTATAAAATAGGCGAGTTTCACATATACAATAGACATAAAAAGGTAAAACCCCGTAGCAACGCACGGGCATTCTGCTAGTAGAGATAATGGCAAAAAGAACCCGCACAGTGGCAAAGAGAAGTGCCTTCAAATTGGAACACATTTCATAAAACATATCCTTTTGTCAATCGAAACAGTCAAAGATACTGATTTTTACTTCCTAAGAAACTAGTGACAAAAGTAGCCAAGCTCCAAAAACTTCGAAAACATGAGCAAGATTTCTGGCCATTGTTCCTTCAACTACAGGCCATCAAGATGAAAATGAAGAAAATCACGAGGTTATTTCAGACGCCATGGTGATTGAAAACATATACTACTATAGAAGTTGTTCTTTTTTTTCTCTACGGGATACTATAGAAGTTGTTATCTGTGAGGTGTGTACAGAAAGTGCAGCAGGTACGTTGATACTCGGCTCGTGATACCCACAACCATGACTTATCGCTGCCATTTGTCAGTTGCCATTTGCCCCCTCCACACGACCTTACTTGTTTCAACGCATACAACCATCACCATACTCGTCTTCCCCCACCATTCAAACCTCTCGCCATCCAATCCCTCACGTTTCTCTCGCGTCCCCTCGTCCCAAAGCAAGCAAGCGACCAACCAAGCAGAAAGAGACAGCTCGAAGCAGCCATTGACCTGCTAACTACGCAATCCATTCAATCTAAATCCCGTACACTGATCCGAGCCAAGAGCCAGAAGCAGCAGCGTCTTCTCCTTCCTCCCATGTACACGTGGAGGCTCCGTTAGGTGGTCCGCCCCGTCTGGGGTTCGTTTGCTGGGGTTGACTCTGGAGAAAAAGGCTGCAGGGTATTGGAGGGGAGGAACCGCCATTGACAAAGATTCGAGGTTGGTTGTTTGGAGGCTGTTGCCATGAAAAATCTTGCCGTCTCTGTCATGGTTGATCGTAACCCAGCTAGGAGTATTCTTTTCTTTTGGCAAATAGGTAGGAATATCCTTTAGATTTGGTGTGGTTGATCCCCTGTCGCTCAAGGTTTCTTTTTTCTTTGATTCATCCCAAAGTGTTTTAACTCTATTACCAAATGGAGAGGCAGTCTTGTTCGTTTGATGCCTTCAAAGTTATCTTTCTCGCTGAATAATGCTTCTTTTTCTGTGTCTCGGTTCTCAACCATCCTGCATCCAAGATACCAGAGCTTGCTTTTAATTTTAGCGCCATCTGAATATGACTTGTTTAGGTTGCATCTTTGACGCTGGCATGTTGTTGCAGAGCTGGGGAACGAAGCACAAGGGAGATGCAGTGCTTCCGATTCGCGAGCTGGGACAAGGCGCGGGACAAGGAGGACCTGCAGGGGCCGGCACGATCACAATCGGCGCGTTCCAACAGCAGCATGTCGACAGACCATGACGCGCGGCGGTCAGGGTCAGAGTGCTGCTCGCTCAACATGTCATCAGAGATGAGTGTCGAGTCGTTCGGCCGGTACCGGCAGCTATCGCTGCCGCAGCGGCCCAACAACCTCCGCATCTTTACCTTCCAGGAGCTCAAGAGCGCCACCCGGAACTTCAGCCGCACACTCATGATCGGCGAGGGTGGCTTTGGCTGCGTCTACCGTGGCAACATCAGAAGCGTCCTCGAGCCGCGTCGAAGCCTTGATGTCGCCATCAAGCAGCTCGGACGCAAGGGCCTGCAGGTGCCATTCTCCTCTTCTCCCTATGCAATGTCTCGAGCTTCAAACAACACAACGTAGTAGCAGAGCTTACCGACCATCAACCCGAACAAGCATCAGGGGATCTCGCAATGGATGACTTGATGCAGGTAATAATGAACAATTTTTTATTCATCGTCCAGGGGCATAAGGAATGGGTGACCGAGGTGAATTTTCTTGGGGTGGTGGATCATCCGAACCTGGTAAAGCTCATCGGCTACTGTGCAGAGGATGACGAGAGGGGCATTCAACTGCTACTCGTGTATGAGTTCATGCCTCACGGGAGCCTTGCTGATCACCTGTCAACGAGGTCGCCGAAGCCGGCTTCGTGGGCAATGAGGCTAAGAGTAGCACTCGACACCGCTCGTGGTCTCAAGTACCTGCACGAAGACTCTGAATTCAAGGTACGCCTCGTCATAAAATGCGGATTCTACAAAACTCAATCAAATGTTTTCATTGCTGAAAGATATGATCACAAGACCATGAGATTTTTTCCTCTTACCTTTTACCGTGTCTTGGGCTCTTGGTGATGTCCTGATATTTCATGAAATATTCATCCAGATTATATTTCGTGATCTGAAGCCTTCAAACATTCTGCTCGACGAGAACTGGAACGCAAAACTGTCGGACTTCGGCTTGGCTAGACTGGGACCACAAGAGGGAAGCCATGTTTCCACAGCGGTATGCAACAAGCAACCCGGAACCGATTTTCTTTATCCAGCACCTGCTGACACTGTTCTCAATTACACTGTGCAATGCTGACACACTTAGTAGCATACTATGACTTTTGAAGATTGTTTTGCGAGTTCAAATAGTATGACCGGTAGAAAGAATAGTTCATACTATGTAATCTTTGTCGAACAAGCAGCAAAACCAGACCATGAACTGTTAGAACACTGAATCTTTCAGTAACTCTGATCTAGTCAAGAAACTGCTCCACGTGCTTGGACGCCCACAGTTAGCAAGTACTTTCCACAAATCAGTGGCCTTTTGAAAATAAGAAGCTACCTGTACTACCATCCCATATAAACAAGCAAAAAATAGGGTAGGCAGATAGGCATTTTGGTTAGTCAACATGCTAGTGCAGAAAGCCTGGTCAGAAAAGCCATCAAATCTTTACTGGTTGGTTCAAATCAACTAAATTTTCTGGTCAAATTTAGGATTTTATCACATCCGCTGATGAAATTTGCAATAAACCAGCCTCTGTTTGTAGCGAAAACCACTAATGGCTCCCAGGATAACATGATCTGTTAAAAGAAGTTGCACTAATTAAAAATCCAAAATAAAATCTGGCATATAAATGACTCAGTATTGTTTCCAGATTTCAAATTTCGTGAAAATTGCAATTGAATTGTGAGCTGTGCAAAAATACAACCCAGGCCTTTTTTCTCTTCTCTCTATTCAATACATCGAGACACAAATCTTTTGCATTTTCTTGAAAGAAAATTCACCTAGACTTATCAACAACTTTTTTCAAGAGAAACTTGAAGATTCACCTAGACTTATCAACAACTATTTTCAGAGAAACTTGAAGGTACATGACTCGCTCTAATATCTACACACCAGCTTTTCTTTCTGAATTTCTCTGAATCATAAACTCGGTTTTTGAAAGAAATAGAGAGATCGCATGGTCTCGAGAGCTGAAAATTCTCACTCTTGTTCCGTTACCTATAACAAGTGAAAAAACTAAGTTTATTTGACATGCCAAACAGGTTGTGGGGACTATCGGGTATGCAGCTCCTGAGTACATCCATACAGGGCGTCTCAGCAGCAAGAATGACATTTGGAGCTATGGTGTAGTGCTCTACGAGCTCCTCACAGGCCGGCGGCCTCTGGACAGGAACAGGCCAAGGGGTGAGCAGAACCTTGTAGAGTGGGTGAAGCCATACTCTTCGGACACGAAGAAGTTTGAGACCATAATGGATCCGAGGCTTGAGGGGAACTACAGCTTGAAGTCGGCAGCCAGGATTGCTTCGCTAGCAAATAAGTGCCTGGTGCGCCATGCCAGATATCGGCCTAAGATGAGCGAGGTGCTGGAGATGATCCAGAAGATCGTCGATAGCAGTGACCTTGGAACACCAGAGCATCCCCTGATAAGCCATTCAAAAGAATTGGCAAGTGATGAGAAGAAGAGGAAAGGTCTTGATCTGAAGAGGAGAATTGCTGATATTAAAGCTCGAGAAGGGAGGTGGTTTACATGGCAGAAGTGGACACCCAAGCTTGTGAGAACGCAGTGACTCCCAATATCGATCGATGACATGTTCCCTTGATGACTTTAACATCCATAGTTATTAGCAAAAACAGCAACGGCTCAAATGCCACTTGAGTTGTTCCTTACCATAAAAATCAGATAACATGGTAACTGCAAACAAATGATATGGCGGGGCCTAATGCTATCCCTACTAAATAACGGCTATGCCGGGATTTGTGGGGTCGCACACAGGTAGTCTTCACATAGTTGGAGATTGCATGTTTCCATAAGAGCTGGAAAATCAAAACTCAAGCAAGTACTTTTTTGGAGTAGAAATGTTATTCTACAGTTTAAATTGGTTTTTGGCTTTTGCTGAGTGAATTTTGAGTTGTACTTGTATCAAGTGCCAAATAAGGATTTTCAGGCAGTACATGTAGTTCATTGGTTCCTGAATTTGCTAGATTTGCACCCTGTATGGATACCTCTCAGAATTTCATTATTTTTTTGCACTGACACTGGCACAGGTGATTGCAAAGTTCTTTTCTTCTATACAAGATCAATGGAAGGGAAAAACAATTCTTATGTATGCCCATGTAAATAGAATCGATGTGTGATTATAGTGTGAAGAGAGGTTATAGAAGACGTAAAGTAAGGGGGAAAGTGAAGAAAAGGGTGGATAAACAGGTCACGTTGTTTGCTAACTCCTCTTTTCGTGCTTTTTTCTGTACAAGCAAAACACTGTTTCTTTAGTAAAATACCATATGACCATTCATGAAATTAATTTCATTCTGATAGCACAAATCACAGATGGCATTCTAATATGCCTGCTCTAGATGTTTGGCAATTGGCATGGTAGAAATATATAACTAAGCAATGTGTTATTAGTTTTGGGAACAAAGGTTACAGCACAGAAATAGGAGTAAGCAGATTGTGATTTCACCTTTGAGTGCTATACACAAGCAGAAATCTCGTTAACGGCCAGCTCACCGCTGATTGAATAAGCAGTTCTGGCACATGGTCCTAGCATTTGTCACATCCCAAGACTGCAGATTCTTAGCCAGTGTATCAATTTCGTTCATTGTATTCGAAGCATATTTAATTATTTATAAAATGAATACTGATGAAATATCTGAGATGTGGTTTCCTAGTCTGAATAATCTCATGGTTGAGCACCGTCTGCCATAAATAGTCTGCACTCCTGGGCATGTTCTTGTGCTTAGATCAACCGTCCATACAAGCAGATGCCAGAGATGAGACCGTTATCGAAGAAAGCTTGACCAGATGTTTGATGCTGTCTGATCACTGTTCCAGTAACAGAATGCAGTTTTTCTCATTGCCACTGTTTTCTTAATATCCTGCCTGACTAGATATACAAAAGCAACTAAAAAATTCTCAATTTTCACACCACATAATTCTATACCTCTGCTTCCAGTAACACACGAATGCATTCTGTCTCAATTTCAAATGTCTACCTCTTGATGGATCTGCTCACAACTAGGTTATACTTGGCAGTACGATTTCCAAAACACCCAAGTCAGTGCATGCGTGGCAGAAAGCATAATCAAAATGCTTCGCGGGAATTTATTTTTGAGAGACCCACCAGGCAATCATCCTCCTATCAGTCTGTACAGAAGTACTCTGGGACAGCAACATCATCCTTCATTTTCATCTCCACTGCTATAAAATTAAGCAACGCATAAATCTCTGCTGAGCCAGAATGAGTCTTGTCATGGGCAATAAACCTGCAAAGCCTTCCACCAACATCAATCTCGCTATAACCAGGGATCTTTCTCACTCCTCTCTCCTCCATCACCTTTCTTGCTTTCTTTGCCTCTTGCCACCGCCTAGCGACAGCATAGATATTGGACAACCCAATGTACCTGCCATCATGGTCTGGCTGCAATTGGACAAGCTGTCTGCCGACTACCTCCCCCAACTCTACCCATCCATGCAGATGACATGCATTCAAGAGAGCACCAAGTACAGAGACACTGGGTTCCATTGGCATGCTCTTAACAACACCATATGCTTCCTCCAAGCGGCCTGCTCGACCAAGCACATCTACAAGACAAGCATAATGCTCAACATGTGGTTTGAGCCCTTGAGCTTCAAGTGAGCGAAAGAACCTCCAGGCCTCATCCACCAGACCACCATGTACGCAAGCACTTAACAAACCAAGGTATGTGATCTCATCTGGCAAAACCCCAGAATGCTGCATCTCTTGGAAAATCTCCACTGTCTCCATGCCCATCCCATGCACTGCAAGTCCACCAATTGCGGCGTTCCATATTAGAACATCAGTGCTGGCCACTGGCACAGCCCGAAACACCTCAAGCGCCTCACTGATTGCCCCACACTTGGAGTACATGTCCACAAGTGAGGTGGCGAGTCTGAGGTTCGGCAGGAAACCACGCTCTTGAAGGTGCCGATGCATCTGCCTCCCCCGCCCGAGGTCCCCAAGGTGCGCGCACGCACCAAGCACACTGACCATCGTGACATCATTTGCTCTTACGCCATGGCCAGCCCCCGTGGTCTCCATCATCTCGAACAACGCGAGCGCCTCACGGTGCTCCCCGCACTTGACGCACCCGTCGATCATGGCGCTCCATGAGACCACATCCTGCTGGGGCATCCGGTCGAACACTTGCCGGGCGGAGAGGAGGTCGTTGCACTTGGCGTAACCGTCTAGGAGGGCATTCCAGGAGACGAGGTTAGGCCGCGGTATTTCGTCAAACAGGCGGCGGGCGAGGCTTGGGAGAGCGCAGGCCGCGTACATATGGACGAGGGAATTTGCTACGTGGAGGTCGCAGGGGAGGAGTCCGAGCCGGAGCGGGTGCGCGTGAAGAGAGAGGGCCAGGCGGGGGGAGGCGAGGCGCGCGGCGGCACGGCCGAGGAAGGGGAAGGTGAGGTGGGAGGGCCGCAGTGCGGAGCGCAGGAGAAGGAGGAAGAGGGAGAAGGAGAGATGCGGGGTGGAGGGCGAGGAAGAGGTCGTGCGGATGAGGGCGTCGAGCAGCGGCGTGGAGAGGGTGCGGCCATCAAGGTGGCGGAGGAGGTGCAGCGGGAGGGAGAGGGGGAGCTGAGGCCGCATTCGGCCGGTAGGAGAGACTAAGGAGGGCGATGGCGGGAATTGATTGAGTCCGTCGGTGTAGGATTTACGCGTGGCACTTTAAGTTCATTTTCGAACCAATACCGAGGCGCGCGCATTCCGTGCGTTACTTCTAACTTTTTTGAAAAGTCGAAAATTTTACATTTAATTATATTTATATAAAAAACCCTGAAAAGGGCTTTTCGGCCCGCTTTATAAATAAAAACAAGGAGAGAAATAGACAACAGCTCGCTGGGCAACAACACATGTAAACCCAAAGTAACAAAGTACGAAACACAGTAGAGAGAAAAGGAGCGAGGAGAAGAGCGCGAGGGGGCAAGTATCCCATCTGTCCGCGGGGCTCAACTCGTAGAGGAGGCGGAGATCCGCCGCGCAGACGCCACCAAGTGGTCCAGCATGTCATCCAGCTGAGCTATGTCCCACTGTCTACATGGCGCGTGCCACTGCTTAAAAAACGAGATATTTGAATATCGAATCGGTAGCACGTCGAAGGAAGATCCGATCTATCATCATCTTATTTCTAATCGTCCAAAGTGTACATGCTAACCCAGCAAAAACAACCCAGAAGAGGCGATGCCCCCTCCCAGTCCTTCTTGCCTGGAGTTCCAGGAATTTGCCAAGGTCCGAGGCCTGCCACTCGGGGCCTAGAACTTTATAGACGAAATTACATAGGAACCGGGCCGTGGAGCATGTGAACAAAATATGAGCCTCCGTCTCTAGAACCCCACAAAGTGGACACGTGCCATCACCAGGCCCTTGACGCTTCCACACTTCCACCCCGACGGGAGGCGGTCACGCAATAACTGCTAGACAAAAATCTTGATCTTCAGAGGGAGGGGGCTTTCTATAGTTTAGAAGACCACGCCTGCCCCTGCCCCAAGAAGAGGCTGCGGTAGGCCGACTTAACCGAGAAAGACCCATACGACGCTAACTGTCAGGTAATGCTATCCGGAGCTCCATCTAAGGAGCCTAGTAACGCAGCTCTAAGCTCATTCCATGTTGTCGCTTCTGCCGCACCAAATGTCCTTCGGAACGCACCAAATGTCTTTAGAACGAGATGTTCCAAATTCCATTCTGCGTGGCGTCCGCAACTAATAGCAGTGGGTCTGAGCATATCGCAATAAGACTCGGATACAGAAGCTGGAGCGGTCTATTATTAAGCCACACATCCACCCAAAATAAGGTGGACCTACCATTCCCAACGATAAAACGCGCCCCCTTCCGAATCTCATACTTAATGGATTGGATGGATCGCCAAAATTGGGACCCCTCCCGGCGACCACAGGACAAGAGGGACAGCCTCTAAGGTATTTAGTTTTGATAAGTTGGAGTCAAAGCCCTCCGTCGTCCTGCAGGATATGTTAGACCCATCTAAGCATTAGAGCGGTGTTCATCTTACCGGAAGTCAGAATACCTATGCCCCCAAAGTGTTTGGGAGCGCACACATGGGCCCACTTGACCATGTGGTACTTGTGTTGGCCATTGGACGCCGACCAGAAGAAGCGCGAGAGATCCTTGTCAAAAGCCTTATGGGCCCCTTCAGGATGAAGGTAAAGGCCCATCATATACATGGGCAGGCTGGATAGGCATGAGTCAATAAGCACAGATTTGCTCCCCTTAGAGGTGAACCTATCGCGCCATGGGTCAGCCTTCGTCCTTACCCCACCCCACCAGAGGCTCGAGGTCCCTCATCAGGATCCTGGATTCCCCAAGCGGAACCCCTAGATATTCAATCGAAAGGCGGACAACTTACAGTTGAAGTTATCCGCAATCCGTTGTTGCTCATCCGGGGGAAATCCTAGGACCACCACCTCGCTCTTGTCAAAGTTTATTTTGAGGCCCGACATTGCCTCAAAGCACATAGGAGGAGGAACTTGAGATTGTAGATATCCATCTCCGAGCCCTCTACCATAATCATTGTGTCATCCGCATATTGGAGATGGGTCACCCCTCCTCCCAGGATAAGGTGAACGACCACACCTGAAATGTGACCAGCCGCCTTAGCCAAGTCTAGGATAGTCGCAAGGGAGTCTACTTCTAGGTTAAATAGAATGGGGGAAATAGGATCCCCCTGTCTCACCCCGCAGGAGGATCTAAAGTAGGATCCTCACCCCATTTATACTAATTGCGGTGTTGCCGCTCATAACAATTTGCATAATCCAGCAGATAACGCAGTTATCAAACCCACGGTGCTCGAGGACTTGGTGTAAGAACACATAGTCCCAGACGATCATATGCTTTCTGGAAATCCAGCTTCAGGAACACACCCTTAAGGTGTTCACTTCATGAACGATCTCATGAAGCGCCAGGATCCAATCATGGATATATCGTCCCTTGGTAAAGGCGAACTACTGGGGGTGGGTTAACCGTTGCATCACTAGGGCTAACCGAATCACGCATACTTTAGTGATGATGCGTTGAATGACATTGATCACCGTGATAGGTCTAAACTGTCGAATATATGAGGCCCCCGCCAAATTGGGGATCAAAGTAATCACGCCAAAGTTCAGCGTGACATAACCAATGTCCCAATGTAGAATTCTTGGAACATTGGCATAATCACCGCCTGCAGCGGACCCCAAAAATCTTTGGAAGAAAGAAATCGGGAGGCCATGAGGACCCAGGGACTGAATTGGCCTTCATGTCCATAATGGCCCACCTAACCTTCTCCGGCAGGAATGGGACTGTGAGGTCTGCATTCTCATTATCTGAGACTAAGGCACCCAAGAAACCAAGATCCCGAGATAACGCAAGCCCGGAGCGGGGTCCCGCCGAGAATAGCTCCTTATAAAAGGAGTAAACATGGGCGGATAGCTCCTGCGCCTCCTCTAGGAGACGACCAACTGCCCATAGACACGAGATCGAACACTTCTGGCGCCTCCCCTTAGAAATAGCATGGAAGTACGTCGTGTTGGTGTCTCCCAACAACAGCCATTTCTGACGGCTCTGCTATCGCCAGAAGATCTCTTCTCCCCTATAAATCGTCATTAGAGGCGCCGCCAAGGTATACCACTTTAACCACTCATCCGTTGACAAACCCACAGAATCCGATGCAGAGTCTAGCGTCTGAATCTGCATAAGAAGCGATGCTTTGTGTCTACGGATGTCTGCCCCCACGTTCAACCCCACCCTCGCATAAACTGGAGGACCATCTTAGCACAGTGATGCTAAACTTCCACCACATTATATACTCGAGGAGGGGAGGCCGCAGCTTCTGCCCATTTGAGGCCCACCGATTCCACAAAGCCTGGTTGATCTAGCTAGAAATCCTAAAAGTGGAACCGATTAGGCCTCGGGGCTACCCTCTCTAGAAGAGAATAGGAGGGGGGTATGGTCGGAACCCACTCGAGTGAGAGCCCAGAGAGAGCAAAGTGGGAAGGCCACTTCCCACTCAACCGATACTAGTACCTGATCCAGGGCGCTCTGGATAGGGTCCACCTAGTTATTAGTCCAGGTATATCGAGCTCCCACCCGATCAACCTCCCGCAGTGCTAGGTCCGCAATAAAGTTATTAAACATCCGCATCCTAGGGATATCGACATTAGCTGAGCTCTTTTCATCAGGGGAGCGAATGAGGTTAAAGTCCCCCCACCACCACCACCACCGGAATGGGACTTTGCTCCACTTTTGACATTCAGCTTAGCCAGGAACTCAGCGGGCCTCATGTGGTCCGCAGGGGCCATAGACAATAATCACCTTCCACCGGAGGTTAGATCGTATCTGGGTGAGCTACATGCTCACAAAGAACTCCCGCGGTCCATATAATCTACCTGGAAGGTATCCTCCTTAGCTCCAAGGAGGATCCCTCCTAAGCGACCCGAGGCCGGGAGCCAATGCCAGGAAAACTTGTAGCGACTCGGTCTCTGTAGCTCACCGATGTAGAAGTCTTGTCTAATCGTTTCTTGCAATCCCACAATGTCAACATTCTCCTGCCGCATATAATCGGAGAGCTGGAGCAGCGGCCGTCTGCCCCGAACCCCCTCATGTTCCAAATAAATGTGGAGACACTCATTGGAAAACATTATCGGGGGAGGTCCCCATACGGGGGACCGATGGGGCCCTACCATTGGTCGAGGTCCCAGATGTCGCCTTATGGGGCCTCCCCCGCTTCCTCCCCAACTAGGAGGAGGCACTAGAGGGCAGCCGACCCCAAGGGCCAAGGAGAACCGTCATTGCCGGACCCCGGAGTTACCCCTATGGGATCCAGCAGACGTTGAGTGTACCAGCCGCTCGCGCTCTGCCTGAGCACGAGCTGCCGCCAGAGACCCCTCATAAATCTCCTTAGCCCTAATAGCTTCAATCTGCTCCACCCTGGGGCCACATCTGTAGGGTTCGTTGCATAGAAAACAAAAAATTTCCTACGCGAGAGACACCAGAAAGGCCAAAATCTAATCTAGGAGATGAAAGAAACGAGCATAGAGAGAGTCTTAAGAAGAACATACCCTCGAAGACACAAAGCGTTACGAGATCAAATCTCGTTGTTGGCGTAGTCGTACTCACACCGATCCCGAGAGCGAGAAGATGTGCACCGCAATCCGGTGGTGCCTCCGTGATCGGTCACACATACGGTTGATGACGACCTCTGTTCCCTCGATCTAGCAGGGAAGCGGAAGTAGAGGATCCTCAGAACTCCAGCAGCACGACGGCGTGGTGGTGGTGAAGAATCCCACGGTTAGGGCTTCGCCAAGCCGGAGACCATGGAATGGAGCTGCGGGTGGAGAGGAAATGAGGTGGGCAAGTGTGTGTGAGAGAGAGGAGCTCATGCCCTCTATTTATAGGAGAGGGGGGAGGCAGCCCAAGGGGGTGCGGCCAGCCCATGGAGGTGCCCCCACCTCTTCCCTCATCATGTCAGTGGACACTCCACTCGCACCCACTCATTTTCCCTTTATTTCCCACTTAGAAAATCCAAGTGTTTTTCTTTAATAAATAAATAAAACATTTTTATTTCTTTATTTCAGCATTTGTTAATTGTATTGACAAATATTTGCATATAGCACCTCGAATCATTTGTTAATTGTATTAACAACCATTCGACGAAAAACCCCTTGAACTATTTCAATTTCCCCGAAACAATTTCGGTGCTGCTGTCGTGGTGTTGTCACGGCAAGTGTCCTCATGCGAGAACTAGATTGCGAGGCCATTGCTACTGAGCGAAACTTCGAAAGGGTTAAGGCGGAAACGAGAGACGGAAGTTTACCCAGGTTCGGCCCCTCGATTGAGGGTAAAACCTACTTCTGCCTTCTGACCATCAGGAAACAAGATCTCGATTACAAAGGGCGATTCCGACTCTCGATGTCTCGAGTTACCTTGCTATCGACTTAGAGCTTATCTTTCTACGTCCCAGGGTCTTTCCTTATATAGGGGACAAGACCTCCGGGTTACAAAGGATCCGGGTTACACCCGTTATCGGAAGCCTGCTCTAATCCGGTTATAGGTCTTCCTTTGCCGGTTCACCTCGTGGCCTGGTCATCCCCGTCCGGCCTTGGGCCGTCCTCCAAGCCTTGGGCCTCTTCGCTTCTTACTACAAACTCTGGGTCGGTATTCTATCTTCTCCGGGTTACGGAATGGGTAACCCGGACCTCCTTTCCTTAGGGTGACAACCATAATCCGGATCTCCCTATTATAAACCGGACCAACAGTCTTGAGTCCCATTAAGTGGGTTCCGGTTTATAGGAGGGGTAGGTGAGTGTAAGGACCCCAGACCGGCAGTCTGAAACCCTACGTATGCATACATTCACGATCCCAGAAAGATCAGTCGTGAACAACATACACAGTTGGCATACAGAAAATACATCATCCATTACACGAATACATAAAGGTATTACACAAATGATCACATGATCAAGTCTAACACAACTGCCACAAAGGGCAGGCACTTAACAAACACAGCGGAAGACAAATAAAACACAACGTAGTTGAGCCCAAGTCACGCCTTAACCTACAGGCTGCTGACCCGGAGACGATCCTAGTTCGCAAAGCCGTCAGCTCCGTACTTCTCTTCGTAGATCTCCTTTGGAGGCTCCTTCTCCAAATCTGATAAGTAGATACCAGGGGCGAAACCATAATGAGTATATTTGAATGTACTCAGCAAGACATCCATCATGTCACTTACCAACATGCAAATATGCTTATATGGTGGAACAGGTAGGCTATAAATAGGGTTCACTATCAATGGTGTGCATATATGATGACACCATAGTTGCAGTCAGATTAATCTGTATCTTTGTTGAAGAAGATACTTCGGAAGAAAACAAAATAATATAGTTTTATTTCTCTTGTAGATATCACATGTACAAGAGTTTTTGTAAAGTTTTGTTTAAAGAATATTTTCTCTTTGCAAAACTTCTTGGAATCAGTTTCCAGAATTCTTGCTTAGAGTAGAAAATGTTTTCTTTGCAAAACATTTTGTTTTGTATAACATCATCTGGCTTTTCATCATCGACGATACCTCCACGGTATAAGTTTCCATTCTTTTCCGAACTTCACAAGTTCAACACTTCCTTTCCAAAGATTCCCTTTCAAAAACTTCTTTTTGAAAACATTGACACAATGCTAGCTACATGGCCATTCAACTGTCCATATCCGAGGACGCGGCTTCTTCGAAAAAGTTGTACTCTGCAGAGGTGTACACATCCACCAGATCCAGTACACCTCCCGTGAAACAACCACGGACTGTAACAACAGTATGTAAACATCAGGTATCTGATCATAACCATCCACTATGTTCAAGCTAGAATATGCCTATCTCTTCAGTTGAGTTTAATCTCCTCGGCACCATGTCGCACATCGCCATGACAGGAGACTCAACCGATGCAACCGGAGGGAAAATTAATCCCACACTTTTTATGTCTCAACATTGGGAGTTTTGACGACATTCGGTTCGAGGGTACGATGTCCCTTATAGCGATTGAGATAGAACACACACTAACAAGGACAAACTTCCAGTTAAGCCCCGTGCCCATGTTGGGGTAGGGTGGCAGTACGGTAAAGGTTGTCCGGCGAAGACTAGGTTATGTGTCATTTTTGAAAACACCAATTTCTCAAAAATGACCACTTCCACATTCCTCCGGAGAACAAGGATCCGCCTTTTCTCCGGGTTTTTCCGTAAAGCCTTTGTTTTGTAGAATCACAATGTTAGGGTGTCCACTTAGGGACTAATATATTTGATGGTAATAAATACCATATGGTGGCCTATGGGCTTGGTATTACCAAGTTTAACTACTGGCATAATAGTAACCTATAATATAGTATAGTAGTAATTTCCACCTCAAAAATAGTTTTGATAATCAAGTTTTTGGTAAAACTTCAGAAGTAAAACATGCATGATATTTAATGGTAAGTATTGTATCAGCAAGCAATCAGGATGGCTTGCCTCAAGTCTCTTAATGTCCCTGGCCTTGAAGCAAATCGAACTTGACGCACAGCTCCACAACTGCTTCTTCTCCTTCTTCGCGTTCTAGCGTCGCAAAGGAAATAAAAGACACACACTCAGGCCTAAAAGACAAACAACTAAGCTAAGAAACACATACAGCAACAATTGTTCATTCTCGAGTTCTCTCGAAACAATAACGCGAAAACTATCTCACATAACTCTCACGGTCCAAAACTGTCGTCAGGCACTGAGTATGGTTTAGAAAACCATATCCCACATCATACATACCATATATGGAGTGGTATACCACTCTCATAACAAGATATATGAGAAGCTAAAAATATAGCTTGTGGGTGCAGAAGGTTAGGTTGCTAAGGTAAAACAAAACAGACAGAGTAATACCCATGGCAGTGGGTATTTCTCTCCTCAAGCAACTATTACTTTAAGTGTTCATGATTTTTAGTTGGATGTTTTAGTTCCACAAGATACTCTTAAACACAAGAATAACATAAGTATAAACTCATGCTAAGGCAAAACATTCCAACAAAAATCCAAACAACAAGCAAACACACCACAATAGAATAGACTATTTATCCACTAAGTTATTGTTTACTAGAAGTTTTGGAATCCATCAATCATGAAAATTTAGCAACCAACCAGTAGCTAAATCACCAATGAATCTATTCATAAAAATAGTCTAAAACACAATCTTCACTCAAGGTAATATCCCTAATCAAAAGCATAGAAACAGGACTGCACTTATAACACACTAGTGTGGAAATTCTATACAATCATGCTATAAGGAATATTGGTATTCTACAACTATAGCACAAGCAACTAATTAATTCATGGCATCATAACAGAAGTAATAACTTCCTAAATATGCTATAATAAACTCATACACTCATAAGACAAAAAAATGACAACACTAGAGCAAAATTCACCATTTTCTAGTGGGGACACTAGTTCAACACTAGAGAAGCAAACAATGTTACTATGATGCTTAATTCTAAACAAGCAAGTCATGATCATAAAATGTACCTAATAACAGTACACAAAACTTACACATGCTAGCAAGCACAAACATCAAAACAATCCCATGAAATAACTATTAAACATGCATAAATTAATTCTAGCAATTTATGTTTTTCTTAAACAATTACTAGCAAGCAAACAAGGTATAACCTATACAACCAGTAGCTATGCAACAAAAGAAAAGTTATCTAAACCTTTTCAAAAATCCAAACACTCAATTTAAAGTCATCCACAAACAATCTATCACTCAAAAGGACTTCAGTTTATTTGCAAACAATTTAATTTAGCACTCAATAGTGAATCATCTCTTAACAAGATACTCATAAGGAATATTATGCTAACAAATGTATCACACCTAAAATACTAGTAGATACTTATAATAAATAAACTTCTCACTTGCATAAGTGAAAACAAACCATTATATTTTCCATGGTGGAAAATATTCCTATGAACCACATAATGAAAACATGTTAATTTCTCACATGTGCATAGTTGGGAAATTTCATCCATAACCAAGATGAAATGGGACCAGTGGGTTATGGGCCCATCTATATCAAGGTAAATGAGGTTCTAAGCCTCTGGTTACTCATGACAAAATTAGTATAGCAAAATAAATAAAACAATGCTATTTATTCTAGTGCATACAAGACTAGTGCATAAGAATAACAAAACCTACACATGCTTCATCTTAAAAATACATGCAATCTATCAGAGACAAAAGCATCAAAATAACAGTACCAAAATGGTACTGGATCTATAGAAAACATAGCACAAAAATTATCAAGGCATCCACACAAAGATCTAGCTCTCACAATAATTCCAAAGAATAAACACTAGAACAATAACAAATGCTACTCATGCTTGGCTATAAGATCACATGCAAGTTAATGAAGATAATAGCATATAAATCACAGTACCAAAATGGTACTGGACTCAACACAATCATAGCACAAAAATAGGTAACAAGCACACAAGGAGTTGGTTCACACAAAACATCAAATAAATAATCTAGTGAAGCAACATATGCTACTTCTTTAGCCAGAATATATTGCAAACATGCACACACTTTGTGTGGTAGATGTAATGCAAGGAAACAACCTAATAACAAGATCCAACACAGCTCTACAACCTAGGATAAAAGATTAAGCCAACCAAGCATTTCATTTCAACAAAAACAAATAAAGAAATCAAAACAGAAAAGCTTCTGTTTCTAGATCTGTCCACCAAAAATAATCTAGAGCTCAAAAAATTAATCTAAGCTAGAATAAGATAGATCTACTCAATACCAAACTCATCCAATTGGGTTTGCTCCAAAAATCATTTTTAAACTCCTTATAAAAATCAAAAAATAGGCTACTGGTCCTTTAGCAATTTGGATGGCATTTTCATTCTACAACTCACCTTGATGTGAGGTTTGTCTCATTGGATAGATATTTTCAATACCTATCCAGATCAGTTGAGTTTGTTCCATTTGATTATTTAGTTTAAAAGTTATGGCCAAAACACTATCAGAGATAGTCTGTGGCAAAACAGTCATTGTGCCCAAAATATTTGCCCAAAACCAGATCTGCAAATTTTGCATGGCTTGGATTTCATGTATGTATGTCCATGATTTTTCTCAGATTTTATTGTGCAGTTTTTATATTTTTTTAAGCCTAAAGTAAATGCCTCAGATCTGTCAAAAAAATAAAAGAATAAACTTATCACAGCGCGGGCTGGATCCACTGCGGCTGCGGCCCAGCTAACGGGCCTGCAGCCCAACTGCGGTGCGCGCGCGGGAAACGGCGCGGGAAAGGTCCCGTTTAACCGTGGCCGTGGATCAACGATCTGACGGTCCACGCGCGTCTTCTTCCTCTCCCTCTCCTCTCTCTCTCCGGCGTGTACGCCCGGCGGCGGAAAAGGGCTCGGGAGGCTCACCGTGGGCTCGTGGCTGGCCGGCGCGGGCTCGGGGGAGGTGTAGGAGGTCGAGGGCGCCGAGGGGAGGTGTCGGATACGTCGAGCGCGGCCCCGAGCGGCGGCGCACGGCAGATGCCCGCGGCGGCGCTCCGCGGACGGCGGCGGTGACTCCGGCAGGTATAGGGAGGGGGAGCGTGTCTGGGGGGTTCAGGGGAGTGTGGGGAGGCTAGCCATGACAGTGGGAGAGGCTAGATGAGCGAGGTTCGAGCAGGGCAAGGTCTTGGCCGTGGTGGTCACCCCTCGGGCTAGATCTCGAGCTAGGCCACCTTAGGGCTAGGGTTTGGGTCTCCTTTGCTTTGGGGAGGTAGAGGGAGGTATGAGGAGGTGCAGGGCGTGAGGGTTTGCCCTCTGGACACTAATACCAGAGAGAGTGAAGAGAGGGGCACGGTGGTCACATGAGCTAGGCATGGCTTGTCCAAAAGGAGGGGTTCCAGTGGTGACCAAGCTACAGGGGGATGTCCTATATGTTTATCTTCGTACTCACACATGAGCAAGGGCACAGTAGGGGCCAAGGGATGGGAAAAAGTGAAAATGCAACTATTCCAACCACTACAAGTGACATCATCACTTAGTCAACAAGCCACCTCATTTTCTCCATCCCTAGCTGACCAAAAGAGGATCCAATGCCCCTTCCAGAAGCTCCATAACATTGTTTTTCGAGTTGGCAAAGTGGCAAGGCTTGGATCAGTACCCACAAGATAAAACATCAAGTCTAAAAGTGTTGATCACTGTTCTGTCAGAAAAATTCAGTCTTATGACTTAGAATTTTTCTAAGTGTTGAGAACAGACAGAAAATGCAAAAAGTTGGGTTTGTTTTCAGGGTTCAATTGCTTTCCAAAATTGGTTTTCAAAACATGGACTTGTTAACCATGTTATATACTTTCAGAAACAACTTTTGAAAACAATTTTGAAATAGTTTAAGGCCATGAAAACCATGTGGAAAAAGGTATACTTTCTGTTTTTATCTGTTTCTAAAAACTGCCTTTTTCTGCCTTAATTTTATACCACAAAAACAACAAGCAAAAAATAGTTTTTATTTCTCCCAAAATAAAAGTGAGCTTATGGATCTGTAGTACATATATCAAGGATTAATTAGAAGTCAAGAAATCATAAAATAACCATCTATAGCTTGGTGAAAACAATGGCAGAAAATAGGTACTTGGCTTTATTTTCAGGAATTGTTTTCTATAGGAAAGTTAAAAGAAAACTTTCATAGATCATCTTGGAAACTTGTTTTCTTGGATCCAACAAGGTTAAAAGTTTGTTTTAAGATGCAAACAAGAATGGTCCAAGTCTTGGAAAGAAATCCACTCAAGTATTAATAAGAAAACATTAGGGAAAAAATATCAGGAATATTTTTCAGAAACATAAGGTGTTGGTTTTATAATGAAACAAAACTTATGTTGCAAATATGATTAGGATCATAACACAAGTTATTTAAAACAATCATGTTGTTGTAAACATTACTTTGTTGGCCCTAATAGTTGTCTTCTTGAGCACAGATCAAGGGTCTAAAAACTGGGATGTGACAGACCTTCCCCCCCTTACCAGAATCTCGTCCCGAGATTCGCAGGCAAGCGAAAAGAGGGTATGGTCAAATAACAATGTTAGATGATTTGTTTACAAAACATGTGTTGGTGTTTTGTAACCTTATTTACAGGGGCTTCCCCCCTTTGATTTTTCTTACCAGAATTCCCTGGTAAATTTGTCTTCTTTACAAAGGTTTGGGTGCCATGGTCTAAACCTCGAACATATTGCTCCTTAAAACCATGATGTCCAACCAGTGGTTATTCTTTAGTCATAAGCTCTATTTGCGTACCACTCAATGATCAATCTAATGGATATCCATCATCAATTAAAAAGTATGAGCTTTCCATTGCTCACCGTCCAAAATCCAGGAAAATCCACTACCTTCCTCTTAACCTATTATAGTTAAATCCCAAAACATTTGTTTTCCTCAAAGGTAGTTTATCTAGATCATAAAGCTATAACAACTCTGAGTACTATCATCTATATAAGGTTTCTTTCAGAAACTCCAAGCTCATAATGATTTTTTCCTAAAATCTATCATCATCAATATATATCCACCAATCTTTCTAAGCCTCAAACGAGTTCTACTATCTCATACTGTAGAATCTGGTCCCTTCAACACATACATACGGGAGATATTGTCGCCTAGTAATGATCATAGATTACCCCTCTAATATTTTTTTCCAACCTTTCACTACTTCAAAATAGCTATAGAATCATTCTAAGGCACCTTTCTCTTTGTTTTTGGAAAAAGTTGATTACACGTTTTCTTTTTAAACGGTGATTACAAACTCTGTAACATATCAACTCTATAAGTTACTTTGTAAGGTATTTGGTTTTAGATACCACTTCTGTAGGGTATTTAAACGAAGATGTGATGAGCCAACACTGTAAGGTTTTAAGCTTACGATTAGATGAGGTTATATTACCAATTGGTAAGGTCTCCAATTCTGTAAGGCCTTGAACTAGAATTAGATGAAACCCTTTTAGATTTTTGTTAGTATCTTTAACTATTTAAGATTTTACTTAGTCTGACGTGACACTTCTAGTGTCCCATTTACGTCGGGTTTTCTCATGGTGCGACGATAACCAAAACAAGGGGGGTTCACAGGTGTGGTTTGAAACGTACCATTGGCTAAGGCAGGAGTCGAAGATGCTCCTGCAACATCATCTCTGTCTCGAGGTCCACTCATCAGATTCTTGCGTTTCTTCTGGGCTGGACCCTGGGTTTCTTGGGTTTCTTCAGGATGAGCTAGAATACGGTTCTTATTGGGACATTTGCGAGCATAGTGTCCTTCCTGTCTACAGGCAAAACAACCCTTGATTTTAGGCTTGACTTTCACCCGTCCCCTCGAAGATTGCTCAGACCAAGCCGGATCATACTCCCTCTGGGGACAATTACGAGCGAAGTGCCCTTCCGTCCCACAGACAAAACACTCCTCAGTCACCCATAGACTAGTTTCTCCTGGCGTCACCATCTTCCTTTTGCGGCTCTCTCCAGCAAGCAGTTGCTGGTATTCTCTCATAAGGAACATAGTATTCTCAGCGTTGGTGGTGGCAAGCTGAATCAACTGTCCAGGATAGCATGGGTGGCGATGTGCTCAGCATGAGCGGCTTCACGTTTTTCCTTCAACAGAGCAAATAGTTGAGCAACTGTCGGCTCAGGTGACGGAGGTGGATTGCTGGCCATGCTGAAGAAAAAGAACGGTGTAAGACGATAATAACTAACGGTGGTCTTGGTTTTAAAGGCTCGTGACATGCATGTATCGGCTCATAGCGGATATGAGAACGGTAGATAACACGACAACAAGCAAACATCGACGAAACTAAAGCCAACTCAAACCCAGATTAACACGTATGTGAAAAACGAGTCTTAACAAGCATAACTTATCTTAATGGTTCACAAGGCTACCAGATAAGGCTTACAACACAATAACAAGTCCTAACAACTCCATATAAGTTAGGAAGCAAGATTGAATAAAACACAAATTCATTTCAATCAAGAGCACACAAAGAAACAAAAACAGGAAATCTGCGGTTTCCTAGATTCATGATAACCATTCCATTGTTCACTTAATTTCTAAACCTTGAATTTCATGGTACCTACCATGTCTACTAAGATTTGGCTTCCAAAGTAGATACACCTGATATCCTATTGACTAGTAAACGACTAGGTCATCATCTTATTTCCTCGTGACTTCTCCTTTTTACCAACTAGATTAAAAGGTGCCGTAAGTCACTTAATTCCTTGGTTTAGAAAGAGTTGTCAGTATTTCACATGCTTTGGTTAGGTGTCATCCTAAGATTAGACAAAGCATGTTAGTTTTGTTAGCTTTTTATTTAATAGTGTTTGTCCGACAAGATACGACTAGTGTCATCGTACGTCGAATATTGGATTGTGCTCTTTTGATTGGCTCCTGAGGGGTTACGCATCATGGCATGTGAAGACTTCTTTTTCACCTTTCCCCCTAGGAGGAAGGTATATAACTTTTAAAAGGGGGTCTCTCTAGTTTGGTCTTTTAAAAGGGAACATAAAAAGGTGCGACATTTAGCCAACAGGGTAAAAAGAGTCTATTACAAACAGGCAAAACTAGAGGTTTTGGTCAGTAGTGGTTGATTTCTTCACGTCTTTTCTTCTTTGAGGGTTGTCGTTGTTGGAGCTTTATCTGTTGGAGTGCATCACTGGTAGCAACGCTATCAGCTCGTGTGGCTTGATGGTCCTCCATTATTAGGCACAACGGTGCTTTCATTAATTGTGGGGGAGATGGTGGTGGTTCACTACGGGTCGCATTATGAAGCGAAAACAAGTATAAGCCTAAGCAACACATTCTTGTTTTTGAATGCTATACAAACAGTTTTGCTTGCAAAAATTTAACACGAGGCGATTCAAAAACAAGAGCGGGGCAATCACAAATTCGCAAATTTTGAGCACCCCACAAACATATAGAAGCCTAGATGAACCAAATCCTACACCACACAACAGCACAAAGTCCTACGGACACACATAAGTAAGCAAAAACACTCAAGCAAGACTCCATTGGGGCTACGTCGGGGAAGGCTACTCATGGAGTCATCGCTAAATTACTCCAAACTAGACTGATCCAAAATCCTAGAAGTGGCTGAAGAACTATATCTACTTCTGACCATCATCACTGTAGCGCTAGGCAATTATTTTGGTCTTCTCGGGACAACGGCAAGTATACAAGTTTTTTGGATGGAAACAAGATACTAGAAGTAAAGTTTTGATAAAACCTTTAACTGAGAGAGGTAAGCATATGCAACAATCTGTTTTTGAAACCCCAACTATTTTCTGAACAGAAAACTTCAAAATCGAGAGATGTTTCAAAAACAGAGCGGAGCAGTTGCAAACAAGTAAGAAATAAACTCTTAACCGAGAGACATATGCCTTTAGAATCTTTTGACAAGAGAATAAGGAGGGAAAATATACAAAAATTCCCTTAGACAAAAATAATTTAGATTGTAAATAGGTTTTTACTCAAAAATACTTTTCTTTCCTATCTGACGTCCATGCTAACTAAGGTCTCCTAAGGTCAGGATGGCTCTGATACCAACTCTGTAAGGACCCCAGACCGGCAGTCTGAAACCCTACGTATGCATACATTCACGATCCCAGAAAGATCAGTCGTGAACAACATACACAGTTGGCACACAGAAATACATCATCCATTACACGAATACATAAAGGTATTACACAAATGATCACATGATCAAGTCTAGCACAACTGCCAAAAGGGCAGGCACTTAACAGACACAGCGGAAGACAAATAAAACACAACGTAGTTGAGCCCAAGTCACGCCTTAACCTACAGGCTGCTGACCCGGAGACGATCCTAGTTCGCAAAGCCGTCAGCTCCGTACTTCTCTTCGTAGATCTCCTTTGGGGGCTCCTTCTCCAAATCTGATAAGTAGATACCAGGGGCGAAACCATAATGAGTACATTTGAATGTACTCAGCAAGACATCCATCATATCACTTACCAACATGCAAATATGCTTATATGGTGGAACAGGTAGGCTATAAATAGGGTTCACTATCAATGGTGTGCATATATGATGACACCATAGTTGCAGTCAGATTAATCTGTATCTTTGTTGAAGAAGATACTTCGGAAGAAAACAAAATAATATAGTTTTATTTCTCTTGTAGATATCACATGTACAAGAGTTTTTGTAAAGTTTTGTTTAAAGAATATTTTCTCTTTGCAAAACTTCTTGGAATCAGTTTCCAGAATTCTTGCTTAGAGTAGAAAATGTTTTCTTTGCAAAACATTTTGTTTTGTATAACATCATCTGGCTTTTCATCATCGACGATACCTCCACGGTATAAGTTTCCATTCTTTTCCGAACTTCACAAGTTCAACACTTCCTTTCCAAAGATTCCCTTTCAAAAACTTCTTTTTGAAAACATTGACACAATGCTAGCTACATGGCCATTCAACTGTCCATATCCGAGGACGCGGCTTCTTCGAAAAAGTTGTACTCTGCAGAGGTGTACACATCCACCAGATCCAGTACACCTCCCGTGAAACAACCACGGACTGTAACAACAGTATGTAAACATCAGGTATCTGATCATAACCATCCACTATGTTCAAGCTAGAATATGCCTATCTCTTCAGTTGAGTTTAATCTCCTCGGCACCATGTCGCACATCGCCATGACAGGAGACTCAACCGATGCAACCGGAGGGAAAATTAATCCCACACTTTTTATGTCTCAACATTGGGAGTTTTGACGACATTCGGTTCGAGGGTACGATGTCCCTTATAGCGATTGAGATAGAACACACACTAACAAGGACAAACTTCAAGTTAAGCCCCGTGCCCATGTTGGGGTAGGGTGGCAGTACGGTAAAGGTTGTCCGGCGAAGACTAGGTTATGTGTCATTTTTGAAAAAACACCACCTTCTCAAAAATGACCACTTCCACATTCCTCCGGAGAACAAGGATCCGCCTTTTCTCCGGGTTTTTCCGTAAAGCCTTTATTTTGTAGAATCACAATTTTAGGGTGTCCACTTAGGGACTAATATATTTGATGGTAATAAATACCATATGGTGGCCTATGGGCTTGGTATTACCAAGTTTAACTACTGGCATAATAATAACCTATAATATAGTATAGTAGTAATAGCCACATCAAAAATAGTTTTGATAATCAAGATTTTGGTAAAACTTCAGAGGTAAAACATGCATGATATATAATGGTAAGTATTGTATCAGCAAGCAATCAGGATGCTTGCCTCAAGTCTCTTAATGTCCCTGGCCTTGAAGCAAATCGAACTTGACGCACAGCTCCACAACTGCTTCTTCTCCTTCTTCGCGTTCTAGCGTCGTAAAGCAAATAAAAGACACACACTCAGGTCTAAAAGACAAAAAACTTAGCTAAGAAACACATACAGCAACAAATGTTTATTCTCGAGTTCTCTCGAAACAATAACGCGAAAACTATCTCACATAACTCTCACGGCCCAAAACTGTCGTCAGGCACTATGTATGGTTTAGAAAACCATATCCCACATCATACATACCATATATGGAGTGGTGTAACACTCTCATAACCAGATATATAAGAAGCTAAAAATATAGCTTGTGGGTGAAAAAGGTTTGGTTGCTAAGGTAAAACAAAACAGACAGAGTAATACCCATGGCAGTGGGTATTTCTCTCCTCAAGCAACTATTACTTTAAGTGTTCATGATTTTTAGTTGGATGTTTTAGTTCCACAAGATACTCTTAAACACAAGAATAACATAAGTATAAACTCATGCTAAGGCAAAACATTCCAACAAAAATCCAAACAACAAGCAAACACACCACAATAGAATAGACTATTTATCCACTATGTTCTTGTTTACTAGAGGTTTTGGAATCCATCCATTATGAAAAAAATTAGCAAACAACCAGTACCTAAAAACAAGGATAACAAGTCATAAAAATAATCTAAAACACAATCATCACTCAAGGTAATATCCCTATCAAAAGCATAGAAACAGGACTGCACTTATAACACACTAGTGTGGAAATTCTATACAATCATGCTATAAGGAATATTGGTATTCTACAACTATAGCACAAGCAACTAATTAATTCATGGCATCATAACAGAAGTAATAACTTCCTAAATATGCTATAATAAACTCATACACTCATAAAACAAAAAATGACAACACTAGAGCAAAATTCACCATTTTCTAGTGGGGACACTAGTTCAACACTAGAGAAGCAAACAATGTTACTATGATGCTTAATTCTAAACAAGCAAGTCATGATCATAAAATGTACCTAATAACAGTACACAAAACTTACACATGCTAGCAAGCACAACATCAAAACAATCCCATGAAACAACTATTAAGCATGCATAAATTAATTCTAGCAATTTATGTTTTTCTTAAACAATTACTAGCAAGCAAGCAAGGTATAACTTACACAACCAGTAGCTATGCAACAAAAGAAAAGTTATCTAAACCTTTTCAAAAATCCAAACACTCAATTTAAAATCCTTCACAAACAATCTATCAATCAAAAGGAATTTAGTTTATTTGCAAACAATTTAATTTAGCACTCACTAGTGAATCATCTCTTAACAAGATACTCCTAAGGAATATCATGCTAACAAATGGATCACACCTAACATACTAGTAGATACTTATAATAAATAAACTTCTCACTTGCATAAGTGAAAACAAACCATTATATTTTCCATGGTGGAAAATATTCCTATCAACCACAAAATGAAAACATGTTAATTTCTCACATGTGCATAGTTGGGAATTTTCATCCACAACCAAGATGCAATGGGACCAGTGGGTTATGGGCCCATTTAAAATCAAGGTAAATGAGGTTCTAAGCCTCTGGTTACTCATGACAAAAATTAGCATAGCAAAATAAATAAAACAATGCTATTTATTCTAGTGCATACAAGACTAGTGCATAAGCATAACAAAACCTACACATGCTTCACCTTAAAAATACATGAAAGCTATCAGAGACAAAATCATCAAAATAACAGTACCAAAATGGTACTGGATCTATAGCAAACATAGCACAAAAATTATCAAGGCATTAACACAAGGATCTAGCTTTCACAATAATCCCAAAGAATAGACACTAGAACGATAACAAATGCTACTCATGCTTTGCTATAAGATCACATGCAAGTTAATGAAGATAATAGCATATAAATCACAGTACCAAAATGGTACTGGACTCAACACAATCATAGCACAAAAATAGGTAACAAGCACACAAGGAGTTGGTTCACACAAAACATCAAAAAAATAATCTAGTGAAACAACATATGCTACTTCTTTAGCCATAATATATTGCAAACATGCACACACTTTGTGTGGTAGAGGTAATGCAAGGAAACAACCTAATAACAAGATTCAACACATCTCTACATCCTAGGAGCAAAGATTAAGTCAACCAAGCATTTCATTTTAACATAAACAAATAAAGAAGTCCAAACAGAAAAGCTTCTGTTTCTAGATCTGTCCACCAAAAATAATCTAGAGCTCAAAAAATTAATCTAAGCTAGGATAAGATAGATCTACTCACTACAAAACTCATCCAATTGGGTTTGCTCCAAAAATCATTTTTAAACTCCTTATAAAAATCAAAGAATAGGCTACTGGTCCTTTAGCAATTTGGATGGAATTTTCATTCTACAACTCACCTTGATGTGAGGTTTGTCTCATTGGATAGATATTTTCAATACCTGTCCAGATCAGTTGAGTTTGTTCCATTTGATTATTTAGTTTAAAAGTTATGGCCAAAACACTATCAGAGATAGTCTGTGGCAAAACAGTCATTGTGCCCAAAATATTTGCCCAAAACCAGATCTGCAAATTTTGCATGGCTTGGATTTCATGTATGTATGTCCATGATTTTTCTCAGATTTTATTGTGCAGTTTTTATATTTTTTTCAAGCCTAAAGTAAATGCCTCAGATCTGTCAAAAAAATAAAAGAATAAACTTATCACAGCGCGGGCTGGATCCACTGCGGCTGCGGCCCAGCTAACGGGCCTGCAGCCCAACTGCGGTGCGCGCGCGGGAAACGGCGCGGGAAAGGTCCCGTTTAACCGTGGCCGTGGATCAACGATCTGACGGTCCACGCGCGTCTTCTTCCTCTCCCTCTCCTCTCTCTCTCCGGTGTGTACGCCCGGCGGCGGAAAAGGGCTCGGGAGGCTCACCGTGGGCTCGTGGCTGGCCGGCGCGGGCTCGGGGGAGGTGTAGGAGGTCGAGGGCGCCGAGGGGAGGTGTCGGAGACGTCGAGCGCGGCCCCGAGCGGCGGCGCACGGCAGATGCCCGCGGCGGCGCTCCGCGGACGGCGGCGGTGACTCCGGCAGGTAGAGGGAGGGGGAGCGTGTCTGGGTGGTTCAGGGGAGTGTGGGGAGGCTAGCCATGGCAGTGGGAGAGGCTAGATGAGCGAGGTTCGAGCAGGGCAAGGTCTTGGCCGTGGTGGTCACCCCTCGGGCTAGATCTCGAGCTAGGCCACCTTAGGGCTAGGGTTTGGGTCTCCTTTGCTTTGGGGAGGTAGAGGGAGGTATGAGGAGGTGCAGGGCGTGAGGGTTTGCCCTCTGGACACTAATACCAGAGAGAGTGAAGAGAGGGGCACGGTGGTCACATGAGCTAGGCATGGCTTGTCCAAAAGGAGGGGTTCCAGTGGTGACCAAGCTACAGGGGGATGTCCTATATGTTTATATTCGTACTCACACATGAGCAAGGGCACAGTAGGGGCCAAGGGATGGGCAAAAGTGAAAATGCAACTATTCCAACCACTACAAGTGACATCATCACTTAGTCAACAAGCCACCTCATTTTCTCCATCCCTAGCTGACCAAAAGAGGATCCAATGCCCCTTCCAGAAGCTCCATAACATTGTTTTTCGAGTTGGCAAAGTGGCAAGGCTTGGATCAGTACCCACAAGATAAAACATCAAGTCTAAAAGTGTTGATCACTGTTCTGTCAGAAAAATTCAGTCTTATGACTTAGAATTTTTCTAAGTGTTGAGAACAGACAGAAAATGCAAAAAGTTGGGTTTGTTTTCAGGGTTCAATTGCTTTCCAAAATTGGTTTTCAAAACATGGACTTGTTAACCATGTTATATACTTTCAGAAACAACTTTTGAAAACAATTTTGAAATAGTTTAAGGCCATGAAAACCATGTGGAAAAAGGTATACTTTCTGTTTTTATCTGTTTCTAAAAACTGCCTTTTTCTGCCTTAATTTTATACCACAAAAACAACAAGCAAAAGATAGTTTTTATTTCTCCCAAAATAAAAGTGAGCTTATGGATCTGTAGTACATATATCAAGGATTAATTAGAAGTCAAGAAATCATAAAATAACCATCTATAGCTTGGTGAAAACAATGGCAGAAAATAGGTACTTGGCTTTATTTTCAGGAATTGTTTTCTATAGGAAAGTTAAAAGAAAACTTTCATAGATCATCTTGGAAACTTGTTTTCTTGGATCCAACAAGGTTAAAAGTTTGTTTTAAGATGCAAACAAGAATGGTCCAAGTCTTGGAAAGAAAATCCACTCAAGTATTAATAAGAAAACATTAGGGAAAAAATATCAGGAATATTTTTCAGAAACATAAGGTGTTGGTTTTATAATGAAACAAAACTTATGTTGCAAATATGATTAGGATCATAACACAAGTTATTTAAAACAATCATGTTGTTGTAAACATTACTTTGTTGGCCCTAATAGTTGTCTTCTTGAGCACAGATCAAGGGTCTAAAAACTGGGATGTGACAGTGAGGCTCCCCCTCACCAATTCCCCCAACATTAGCCCCCAGGTTAACATGAACAATTAAGTTTGGACTTACGATGTTCACGTTAAACATCTTGGAGCGCAAGCCAGGCAAAAAATCATTTGCCTTTATAAGATAACTCTCAACAAGATATCCAATCCAGATTTCACGGGCTGAGCTCTTTATCTCCAGGATCATATCTTTCCGTTTCTTGGAAAGATAACTCCCGCGTTTTCATCTCCCAGATCTACGGAACGAGAAAAAAATCTTAACCTAGCCCGGATTCTTCTCCATGGAATTACTCCATTTTTTCAGAGAAAATCTCCTCCTGTGATCCGATCTCGCTGTATTTTTTCCGTAAAAAGTATAATCTTGAGGGGCCTTTGTGCAAAAATTACCACTTAACCCTAGGGTTTAGGCCCCGCCTATAAATAGCAGGAGTACGGCCCCTAGGGTTCATTCGCACCCCGCGCCCCCCACTTCATCTTCCACCTCCAAACCAAGCTCGAGAGCTCCATTACCTGATGTAGCCCAACCATCTACTCCAAGTGGACTGATGACAAGATCACGCGCAAAGGCCATCAAGGATAAGGTGAACTCGCTCCTCTCGCTCTATAATTCGGGCAGGTGGAGGATGGTGTGCTACCTCATGTTTCCACACTTTGCGTGCTCAGGTTCAAACCCACCACGGAGGCACCAAAAAGTACCCGAGACGATGCGCAAGAAGATACGGAGAACAGCGGTGAAGACGGCGTCCAATTCGGAGTCCCGACGAAGAAGTTAGGGGCGAAAAACCCCTTCCCGGCCTCGGGAGCCGGCCAGGCCGGCCTCCCTTGCCCCCAGGCCGGACCCCCACCCGAAGGGGCCGGCCTCCACCTCGGCCTCGGGCCGGCCTCGGCGTCCCCCTCAGGCCGGACCCCCTCCAGAGGAGGCCGGCCTCAAAGCCGGCCTGCCCTCCTCCCCACCCGAAGCAAACATCTGGCACCCACCCGAAGCAGCCGGCCTGGGGGCCGGCCTGCCTCCTCCCCACCCCGGCCCCAGGCCGGCCTCCTCCTCCAGGCGCCCACCCTGGCCCCAGGTCGGGTTCCAGGCCGGCCAGGCCGGCCCCTAGGCCGGGGTGGACCCGAAAATGCCCGGAAAAGAACCGTTTTCGCTCCCGTTTCCACCTACTTCGACCCCCGGCTATATAAGGACTCCCCCAAGCTAGATCTAGGGTTTAGAGTTGAATTTAGAGCATTTGGAGCTCAGCTCTCTTGTATCCCACTTTGAGGAACTACTCCTCCGGTGTGTACCGAGGAACGTATCAAGGCTACTCCTCCGACTTCGTCGAGGATCGTATCAAGGATCATCGAATTACTTGATCTCTCCCTTTGGGTTTCTATCAAGGAATTGTCCAATCTTCCTCTCGATTATCTTGAGGTTCTATTGGCGTAGTGGACCGGCTACGGGTGTAAAGCGGTTTCAATCAAGGTGAGCTCAGTTGAATCGATCGTTCCGTAGGCGGCCCTCGGGGTTAGTTGACGGAAGATTTGGGGTTCTTTGGTTCTTACTATTTATCCTTGCGTTTGTTTGCGTTGCCCTCGATCTCCCCCTCGTTTCCCCCTCGTGTGTTCATCGAGTTCCTCGTGTTCTTCGTGTTCTCCGTCGATTCGTGAAGATCGGGCCAATCTAGGAGTAACCCTCCGCATCATCTGGTATCCAGAGCTAGATTGACACGAATCCGACACCCCCAACACTTTCCATCCACCAATTTTTCTTTTTCCACCAAGAATTTCGAAAATCCTCAAAAAATAGCCAAAAGGGAATTTGACCGATCTGTTGATTCGTTGAGTTTTTCGTGGTTTTTCTTCATAGATTTGTTGCCAAACACCATTCCACACCTTTCTATTCAGCCAATTTTTCCAATTTCGTCCAAAAAATTTCTTGATTTTGTGGGAATTTCGAATTTGAGCCAAAAACTCAGAAAATTTCAGCTCTTCGATTCTCCGACAGATTTTGAAACTTGTTTTTCTTTGTCGTTTTTATCCGAATTGAGTGCAACAAAGTGCTACGCGACGCCCACGACATCACCTACGCTTCCACATCAACGGATCGCCACGACATCGACTCCCCCACGGCCGCAAGTCCGTGATCATCAAATAAGAGAGGTATAACTTGCTTCCGCTTGCACCACCCCACCCCATTGTGTTACTTACCAATCGGACTAGTTCTTTTTACACCGCTTGGCATCGCATTTGTGGCATCGAGAGTGCGAGGTTAGCGCTTTTGAGAGATTATCTACCGAGTAGGCATTGGCACTTTGGAATCCATCAAAAAGAGAAAATCAAAAAAAAAATAGAAAAAGAAGCAAAAGGATCGGTGCCAATTGCTTTCCATTGTAGGAACGTGTAGCATTGCGTTGCAAAAGAGAAAGAGTGACCGATTGCCACGGTGCGAATCTTGTTGCCTTTTCAAATTTGCGGTTTGAGCTAGCATCCTCTTTGAGTTAGTGTGGCATTGAGCATTAGTCTACGTTAGGGCCATTTCGTTCTTCGCTCGTCCATTGGTCGCACTAACCCCATTTTTCCCTTGCGTGTGTGTGTTCCACCATATTTCCATCCTATAGGTTTGGTTTTTGTGCTAACTTTTCTTTGAATTTTCTCCACGATTGACAACAAACTTTTCTTCGGTTTTGTCGATTTTTCCTCGCCACTTTCCTAACCTAATTGCCTTCCATATAAAATGTGTGTGTTGCCGTTTGCGGTTTCTTTCGATCTTTTTGGATTCGCTCTTGACATACCGCCCTACACCTAGGCTCGTCCACTAGCCTCAATACGACCAAGAAAGGTAACGTTGGGTAAGTGAGGCGTCCATTTCTTCAATATCACCCTTGTGTGTGTTTTTGAGATGGCTAGGGAAGGAGTATTCACAAGTCCGAGCTCGGAAGACGAAGGCAATCCATTCTACAACGACAATGCTTACGCTAACTTCGTCACCCACAATGACCACTTTCAACTCCGCGAACTCGTCAAGGACGGGTTGCAACGCTATGAGCGTCGACTACAAGAGCAAGAGGCTCGATTAAATGATCAAATGACGCGCATCAACATCAACTTGGCTAATCTTGCCAATCGCCGTCATTCTTCATCGTCCTCAAGGTCTCGTCGCTCAAGCCACCGCAATCAAGATCCTCACCAACCTCGTCGCCATGATCGCCACGATCGCCATGATCGCCACAACATGGAGGAGGGTGGACAACCTCAACAACCACCACCACCTCCTCCACAACCTCAACAACCTCCGCGACGCAATTGGTATGAGGATAGCTCGCCATCACCACCACCTCGACATCGCCAAGGCCGTGGTGACCCTCTTCAACAACCGCAACGCCCGGACCTTCGACAACACCATCATCCTCCACCTCCACAAGGCCACGCTCAAGACTATGGCCACAATGATTTCGTGGAAGATGCTCGTCAACATCGAAGGCCACCTAGGCGCCATGCGCGTCCCAACAACAATGACCGCCAAGAACATGATCATCCTCAACACCCTCGAGATGAACAAGTGCTTCCGCAACACCCTCGCCAAGAACAAGAGCGTCCTCGACAACATCACAATGGTCATGATGATAGTGAACGCCGTGAAGCTAGGCTTCGCCACCACCAACCACCACCACCTAATGACCACCGGCGTCATCCTCCCCATCATGATCGCCACCGCCAAGACAATGAGGATGACCCCTATGATGATTCACCTCCCATGTATGATGAAGACCCCCATGAGCGCCAACATGAGCGTCCCCATCGTACGCAAGAGGACAACAACATGAGTGCTCTTCGTTTCAATGTCCCCAAGTTCAATGGTGAGAATGATCCCGAAGACTATCTTGCTTGGGCTCTCAAGGTTGACAAGATCTTCGGCATTCACAACTTCACCAACAAGAAGATGGTTGCTCTAGCATCTTTGGAATTCGAAGGCTATGCACTCTTATGGTGGGATCGTCTACAAGCCGAACGAGTCCGCAATCGCATGGCTCCCATTGCCACTTGGAATGAGATGAAGCAGTTCATGCATGCTCGATTCGTTCCTCCTTACTACAAGCGTGACCTCTTCAAGAAGCTCCAAGAACTTCGTCAAGGTGTGAAGTCCGTTGATGAGTACTACAAGGAAATGGAGACATCTTTGATTCGAGCTCATGTGATAGAATCTCAAGAGCAAACAATGGCCCGCTTCCTCAATGGCCTCAACTATCCTATAAGGAAGATCGTCGAGTATCAACCGTATGACAACATTGTGGCCCTTGTCCACCAAGCTCTCAAGGCGGAACGCCAAATTGCGGAAGATCTCAAGTATAGCAAGCAAAAGGCTTTCTTCAACTCAAGACCGTCATCCTCAACTCCAATGACACAAGTTCCTCCTCCAACTACCACCAAGAGCAACACTCGAGCCTCTAGTGCTCCCAACAAGTCTTCCCAACCATTCAAGAAGCAAGTGCCTCCCACATCATCCTCAAGTGCTCCTCAAGTCAAGTCAAGCACTATTACTTGCTTCAAGTGTGGTGGTAGTGGACACAAGTCCTTTGAATGTTCCAACAAGATGATCATGATTGTCAACCAAGACGGTGAACGTGATTCTATGAGCGAAGGCGAATACTATGCCTTGCATCAAGTTGCTCTCAACTCTTTGGACGTCCCCAACGATGATGAAGAAAGTGTGTATTGCGATGAGTACAAGAATCCATCACTAGTGGTCACAAGAGTCCTCACTTCTTCTCCTCAAGATGAGCAAGATCAACGGTGCAATCTCTTTCAAACAAGAGCCGGTATTGATGGCAATTCAATCAAGGTCATCATCGATGGTGGAAGTTGCCACAACTTGGCTAGCAAAGAGCTTTGCGACAAACTAAAATTGCCTTACAAGCAACATACTCATCCATACCATGTCCAATGGCTTAGTGACTCCGGCACCTTCAAGATTCAACACATGGTCACCGTGACTTTCAAGATTGGTCCCTATGAAGACACGGTAGATTGTGACGTTGTTCCTATGACCGTGTGTCATCTTCTTCTTGGTCGACCTTGGCAATACGACAAGAGTGCTATCCATGATGGGCGTACCAATCACTATAGCTTCAAGTGGAATAACAAGACATTTGTTCTTCGTCCCATGTCTCCTCGCCAAGTGATCCCGATAACGCCAAGACTCTTGCACGTAGACAAGAAGAGCTCAAATCTCGTGAGATGAGTGGTGAGAGAGTGATCCACCAAAAAGTGAGTGAGAGCCACAAGCCAAATATGAGTGGAAAAATTCCGAGTGATGCCAAAGGCTTTGCCTTACTTGCCACCAAAAGAGAGATGCGAGAGCTAAGAGATGACCCAACCATACTTCACTTTGTCCTATTGTGCAAAGGGGAAGCACTTGAAACTAACGACATGACAAATCTTCCTCCATCTTTGTTGACTTTGTTGCAGGAATTTGAAGACGTCTTTCCCGATGAGCTCCCTCCGGGCCTTCCTCCCCTTCGAGGAATCGAGCACCGTATTGACCACATTCCGGGCGCGCCCCTTCCAAACCGCGCTCCTTACCGCACCAATCCCGAGGAGACTAAGGAGATTGAGCGCCAAATCCAAGAGCTACTCGAAAAAGGTTTTATTCGCGAATCCCTTAGCCCTTGTGCCGTGTCGGTTATCCTTGTTCCAAAGCAAGATTCTACTTCCCGCATGTGTATGGATTGTCGCCCTATCAATGCTATCACCGTTAGATATAGACATCCTATTCCTAGGCTCGATGACATGCTTGATGAATTGAGTGGTGCTACTATCTTTTCCAAAATTGATCTTAAAAGTGGTTAGCATCAAATTCGTATGAGTATAGGTGATGAATGGAAAACGGCTTTCAAAACAAAACTTGGTTTGTATGAATGGCTTGTTATGCCCTTTGGTCTTTCGAATGCCCCATCTACCTTCATGCGTCTCATGAATGAAGTTCTACGTCCTTTCATTGGCAAATTTGTTGTGGTTTACTTCGACGACATTCTCATTTATAGCAAATCTTTGGAAGATCACCTTGATCATGTTTCACAAGTATTGTTGGCTCTTCGCAACGCAAAACTTTTCGCCAATCTTTCCAAATGCAATTTTTGCACCAACAAGCTTGTTTTCTTGGGTTTTGTGATCTCTTACAATGGTATTGAAGTAGATAACAAGAAGATTGAGGCAATTAGGAATTGGCCCAACCCTACCTCCGTGGGTGAGATAAGGCGCTTTCATGGCCTTGCCGGTTTCTATCGCCGCTTTGTCAAAGATTTTTCAACTATTGCTTGCCCTTTGAATGAACTTACCAAAAAGAATGTACCTTTTGTTTGGGGCAATGCGCAAAAAAAAGCTTTCGACACACTTAAGAAATGCTTAACCGAAGCTCCTTTGCTTGTCTTACCGGATTTTGAGAAAACTTTTGAGATTGAATGTGATGCTAGTGGTATAGGAATTGGTGGCGTTCTCATGCAAAACGGACGCCCCGTTGCTTACCATAGTGAAAAACTTGATGGTGCTAAACTCAATTACCCCATCTATGATAAGGAACTTTTTGCTTTGGTTAGAGTGCTAGAAGTTTGGCAACACTACCTTTGGCCAAAAGAATTTGTTATTCATTCCGATCACGAATCATTGAAATACTTGAAAAGCCAAACCAATTTGAACAAGAGGCATGCTAAATGGGTTGAATTCATTGAATCTTTTCCTTATGTCATTAAGTACAAGAAAGATAAAGAGAATGTGGTAGCCGATGCCTTGTCTAGGAAAGAATGCCTTCTTACACGTCTTGACATCAATGTGATTGGTTTGGATGAGATCAAAGACTTATATGCTTCTGATGCTTTCTTTGGTCCTATATTTGAGAAATGCTTGCCTAACCGAGATTTCGATGATTACTATCTTCACAAAGGTTTCTTGTTTAAGGCTAACCAATTGTGTATCCCCGAGTCCTCTCTTCGTTTGTTGTTATTGAAGGAATCACATGAAGGAGGTCTCATGGGACACTTTGGACGCGACAAGACCTATGCCATGCTCTCCATCAACTACTATTGGCCCAAGATGAAGCATCACGTTGAGAGACACGTCAAGAGATGTTCTACATGCCTCCGAGCTAAGTCCACTTCCAACCCTCATGGTCTTTACATGCCATTACCTATCCCACATGCACCTTGGAGTGATATTAGCATGGATTTTGTGTTAGGCCTTCCACGAACTAAAACCAACATGGATTCAATCTTTGTAGTTGTGGATCGTTTCTCTAAGATGGCACATTTCATTCCTTGCAACCGAACCGACGATGCTTCACATGTTGCTACTTTGTTTTTCTGGGAAATTGTGCGTTTACATGGTGTACCTACTTCCATTGTCTCGGACCGTGACGTCAAGTTCACCTCCTACTTTTGGAAGACGTTGATGGCCAAGCTCGGCGTCAAGCTACTCTTCTCCACCGCCTATCACCCACAAACGGATGGACAACCCGAGGTCGTCAACCGCACACTCTCTTCACTACTTCGAGCATTGATCAAGCCCAACTTGAAGAATTGGGAGGAATGCATCCCACACGCCGAGTTCGCCTACAACCGTGCTCTCCATCAAGCTACCAAGAAGAGTCCTTTCGAGATCGTCTACGGCTTCAACCCCAACACCGCCCTCGACATACTCCCTTTGCCTCTACGCGAGCGAGCAAACATGGACATCGACAAGCGCACCGACTACATCAAGAAGCTACACGACTCCACAAGAGCTATGCTTGAGAAGCATTCCAAGCACCGAGCCTCTATCATGAACAAGAACAAGAAACCCATGGTGTTCCAAGAAGGTGACCTCGTGTGGCTCCACTTGCGCAAGGACCGGTTCCCCGAAGAGCGCAACTCCAAGCTCAAGCCAAGAGGTGACGGTCCCTTCAAGGTCATCAAGCGCATCAACAACAACGCCTACAAGCTCGACTTACCGCAATCCAAGTACCTCGTCCACAACTCCTTCAATGTCAAGGACCTCTCTCCCTTCCATGGATACCCAAGTGATGAAGACGACGCCGAGTCGAGGTCGACTCTTTTTCAAGGGGGGGGGGAGATGATGTAGCCCAACCATCTACTCCAAGTGGACCGATGACAAGATCACGCGCAAAGGCCATCAAGGATAAGGTGAACTCGCTCCTCTCGCTCTATACTTTCGGTCACGTGGAGGATGGTGCGCTACCTCATGTTTCCACACTTTGCGTGCTCAGGTTCAAACCCACCACGGAGGCACCGAAAAGTACCCGAGACGATGCGCAAGAAGATACGGAGAACAACGGTGAAGACGGCGTCCAATTCGGAGTCCCGACGAAGAAGTTAGGGGCGAAAAACCCTTCCCGGCCTCGGGAGCCGGCTAGGCCGGCCTCCCTCGCCCCCAGGCCGGACCCCCACCCGAAGGGGCCGGCCTCCACCTCGGCCTCGGGCCGGCCTCGGTGCCCCCCTCAGGCCGGACCCCCTCCAGAGGAGGCCGGCCTCAAAGCCGGCCTGCCCTCCTCCCACCCCGGCCCCAGGCCGGGCACCCACCCGAAGCAGCCGGCCTGGGGGCCGGCCTGCCTCCTCCTCCAGGCGCCCACCCTGGCCCCAGGCCGGGTTCCAGGCCGGCCAGGCCGGCCCCTAGGCCGGGGTGGACCCGAAAATGCCCGGAAAAGACCCGTTTTCGCTCCCGTTTCCACCTACTTCGACCCCCGGCTATATAAGGACTCCCCCAAGCTAGATCTAGGGTTTAGAGTTGAATTTAGAACATTTGGAGCTCAGCTCTCTTGTATCCCTCTTTGAGGAACTACTCCTCCGGTGTGTACCGAGGAACGTATCAAGGCTACTCCTCCGACTTCGTCGAGGATCGTATCAAGGATCATCCAATTACTTGATCTCTCCCTTTGGGTTTCTATCAAGGAATTGTCCAATCTTCCTCTCGATTATCTTGAGGTTCTATTGGTGTAGTGGACCGGCTACGGGTGTCAAGCGGTTTCAATCAAGGTGAGCTCAGTTGAATCGATCGTTCCGTAGGCGGCCCTCGGGGTTAGTTGACGGAAGATTTGGGGTTCTTCGGTTCTTACTATTTATCCTTGCGTTTGTTTGCGTTGCCCTCGATCCCCCCCTCGTTTCCCCCTCGTTTGTTCATCGAGTTCCTCGTGTTCTTCGTGTTCTCCATCGATTCGTGAAGATCGGGCCAATCTAGGAGTAACCCTCCGCATCATTACCTTTCCTGCGTCGCCGTGGCCGGAGCATCGCCGGCGTTCTCCTCGAGATGGGTAAGGAGAAAATCTTGGCGTCCAAGGCCGGCGGAACGGGAATGAAGGAGAAGACCGGAGGGTCTTCCGGTTCTAGAGCTGCCGGTTTAGGGAGAGGAAAAATGCAAGTAAATTAGTGCAAGTCGGAGATGACCCAAGGCCGGCTCACAGAGAAGGAAGACTCCGGGTTACTGCCCAAGAACTTATCTTGGCGTGCCCTTGGGAATGAGATCCGGCCCGAACCTGGGCCGGGCGAGGTAATAGTTTTTGAATCCCACATTCTCCGTGGGTTTCGCCCACCCGGGTCTCTCTTTTTTCGTCGGCTCTTGAGTTATTATGGCCTCCATCCTCAAGACCTTCCACCAAATTCCATTCTTAACGTTAGCAATTCCGTAGTCCTCTGTGAGGATTACCTCCAAGTAGAGCCAAACTTAGACCTTTTTCTTGAGTACTTCTATTGCAACAAACACCCAGAGGGAGCTGTGGCTGAACTTATACACTGTGGGGGGGGTCGTTCCAGAGGCGGAAGGATATTGCCTACCCGGTATTCCTCTGGCCAGACACCCCAAGCTGTGGCAGAAATCTTACATTTATATTAAAAACACTTCTCCCGAAGGTGAACCGGCACTTCCGGGTTACCGTCCTGAACGTTTAGTCTACACCAGCACCATGAATTCTTATGCCAAATCCTCTGATCGAATCAAAATCCGGTCTCTCCTAAAGCGCGTAACCTCATTGATAGTTCACGGACTTACGGGTTTATATTTAACCAAAACCTGGGTAGATTGGCGTATCCAACCCCTCAGTATCAGGAATCGGTTGTTCCACGATATGTCGGTTCATCAGATTCCATGCGATATTCTGAGTCTATAGTATCTAAGTCAGACATGACAACCTCCTTAAAGCTCCTGGTTGGAGTAAAGCAAGATAAGTTCTTCGATGTTGGTCTGGAGCCCTTCAGCTCTTCTAACACGGCTCCTCCTGTAAGCCTCCATATCTTTTGTTTTATAAGTCCTTTTCATTCCTTTGACTGCGCAAGCTCTAACCTTGACGTTGTTCCAGTTCACAGGCCACAGACCCCTTCTGGGTTACCAGTGAAGAACCGGCTTCTCCACCTAAGGACGAAGAATCAGAAGAGCAGAGTGACAACGAGGAAGAGTTTTCTAAATTTGATTCCCTCGGTCACTTGCACAACCAATTTGCTGACGCTGATTACTCGCAGGATGAAGATGCAGAACAAGAAGGTGCCGGGTTAGGCGATGGTCAGGCTGGTGAAGAAGCGTCGGGTCATGAAGCTCCGGATCAGACTAAGCCGGATCTCGACCCCTCTACTCCCATCACCGGTTCCAACCTGGTGAATGAGAAGGAGTCCCCCGCAGGCCAAAAGAGGACCCGGCAGGCTGTTGCAAAGGTTCCTATCTCTAGACTGTCAAAAAATCCTTTGAAACCATCCTCACACACAGAGAAAACGCAGGATGATGAGGAGGGTAGCAAAAGAAGGAGGACCCGGAGCTCCGGCTCAAGCGAGTTAGAAACATGTTTGCCTGAGAAAACTCCTCTTTGACGGGTCTCCAAAGTTCGAGTTTCACCCACTGCTTCACACCCCTTAGCCGGACAAATAAGGCCAGAGTTGAGTCGTCCTTTTCATTCAGATTCTCCGAACTCAGATTCATCTCATTTTAGCGGGGCTAGTGAGTTCTCCATTAACTCTGGGTAAGCTAACTTTTCCATCCCTTGTTTTATTACTGCTAATATCTTAATCATGCAATGTAACTTAGGGTTTTCTTTTTGTTACAGAGCTCAAGCTGTACTGAAAGCAAACCCTGTCTCATCTGCTGCTCCCTCTGTGAACCTTGAAGAGAGATACCTTGGGGAAGAAAATGATGAACCAACCGCTCCATCGCCGGGTCATATGGATGTTATGGTTGAAGAACATGAAGAAGAGGTGAACCCGGTTGATAATATCCCGGGTAATGATCCTCCGGTTGAAGAGATGAATGTTCAAGAACCGGATGTGGTCATAACCGGATCTCGGGCTGCCCAGGTTACTGAACCTTCCACCGTGCTCTCCAAAATCACTGAAGACCTGAAAGTGAAGCCGGAAGAAAAGAGAGCTACTCCTAGCTTGAATATTGAAGGCCAGGACTTTGATACGCTCGCTCAAGAACTCTCTGAGAACCGGCGCCGCGCTGATGGTATTATAGAATTTATGAAACAGAAATATGAGGTAACCTCGATATACATAATATATAGCCCTCAATCTTCTAGTTTATATTTGTAATATATACTTGAAGATTTATCACTAAATAGTTGTAGACTGATTAATTGTAGACTGAATAGTTGTAGACTGAATAGTTGTAGCATGAATAGGTGTAGCCCCCAAGTGCCGGTTTATAATGGAATTATAAACCGGGACTTATTATGCTTTTGTTCTCAACCACTAGAGCTAAGATTGAAATAGTGTAGCCCCCAAGTGCCGGGTTGCAAGCATGCAGTTGGCCGGGATTTAGTCATGGCTTATAACTCAATGCTTGAACCTGAAATAATGTAGCCCCCAAGTGCCGGTTTTGCCAGCCTGCGGCTACTCAGGACTTTTAACTTTATTCTTGAAAATACTATAAGTTCGCCAGTTTCCGGGTTATGCTATTATAAGCCGGATTTTCATCAAGTTATGACTATAACCTGTGGATAACTTTATTCTGTTGTGACCAATGAATTTGCAGAGTCTTGAATCTTCCTCGCAAAAGGAGGTTTCAAATTTGAAGAACCTGCTCGCCCAAGAGGCCAAGAAAATTGAAGAAGCCAAGAACCGACAAAAGGAGCTGGAAGATCAAATAACTGAGGCAGCCAAGACTTGGCCTGTTCTACAGCAGGACTTTGAGACCCGGGAGAAGGCTCTTATAACTAGAGCGGAAACTGTTGAGAAGGACTTGGAGGAAACCCGCACCAGCTTTACCAAGGTCAAAGATCTGCGAAGAGATATCACCTGCCGTTTGTTCGGTAAGTTTGTCCGGTTTATTATCCCTTGTCAATGTACTGCTTTTCCAATTCTGTATTTCCTTTGTATTACTATCAATAGCTTGGTTCTGAAAAAAAAAATCTTGTAACCTGTAGGCAGAATGCATGGAAATAACCTTCAACTTCCATACCTGAAACTGAAGGCTTTGTTCGCCCTGATCCGGCAGCTATGTATTGGAGGTGGAGAATGTATTAAAGCTGTCCGGAACTGGGATACTCCTCCTAAAAGGCTTAGTGAAATGCTTGTGGAGATAACTCAGGTCCCTCAGTGGATAGAAGAGAATAAGCTATCATCCTGCCGCCACGGAGCCATCAAGGTTATGTCCCTGGCGAAAGTCTATCACCCGGAATTGAACCCGAATCTTCTTGTGAAGGGATTACCAAAATATAAAGCGGATATGTCCATGTATGATAGAAAAGACTTCGCTAGGAACGAGAAGGAGTGACGGTTTCAGGCTTGCACTATTGCTGAAAAGGTTAAGCTGAAGGATACGTGTCCGAGTTATAATTCATCGGGTGAGCGTAAAATGCCGTTTACTCCTCAAGTTATGGCTGTTGTCCGCCAAGCCCCGCAGAAGAGCCGGCTCTCTATATCCTCTTCATCTGGTGCGCCTCAATCTCTCACTCCTTCTGTTTCTGCCCCACCTCGCCCCTTATATGAACCGGAGAACATTACTGATGCTCTGGCTCAGCTGGAGTGGAAGTACATTCCTGCCGATGAGGTTGAAGGAACAGAAGCTATCCAAGGGACAAATGAGCCGGAGCCTGAAGACCTGGAGCCTGAAGACCCGAAGACTCAGGACGCGGCCCACCAGAAAGGAAAATTTGTTGTGGAGTAATCAGTTGATCTCTGCAAAGATAATAATTTGACCCTGATGGGTCTATAATAGGCTAGATAAACTGCTTTATTTCTAGTCCTATTTTTGAAAGTGTGCATGTGCACCTATGCTACAATTTGGTGTGTAATAACTCGGTTTCCCTTTGAGGTTATGCAAAGTGTTTCTGGTTTTACTTCATTTTTGCAACATCTTCTATTTGCACGTGAAACTTTTCTTGACTTGGTTTTTCTTTGCTTTCTAGCTCAGCCGGTTTTTCGCATGACTTATTCTAGTGTGTACAACTGTGATGAGTTCAGGGTCATAGTAACCCGGTTTTGCCGGGCTATAACATGATTGACTCAACCAGTTTTAAACATCTAGGTCATAAAAGTGCGTGTAACCACTGACTGGCACGCAAGTATAACCAATATATTTTGGCTTATGCCAGATTCTTGAGATATAGACTGTGCTCTAGCATCATCCCCCAAGTAATCATATAGAAAGAATGTTATGACTTTCTGCCATAATGATATGAAAACAAATCCCAATAACTCAGATGTTGTTAACTCTGCTTCTCATTGCCAAAATAACATAGTTACAATGATCCTATGTATAATATGGCCTCAGCTAGGCTATGTTCCATGGCCTTCCAGTTTCTTCCTCAGATGTTCGTGATTTATCAGCATCACGCATATCAATGAGGTAATAGGATCCATTATGTATTTTTTTACTTACCACAAATGGTCCTTCCCATGGAGGACTTAGCTTGTGCACCCCGTCCTTTTTCTAAATTAGACGTAAAACCAAGTCTCCTTCCTGGAAACTTCGAGTCTTAACCCTGCGGCTATGATAGCGACGCAGATCCTGATTATATATAGCTGACCTGGATGCTGCGAGGTCACGTGCTTCCTCTAAAGAGTCCAGCGAGTCTTGACAAGCTATCTCATTCTGGGTTTCCACATAAGCAGTCACTCGTGGTGAATCGTAACAAATATCACTTGGTAAAACTGGTTCAGCTCCATAAACCAGAAAGAAAGGTGTATAACCTGTTGATCTATTTGGGGTAGTTCTTATGAGATAATAGCATAAAACTACCACTTTAGACGAGTTTGTGCGGAAAACTACCACAAGACGATCTAATCGCATAAAACTACCAGATTTTTGCCAGCCCTTCGCAATAAACACTAACCGCTCTCTGACCACGAATTGACACGGAAACTGACCGCTGGGGCCCACCACTTGGATGACGTGGCAGAGGGGCGGGGGATGTCCGAACGCGCTCCCGTTAGTTTCCGTTAAGCGATAGTGGGGCCCGCACGCCAGCGTGGCAAATATCGCGCGAGTGAAGACCCGCGTCTTATTCTTCTCTTCCCTGTCCGTTCTTTCTAGCGCCGCCGCCGCCATTGACGCTCGCACGGTGCCGCCGTCGCCGCCATTTACGCAAGCATGCTGCCACCACCGCCGCCGTCGCCATGCCAAGCTGGCACGACGGCTCTTTGTCGGGCAATGATTTTCTAGCTGTAAGTTCTCCCCTGTACCTTTAATTTTGGATTTAGGGTTAGGTTTAGGAGATGGGGAAACTCTGAAAATTTGGTCGATTAATTCCGAAATCACTGTCAATTAGGACATCACGGAGCTCGATCTAGCTCCTGAAACCACAGATGACCCGACATTTTGCGGTATTGCTCTGGATTGTCCCCATGTTTGCCGCGTGCACAAGCTCAAGCCTAGGAGGTGTGTTGCATTCCAAGGAAGCAACACTGGCAGGAGATTTTATCTCTGTTCTATTGCACATGTAAGTAATGCAAAGCTTGATCTTTTTCTTTGCAAATGTACCAAGCAGTTAGAATTATTTTCCAGTTAAATAATGTAGTTAATATTACTTTCAATACAGAATTCCTTGCAGTTAGTAGAGGTTTGCAGTTAAGTAATGTAGTTGTCATGTACAATTTATATGGCATAGAATATAGAAGAGAATATTTAGGTAGAGAAACTTATATAAATTAATATGCTATAAATTAATGTGCCTCAGAAATTTAGGTAGAGAATTATTTGCATGTTCTCACTAAAACATGGAGTAGGTAAAATTATTTCAGTAGAGAATTATTTATGTAGTAGAGATTTATTTTAGTAGAGAACATTTCATATATATTAATAAGGTATAATTATTTGCAGCCAGTAGAGAATTGTGGGTTTGTCTGTTGGATAGATGGAGGATGGCCAGAAACAGCACAGAATGCTATAGGAAGAGTGTGGGCAATGTATAATGAATGCAGGAGTGCCAGAACTGATGAGAATTATGAGCATGCAATTTTTGTTAATGAACTGGCTGAAGAGAAGAACAAGTTAGAGAAGAAGTATTCTGATCTTGTTAAGGATGTCAACAAATATTGCACTGATACTCACAACATGGTGATGCAGAAGAACTATGCAAAGATAATGAAGGAGGGCAGTGATGATGACAAGATGGTGGAGCTTGAGAAGGAAAAGGATTTACTGAAGAACAAAGTTGAAGTACTTGAGAAAGAAATTGTAGAGCTGAAGCAGGTGCAGAGAACTCAAGCTGCTGTAATGAAGGTGAAGCAGGAAAAATACCATGCTGATTTGTTGGGTATGAAAGAGGAGCAGGTAAAATACAATGCTGAGATGTTGGCTATGAAAGAGTAGCAGGAGAAATACAGTAGTGAGATGTTGGCCCTGAAAGAGGAGAAGAACAACTGGGAAGCTGAGAAGTTGGCTATGAAAGAGGAGAAGAAAAAATTAGAGTACATGATTTATGAAATGGTGAATGCAAGTCAGACTTTGAAGGATAAGCTGAAGAAGATAAGGGGAATTTGTGATGAGTTGTAGTTTTCCAGTAATGTTGGTACTGTCATTTTAATTTTAGTGAGAAGAACTTTTTAGTTTGAATTGTAATGGCACATTTTAAATTATGGTGAGTTGAACCTTTCTGTTTGAATTGTAATGGAAGATTTTAAATTATGGTGAGTTGAACCTTTCTGTTTGAATTGTAATGGAAGATTTTAAATTATGGTGAGTTGAACCTTTTTGTTTGAATTGTAATGGAAGATTTGAGTTGTGCTTTGTTTCAATATTAATGTTTGTTTATTTGAAGTACCAAATGGTTTATATGAGTTGTCGATAAGTTGACGAAACTTCTCGACAACCCTACCTTAGTGAATGGAAGAGGTTATATTAGTTTTCGAGAAGTTGACGAAACTTCTCGACAACCCTACCTTAGTGAATGGAAGAGGTTATATTAGTTGTCGAGAAGTTGACGAAACTTCTCGACAACCCTACCTTACTGAATGGAAGAGGTTATATTAGTTGTCGAGAAGTTGACGAAACTTCTCGACAACCCTACCTTACTGAATGGAAAAAGGTTTTTATGATTTGTCGAGAAGTTGACGTCAACTTCTCGACAACACTACCTTAGTTGTCAAGAAGTTGACGAAACTTCTCGACAACCTATTCTCACTAGAACCAAATGATACATTAGGTTTGTCGAGAACTTGTCGACACTTTCAGGTCATCCTAAATGAAAGGAGGGGATCAAAATGGCAGAAACACAAACTGACATAGTTTTAAACTCAAATCTTTCTTACAAACATAGTCTTGCACTGTCAACAAACAGAAACTGACATAGTTTTGAACCAAACAGATCAAACTGACATAGGTTTGAACTAAAATACCAAACTGACATAGTTTTTAACCAAACAGACATAGTTTTCAACCAAACACACCAAACTGACATAGTTTCAAACAGAGGACATGCCCTCACTTCTTCTTGTAGTTGCTATGCTTCCCAGCACTGAGATAGGCTTCCATTCTACTTGTCACTTTAGATTGTCTTTTGCCTCTAGAACTAGTGTCAGGTTCTGAAGCACTGGAGCTCCTTGGTGCATTGAATGGTCTAGTTGCTGGGGGTGGCATTGGTGCTGTTGGGGGTGGTGTAGCTGCTCTAGTTGCTGCTGCTTGATATGGTCTTGGTGCTGCTGTGGGTTCTGTAGCTGCTCTAGTTGCTGCAGGAGATGGCATAGCTGATGTAGCTGCTGTAGTTGCTGCAGAAGTAGCTGCTGATGTAGTACCAGAAGTAGATGAACCCTCACACAAGTTGTGCCTGCTAGCCTGCACATAATGACAGGAGCAAGAAATGCTATTTATTCGTAGTACAAGATATGCTAAGTACCTGGTGCATATTTTTCCTAATTTGAAGCTCTGTCTTCAATGTACTTGAGCAGTAAGTCCACTTATGTCCTACCAAGTTGCAGTTGCTACAAGTGATAGAGGTCATCCTAGAAGAATCTCTGGGTGCAGGCACCTCAAACTGTCCCTTCCTTCTTTTCACTTGCTTTCTTCCAGGTTTAGCATGGAAGACTGGTGGTTCAATATCCTGGGTATCTGTCTTATTCCAGTCCTCAGGTCCAGGTACAGGGTATATGGTATGCTTGAAGGCTTCTGTGTACATTTGCTTCTTGAAGAAATCATGGACATAGTCTTCTGGATGTTGTTTAAGCTTCATTATTGCAGCAACTGCATGGTTGCATGGAATGCCTGTTAAGTCCCATTTTCTGCACCCACAAGCTCTTGCCCTTAGATCAACTGCAACTACCCTGCCACTGACACTAGTGACTTGCCATAGACCTACCTCACAGTTAACAGCTGCACAATCTCTAGACCACCTCTTTGATTCTTCCAATTTTTCTGTGTAGAAAGGAGTTATTTCCCATCTTGCTTCTTGTAGCTTCTCTCTTGTCCCACTGTACTTCACCATTAATTTATTCTGATACCCTCAAGCATAGTCCTGATTGGCTTGTTTCTAACATCCAAAATCATTCTGTTAAATACTTCACTGATGTTGTTAACTACAAGGTCTGTCTTGCAGTTTGTGTCAAAGAGATGCCTAGCCCAAGTCTCAGGGGGGATTTGCACAAGCCAATTGTATGCTTCCAAGCAATCATTTTTCAGTCCTTCCATAGTTGTGTCAAATCCATTCTTGGTGCAGGAGTAGCTTGCAGCATCCATGAATTTCTTCAGCTCTGGGCCTCTAAATCCTGCTCTCTGGAAATTGGCATAAATATGCCTTAAACAGAACCTCTGTGGTGAATTTGGGAACACCTTTGATATTGCATTGAGTAGTACCTGCACAATGAAAGGAGACAATAGTTAGCAACAGTGAAGAACACATAATACAATGGATTTTCAGTACAAAGTTCTTGCCTTTTGCCTATCTGATATTATAGTGTATCTCCCAAATTTTCCACTCTCTCCAATACAGTACTTAAGTTGGGTTAAAAACCACAACCAACTTGGATTGTCTTCCTTGTCAACTACTCCAAAAGCAATAGGAAAGATATTGTTGTTACCATCTCTACCTGTTGCAGCAAGAATTTGCTGCCCTGTTGTCAATTTGATGAAGCAACCATCTACACCTACATTTCATACCAACAAAACAATGAATTATGAAACTTACTTAGTGAAATAAATGGAACAATTACTTGCATGACATGATATTTAAATATTACCTACAAATGGCCTACATCCATTGAGAAATCCCTCCTTTGATGCATTCAAGCATATGAATAGACCATGGAATCTTGGATTAGCTGTAGGATCCCCCAACACTTGCCTAGTTGTCGCAGTACACCTGCTTCCTGGGTTTGTATCAAGAATGGCCTGCAAATAATCCCTAAGCCTTGTGTACTGTGCCTGCTGATCACCAAGTACAGAATCAAATGCCTTCTTCCTAGCTCTATAAGCTTTGCTTCTGGGAACTACCACCCCAAGTTGTTTCTTTGCATTCTCAATGAGTGTATCAACACAAGTATTGGGGTCAATTCTTATTGCACCAAGAGAATTTGCAGCTAACCAATCTATACTAACCCTTGTGTTATCTCCAAGAGGTATGCAAGTGTGCCTATTTTTAAATTTCCTTATGCAAAATGTTTTCTCATGTGCAATTTTAGAAGCAGTTACGAAAAATGGACACCCCTGGGCAATTCCATCCTCTGAGAATTTCACAATGATCCTATCTGGTGTGTTCCTATGATAGGAAAAGTTCCTCAGCTGTGTGATGTGAAAATTCCTGAGAGCAATTCTGAATTCATACACATCTTTAAAACACAGCTTAACAACAAACTGCTGTTGGGGATCAGCTCTGTTGGGATCATACCAGATCCTTTTTTTATTCTTCTTCAGCTTCTTTCTCTTTCTTCCATTTGCTAGTACAAATTTCTTTACTATTCCATCATCATCACTGGAACCTATATCATCTGGACTGCTATCCTCATCACTAGAGGGCCTGAAATCACACATATATGTATCATCAGGCTCATGGTGAGACTTGCTTGTAGGACCAGACTTACTAGGTGCCTGCTTGTCAGAAAAATAATCCTCTAAATCCACTTCGCCATCAGATTCATCATGTTCTTCCTCTTCACATTCAAATATCTCTTCCACATTTGTGTCCCCTTCATAGTGTAAAAATGTGTTTTCCTTCTGCTTTTTCTGCTGACTAAGCTTGGCCAATATCTCACCTGTTTCTTGGTCAGGTTCCCTTGCCCTTTTCTCCCTCTGTATTTTTCTAACTAGCTCCCACTCCTCTTCAACCAATCTGTTGTGCTCTTCAGGATTATACTCACCTCTGCCATAAAAGAAGTCATCATGATCAGATAAAACATCCACAGATACAACCTGCTGGTCTATGAACTTCTTCTGAAAATTACAGCTCTGTTGTGTGCCAACATGTACCACTTCTGACATATCAATAGCCACTGGATACAAACCTTCTTCACCTGAAGAAATATAGTTAACACCATCCATGGCTACTGAAAATACAACTGGCTCTGAGATTACCTCAGGGCATCCTTCTGCAATGTTAAATCCCACTGGCCAGGATGCATTTTTCTTCAGAACAGTGATATTTAAAATCTTCTCACTCTCATACAGAGCAAGCAATTCTTCTACCTTTGCCATGCTGTCAATAAGTTCCATTCCTTCAAAGCCAATGCCCTCTTCTTTAACATAGAACATGCTATCTCTGATTCCATAACCATGTCCCTCAATCAGTGCTAACAGGTTCATTACAGTGATGTCACTTCTGCTCAAATTCCTCTCCAAATTGTCTTGCCCAGGAAAATTAAATCTAACCTCCCATATTTCATCATCAAGCCTAGCAATATAATAATATCTACATTAGTGCTAGCAGTTTCAGTACAATGGATGAGAACTAATTGATAAGAACAAATAACTAGAGTGGATCTATGTTGATGTAATAGCTACATTACTGCTAGCAGTTTCAGTACAATGGATGAGAACTAATTGATAAGAACTACAGTGGATCTATGTTGATGTAATAGCTACATTAGTGCTAGCAGTTTCAGTACTAATTGTCTTGCCCAGGGAACAAGTATTGGGATCTACCTATGTCGCTACTGCAGTGCAGATTACAAGGGAGAGAGAAGAGAGAAGCACAAAAACTTACTCCACTCCACCAAACGGAGAAGCCCATTGGTAGCTGCTTTTCGCCGGAGAAGAAAGCACGGCATTGGCAAATGATTTTGCTGCGCGAGCCTCCAGCGCCGCCGTCGTCTCACCCTCCAGCCGCGCGCCTTCTAGCCGTGGAGAATCGGCTCCGCTTCCCTCTTGCGAGCTCATGCCGCCGACACCATGGAAATCATCGCCGCCGCCGCCGCCGTCGCCGGGAGTCGCCGCCGCCATTTCAGAGCAAAGAGGGGAAAAGAACGACCACGGCTCGAACCCTAGAACTGCGGTGCCGTGTTATTTGCCACGCTGACGTGCGGGCCCCACTATCGCGTAACGGACACTAACAGGAGCGTGTTCGGACATCCCCGCCCCCGTGCCACGTCATCCAAGTGGTGGGCCCCAGTGGTCAGTTTCCGTGTCAATTCGCGGTCAGAGAGCAGTTAGTGTTTATTGCGAAGGGCTGGCAAAAATCTGGTAGTTTTATGCGATTAGATCGTCTTGTGGTAGTTTTTCGCACAAACTCTCCTAAAGTGGTAGTTTTATGCTATTATCTCTAGTTCTTATACTCCATAAAACAGTAGGCAACTCTTCGACCCAACTGCCAGCAGTTTTCTCCAATGGAACCTGAAGCCTAGATTTGATACCTTTAAGTAATTCCTGGTTAGCCCGCTCTGTCTGTCCGTTAGACTGTGGATGGGCCATTGAAGCATGGTCTAGCCGTATATGGTTCTGTTCACAAAACTTCTTCATTGCTCCTTCTGAAAATTTTGTCCCATTATCTGTTATAATACTATGTGGGTAGCTAAATCTGAAAATCAGCTTTTTTAAGAACTTGACTGCTGTAACCGCGTCACATTTACTGATTGGTTCTGCTTCTACCCACTTTGTAAACTTGTCAACTGCCACCAGTAGATGACTCTTTTTACCAGTTGACCTTTTGAAAGGTCCTACCATGTCAAGTCCCCAAACTGCAAAAGGCCAGGTTATGGGAATCATACGTAAATCCTGAGCTGGCACGTGATCCTGCCTTGCATATCTTTGACATCCTTCACACGTTCTAATTATATGTTCTGCATCAGCATTCACAGTTAATCAGAAAAATCCATGTCTGAAAGCTTAATTGACCAAAGATATAGAACTTGCATGGTGGCCGCAATCTCCTGAATGGATTTCTCTTAAAATTTGACATCCTTCTTCTAGAGAGACACATCTTTGAAAAATTCCAGTCGCACTTCGCTTGTGTAACTCACCATTTATAATTGTATATGACTTGGATCTTCTTGTAACTTGGCGAGCGATAACCTCGTCCTGCGGGAGCTCGCCTCTCATAAGGTATGCCAAGTATGGCTCAGTCCACTCTGGGATTATATGCAGAGCAGCTACTAATTCTGATTCTGGATCTAGATTTGCCAGATCTTCCTCTGTTGGAATTTTAACAGATGGGCTATGAATTTCATCCAGAAAAACATTTGGTGGAACTTGCTTTTTCTGGGAACCTAGACGAGCCAGTGCATCAACTGCTTCATTGTGACGTCGATCGATATGATCAACCTGATATCCTTCAAAATGTCCAGCCAGCTGGATAACCGCCCGTCTATAAGCTGCCATAACTGGGTCTTTAGAGTCCCAGGTTCCTGTAACTTGCTGAGAGACAAGATCGGAATCACCCTGACATCAAATCCGGGTTATGCTCATTTCTTTCGCAATCCGAAGCCCATGGAGCAAAGCTTCATACTCTGCCGCATTATTAGTGCATTTGAATGAAATTTGCAAGACATAGCGAAACTTATCTCCTCTTGGAGATGTTAACACCACACCAGCTCCTGAACCTTCCAGTTGTCGAGACCCCACGAAATGCATAGTTCAGTATTTAGTATCTGGTTTATCCGGTGGAACCTGTAACTGTGTTTAGTCATTTATAAACTCGATCAAGGCTTGGTATTTTATTGCGGTCTGTGGCTCATATTTGATATGATACGACCCCTTCTCAATAGCCCACTTGGCAACTCTCCCTATTGCTTCTCTGTTTTGAATAATATCAGAAAAAGGTGCTGAACTAACCACGGTAATAGGATGTTCCTGAAAATAATGTTTCAGTTTACGATTAGCCATGAATACTCCAAAAACCATCTTCTGCCAATGTGGGTAACACTGTTTAGACTCTGTCAGGACCTCGCTCACATAGTAAACCGGCCGTTGAACAAGGCCTTCTTTACCTTCCAGCTTACGCTCCACAACTACCACCGCACTCACCGCCCTGTTATTTGCCGCTATGTATCGTAACATGGGATCTTTCTTCTCAGGCGCATCCAATATAGGTGCGTTGGAAAGTTGTTTTTTCAGGGCCTCCAATGCCGTATCAGCCTCTTGATTCCACACAAAGGTGTCAGTTTTGTTCAACAATCGGTATAAGAGTATAGCCTTTTCACCTAGTTTGCTTATAAACTGGCTCAGGGCAGCAATGCAACCTGTCAGCTTCTGAACGTCCTTCAGGCAAACCGATTTTTTCAGGTTATGTATGGCCTGAATTTTTTCCGGGTTTGCTTCAATGCCTCTCTCTGAAATAATGAAACCCAATAACTTCCCAGCTGGTACGTCAAAGACACACTTTGTTGGATTAAGCTTCATCTAGTACTTGCGCATATTGGCGAACGTCTCTTCCAAGTCTGAGATCAAAGTGTCACCTTTTTGGGATTTGACTACTATGTCATCCACATAAGCGTGCACGTTTCACCCAATCTGACTTTCGAAGCAATTTTGGATACACCTTTGATAAGTTGCCCCTGCATTTTTCAAACCGAAGGGCATTGGCGTATCACAAAATGCTCCAAAGGGAGTAATGAATGATGTATTTTCTTGATCTTCTTCCTTCATTTTGATTTGATGATAACCTGAGTAGGCATCCAGAAAACATGGCAGCTCGCAACCAGCCGTAGAGTCTATAATCTGGTCGATACGGGGTAACGCGAACGGGTCTTTAGGACATGCTTTGTTCAAATCTGTGTAGTCTATGCACATTCTCCAGGTTCGTTTTTCTTGAGAACGAGAACTGGATTGGCTAACCACTTTGGATGGAATACTTCTACTATGAACCCTGCTGCAAATAACCTGGTAATCTCTTCTCCAATTTCTTTCCTTCTCTCATCATTGAAACGACGGAGGAACTGACGAATAGGTTTCAAATTAGGATCCACATTTAAACTATGCTCAGCAAGTTCCCTTGGGACACTTGGCATGTCAGAAGGTTTCCATGCGAAGATATCCCAATTCTCACGGAGGAACTTGATGAGCGCGCTTTCCTATTTTTCTGTCATGTGAGCCCCCACTCTGAACTGCTTAGATGAGTCACCGGGGGTAAAGTCCACCAGCTTGGTGTCTTGAGCAGACTTAAATTTTAACTTAGACTCAGCTGACGGCTTTTTGAGCGAGGTCATGTCTTCTGGATCAACTTGCAGTTTATACAATTTCAACTCCTCCTCTGTACAAGCAGTCTCTGCATAGGTTGCATCACCTTCCTCACATTCCAAAGCTATGTCTCTGTCACCATTGACAGTAATATTTCCATTGGGACCTGGCATCTTCATATTGAGGTAAACATAGCAGGGTCTGGCCATAAATTTGGCATAAGATGGCCGTCCGAACAGAGCATGGTATGGATTTTTGAATTTGACCACTTCAAATGCTAGCATCTCTGTCCTGTAATTTTCAAATACCCCAAAAGCAACTTCGAGGAATATTTTCCTGATAGGTTGTGCAGACTTACCAGGTATGATCCCATGAAACACAGTTGATGATGGCTGAAGCTGTTTCTCTTGCAGGTTCATCCTTTTGAACGTGTCGTAGTAAAGTATGTTTATACTGCTTCCTCCATCCATCAATATTTTGTCTAACTTATATCCTCCAACTTGTGGAGCCACGACCAGAGCCACTCCTCCTGGATTATCAACTCGCGGAGGATGATCAGCCCGACTCCAGGTTATGGGTTGTTCTGACCAATTAAGCCATCTAGGAACAGCAGGAGCCACTGTATTGACAGCGCGCTTCTGCACCTTGCGTTCTCTCCTGCATGAACTGGTGGTGAATACATGATATTGACCTGAGCTTAACTGCTTCGGATTTGTTTGAAAACCGGAATTTCCTCCTTGGTGACTACCACCCGGGTTAGTTCCCTGGTTACCCTGTCCGTGATGACCGGATTACGATTTCCGGGTCCCGAGCTGCCAGCTCCCGGGTGTCCACCTCCCATATTTCCTGGGTTGCCTCCTCCACTGTTTCCTGGTCCATAGTTGTTACTTCCGCCAGGTCTAAAACCCTGCATGATGAAACAGTTTTCCCAAGAGTGATTTGCTAACTTTCCGTTTTTGTTGTGTGCAAAGCTGTTTGGTCGAAAATTTTGATTTCCTTTGAAATTGTTGCCCTGATGTCGGTTTCTGTAACCTGTATTCGTATTTGCCACCAAATCCAGATTCCCATCTCCGTTTTTACGCTTGTTATTGTTCTGGTTCTGAGGGTTTTCGTTGCTCTGATTCGGGTTCTGGCTACCCTTGGTCCTAGTCTTCTTTCCCTTCACGGACTTCTCATCATCTGAGTCTGCGTCCTTTGTTTTGTCAGACTCCGATACTTGGTCATGGCATCCATCAACTCGATCATATCACTTACGTAGCGCTTAATGCGTCCCAGCTTATGCTTCAGAGGATAAAACCTGCAATTTCTTTCGAATGCTATTACTGCTTGTTGGGCGGTGAGTCCGACAGATGAATGTATGATTTCTGCTACGCGTTGAGACCAATGATGGGCAGACTCCCCTTCCTTCTGAACACAGTTTTCCAGGTCTGTAATAGTCGTCGGTCGCTTACACGTTCCCTGAATTTTTTTGATGAACTGGTCCTTCAGTTCCTGCCAGCTATTAATTGAGTTTGCGGGCAAGTTCTTTAACCAGGACTTTGTAGGTCCCTCTAACATCACGCTTATGTACTGTGCGCATACTGCGTCACTTACTTTCAATATTTCTATTGCCATCTCATAACCTTCTATCCAATCCGCGGGCTCCATGTCTGGCGTATAGTTTACAACTCTACGGGGTCCTTTAAAATCAGCCAGTATTCTCTCGTTCCTAATTGCTGGACAAGGACACTGGATGCCAATCCTGCGAGACCCAGTTGGGGGAAGGGTAGAGGCTAAGTTCTGGACTGTTGGTTGAACATGATCTGGGTTCCTGTTTTCTGGTTCCGCAACTCTATGTCCTGCATTTATAACTCCAGGTGCGTAGGATACGGTCGGCCTGGGCGGGTTTGGTTGCTGCCGGATTGCATTGCTAGAGCCGGCCAGAACTGGTGAATTTCCATGATGACTTCTCGGCAAGGAATTCCTGCTGTTGTAAGGAGTTGAGTGTATCCTGTCCTGATTACTGTAATTTATCTGTTGGACCACCGCTGTTTGTAACATCTTAATTGCCCTCCAAGCTTCAATTCCAATAGGATCATTGGGGTTGACTAGAATCCGTGCCAGACTGTTTGTTGCTTCCCAAATGTTATCCATTGGATTGTGAAATGACCTCGCGGTGTATGAAACCTTTCCTCTAGAGGTTGTTCTAGGACCGGGACAGGATTCAGGTTACCATGTAGCTGGATAGGTGGCTGAAAACGTGTCGGATGAAATGGTACTGGAGCAACCGGTGGGTTCATGGCGTGAACCGGCTGGGCGGGGTTAGATGCCCAGGCATCCCGACCGAAGACGCGAATAAGTTCTGTAGGTTGGTAGGCCCCAGTCCTGCGCCGAATTCGTTGTTCAGCCGGGTATGAAAGCGCTTGTTCTGTATTGAAGCTAACTCCCTCTGTCTGAAGTTTAGATGAATCCCTTCTCTCTCTAGACTTGTTGCTTCCTCCAGGACTTCTGACCGAGCTTTGTTTATACATGTTACCTCTTTCTCGATCTCCCGACGGGCACGAGTTATTTCCTGTCTACGCCTTTCAATCTCTGCGTTACGCTGCACCATGTTCTCCGGGGTAATCGAAGTAGCCAAGACTTCGTTTAATGAATCCATTGCAGCCATCAGCTCGGGCCTTGGGTTATATGACGGGGGCGCTGTCAAGTCAATCACTGCCTCGGCCGGCCTAGAGTTAGTCGGGTCGGGTCCTGTTGAGCGCGGTTCTGTAGGTCCGACTAGGGCTACCGTTGGGCCAGTTGATGCTGTTCCCGCGCCTCCTGGTCCTCCTGGAACTGGATTCGAAGTTGAAACAGTATCTGTAATTAGATTGCCACTAGCGTCATACCTGGGCTCCGTGGGTCACGTTGGTGCAGCCATGTAAGAAGTTGCGTGATGAGTTGCTTCCCTTAGACTCTGCAGATCTGGCTCAAGGTCTCCTCCTAACCTGTCTTCAAAGAGCTGGTGGAGGATCCTGTTTCATCACGATCATCATTTTTCCCAACTGAAGACTCACCATCAGAATATATCATCGTAGCCTCCTCCGAGACTGAGTCTGACTGCTGGTCTGGGTCCTGTGCTCCCACGAAGCCAACAAAGACGTGGATACCACCGAAGGGGACTTGGCTGACTCCACCAATGCGAACTCTGGACCCCATGTGTCATGGTTATAGTAGTTTCCACGCCGGCTCCTCCTGAGCCGGCCTATCGGGAACTTCTCGATCCCTGGTAAGGCTCCTTCCGAAAAGACGACGCTTCCGTGAGCAGGCCCCATGGTGGGCCCCAACTGTCGTGGTGTTGTCACGGCAAGTGTCCTCATGTGAGAACTAGATTGCGAGGCCATTGCTACTGGGCGAAACTTCGAAAGGGTTAAGGCGGAAACGAGAGACGCGAGTTTACCTAGGTTCGGCCCCTCGATTGAGGGTAAAACCTACTCCTGCCTTCTTACTATCAGGAGAAAAGGTCTCGATTACAAAGGGCGATTCCGGCTCTCGATGTCTCGAGTTACCTTGCTATCGACTTACAACTTATCTTTCTACGTCCCAAGGGTCTTGCCTTATATAGGGGACAAGACCTCCGGGTTACAGAGGATCCGGGTTACACCCGTTATCGAAGTCCTGTTCTAATCCGGTTCTAGGTCTTCCTTTGCCGGTTCACCTCATGGCCTGGTCATCCCCGTCCGGCCTTGGGCCATCCTCCAGGCCTTGGGCCTCTTCGCTGCTTACCACAAACTCTAGGCCGGTCTTCTATCTTCTGCGGGTTACGGAATGGGTAACCCGGACCTCCTTTCCTTAGGGCGACAACCATAATCCGGATCTCCCTATTATAAACCGGACCAACAGTCTTGAGTCCCATTAAGTGGGTTCCGGTTTATATGAGGGGTAGGTGAGGCTCCCCCTCACCTATTTCCCCAACAGCTGCCCAAAACATTCTTCGATATTTCGTATCCTCTCAAATGCGTCATCGAACCTTAAGTGTGTCACCCTACGGTTCACGAATAAGATAGACATGATCGAGACTCCTCTCCGATCAATAATCAACAGCGGGATCTGGAGATCCGTGATGACTCCAATATATTCAACGATGACTCTCGTGATCGTGTGAACCATCAACGTTGTGAACTATTCCCTTTGTCTCGCGATATTTTACTTGTCCGAGATTCGATCATTGGTATCAACCATACCTTGTTCAATCTCGTCACCTGACAAGTACCCTTTTCTCGTTTTCGTGATATGACATCCTTGTGATCATATCAGGTGCTTGCAAGCGGTGTCAATGTGATATCACCGAGAGGGCCCAGAGTATATCTCTCCATCATTTGGATGGAAAAATCCCACTCTTGATCCATGATCCTCAACTAATACTTTTCGAATACCTAACGACACCTTTATAGTCACCCTGTTACGGTGTGATGTTTGATGACATCAAAGCACCCTTCCGGTAATAGTGATTTACATGATTTGATGGTCTAAGGAATAAGTTACTTCGTACGCAAGATATAACAATATAAACTAAATGACTTGATCGTATTGTTATCTTGATATTGGGTCTATGTTCGTCACATCATTCTACCAATGACATGACCCCGTTATTAACAACATACAATGTTCATGATAAGGAAACCTTGATCATCTATTAATCAACGAGCTAGTTAAAAGAGAGGCTTTACTAGGAACCATTGTTTGTTTATTAAACACACATGTATCAACGTTTCCGGTTAATACAATTCTAGCAAGAGAAATAAACATTTATCATAAATAAGGAATAAGATAATAACCACTTTATTATTGCCTCTCGGGCATATTCCCTTCAGTCTCCCACTTGCGCTAGAGTCAATAATCTAGTATGTAAGCACTTAACACATATGGCGTTCTAGTGTTATTACCATGCTTCGCATGTGGTAAACATCATCAAAAAGATCTGAACTGTTCAGGTCCTATTGTATTTGCATGTTCTTTGTGTCTACACACATCACTCATTCTCTAATGAGATGGCTTTGTATATATCTGGTCAACCGATGAAACCTTAATTCCTCAGCTTAAACCAATGTTACTAATATTGTGAAAATATAGCTTCATAGTGTCAGCATTTTTGGAAATTCACCAAGTTCAATAAAGAACTCCTTGATACAAAATACTCATATTATTTTGTTGTCAACACAACGATATACTTAGCCTTTATTGTAGTATCCGTCATAATACTTTAATTTTGAAACTCTTTAAAATCTAGCATGGAACTTTCTTCCAGCCTATTGTGCTATCCTTCATCACATATTTTAATTGAGATAAAATTATTTTAATATATGACAAGACTATTAGTGTAACATATTACAACAAATAGTTTGTCATTACTATATAGGAAAACATATCCTTAGCATTTCTAAAATGACATATGGATCTCTCCCACTGTTGTCTAATCATCATATGAATTATCCTGCTATAAGATTTTATAGCATAGGACTCATCTGGTTGTTTACATAGCATGGAACACATGACTTAGAAATCTTAATTTCAATTATGCTCATCATGTGTCAAAACACATATGACTTAGAAACATTTTAAAATTGATTTTGAAAAAGCATATGATAAGGTAAAATGGCCTTTTTTAATCAAAGCTTTGCGTATGAAAGGTTTTGCGCAAGAGTGGTGTGACATGATCTTACAAATTGTTTAGGGAGGTAGTGTAGGCATTCGGGTGAATAATGATATAGGGCATTATTTTCAAACGAAAAAGGGTCTCAGACAAGGTGACCCTTTGTCTCCTATTCTCTTCAACATTGTTGCAGATATGTTAGCCATTTTGATGAATAGGGCCAAGGAAAATGGACAAATAGGTGGTCTAATTCCAAACTTAGTTGAAGGAGGTTTGTCTATCCTTCAATATGCCGATGATACAGTTCTTTTTTTAGAGCATGATTTGGAACATGCTCTAAATTTAAAATTAATCATGTGTATCTTTGAGCAATTATCGGGACTCAAGATTAACTTTCATAAGAGTGAAATTTTCTGTTTTGGAAAGGCTAAGAAAGTTGAGAACCAGTATAAACAAATTTTTGGTTGTGAATCTGGTTGTCTACCTTTCAAATATTTGGGCATTCCTATTCATCACAAAAAACTAAAGAACTCTGAGTGGTACCCAATAGAAAGTCGTTTTGAAGACAAACTTGGGTGCTGGAAAGGGAATTATTATCTTATGGGGATAGATTGATTCTTGTTAATTCTGTGTTAACAAGTTTACCCATGTTTATGCTCTCCTTTTTTGAGATCTCTATTGGTGTTCGTAAGAGATTGGACTTTTATAGATCACGTTTTTTCTGGCAGAGTGATGAGAATAAGAGGAAGTATAGATTAACAAAGTGGAATATTATTTGTCCACCTAAAGATCAGGGAGGTTTGGGTGTGGAAGTGCTAGAGTTAAAAAATAAGTGTTTGTTGGCAAAATGGCTGTTCAAGATACTAAAGGAGGAGGGTGTCTGGCAGGAACTGTTGGTTAACAAATACTTACATAGCAAATATTTAGCTCATGTTGAAGCACAGCCAACAGATTCTCCCTTTTGGAAAGGACTAATGAAAGTTAAGAAGGACTTCTTTAGTAGAGGGTCTTTTAAAATTGGAAATGGGGAAATAACTCGATTCTGGGAGGATACTTGGTTAGGTCCAACCCCTCTCTCGGATCAATATCCTCTCCTTTACCACATTGTCCAGTCCAAGAATGTGTCGGTTGCGGAAGTGTTTCAGAATGCACTTCCGATTAATATATCCTTTCGTAGGACTCTAGTAGGTGTCACTTGGGATATGTGGTCCCATTTATGCTTACGATTGATGGATATCTCGTTGAAATCTGATATGGATAGTTTTCATTGGAACTTGACTCAGAGTGGTATGTTTTTAGTGAAGTCGATGTATGAGGACTTAATGAATGGGCATACAATTTTTCTCAAGACCTATTTGTGGAAATTAAAAATCCCGCTAAAGATTAAAATTTTCATGTGGTTTCTAGATAAAAAAGTACTGCTTACTAGAGATAAGTTAGCTAAAAAGGGATGGAAGGGTGACACGCATTGTTCCATTTGTGGGAATGAGGAGACTACAGATCACTTATTTATTTTATGCCCTTTTGCTCAGCTGGTTTGGCGTGTGGTGTTTTGTACGTATAATATTCATCCCCCCTCCAACTTGAGGAATATGTTTGGGAATTGGCTTAATGGGATCGATGTTAAGACAAAGAAGAGGATTAGAATTGGTGTATCGGCCATTTGTTGGGCTATATGGTTATGTAGAAATAATGTGGTTTTAAACAGGAAGAATCATTTTCATGTATTACAGGTTATTTCCTCGGCAGCGCATTGGATCCAGCTATGGGCTTTCCTGCTTCCTTCAGATCAGAGGAAGCTTATGGTGGATGGCTGCACTCGTCTCCTTATGCTGGCACAGGATTTTTTCTCCCGACATACTCGGCAACCTACTAATAGGCTTTCGTAGTTTATATTTGTTTGGCTGTAAGTTGGAGGGAGAGCTTTCATGCTTGTAAGGTTTAAACGGTTGTAACTCAGTACGACACTCTGGATTTTAATAATTATTAAAGGCTGTGTGCATCTCTCGATGCAGAGGCCGGGGTCTTACCCCATTTCTAAAAAAAAATGTGTCAAAACACTTGAATCTTGCTCAATTCTTTTCCATGTGACAAGAACTCCTTCTTGTCATTTCGATATTGACTTACTTCAATATTTCATCTATGTAATTTGGCTCAACCATATCAGGCGCTTCAATCCATCTCTTACAGATATCGATGCCCAATATCTCCTAAGCTGTTCATCAATATGAAAATCTTAACCGTGTTAATTTAAAATACATATTTTCCAATCAACCATATGTCATCTACATAAATCATTGGAAATATGTCTTAGCGCTCCCACTTAATTTCTTGTAACTCTACAAGCATCTTTATCGTTCATGATGGAATCAAACTCTTTTGATAACTTCATTAAGGTAAAGATTCCAACTTCGTTATGCTCACTTCAACCATTGAAGTTTGCATACCTTTCCGGCAACCTTTTGAATTTTACAAAACTCTCAGACTGTGCCAAATACACATCCTCGATCAAACTTCCTTGAAAGGAAAGTTGGTTTTTGTTATTCAACTGCCATATCATAATATGTAACTTTTGCTAGAACTATCCGCAAAGACCAAAGCATCACTACGGAAGATCAAAATCTTGTAGTAGTCAACTCTTTGAACTTTGTCGAAAACATATTTTCAACAAGTACAACTTTCAAAGGATATAAAAAATCCATGTCTTTGTTGCCATATAGACCCATTTTCTATCGTTGGGCACCATGCTTATCGAAAAGGACTACCAAGTCGCATACTTGATATTCATAGAGGGATACTATCGCGGATATAATGACTCATAACCAATTTTACGAAGTCAGGGCCCATCATTTGCTTCCTTTATAAGGTCCAGGTCCTTTGTTGTCAAAACAACACTTTAATCTTAAACCACAAGTTGGTCTAAGTACAAAGTTTTAGGACTTTTGTGGTTCAGTTCGCAAACTCATTCGAAGTATCTACAACACATGTAGTGTCTTCTACTTTGTCAAAATAGCAAACCCCGAAACAACTTCCAGTGCTGCGCTACTCTTGACATGGTAACGAAGATTCTCTAATCTCGTTGAGTTTATACTATCCTCCCACTCACTTATTTCGCAAAAAGTATTTTCTCGAGAAATCAACCCTTTCTGACAAACAACATTTGTCTTCTGTCGATGATAGGAGAAATACCCAATGTATTCTTTAGGATAACCTCATAAAAATATATTTATCCCATTTTGGTTGTAAACATTTTACACATGCTATGCATACCAAAACTTAAGAAAAAGACAATTTGGGTCATTACCCAAACCATATCTTATATGGTGTCAATTTCAATGGATCATGATGGCGCTCTTTTCAGTGTAAAAGCGATTGTCACTAATGTATAAACTACAAAATTATAATGGCATTTTTATTAATCTTACCATGTCCAACAAGGTTTGATTTTGTCTCTTGAATCCTCCAAACTAATGTGGGGTAATTCGAGTAATATAAGTTTGTAGAACAATTCTGCAACTTCTCAGATGTTTTGCTAAACTCGTAACTCAAACTTTATCCTTTATGATCCAATCATAAATACTTGATTATCTTGTTACATTGATTTTTACTTCATATTAACAACCATTTGAACCAATTCAAAATTTCAAACTTCGTTCTCTTTAAATAGATATACTCACATATCTACTCAAAACATCGATAGAATTTTATGAAGTAAAATTTAACCCACCACACATGACTATACATAATGGACTATAGACATCAATATGTACAATCTCCATTAAATTAGTCGTCCATTCTACTTTGACCTATGAACGGAATTCTACTCATCTTTTGGAAGAGGTCTCACAAGCGTCAATTTATTCAAAACAAAATGACTCCAGAAGTCCATCAATATGGAGTTCCTTCATGTTTTCCTTTACGATATGAACTAAAATGGTGGTGTCAATATTTAAGTGAAACTCTTTTACGTCTTGCAACGTTTAGCATTTAGTCTTATAGATGTTCACTTTACCAACATGATTTATATTAACATATCCATCAATTATGGAATATGGTCATAGTTTGAACAATCTCATTTTTTCTCACAAAAGACCAGAACAAAATAATAACTTATTAAGTTCTTAAAATAAATCTTGAATGTTTGGTTTGATACTACAATCAACACAATAACACTTTATTTCTCTTCTTGTCATAATCTATTCCACATCTATTACTAGTTTCTTTTTGGCCGTTGTATTTCTTGCACTGCGTTGCTTTGTATGACAACTCATACCAACCAATGTGGTATCAAAATACCCAAAAATACTTTGTTAACTAGTAATACATCTATAAGTTGTATATCAAGCATATACTCCTGAGCTGGACTTCTCCAGTTATCTTCTTTTTCTGCCATATATATTTTTGTAATTCTTTTTTCAATATTCCCGTTCCTTTAGAAGAAGAATCATTCAACATCAAACAATGCTAGTCATACTAGCTCATTTTCCTTGGCGTGTTAGTTATATACTATCACCCATTGAGTCATAATTTGAGTTTGATTGTTCTACTAATATCACCGTATTAATAGCATTCTTCCAGATTCCACTCTTAGCAATCTCCAAGCAAGGTAAACGATTTTACCCATACTTTTAATCCATCCCATCATAACAATTTTATGATTAAGCTACTATAGCTCAAAGGAAGGAATTTAGAGGATAATTTTTAGCTCCCAACTTCTAGGAATATTCAAACGCCTAGCGTCTTCAATCATTGCATATATTCAAATAATATAAGAATACATTGTCATGCTAAATTATACTCAGTCATGTTGCCACAAATAAGTTTCTAGATATCAATATCTCTTTCACTTGATTGTTTCTAAAAACAATTCTTTTCAGTTTCTAAATCACTTTGATCAACAAAAACATTCTTTTGAAGATAAAGTAATATGGAAGCAACCATGACTATGGATTCTAAGTAGGAATTATTTGCTCTCTATATCAATCAATCATTAATCATATGGATCTAGGTAGAAAATATCGAAAATCTACAATAGGAGTCAATTTCAAATTTCACTAATACGGTACCAATCTTTAAATGGTTTTACCAGATCATAATAGTTATATCTCAATTAACAATGTAAGTGTAAGGTAGTTTGTGGATGCCAATGAATACTACAATTTGTGCAAATTCACTTTGATTGGTTGTTCATGATAAATAAGTTCAAGTTAATTCAAAATTATGCCATGAACTCCCACTCAAAAACAACATCCCTCTTAGTCGTCTTTAGTGATTACACGAACCAAATTCACTACACAAAAACCGATCATCACGTGAGATGATGGAGCTTCAAAGGTGAACATCGACATGTTCATCATATCATCCATATGACTCATGCTTTATCTTTCGGTTACGTGTTCCGAGGCCATGTTTGTACATGCTAGGTTCGCCAAGTAGAACCATTGTATTGTGTGTGTTTAAAGGCCATGTCTGTACATGTTAGGCTTGAAAACACCCGTTGTATGCGAACGTTGAGTCTATTACACCAGATCATCACGTGGTGTCTCAAAACGACGAACGTTCTTAACGGTGCATACTTAAGGAAGAACACATTATTATCTTGATATTAAGTGAGAGGGATCATCTTATAATAATTACGTCGCGATCTAAGCAAAATAATATGGATAAAAAGGATTAACATCACATGTATGGATGATGTGATATGATATGGTCCTTCTTGCACTTGATCTCCATCATGTGCATAATGGTATGATCTCCATCATTCCACCGGCGTGGCACCAAGGTTGATGGCACCTCCATCTTGATTGTCCATCAATAGTAAGACAACCATATGGTTCCTTCCGGTTATCAATAATTTACAAAAGAGATAATCTCATAATCAAATTTGTAACATTGACCATATCACATCACATGCCCATCAAAAACTAGTTAGACGTCTCTAATTTATTTTTGCATATTTTACGTGGCTTTAGGGCTTTCAAGGATAGAACCGTTTATACCTACGAACATCAATCACAACGTTGATAAACATATTTTTAACAACCCTTCGTATATTAGATCTCAATTATAGTTGGACAAACGGACACCCCGTCGGCCACAAGTGAGACAGACCTCGCGTTCATAGTACACGTAAAGTTTGTCTAGGGCAGCTTCATCCAACTATGCCACTAAGATCATAAAATACTCAAGGAGGCAATAACATGATCATCAACGCCCACATACACCTATGTGTTCTACCTGTGCAAAACATCTACGCATAGATCCGGCTCTGGTACCAATGTAGGGTTCATTGCATAGAAAACAAAAATTTACTACGCGAGAGACACCCAAAAGGCCAAGATCTAATCGAGGATATGAAAGCAACGAGCATAGAGAGAGTCTTAAGAAGAACATACCCTCAAAGACACAAAGCGTTATGAGATCAAATCTCGTTGTTGCCGTAGTCGTACTCACACCGATCCCGAGATTGAGAAGATGTGCACCGCAATCTGGCGGTGCCTCCGGGATCGGTCACACGTACGGTTGATGACAACCTCCGTTCCCTCGATCCAGCGGGGAAGCGGAAGTAGAGGATCCCTCGGAACAACAGAAGCACGACGGCGTGGTGGCGGTGAAGAATCCCACGGTCAGGGCTTCGCCAAGCCGGAGACCATGGAATGGAGCAGCGGGTGGAGAGGAAATGAGGTGGGAAAGTGTGTGTGAGATAGGGAGCTCATGCCCTCTATTTATAGGAGAGGGGGGAGGCAGCCCAAGGGGGGGTGCGGCCAGCCCATGGAGGTGCTCCCACCTCTTCCCTCATCATGTGAGTGGACACTCCACTCACACCCACTCATTTCCCTTTATTTCCCACTTAGAAAATCCAAGAGTTTTTCTTTAATAAATAAATAAAACATTTATATTTTTTTATTGCAGCATTTGTTAATTCTATTAACAAACATTTTCATATAGCACCTCGAATCATTTGTTAATTCTATTAACAACCATTCGACGAAAAACCCCTTGAACTATTTCAATTTTCCCCGAAACAATTTCGGTGCTGCCAAAAACATTCTTCGATATTCCGTATCCTCTCAAATGCGTCATCGAACCTTAAGTGTGTCACCATACGGTTCGTGAATAAGATAGACATGATCGAGAATCCTCTCCGATCAATAATCAACAGCGGGATCTGGAGATCCGTGATGACTCCAATATATTCAACGATGACTCTCGTGATCGTGTGAACCATCAACGTTGTGAACTATTCCCTTTGTCTCGCGATATTTTACTTGTCCGAGATTCGATCATTGGTATCAACCATACCTTGTTCAATCTCGTCACCTAACAAGTACCCTTTTCTCGTTTTCGTGATATGACATCCTTGTGATCATATCACGTGCTTACAAGCGGTGTCGATGTGATATCACCGAGAGGGCCCAGAGTATATCTCTCCGTGATTTGGATGGACAAATCCCACTCTTGATCCATGATCCTCAACTAATACTTTTCGAATACCTAACGACACCTTTATAGTACCCTGTTATGGTGTGACGTTTGATGACATCAAAGCATCCTTCTGGTAACAGTGATTTACATGATCTCATGGTCTAAGGAATAAGTTACTTCGTACGCAAGATATAACAATATAAACTAAAGGACTTGATCGTATTGTTATCTTGATATTGGGTCTATGTTCATCACATCATTCTACCAATGACATGACCATGTTATTAACAACATCCAATGTTCATGATCAGGAAACCTGGATCATCTATTAATCAACGAGCTATTTAAAAGAGAGGCTTTACTAGGAACCATTGTTTGTTTATTAAACACACATGTATCAACGTTTCCGGTTAATACGATTCTAGCATAAGAAATAAACATTTATCATAAAAAAGGAATAAGATAATAACCACTTTATTATTGCCTCTCGGGCATATTCCCTTCAACATCCCCCCAGAAAATCACGCCACAATCTGCCGCAACCTGTTCCAAATTCTCCACAGGAACCGAATCGAGACCCCCGACTGAGGAGCCGAGACCGCGGGAGTAGGGGCCATGTCCTTGGGGCCCGAGCGAGAATCATCGCCCGAAGAGTCATCGTCATCCTTATAGGAGCCGTCGTGGTGAGGAGACAAGGAGCGACGGGATGGAGGGGAAGAGGCCCTCGGCTGGTCACCCTCTGCCTCCACCTCCATAGAGAGAGGCTTCTCCACCCCGTGGAAGTAGAATAGAGGAAGAGGGCCCTCCAGCTTGGAGATGCCCGGGACCATCATGTGCAGACAAACAGGTCCACGACCGGAAGCGAGGCCTCGTCGACCTCCAGAAGGCGGCCCACAACCTGAGAGATCTGGTCGATGATGAGCCTGGTCTTTGCCTCTGGCGGGATCCCATGGATCCGAATCGAGACAGGGGCAAGAGTGGAGAGCGAGACTGGGTCGATGGAGGAGCTCCCGATGGAGACCTTGACGTTGCATCCGGGCAGAGTGGTCGAGTCCCCCCATGCCAGCACCTTGAGGAGGCTCAGTGATGGGAACTCCACTGCAAACTCAGAGGCGGAGAGCTCCGTCACCATCCATGGAGCCTCAAGGTCTAGCAGGAGGAACGCCGCGCGGATGGACTCCGTGGAGATCACCACGGATGGGGACCGAGTTGGCTCCGGGAGAACAGTCACGACCGCCATGAACTCCGGCGAGGACATCTTGATGCCACCAATGCCAATGTAGTAGAAGTCGGCATCAATGCCATTCCCCAACAGAGTTAGTGTTGTTGGGGGGATAATAACCCGGCAGGCCCATGCAGGGGAATAAAGACTCGGCTGGAGGAAGTTTACGCGAGACGTTGTAATATGATAATGGGCCGGGTGTCACTGATGGGCCAGCGGTCGTATGGGTAACTCGGCTTGTGGAAAGGAAGACTCTAGAAGGCCCGAAAGGCGGTGCAACCCATGGAGTCCAAGACTTGGAGGTCACGGAGAGTAATTTCGGGTTACGTGTAGACCCCGAGTAGGACTCTAGATGTATCTTGTAAGGAAAGCTAGGAAACCGGGTGTTATATAAACCGGCCCTTATGGCGTAGAAAGGGGAATTCGATAGATTCGAGTTATTCTAGTTATACGAGAGCAAGTACTTGTAACCCTGGATTGGAGTCTCAGCGACATTGCAGTCCGAGCCTCTAGATCGCCAATCAATATGATCCTAGCTGGAAGTAAGCTATCATCTCCAATGGAGAGGCTGAACCAGGATAAATCTTGTGTCCCATCTGAGCTAAACCCTCTCCCAAACACTAGAGTCGATTTACCCCAACCTAAGTTACCTGCGGTAACATCTGCCGTGACTTTCCCACGACAGTTGGCGCCCACCGTGGGGCCTACGTCCAAAAGTGTTTACATTACGGGAGAAGCTCTGGAAAGCATGAAGAACCTCGTTATCGGCGAGATCATCACCAACCCCGAAGGAGAGAAGATCGTCGACGATTTTGGCTGGGGGCCAGAGTCGGACCAGCTGGAAACCGGATCTGTTGTCACGATCGGCCGGGTTAACATCTTCGTTGGTATGGTACGTACATCTGGTTCAATTTCTGATAATAATGAATATGATTCTGTGTCAGGGGCTGCCACCTGTGTTCAATAGGATGGGGAAGAGTCGGTAGGCACGGCAGAACTGGAGAGAGCACCCACCACGAAGAGGGAACAGCCGGAGGAGCCGACATGGACCCCGTGTGGCCAGGTTACTGGAAATGATGACACCGAATCTATCTTGCACCTGCTCGAAGATCGGTATGAAGAAGATAGTTGCGAGGAAGAAGAATATGAATCTTCACCAGGCATTGCGCGCCGAGTTGCGGTCTACACAGCCCCTGCGATAAATCTGAATCAGGGTGATGTGTCAGTAGCCGCGGCTGGTGCGGCGCAAGCGCTAGCCCAACAATAGACTCCGATTAATGGAAACCCGGCTGGAGCCCGGGTCGATGGTGAACAGATGTCCGTTACCAGCGAAACTGCTCACCACAGGAACATGTTCGGATTTAGGACGAACAGAACAGCCGGTGCGGGAACGTCACACCCACCAAATCCGGCTCTGTTCAGCAACAACTTGAACTTGGATCCCACAGTGTTAGCAACGGTGATAACACCGGAGAATGCGGCGGCCCGGGCCAGAGACTTGTATGTGGCCCGCCGAGCATTGGAACAACAGAGGAGAGATGTAGAAACCGAGAAACTGCAGATGGCCATGCGTCAACGTCAGTTGGATGAGTTAGAGGATCGTATACAGACACAAACGACTAGAGCATATAATCAGAGGCATCAGACGAGACTACCTGTGACAGGCGGAGCCCTAGAACCGGCCGCGTTATTCATTATGCCTCAAGACCATCAAATTCCGATCATGAATCAAGGAACTGGGTACGCAGGAGCAGCGCTCGGGGGACAACCGACTAACATGCCAGTTGGGTCACCTGCGCTACCCGCGGGGGCGGCCGGGGGCAATGCTGTGCAACCACCACCATCACGATTTCATACCCCGTCGGATCACTTCAATAACCCTATGGACAACGTGTACGCCGCAACTTTAGCGCTCGACCGTATTTCACTGGGAGAGTCGCCTCAAGCAATAGAAACCCGGCGGGCTATAGAGATGTTACGCATTGCGGTGGCTCAGCAAGCAAATTACCCGGACAACAGGAGCGGCATGCACAGGACGCCGTATATTAGTCGGCAGGAAGGTAATACGAGGAACATTCAGTCGAATTCAGCACGACGGAGGGCAGAGCAGCAGCAAATGCCGCCTCCTCCACTTAGACCAGCAGCTCATGCGGTCTCAGCGGCACAAGCTATCGTGGATAGTTCTCGGGCAAGGCGTGCGGCCGGGTCTGTAGTGCGAGGTCCAGGAGTTGGCGCGCCTCCCGCCGCAGCAGCCGAGGTTTCACACGTTTCAAGAATAAGGACGGTGTTGACAAACTTAGCCGGACCCAAATGCTTATCAGACGCTATCAGGGCCGAGCCTTACCCGGACAAGTTCAAAGAGCCTGGTAAAGTTGTCAATTATGAGCCGACCATGGATCCTGAGACCTGGTTAAGCAGCTATGAGATGGCCATGTCTATTCACAACGCTTCAGAAAAGCTCCAAGCAAAATTTATGTATCTCATGATGTCTGAAGAAGCAGCTAAAATATGGTTCAATAACCTTCCTGAGAGGTCTATCAATTCGTTGAGTGACCTTAAGTCGGCTTTCTTCAAGCATTTTCATGGAACTTGCAGGAAGTTATACACGATTGACGACTTGGATTGGTGTGTGCAGAGAAAGGGAGAGTCGGCACGCAACTAGGTGCGCCGAGTCATGGAGATACTCCACTCTTCCACCGATATCCAGCCAAAAGATGCGATACAAGCTATGGCGAAAACATGCAGATATACGCCCTTGGTGCAAAAATTGGTACGCATGAAATCCAGTAGGCATGTTTCGGAAATTACTATGGGGTAGTTGATGGACGCGTGCAACAAGCATGCCTCCACCGTGTCGCACCCGAACTTCTATAGGATACTCACCGTACGAACTGAACAGTATTTTGATGGGATTACGGGGCTTTCCGGCACCCGCGTCCTCTTACGAGTAGGCCAACACTTATGTGTGACAACCCATCGCTATTGTTCACCGTCGATGTAAACTATCCTGTAGAAATCAGGACACTACCATTGACGTACTTCATACCATACACACATGGTACGTCAACGACTTTGAACAAAAGGATAACACAACATGCCTCTACGACACAAAAGATAGAAATAAGTTGCAAATGGCCCTCACTAGGGCAGAGATAGCAAATACAATCATCCAGAGGACACATGTCCCAACATAGCATCATTACATCTCAGCGGAAGCATTCAAAGGGGTCTGAGTACAGACAAAATCCAAATAGGCTTAAGAAGCCGGAAACTGAAATAAAGACGGAGCCCATCCACGATGTCTCGGATCCTGCCCGGGTCCGCTAACTACTCGTCAGCAGCCTCGTCAAACTCCACGTAGTAGCCGTCACCTGGATCCTCGTAATCGTAGTCTGCGGAAACCACAGCCCCAAAGGGGTCAGTACATAGACGTACTGGCAAGCAAGACTCACAGTTCACCAAAGTAAAGCCCGTCAACACAAGCACATATGACTTGGGTTCAACGGAAAGAAAGGGGTATATAAGATGCTGCAACTGGCTGCACTAACCAACTACAGAGATTCTATCACTTCCAACTATCAGAAAGGAGATAAGATCGAGTGTTGTAACCAACTGAAAGATAACATCAAACAAACCCATCCTGGATCTCGCCCCTTATCCAAAGAAGCAATCCGAGGATAACTCACACCGATGGATTAAAGATGAATCAAGTTATTGTGTCAATAATCCTATTACTAGTCAAGTTGTTAATCATGGGGTGTGAGATTGTGAGTCATTAGGTTTAAGTTGTCCTGAGTACTTGTTAGCCAGTACTTTCACCAAGTTAACCATAACCGCGGAAAACACGCCTTCTCGAGAAGATTATCCCTGCAGGGTTGCACCAATTTGGCCGTACACATATGAATAACCCGCCAGATGGGATGCCTCCCACCAAGCGGGGCACTCAACACAACTCAACTCTTCTTCGCATCAAGCCCAAAGCACCTTGGGCGCACGGCTAATCGAGCCCAGAAGAAAATGGACCCTCATAGCACTCTAAGAACGTGTCCCCCTATATGCCGACTACAAAAGTTCCACCCTGCGCTGGGCTCGCAAAAACATGCATGCGGCAAATAGAAAGCACGAACTAAATGAGATGATTTGGACGAGATGCGAATCGAATCAAATTGAGGGGGGCGCCCATACTCGCTTCCCACATGCGGGTAGTGCGCTCATCATGGATCAGTAGACAAGACCCTTTTCCTATTAGGGTCAACACTAGCAGGCCTCAAAACCACACAGGGCCTCCTGCCGGTGCCTTATCATCAAATTATTATTAAGTAATAACATTAGCATGATTGATTGATTGATTAAACATCGAGCCCCCAGAACATAATGAAATAGTAACTGAAAGTAACGGGTAACAGACTCGAGCAAAACAATCTAAGCATACTAGTAAGACACTGGCTCAATCAATAGGGTTGTAGGAGGGGTGGTGAGGCAATATCAGGGTTAAAGGATTCATGTGATAGGTTCGTAACAGAAACAACTACCACTAAGGCTAGCAAGAATAGACAACGGAAAGTATCGGTAACCAGGGTTGAAAGGAACACAATGGTTCATGTGAGTGATAACTTGCCTGCGAACTCAGCAGCCTGGTACTGAGCTAGATCCTCAGAAGGGGTGCTGTAAAGATCGTCGGTATCAACGTCGTCGTCTATCCGAGACGAAGCAAAACAAACAAGACAGAAAAGTAAACAATCATTATCATGGCATAGTGCACAATCAAAGATGATGCATGACAAGTTAATGGTTGCATCAAAATAAACTAACTAACATGATAACACAATTTAAATGGACCCCTATGCTAAAATGAGTTGCATAAGGAAAAGGTCCATAGATTAAGTGGATCAAATGATTTACAATGAATTATTATGTGAAAGTTGTTATCATGATGCATGCATGATGGTAACAACAAAATAACAACAAATAACAATAATAGATGCAAGTAATAAAAGGGTTTAACAAGTTTTGGAAATCATTGATTAAGTTTAGGAAAATTTGGTTACTTAAACATGTCACACAAACAATTATTGTTTTCATCAATTTAAATTGTGCAAAACAATTAACAAAATTTATATTTGAAAAGAACATCAAATTTTAGTTGGATTACATGTTTCAGATATTGAAATTTGAATTAGGATGAATTTATTATGAATTAAACAATATTAAACAAGTTTTAATTGAATTTAAAACAAGTTTGAATATTATTTGAATTTTATTTGTTCAAATCATAAATTCAAATTGACATTTGAAAAGTTCACACTTTGATGGTTGGAAAACATATTTTACATGTTCAAAAATATTTTATTTTGAGCAAGTTATGATTTTTATCAAATTTAAATGAATTAAACAAGTATTAAAATATTTAGGCAATTTAAATTATTCAAACAATGAAATTTTTTTTATATTTGAATAGGATATTCAAAAATGGTATGAAAAACATATTTTATTTGCCTTATTTGGTATTAGTATGAATTATTTATGAATTATTGCAAACTACATTTAAATTACTCAAATTTGAATTTTAAATGCATTTGGAAAATTCAAAACAGTTCACAAATGGAATAATTGGAAAGATCATTTAATTTTGAACATAAAACATATATAACTTTTATTTATTGGGTTTATAGATTAAAAGATATTAAAGGTTGAAGTTTAATGTTTAAATCTGTTGTTTAAAAGAATTTGAATTTAAACAGAAAATGTTTAAAACATTTGGCACCGTACTGGCCCCTAGCCACTGCCACTGCAGCGTGGGCCTGGGGGGCCAGCGTGGCGCTGCGCTTGCGTGGCAGGCAGGGTCACTGCCGTGTGGCCCCTGCCTGTCAGCCAGTGGTGCAAAATGTTGAGATTAAATCGCGGCGCGGGGGCTCGAACCCGCGCCCTCGCTTGCGCGCACGGTGGACTGAACCACTGCGCTGCTGTGCGTGCGTTTGACAGATACAGAAACGAAAACAGGTTGAGGTTCAGATCCGCGTGATAACTGACGAAACTGACGAACAAAACCTCCTCGACGCGACAGAAAGCTGGTGGCTCGCCGGCGTTGAACTGCACGGCCGTGCTTGCTGCGTGGTGGTGCTGCTGTGTGCTGGACGGACGTGTGCGCGCGATGCGGAAGGGAAACAGAGAGGGAGGAGACGGAGAACGGTGGAGCTCACCGCGGGGCGTCGAGGTTGCAGTAGCTCGGGGTGGCGCGGCCGGCGACGAGTTCGTTGACGGCGTCGCAGATCCAGGGACTCCCCGTGCCCTCGCAGGTGTCCAACGTGTAGAGGAGGAAGAGGCGGCTCGGTTCCAGTAGATGGACAGGGAGTGGGGAGGCTAGGTGGGCGGCGCCATCGGGAAATTTAGAGGCTCGCCGTCGGCGAGGGATTCAGAGGGGGAGAGATGGCGACTGCGAGGAGAGAAATTGGCGGCGCGGCGCGGGGAACGAGGATGGCTAGGGCTAGGGCATCTGCCAGGGGCCTAGGGGGGATATATAGGGGTCGGAGCGCCTCCTGGCCGTCCGGCGCCGCCGTACGCCGACGTGGCGCGCCCGGATGGCTGCCGTACTCGGGACAGAAGAGCTGCACGATTTACGAAGCGGTACGCGCGCGCGTAGGCGGGCTGGGCTGCGCGCTGGGATAGGTTTAGGTGGGCTGGGTCGCTTAGCTGCCGCGCGCGCTGTAGCTTTCTTCCTTTTTCTTTTTCTGTTTTATATTTTTTTTTGCTGAAAACAGTTTTGGAAGAAAAAGGTAGGTTTTAACTTAGGAAAAATTCTAGAAAAATTAGGTTAGACTTGTCAGACCAATAGCAACCAAATGCCAAGGTTTGTTTTCAAAAGTTGAGATTTAAAATTGTTGTTTGTATTTGAAACCAATATTTGAAAGAATTTTAATATTGATTCAACATTAATAAAACAAAGCATTTTTATAGGGTGGCCCCTATGGATTAAATGTTTGAAATTAGTTGATTTGTTTAGAGATTTCATAAACTCAAGTTAGTTGCTGTTTGATGACTTTGATTTGCAATTGTAGGTGATTTGAATTAATTGGTTGAATTAATTGATTGATTTAAAGCAACAATTTAATAAGTGGACATTAATAAATTATTTGGAAACAAGGGAGGTTTTATTTGCAATTCTTCATTTGAAATGATTGTAACAGACAAGTATGAAACAAATGTTGATTAGGTTTGAAATTCATTATGAAAACAATGCAAACAGAAATAAAACAAATACAATGAGATGATGACATGATGCATTGCTTGAATTAAAACAAGAAACAAAACATTCTAAGGGAGTTTTCATACTTGGATGTTACAAAACGCCCCCCCTTGAAGGAATCGCGCCCCGAGATTCCTTACTGAGAAGTGAAAAGGTCCGGATACTTCTTGCGAAGATCCTCTTCGGTCTCCCACGTTGCCTCTTTATCGGAATGATGCGACCATTGGACTTTCAAGAACTTTGTGCTCTTGTTGCAAGTCTTACGCTCGGTCTCATCGAGAATACGAACAGGGTGCTCCTCATAAGATAGATCATCTTGCAGTTCAATGGAATCATGATCAACTGCACGATCTGGATCTTTGAAACACTTCTTGAGCTGTGACACGTGGAACACATCGTGCACCTTGGATAGTTTTTCTGGAAGTTCAAGACGATAAGCATTTTCTGCACGCCTTGAGAGGATGTTGAAAGGACCAATGTATCTTGGTGCAAGCTTTCCTTTCACACCAAAACGATGAGTGCCTCTGAGGAGAGTTACATGGAGATATGCTTTGTCACCAGGTGCATAGCTCATATCCCTGTGCTTGCTGTCATAATAGCTCTTCTGACGAGACTGAGAAATCCTGAGATTGTCACGAATGATACGAACTTTCTCCTCGGCTTCCTTAACAATGTCAGGGCCTAAGAGTGAACGTTCACCAGATCCAGACCAATTGATTGGACTCCTGCACCTGCGGCCATAGAGTGCTTCAAATGGTGCCATGCCTAGGCTTGCCTGGTAGCTGTTGTTGTAGGAGAATTCAGCATATGGAAGGCAATCCTCCCATTTCATGCCAAAGGAGAGACCACATGCTCTGAGCATATCCTCGAGAATCTGATTGACTCTTTCGACTTGCCCCTGGGACTGAGGGTGATAAGCTGTGCTGAACAGAAGTTTGGTGCCCAATGCTTCTTGAAAACTCTTCCAGAAATGGGAAGTGAAGATACTTCCACGGTCTGAGCTTATTTCCAATGGAACACCATGAAGAGGAACAACCTTTGCTGTGTAGAGCTCTTCTAACTGGCTAGCTGAGATAGTTTCCTTGACAGCAAAGAAGTGAGCTACCTTAGTGAGACGATCAATAACAACGAAGATTGCATCGTTGCCCTTTTTGGACTTTGGAAACCCAGTAACGAAGTCCATTTCAATCATGTCCCACTTCCACTCAGGAATTTTCAGAGGTTGGAGTAGACCTACTGTTTTCTGATGGACTGCCTTAACACGTTGACAAACGTCGCATTCAGAAACGTATTGAGCAATTTCACGTTTCATGCCAGGCCACCAATACAGAGTCTTGAGATCCTGGTACATCTTTGTACTTCCAGGGTGGATGGATAGAGGAGTTTCATGAGCCTCCTTGAGAATGATATCCTTGAGACTTTGAATCTGGGGAACTGCAATGCGTCCTTCGAAGAACACAGTTCCCTTGTCATCAATTGAGAAGGACTTGAATTTATCATTGCCTTCCTTGATGTGCTCTACAATCTTCTTGATTTCAGTATCACGAAGTTGTTCAGAACGAATCTTGTCCTCGAGAGTTGGACTGGCTGTCAAGCTAGCAAGGTATCCTTGTGGGACAAGACCAAGGTTCAGCTTCTGGAATTCTTCATGAAGTGGAGGTTGGCTTTCCATGATCATGAGATTATTGCAATAGGATTTGCGACTGAGAGCATCGGCCATAACATTAGCCTTGCATGGAGTGTAAGAAATGGTGAGATCAAAGTCTTTAATCTTCTCAATCCATCTCCTTTGCCTGAGGTTCAGATCTGGCTGAGTGAAGATGTATTTCAGACTCTTATGATCGGAAAAGATTTCAGTTTTGTTACCCAACAAGTATTGTCTCCATTTCTTGAGGGCAAACACAACTGCTGCAAGTTCAAGATCATGTGTGGGATAATTTGCTCATGTGGTTTCAACTGACGTGAAGCATAAGCCACAACTTGACGTTCTTGCATAAGAACTGCTCCTAGGCCTTGGAGAGATGCATCACAGAATATCTGGAAAGGTTTGGTAGTATCTGGGCCAACCAGAACTGGGGTGGAAGTGAGTTTAGTCTTCAGGAGATTGAAACTCTCATCACATTGTGGAGTCCAAACAAACTTCTTGTCCTTCTTTGTGAGATCAGTGAGAGGTTTGGCAATCTTGGAAAAGTTTTGGACGAAACGACGGCAATAGCTAGCCAAGCCAAGAAAACTTCTGACTTGCTTCACCGTCTTAGGGGGTTTCCAGTCAACAATTGCCTTAACCTTTTCAGGATCAATGGCTATGCCTTTGGCAGAGATGATATGACCAAGATATGCAACTTCTGGAATCCAGAACTCACATTTAGAGAACTTGGCATACAGACGATGCTCGCGAAGTTTCATGAGAGTGAGACGAAGGTGTTCTCCATGCTCTTCCTCGGATTTGGAGTAGACTAGAATGTCATCGAGATATACCACAACGAACTTGTCGAGGTATTCATGGAAGACAGAATTCATGAGTCTTGAGAACGTTGCCGGTGCATTGGTGAGACCAAAGGACATGACGGTGTATTCATATAGACCGTAACGAGTGGTGAAAGTTGTCTTAGGAATATCTTCCTTTCTGATCTTTATCTGATGGTAACCCATCCTCATGTCCAACTTTGAGAATATTGAGGCTCCAGCAAGTTGATCAAAAAGATCATCGATACGAGGAATTGGATACTTGTTCTTGATGGTTTTCTCGTTGAGAGGACAATAGTCAACCACGAGTCTTTTTGTTTGATCCTTCTTGGCAACAAACAGAGTTGGGCAACCCCAAGCGGAGGAACTAGGCTGAATGTAACCTTTCTCCATGTACATATCAATTTGCTCCTTCAACAATTTCAGTTCAGGAGGAGCTATCTTGTATGGATGCTTAGAGATTGGAGCAGTACCTGGCTCAAGCTCGATCACGAACTCAACTGCTCTGTCCGGAGGCATCCCTGGCAACTCTTCTGGAAAGACGTCAGGGAATTCACAAACCACCGGAACATTTTCAATTGCAGGAAGGGGTTTAGCATCGAGGTTGAACAGCTGAACAGAACTTGATCCATATGGAGAATAGACTATCTGGCCTGAAGTGTGAGAGAGAGTTATTGACTTTTGAGCATAGTCAATTTTAGCTTTGTGGGTCTTCAACCAATCCATACCCAGAATGACATCAATGTCAGAATTTCCCAGCAACATGAGTGAAGCAAGGAATATGCGACCTCCAATTAGGATTTGATTGTCCATGCTTATCTTGGAAGTCAACATTTGCGGTCCCGGAGAGTGAACAGTCATTTGATTGCTTAGCGGAACCAGAACTAGGTTGTATGCTTTTGCAAAAATCTTTGACACAAAAGAATGCGATGCTCCAGTATCAAACAACACTTTAGCTGGAATAGAGTTTACGGGTAATATACCGAGAACGACGTCAGCAGCTTCCTCAGCTTTGTCGGCCTTGATATGGTTCACCCTCGCGGTCCTCCCGACAGGCCTGTTGTTGGAGTTGAAGGCTTTAGCCGGGGGAGCACGAACCATTGCCTGGTTGGTGTTGGGACGAGGAGGTGGTGGAGGTAGCTGCCTCTGAGTGCACTTATCAGCGTAGTGTCCAGTCTCCTTGCACTTGTAGCAAGTGATGACACGAGGAGGACCTGGCCTTGGCTGCCCCATTGGAACCCTCTGACCCTGCATCTGAGATGGGTTGGGTGGGCGGGTACCAAAGCCTGGAGAAGCTTGGGCATTTGGAGCCCGAGTGACAGCACCATTTGGCACCCAGATGCGGCGCTTCTGCGGAGGGGTGGTCATGTTGGAGGAGGAACCACCCTCACGCGAGTGCTTGCGCGACTGTTCGAACGCCTTGCGCCCATTCTCCTCATTGAGCGCGGTGTTCACGAGCTCCACAAAGTCCTTGCACTTGATGTTGGTGAGAGCGTACTTTAGTTCTGGGTTAAAACCTCGGCGGAACCTTGCCATCTTCTTGGCTTCGGTGGACACCTCGTCACCAGCGTATCGAGCTAGACGATTGAACTCGTTCTGGTAGCCGAGGACGTCCAGCTTGCCCTGTTTGAGAGAGCAGAATTCCTCACGCATCCTTTCCATGAGACCATCTGGGATGTGGTGCTTCAGGAAGGCATCCTTGAAACATCCCCAGGTGATAGGATAGCCAGCTCTCATGGTCTGGTAGTTCTCCCACCAAGTAGCTGCCTGACCCTTCAGTAGGTAGGTGGCATACTTGACCTTATCTTCCTCAGCAACATGAGCAATCTCCAGAGCCCTGTTCATCTCCCTGATCCAGTCATCAGCATCCAGAGGCTCACGTGTTGCCACGAAAGCTCTCGGCCCCATGCTCAGAAACTCCTTGATGCTGACTCGCGGAGCATTCTGGTTGTTGTGCTGGTTAGCCTGGATCTGGGCCATCTGAGCCACGACCTGAGTCATCTGAGTCAACAGCTCCGTGAGCGGAGGTGGCTCCGGTGGGTTGTTCCTTGTTGGCGGCATCCTGAATAGACATTCATTTTAGCACAACAACAGAAAAAGGATAGCCTTGGTAACCGAAAGATAGATTATTCCGACGCATGAATAGATAACCAACAGGTACATCATCACATGTTCCAATACATCAGAATATCCAACAGACCAATACATGGTTCGAATGCCAAAGGATAACTAAACATAGCTAGGAATGGATACATCGGTACTCCCATGCTCATCACGCAGGACGGCGGTGAGTAGTACGACGAGAGATACGGTGCGGAGGAATCCCCCGGAAGTAGGTATAAAGACGATCCACGTAGAGCGGGACTGCTCTGAGAGCAACTCTCGGTGTGGTGAAGTAGAAAGCGTCGTCTCCCTGTGCTCCAAAGCGGGGAATCCCAGTGTAACCAGCTCCGAGGTCGAGGAGTGGACCTCTGATCGGCTCGTAACCTCCAGCATCTGGCAGCGGAAACCCAGCTGGCTGAGTGAAACGCGCAAAGCGCTCGTCTCCAACAAAGTCTGTGGTGTACGTAGCTAGACGAGTCAAAGCAAGATAGAGCTGCTCCCTGACTGAGGCTAACTCCTGAGAAAGTGTGGAAGCAACTGCGTCACTGTGCCTCACGAACTGAGCAGTGGTGTGCAGCCTGGAGCTATCAGACTCGTAGGTATCCAGGTTGCCGTGGAGAGTGAAGTGAACTCCCGCTGACGTGATGTAACCACGGGGGATGTGACGATAGATGGAATCATCAAATCCCCAGTAGTCAGCACGGAGGACGGTGAGACTCACGTACGCTGCCTGCTGCACGGCCATATCCACTGTGGAACCTACTGCCTCGTAGCGGTGGACAACGCTCCTGCCATCATCCGACAGAATGTAGACGATAGCCTGGTAGTAGGTCTGGTCAAACTCTCGCTGCTGCTCGTAGACCTGGTACTCTGGTGCCCAATGGAACCCCAGATAGGTCACCATGTCTCTCAGCATCTCCGGATAACCGGCGGTGCTCTCACAGCGAGTCATCCGAACCACCTGCGGGAAGAACCTGAGATCCATCTGCAGATGATCGGGGAAGTTTTGATTAGACGCCGGTAGAGAACTGATGTGGAAAGCAACAACAAGGTTCAACGGACGAAAAGGATGTTGAAAAGAACAGGATATTGAAGCAACATCGGGAAACACGAGACCAAAACTCCTGAGGTACTACGGAGAACCCAAAACACGTGAAATCCTAACTTGAAAGTTTAGGTGAGAACAGAAAACAACGTTGCACTTCCTTACCAGAAAAGGGGTGGGTGGGTGGGGAAAAAAGAAAAATGGCAGAATTCCTACTCTCACGTTTCATTTTTCCCATATAGCTACAAAATAGTTTCTAGACTCAACTGCGACCAGTAAAAGGGATCCTACAGGCAGCAGGCTCTGATACCATTTGTCGCACCCGGACTTCTATAGGATACTCACCGTACGAACTGAACAGTATTTTGATGGGATTACGGGGCTTTCCGGCACCCGCGTCCTCTTACGAGTAGGCCAACACTTATGTGTGACAACCCATCGCTACTGTTCACCGTCGATGTAAACTATCCTGTAGAAATCAGGACACTAGCATTGACGTACTTCATACCATACACACATGGTACGTCAACGGCTTTGAACAAAAGGATAACACAACATGCCTCTACGACACAAAAGATAGAAATAAGTTGCAAATGGCCCTCACTAGGGCGGAGATAGCAAATACAATCATCCAGAGGACACATGTCCCAACATAGCATCATTACATCTCAGCGGAAGCATTCAAAGGGGTCTGAGTACAGACAAAATCCAAATAGGCTTAAGAAGCCGGAAACTGAAATAAAGACGGAGCCCATCCACGATGTCTCGGATCCTGCCCGGGTCCGCTAACTACTCGTCAGCAGCCTCGTCAAACTCCACGTAGTAGCCGTCACCTGGATCCTCGTAATCGTAGTCTGCGGAAACCACAGCCCCAAAGGGGTCAGTACATAGACGTACTGGCAAGCAAGACTCACAGTTCACCAAAGTAAAGCCCGTCAACACAAGCACAGATGACTTGGGTTCAACGGAAAGAAAGGGGTATATAAGATGCTGCAACTGGCTGCACTAACCAACTACAGAGATTCTATCACTTCCAACTATCAGAAAGGAGATAAGATCGAGTGTTGTAACCAACTGAAAGATAACATCAAACAAACCCATCCTGGATCTCGCCCCTTATCCAAAGAAGCAATCCGAGGATAACTCACACCGATGGATTAAAGATGAATCAAGTTATTGTGTCAATAATCCTATTACTAGTCAAGTTGTTAATCATGGGGTGTGAGATTGTGAGTCATTAGGTTTAAGTTGTCCTGAGTACTTGTTAGCCAGTACTTTCACCAAGTTAACCATAACCGCGGAAAACACGGCTTCTCGAGAAGATTATCCCTGCAGGGTTGCACCAATTTTGCCGTACACGTATGAATAACCCGCCAGATGGGATGCCTCCCACCAAGCGGGGCACTCAACACAACTCAACTCTTCTTCGCATCAAGCCCAAAGCACCTTGGGCGCACGGCTAATCGAGCCCAGAAGAAAATGGACCCTCATAGCACTATAAGAACGTGTCCCCCTATATGCCGACTACAAAAGTTCCACCCTGCGCTGGGCTCGCAAAAACATGCATGCGGCAAATAGAAAGCACGAACTAAATGAGATGATTTGGACGAGATGCGAATCGAATCAAATTGAGGGGGGCGCCCATACTCGCTTCCCACATGCGGGTAGTGCGCTCATCATGGATCAGTAGACAAGACCCTTTTCCTATTAGGGTCGACACTAGCAGGCCTCAAAACCACACAGGGCCTCCTGCCGATGCCTTAGCATCAAATTATTATTAAGTAATAACATTAGCATGATTGATTGATTGATTAAACATCGAGCCCCCAGAACATAATGAAATAGTAACTGAAAGTAACGGGTAACAGACTCGAGCAAAACAATCTAAGCATACTAGTAAGACACTGGCTCAATCAATAGGGTTGTAGGAGGGGTGGTGAGGCAATATCAGGGTTAAAGGATTCATGTGATAGGTTCGTAACAGAAACAACTACCACTAAGGCTAGCAAGAATAGACAACGGAAAGTATCGGTAACCAGGGTTGAAAGGAACACAATGGTTCATGTGAGTGATAACTTGCCTGCGAACTCAGCAGCCTGGTACTGAGCTAGATCCTCAGAAGGGGTGATGTAAAGATCGTCGGTATCAACGTCGTCATCTATCCGAGACGAAGCAAAACAAACAAGACAGAAAAGTAAACAATCATTATCATGGCATAGTGCACAATCAAAGATGATGCATGACAAGTTAATGGTTGCATCAAAATAAACTAACTAACATGATAACACAATTTAAATGGACCCCTATGCTAAAATGAGTTGCATAAGGAAAAGGTCCATATATTAAGTGGAGCAAATGATTTACAATTAATTATTATGTGAAAGTTGTTATCATGATGCATGCATGATGGTAACAACAAAATAACAACAAATAACAATAATAGATGCAAGTAATAAAAGGGTTTAACAAGTTTTGGAAATCATTGATTAAGTTTAGGAAAATTTGGTTACTTAAACATGTCACACAAACAATTATTGTTTTCATCAATTTAAAGTGTGCAAAACAATTAACAAAATTTATATTTGAAAAGAACATCAAATTTTAGTTGGATTACATGTTTCAGATATTGAAATTTGAATTAGGATGAATTTATTATGAATTAAACAATATTAAACAAGTTTTAATTGAATTTAAAACAAGTTTGAATATTATTTGAATTTTATTTGTTCAAATCATAAATTCAAATTAACATTTGAAAAGTTCACACTTTGATGGTTGGAAAACATATTTTACATGTTCAAAAATATTTTATTTTGAGCAAGTTATGATTTTTATCAAATTTAAATGAATTAAACAAGTATTAAAATATTTAGGCAATTTAAATTATTCAAACAATGAAACAAATTTTATATTTGAATAGGATATTCAAAAATGGTATGAAAAACATATTTTATTTGCCTTATTTGGTATTAGTATGAATTATTTATGAATTATTGCAAACTACATTTGAATTACTCAAATTTGAATTTTAAATGCATTTGGAAAATTCAAAACAGTTCACAAATGGAATAATTGGAAAGATCATTTAATTTTGAACAGAAAACATATATAACTTTTATTTATTGGGTTTATAGATTAAAAGATATTAAAGGTTGAAGTTTAATGTTTAAATCTGTTGTTTAAAAGAATTTGAATTTAAACAGAAAATGTTTAAAACATTTGGCACCGTACTGGCCCCTAGCCACTGCCACTGCAGCGTGGGCCTGGGGGGGCCAGCGTGGCGCTGCGCTTGCGTGGCAGGCAGGGTCACTGCCGTGTGGCCCCTGCCTGTCAGCCAGTGGTGCAAAATGTTGGGATTAAATCGCGGCGCGGGGGCTCGAACCCGCGCCCTCGCTTGCGCGCACGGTGGACTGAACCACTGCGCTGCTGTGCGTGCGTTTGACAGATACAGAAACGAAAACAGGTTGAGGTTCAGATCCGCGTGATAACTGACGAAACTGACGAACAAAACCTTCCTCGACGCGACAGAAAGCTGGTGGCTCGCCGGCGTTGAACTGCACGGCCGTGCTTGCTGCGTGGTGGTGCTGCTGTGTGCTGGACGGACGTGTGCGCGCGATGCGGAAGGGCAACAGAGAGGGAGGAGACGGAGAACGGTGGAGCTCACCGCGGGGCGTCGAGGTTGCAGTAGCTCGGGGTGGCGCGGCCGGCGACGAGTTCGTTGACGGCGTCGCAGATCCAGGGACTCCCCGTGCCCTCGCAGGTGTCCAACATGTAGAGGAGGAAGAGGCGGCTCGGTTCCAGTAGATGGACAGGGAGTGGGGAGGCTAGGTGGGCGGCGCCATCGGGAAATTTAGAGGCTCGCCGTCGGCGAGGGATTCAGAGGGGGAGAGATGGCGACTGCGAGGAGAGAAATTGGCGGCGCGGCGCGGGGAACGAGGATGGCTAGGGCTAGGGCATCTGCCAGGGGCCTAGGGGGGATATATAGGGGGTCGGAGCGCCTCCTGGCCGTCCGGCGCCGCCGTACGCCGACGTGGCGCGCCCGGATGGCTGCCATACTCGGGACAGAAGAGCTGCACGATTTACGAAGCGGTACGCGCGCGCGTAGGCGGGCTGGGCTGCGCGCTGGGATAGGTTTAGGTGGGCTGGGTCGCTTAGCTGCCGCGCGCGCTGTAGCTTTCTTCCTTTTTCTTTTTCTGTTTTATATTTTTTTTGCTGAAAACAGTTTTGGAAGAAAAAGGTAGGTTTTAACTTAGGAAAAATTCTAGAAAAATTAGGTTAGACTTGTCAGACCAATAGCAACCAAATGCCAAGGTTTGTTTTCAAAAGTTGAGATTTAAAATTGTTGTTTGTATTTGAAACCAATATTTGAAAGAATTTTAATATTGATTCAACATTAATAAAACAAAGCATTTTTATAGGGTGGCCCCTATGGATTAAATGTTTGAAATTAGTTGATTTGTTTAGAGATTTCATAAACTCAAGTTAGTTGCTGTTTGATGACTTTGATTTGCAATTGTAGGTGATTTGAATTAATTGGTTGAATTAATTGATTGATTTAAAGCAACAATTTAATAAGTGGACATTAATAAATTATTTGGAAACAAGGGAGGTTTTATTTGCAATTCTTCATTTGAAATGATTGTAACAGACAAGTATGAAACAAATGTTGATTAGGTTTGAAATTCATTATGAAAACAATGCAAACAGAAATAAAACAAATACAATGAGATGATGACATGATGCATTGCTTGAATTAAAACAAGAAACAAAACATTCTAAGGGAGTTTTCATACTTGGATGTTACACACCGACACCACAGAAGAAGATATTGAGGATAAGAAGGGAAAAGCTAATGTGAGCAGCAATGGAAGAACCGGTAACGGGGCTGCACCGAATAACAATGGAGGTAACAATGGTGGCAATGGAAACAACCAGCATAAACGTCCGTATGAGGGGGGCTCCGAATTAGTCGCCAATACTGAGGCCGGGTTTGCAAGGCCCAGAGCGTACGGAAACTTCAATGGAGGAAGCAATTATCAATGGCCGCCGCGGCCGACTAACCACATCGAAGCCTTCACGATGCCTTGCCCGCGCCATAGTAGGAATGACAGGCCGGCTAACCATTCGTTGGAGCAATGCGTGGATCTACAAAGGTGAAAAAATGAGGAAATACACAAGGAGCTGCAAGGTGTAGGCCGGGGAGGAGGGTCGGGTCTGGGTGGAAACCAGGGCAACGACCCACCCCCCGCCGGCAATGGAGGAGCTGGCAACGCGGGTAATAACCAGGGTGGTGCAGGGGGTTTTCAGAGTAACCCAAAGCAGCTAGGACAGTATCATGTTCACACCACTGGGACCACCAAGAGGGAAAGGAAGATACTCAAAAAAGCTGTAAACTCGGTTTCTTCGGGTGTTCCAAGATACGTGAGATGGTCAGATCAGGAAGTAGCATGGAGTAGAACGGATCACCCGGAAGCAATAGAACATCCGGGTTTGCTAGCTTTGGTAGTAGCGCTGCAGGTCAATGGCTATGAGTTAAAGAAGGTTCTAATGGATGGTAGGAGCAGTATCAATATCCTATATTGGGAGACCTTTTTACATATGGGGCTCAAGGAGTCTCAGCTGCAGAAAAGCTCCACAGTGTTTCACGGAATTGTACCAGGACATTCGGCCTGCCCTGAGGCAAAGATATCACTGGAGGTTGCTTTTGGAGAATCCAAGGATAATTACAGAGTAGAGTGACTCACATTCGAGGTGGTGAAATTGCGTAGTCCTTATCATGCACTGTTTGGAAGGCCGGATTACGCCAAGTTCATGGCAAGACCGTGTTACGTCTACCTACAGTTGAAAATTCCAGGCCCTAAACGGACCATCACTATTCATGGGAACAGGGATGTGGCAGCAGAGTGCGATGAGGGAGATGCGGCCCTCGTAGAACAAGCCTGTGCAAAGGAAGAACTCAGGTATTACAGGTCTCAGGTAGACCCGGAAGATCGAACAACTTTGAAAAAACCAAATACCGATGATGAGAGAGCAAAGTTTAAAGCAGCCCAAGACACAAAGATGGTGGCTTTCATTGAGGGCGACTCTTCCAAGCAGTTCTCCATAGGGTCCAACCTGGATAACGAGGAGGAAGGCGCGCTCATCGAGTTTATCCGTGAGAATCAGGATGTTTTTGCATGGACGCCTAGCGATATGCTGGGTATCCCGACCGAACTCTCTGAGGACAGCTTACATGTTGACCTCATGTCCCGGCCAGTGAAGCAGGGCCTGAGGAAAATGAATGAAGAAAGAAGAAAAGCTATAGGAGCAGAGGTAGCTCGTCTCTTAGCAGCCGGCTTTATCATGGAGGTTTTCCACCCCAAATGGATGGCTAACCTGGTTTTAGTGTTAAAAAAGAATAACGAGTGGAGAATGTGTATAGATTACACGAGTCTCAACAAACATTGTCCAAAAGATCCGTTCGCCCTTCCAAGGATAGACCAGATCATAGATGCGGTGGCGGGAAGTGACCTGCTATGCTTTCTGGATGCCTATTCCGGGTATCATCAGATAAAGCTCAAAGAGGAGGATTGGGAGAAGACGTCGTTCATAACCCCCTTTGGAGCTTTTTGTTACAAAACCATGACCTTTGGATTGAAAAATGCCGGCGCAACATACCAACGTTGCATTCAGAAGTGCTTTGAGGATCAGATTGGGCGCAATGTCCATGCTTATGTCGATGACGTGGTTATCAAAACAAGGAACACAGAAACATTCATTGATGACCTAAAAGAGACCTTCAAGAACCTGAGGAGATACAAAGTGAAGCTTAACCCAACAAAATGTGTGTTCGTAGTTCCTGCAGGGAAACTACTTGGTTTCATCGTTTCTGAGCGAGGGATCGAGGCTAACCCGGAGAAGATCAAAGCTATTCAGAGCCTAAAAAAGATAGAGGAATTGAAACATATTCAGAAACTTACAGGAAGCGTAGCAGCGCTGAGCCGGTTCATATCTCGGCTCGGAGAAAAGGCAATACCCCTATACCGACTATTGAAGAAAACAGACAAGTTCGTATGGGATCAAGAGGCGGATGGGGCGTTTGAATCTCCGAAGAAGCAGCTATCTGAAGCCCCGGTTTTAGTAGCGCCGGGTCCCAAAGAGCCCATGTTGCTGTATGTGGCGGCCGGGCCTCGCGCAGTCAGTGCAGTAGTCGTGGTCGAGCGTAAAGAGGATGGAAATGATTACCCGGTGCAACAGCCGGTTTATTACGTGAGCGAGGTCTTATCCGAGGCGAAGCAGCGGTATCCGCATTGGCAGAAGCTAGTGTTTGGGGTATTCACGGCCAGTCGGAAATTGAAGCCATATTTTCAAGAACACCCCATACGGTGGTAAGTTCCATACCCATGGAAGATATCATAAGAAATTCAGATGCTACAGGTAGGGTAGCCAAGTGGTCCATCGAGATGGGTGATTATCACATCAATTATGAGCCCCGATCTGCGATCAAGTCTCAGGCGCTGGTTGATTTTGTCAATGATTGGACTCAGACAAGCATGCCCTCGTTAGTGCCAAGTTCTGAATCTTGGGTTATGCATTTCGATGGTTCCAAGCAGTGCTCACATCGCCAAAAGGAGATAAGTTGCGTTATGTTTTGCAAATTCATTTTGATTGCTCTAACAACGTAGCCGAGTACGAGGCCTTGTTGCATGGATTGCGTGTAGCAAAGGAGATGAGCATTTAGCGTATAAAGTGCTACGGAGACTCGGATCTTGTGGTACAGCAGGTCTCAGGAACGTGGGACAGGAAGGATGCAACGATGGCAGCATACCGTAGAGAGGTGGACAAAGTAGCCGGGTCTTTCTCAGGGTATCAGGTGGAGCACGTTGACCGGCGTAAGAACGAGGCTGCGGATGCACTGTCGAGACTCGGCTCCCGTCGAGAGCCGGTCCCGCCTAATGTTTTCTCGGATGAATTGTGGCAGCCTTCCATTAAAACCGAGTCAGAAGAAGAGATAGCTCACCGGGACCCAGACTTGAAATTTGTAGCCGCGGTGCGTGCTATTCCAGAATGGACTGAGCCGTTCCTGGCATTTCTACTACGGGGCGAGTTACCACAGCAGGAAGTTGTAGCCCGGCAAATCCAGAGGCGGGCAAAAGGTTACTCTATCATTGGCGGTGAGCTTTACAAGAGAAGTGCTACAGGTGTCTTTTTACGCTGCGCAGCTCCAGAATAAGGACGAAAAATACTGAAAGAAATTCATGAAGGTGATTGTGGACACCATGCCTCCACAAGATCCCTTGTGGCCAAGGCGTATCGGCACGGCTTCTTTTGGCTTACGGCTTTAGCAGACGCAGAACGCTTGGTGGCAAGATGTGATGGATGTCAGAGGTATGCTCGGCAAACCCATGTGCCGGCTATGGAGCTGCGGACAATTCCATTGACTTGGCCATTCGTTGTTTGGGGTATGGATATGGTAGGCCCTTTCCACATGTCTCCGTGCAAAAAGACTCATTTACTGGTGGCCGTCGATAAATTTACAAAGTGGGTTGAGGTCATGCCAGTTACGAACTGTGAAGCGGCCACAACTGCGCAATTCTTGAAAAAGATCATATATCGGTTTGGATACCCCCACAGCATAATCACAGACAATGGAACAAATATGTCCTTAGGAGAGATGGAGAAGTTCTGTGGAAACAATGGCATTCGACTTGATGTAGCCTCGGTGGCCCATCCACAAGTCAATGGTCAGGTGGAGAGAGCAAACCAAGAGCTACTTCGTGGGTTAAAACCACAATTACGAGTCCCGTGTCTCCGAGCTGCTGGAGCACGGGTTGAGGAGTTACCATTTGTGGTCTGGGGAATCAATACTACACCTAACATGTCTACTCATATGACACCGTTTTTTATGGTTTATGGTGCAGAGGCCGTTCTCCCAAGTGATATTATCCATGACTCGCCACGAGTGGCAGCCTATATTGAGGTGGAAAACGAGAAGACCCTGCAGGACGTTGTGGACATGTTAGAAGAACACAGGGAGCAAGCATTGGAACGGTCCGCAATATATCAGCATGACTTACGGCGATATCATAGCCGCCGGGTCAAGACGCGTGTTTTTCAAGAAGGAGACCTGGTGCTGCGTTTAGTGCAATCCAAAGAGGGAAAACACAAGTTATCTCCCCCATGGGAGGGCCCATTCATTATAAGCCGGAATCTACACAATGGATCGTATTACCTAGTGGATGCAAGGAAAGAGTCGGACTATGTGAATGACACTGCTCATTCCACCTTTTCGATGCAAGAGCGCGAACGACCATGGAACGTGGCCCAACTTCGCCCTTATTACACTTAGTATAGACTTTGTTGGCAAATTGTATTACACGATGTAACAGGCAGCATGTTTCAGACGCGCACTTTTCCTATCCAGGGTACCTACGGGGACTGGAGGGTTTTTAGTGAGGCGGCCTGCTGACCTAACCTTTTCATATCAATAAAGAAATGGTTAAATCATGATAGTTATTATGTTCCTTAAATTTTGTCAGTTTCTTGCATATTTTTCTTTAATTGATCATGCTTTGTATTTACTGTTGTATTGTTTCAGTCAAATATGTTCCCCAATAGCAAGGCGTATGATTTAGTGGATCTAAATTTGCGCATCTTTTCCTTTTTAGTGTTCAAATCATCTGTAAGCCGGTAGAGCAGAAAGCCTACTGTTGCATAGTACACATATGTAGCTCCTGGGGACTGATTGCTTGAATAGCACAGTTGCATACTCAGACCTGGCCATGATGCCACTAGGTTGTAAGGACTGATTACTTGCAATAAGTACAGTTGCAATCTCGTAACCCGGACAATAGAGCCAAATTTTTCCTTGACCTTTTTGGTTTAAGCTTGATGTGACTCACAACAAAATGGCGTGTTTGCTAACCTATAAATCCAATCAGTCATGATGCCCATTGGGACTTGCCTGACCGTGTTTTTATTAGAGTTATAGCAACATTGAAAATCCATGCGAAAACCGGCTTATAGCTTCTGAAGGGTCAAAAGGGCCATCTAACCCATAAGTTATGCAGAGCAAAGGCGACAACCGGAAACTCATTACGTATTACGCATAACTTCAAAACGTATAAGTGTACATAGATATCAGGAATTTATAAGGGGTGATGTTGCACAGATTAAGCCTTCACCTTCATGTCAATGAAAGTTTGGAACTTGGGGACTTGAGAAAACAAAGTTTCTCAAGTCAAGAATCCTCAGACCTAGAGTCCGGGTCTTGGGGACTTGTGAGTAAATTTTTTCACAATCCTAAGACCAAGACTCGGCATCTTTCTCACAAAGCATATAACAGTAAAGTTGTGCAAAAATGGGTTTATAAAGTGCATATCAAAGCGACAACCAGAAGGGTCATCAAAACCGCAGAAATTTAAAGTATTACAATCCTTAGGAAGAATATCAAAAAGTGCACAGACGCACTATCAAATAGCAGTGTTTAAAAGGCATATTACAATGCCCGTTGGCCGAATGATTGTTTACTGATAAGAGGGAGTAGCATTACTCGGCCGCAGCAGCCAGGTCTTCAGTAGTCACCTCAGGCGCTTTCTACGTGCCAATGTCCGGCTCATCCGTGGAGGGAGCATGTCGAATCTCTGACTCTACAAATCCCTTAGGTGACCCTATCGGGTTTCGACTAGGAGAAGTCATGAACGCTGGTGGAATCGTCGGCTAGACAGGGGGCGAGATTTACCCAGGTTCGGGGCCCTCGTAGAGGTAAAACCCTTACTCCTGCCTCTTGTCAATCTGTATTGACGGAAAGATCGGTTACAATGGTGGTGCTCGAATCGAGAGTAAGATCGCGAGTTCAAGGTTTCGATGGTGCTGTGTTGCTTGGTCCTCTCCCTGGGGGGCTCTCCTGGCCTTATATAGATGGCCAGGTCTCGAATCCTACCCGGAGAGGACTCGAACTCTAACTAAGTCGGTTACATGTTTCCTATCTTAACCCGCAAGTTAGTGCGGGTGGGCTTCACGTGGGCCTTCTGGAGTATTCCAAGGGCTCCTCTTCTTGGGCCTTCAGCCTTGGGCCTGAGAGGGGGTGTCCTTATTCGCAGGGTCCAGGATCCATATATTCGTCAGTAGCCCCCGAGCGTTTGCTCGAGTGGGATTTTTCTAGTCGAGTAGACGGTCAAACCTTTCTTGGTCGCCTTTCTTATGGATAACCAACTTGGTCGTTTTCTGTTTTAAAGGGTGTGTTCCCTGTGCAACGAGTCTTCATGCTCGAGTGTCGAGCAGCATAGGTGCCTGTTTTTGCGGCTTTTATCGCAGAAGGATGTGGCAGAGTATCTTGGCTCTCCCGAGAGATCAGGGCCAATTAATTGCGACTAGGGCAAAAACATTCCTGGCCTACACAGATTCGAGACCTCTGACTCGAACCCGATAAGGTGATTGTTGCGACTGAGCCGTTGTGGACTTATCGAGTCGAACTTAACCTATGGGGGTACCCGGCGCGTCCGCTAGGATTTTTCTTCGTGTCGTTGACACGGAATCATACCGGAGGACGCAGCTTTCGAGTGCGATTCCAGGCCCTTAAGAAAGATCATTTTGGGTCTTACCTTCATATTCGAAGAATATGGCATCCGGATGTGCCTAGTCGGCTGAACAATCGAGGTTTTTATGATGTAAAAATATCATGTGTGAATGGAGGTAGGTTCTTCCTACCCGAGTGATTGTTTGAGATTCAATCGAAAGAATAAATAGTTTTCGTGTATAGGGTAGTTCTCTCTTGTTTTTAAAGAGGTCTTGCTCCATGATTTGTTCGCAAAAGAATTGCCTTTAATCGAAGGAGTTTCATACGAAGCTGTTTTCGTGTTTGAATTTTCCATTCGAAGGTTCTTGAGTTTGATGATGCGTGCCATGACGTCATGGCGCACTTTTCTCCTCCTGATGGGACGTGACAGAGTGGTAGCAGATGGGCTGGCCCACCTAGTCAGCTTTTTGACCGGGAAACGAGACGCCGCTCCCGGTTTTTACGCGAACGGTGCAGTAAATGCGCACGATCTTCTGTTAAGATCGTGGCACGGAACAGCGTTCACCATCTCTTCGTTTCATCTTCACACGTGGTGGCTGCGATAAGCGCCACGTAGCGCATCGAATGGCTGGGGCTGATCCGCTCCGTGTATAAATACGGGACTTAGCGCTGCGGTAAAACCTTCCCAGCCTTCGTCTTCAATCCATCTTCTTCCTTGCGCCCATCTTCTTCCTCGTGCTCAAGCTCGCGCTCTCAACCATGGCTGGAGGCAAAAGACGTGGCGCTGCCACTTCCGCAACCGGAGAAGTCTCCGCGCAACCTGCGCCCCGAGCTGGCGACTGGCGTTCGCCCAACACCACCGCGAAGAGCGTCAAAGAGATGCAGCGGGAGGGGCTGCTACCGGCGGAAGCTGAGAAGCGGGTGCGCCTCGGGAAGAAAGAAGAGGTACCAAACCCGCAGTCGAACGAGCGCGTGGTCTTCGCGGACCACGTGTCTCGGGGTCTCTCCTTCCCTCTCCATACTTTCCTTCTCGGGTTGCTGTATGTCTATGGCATACAGCTTCACGATCTTCCTCCGAACGCGGTGCAGCACATATCGTGCTTCATCGTGTTCTGTGAATGCTTCCTTGGCATTCGCCCACATTGGGCGCTCTGGAAGGCCCTCTTCAGAGTTCGCATCTTCCGCGAGAAATCGCGGGTGGACTCCGAGCCTGGCGAGCCGCTACGCACAGGTGGCTTCGGGATCCAAGCGCGACTGGAGAGCAGCTACTTTAGTATGCACTTCATCGACTCCGCCCAAGGCTGGCGGAAAAAGTGGTTTTACGTCATCGACAACAGCTCGGGTGGAATCGTAGAATTCCACCCGTTCGCTGTTTTGAAGAGGCGGAAGTCCTGGGCGCACAAGCTGTCAGCCGAAGAAACTCAGGTTGTTACGCCCCTACTCGCAAGGGTGTCCGCTCTCCGGGATCAAACTTCTGGAGTTGTGCTCAACGGACTGCACCTGGCGAGTATTTTTCTGAAGCGCAGGATCCAACCTCTATAGCAAAGGCCTTCCACCATGTGGGAATACCAAGGCTCTGAGGATCCTAGCCGAGTGAGCCGCGAGGAGCTTTCGAACGTTGAGTTCGAGAAGAAAATCGCGGCTATCACTAGCTTGAAGGTGGGGGAGAAGTTCCCCGACTGCTCAGTCGAAGCCTTCGACGCTTCGAAGCCTCCACCAGTCGCGGCTAGTTTACCCTTCCAGTCTTCTAGTATTTTCTTCTTTGCTTTGAGCTTTAGTCGACTGAATTTTTTCTTGCCTTCTTCTGCCTTCTTTGTAGAGCCTAGCAGTGGCGAACTGCTACCCGCTAGTTGCGGGAGAGGACGCCTCGGAGTTATTGGCGAGTCACCTGGACGGCTTAGACGATACCAGTGTAGCCGATGCTTCTTCGAGCTCCGAGGACGATTCTTCGGATCGTGCGGAGGGCTCGAATGGCAGCCTTCATCACCACAAGCGTCGTCGGGTGGATGATAACGAGGCTACTTCCAAGGATAACTCCTTGGAAGAATCGCCTGGGAAGGCTCCTATCTCTGCGACTCCACTTTGCTCACTCGCCCCTTCCCCTTCATTCCTAGTAATCGCGCCCGCTTGGAACGCGGATTTGCTGGATGAAGATGAAGATGATGAGTAAGTTCTTCTCCTTGTCCTTTAGTCGAACTTTTTTCTTTGCACCTATGTTGATGTTTATTTGTTGCAGTTTGCAAACCATCAGTCCTCGCAGGTATGCTTCTTCCGTTCCTCCCGAAAAGAGGAATAGAGCAGGAGCTGCGGGTGAGACTCCCACTGCTGGCACTGTCCAGAATTCTCCCAGCGCAGCCCCCCATGCGGCGATTGTGGAACGTGAGGCTCCTAGCTTTGCCGCCAGGACTTCAGCTTCGAAAGAAGTGACAGACAGCTCCGTAGATCCCCTCTCCCGCGCCACGGGCCAGGTAAACTTTGCCATTCGTCATGATATTTTTATCGGGTGCACGACAGTGCTCCCGATGGGAGTAGCACCCGAGGCTGTAGTCGATCGCGTGCGATCGGCTACAGGCTCAAAGTCTTTTTCTTCTTCTTGATTTTATCGGGTGCACGGCAGTGCTCCCGATGGGAGTAGCCCCCCGAGGTTGTAGTCGATCGCGTGCGATCGGCTACAGGCTCAAAGTCTTTTTCTTCTTCTTTATTTTATCGGATGCACGGCAGTGCTCCCGATGGGAGTAGCCCCCGAGGCTGTAGTCGATTGAATTCAATCGGGTACAGGCTCCAGTTTATATCTTCTAATTCTTCTACCTCTGTATTTTTTGTAGTCGCTTGTTGACTCTCTTGCGGCGATTGGTCGCCGAGTTGTTCTTGCCGAGTTGGAATGTGAGTCGCTTCGATCCGACCGCAGTCGACTCTGCACCGAGAACGAGCTTCTTAAGAGTAAGTCTTATCATCTTTTCTTGTTCCTATTCTTTCTTCAATTCTTGATTTCTGACAAGTGTTACTATGCAGCTCGACTCGAATTTGCGGAATCCGAGAAGGGCAGTCTCTCTGAGCGGGTAACCACTCAGGGGGCTGATCTGGCGGCCATCCGACAAGAACTGGAGACCTCCCACATGCGATCGGAGGATCTTGAAAGGCAACTCGCGGATGCGCGGAAAGCTCTAAAGGATCAAGAGGATGCTGGCAATAAGGCCGATGCTGACCTTGTCACGTTCCTCCGTCCCCTTGCTGAGCGTCTCGCGGGTAAGTAATTTAAGCTCTCGCGATTTCATCTTTTATCCCGCAGAACTTGCCAAGTCTTTACATTCTTTTCTTTTGCAGGTCTTCTGGATGTTCCTCTGGAGATCCCTGGGATCCAACGGGTAGACGTGCTAACCGACACTCTTGCTCAACTCAAGAGGCACGCCGAAGGAGTTTGCACCTTGATTTGCGATGCCACTCATGTGTTGACGCAACTGCACGGCCGCTTCCTCGCCAACGCTGCACCTCCATCTGCGCTAGACGACTTGCTGAAGATCTTTTCGAAGAGCAATCTCTTGGATGCCTACGCGGTCGCCCAGTCGGAGTCTGGCGCAAAGACTGCGATCCAGTTCGCGCTGGCGCATGGAGTCACCGGTTTGGAGGAAGCCTACTCGGCTCTTCCAGTCGACCCCTCCACGGGCAAAAAGGTACGGCTCTCTTGTTTTGGCGAGCAAGCCGCCATCCTTGCTCGGAAGCTGTCTGAGCTATTTGCTCGACTCACAGGAGGGGCGACTGCCGCTAGCGGGAGTACCACTGTAGCTTCGTAGTTTTGTATTCCTTTTCCGTTTTGAATGTAATGAACCTTGGGATGTATTCCCGTATTATCTTTAATCGAAATGTTTGCCTGGAAATTGCTTCTGGTAGTTTGTGTATTCTCTCCCGATGGGAGTAGCCCCCGAGCATTCGTCAAATGTGCGACTAGAGATACTTCGAATAGGGCGTCTTACTTCTTTCCTTGTACTCTTCCAGGCTACTGGATTTGTCGCAGAATCCTCAGGTGGACTTGCTGCCCGAGCTGATCCACTTGTTGCAGCTGTTGGGACTTTGGCGGGTCTTCGTGATCGTGTAGCCGATGGCGAGCGCAAACTGAAAGTGTTGCGTGGGGTAGCCGATGTGGCGAAGTCCAAGCAAAAACTAGCGACTGAACGCGAACAGTTTGTGATGGACGGGCTGGCTTCCCTTGCTAGGGAACTGTTGTGTAAGTAATACAGCCCCCAAGTCTTCTTTGTCTTGCTTCCTTATCTGATCACGCATTCTTTTCTTCAGTTGTTAAGCCGGATGATAGGGAGGAAAAACAGTGGGTGGAAAACCACATTCTTCAAGAAGCTGGCAGCTCAAGGCCTCATGCGAATAATTTTTGGTCTGATCGCAGCCGAGGTTTTGTGTTAGCTACTTTGAAGTTCCGTGTCTCCCAGGTAAAAGTTCTCGTGAGTTCTTTTCACGAGGTCTTGATCGCGATAAACGCTGCATTCTACCCGCTTGAGAGGGGTCCTGAAGATTGGAGGTATCTCCTTGGGCTCTTCGGGCAAGAGGGAGAAATTCGCGAGTGCATGCGCAACCAGATGATTTGCGGCGCGGTGGTGGCTCTCTCCTTTGTACGAATATGGCATCCTGAAGTAAATTTTAACTCCGTAGCTAGGCTCCCAGATGGGCCAATCGATGATATTTCTCCGCATTACGATGCTGTTCGTCCTGCAGCGGAGAAAATCATTCGACTGACATATGAGGAAGTAGATAGAGTGTTGGCGACTGAGAATGCTTATCGCCATGACTGATTGTTGAATGTGTACATTCTGTCATGCTGTATAGCTTGTAAAAACTGTTTATAAGGTGTGTAACCTTGTGTGTATGAATTTTCTTGTGATGCTTAGTTGTAGGCTTAGCCCCCGTGTGTTTATGGGGTGTGTACCTGTAACTATTTAGCATGTAAGAAGAGATAATCTTCGAGTAAATATGGTTGAGAAACCATGTATTTTATTGCTATGACTGAGAAGTCATGTATTCGGGCTACAAGAGTGGCTAGTATAGCCTTATTTGTTGTGATAATAAGTAAACCTAGGGATAAAATTTGCGGAGGTGTGCGATATTCCAAGGATTGGAATAGATTCCTCCAGTCGACGGATTCTTCAGCCTGTAGGCTCCGCCTGGGATGATGTCGCACCCGGACTTCTAGAGGATACTCACCGTACCAACTGAACAGTATTCTGATGGGATTACGGGGCTTACCGGCACCCGCGTCCTCTTACGAGTAGGCCAACACTTATGTGTGACAACCCATCGCTACTGTTCACCGTCGATGTAAACTATCCCGTAGAAATCAGGACACTACCATTGACGTACTTCATACCATACACACATGGTACGTCAATGGTTTTGAACAAAAGGATAACACAACATGCCTCTAAGACACAAAAGATTGAAATAAGGTGCAAATGGCCCTCACTAGGGCAGAGATAGCAAATACAATCATCCAGAGAACACATGTCCCAACATAGCATCATTACATCTCAGCGGAAGCATTCAAAGGGGTCTGAGTACAGACAAATCCAAATAGGCTTAAGAAGCCGGAAACTGAAATAAAGACGGAGCCCATCCACGATGTCTCGGATCCTGCCCGGGTCCGCTAACTACTCGTCAGCAGCCTCGTCAAACTCCACGTAGTAGCCATCACCTGGATCCTCGTAATCGTAGTCTGTGGAAACCACAGCCCCAAAGGGGTCAGTACATAGACGTACTGGCAAGAAAGACTCACAGTTCACCAAAGTATAGCCCGTCAACACAAGCACAGATGACTTGGGTTCAACGGAGGGAAAAGGGTATATAAAAGATGCTGCAACTGGCTGCTCTAACCAACTACAGAGATTCTATCACTTCCAACTATCAGAAAGGGGATAAGATCGAGTGTTGTAACCAACTGAAAGATAACTTTAAACAAACCCATCCTGGATCTCGCCCCTTATCCAAAGAAGCAATCCGAGGATAACTCACACAGTTGGATTAAGATGAAACAAGTTATGGTGACAATAATCCTATTACTAGTCAAATTGTTAATCATGGGGTGTGAGATTGTGAATCATTAGGTTTAAGTTGTCCTGAGTACTTGTTAGCCAGTACTTTCACCAAGTTAACCATAACCGCGGAAAACACGGCTTCTCGAGAAGATTTATCCCTGCAGGGTTGCACCAATTTGGCCGTACACGTATGAATAACCCGCTAGATGGGATGCCTCCCACCAAGCGGGGCACTCAACACAACTCAACTCTTCTTCGCATCAAGCCCAAAGCACCTTGGGCGCACAGCTAATCAAGCCCCGAAGAAAAGGGACCCTCATAGCACTCTAAGACCGTGTCCCCCTATATGCCGACTACGTAAGTTCCACCCTGCGCTGGGCTCGCAAAAACATGCATGCGGCAAATAGAAAGCACGAACTAAATGAGATGATTTGGACGAGATGCGAATCGAATCAAATTGAGGGGGGCGCCCATACTCGCTTCCCACATGCGGGTAGTGCGCTCATCATGGATCAGTAGACAAGACCCTTTTCCTATTAGGTCGACACTAGCAGGCCTCAAAACCACACAGGGCCTCCTGCCGGTGCCTTATCATCAAATTATTATTAATTAATAACATTAGCATGATTGATTGATTGATTAAACATCGAGCCCCCAGACATAATGGAATATAGTAACTGAAAGTAACGGGTAACAGACTCGAGCAAAACAACCTAAGCATACTAGTAAGACACTGGCTCAATCAATAGGGTTGTAGGAGGGGTGGTGAGGCAATATCGGGGTTAAAGGATTCATGTGATAGGTTCGTAACAGAAACAACTACCACTAAGGCTAGCAGAAATAGACAACGGAAAGTATCGGTAACCAGGGTTGATAGGAACACAATGGTTCATGTGAGTGATAACTTGCCTGCGAACTCAGCAGCCTGGTACTGAGCTAGATCCTCAGAAGGGGTGCTGTAAAGATCGTCTGTCTCAACGTCGTCGTCTATTCGAGAAGAAGCAAACAAACAAAACAGGAATGTAAACAATCATTATCAGGGCATTGTGCACAATCAAGATGATGCATGACAAGTTAATGGTTGCATCAAAATAAACTAGCTAACTTGATAACACAATTTAAATGGACCCCTATGCTATTTTGAGTGGCATATGGGAAAGGGTCCATAATTAAATGGAACAAATGGTTTACAACTAATTATTATGTGAAAGTTGTTAGCATGATGCATGCATGATGGTAACAACAAAATAACAACAACTAACAATAATAGATGCAAGTGATAAAAGGATTTAACAAGTTTTGGAAATCATTTATTAAGTTTGGAAAGTTTGGTTACTTAAACATGTCACACATACAATTATTGTTTTCATCAATTTAAAGTGTGCAAAGCAATTAACAAAATTTATAATTGAAAGGAACATCAAATTTTAGTTGGATTACATGTTTCAACTATTGAAATTTGAATTGGGATGAATTTATTATGAATTAAACAATATTAAACAAGTTTTAATTGAATTTAAAACAAGTTTGAATATTATTTGAATTTTATTTGTTCAAATCATAAATTCAAATTCACATTTGAAAAGTTCACACTTTGATGGATTGAAAACATATTTTGCATGTTCAAAAATATTTTATTTTGAGCAAGTTATGATTTTTATCAAATTTAAATGAATTAAACAAGTATTAAATTATTTAGGCAATTTAAATTATTCAAACAATGAAACAAATTTTATATTTGAATAGGATATTCAAAATGGTATGAAAAACATATTTTATTTGCCTTATTTGGAATTAGTATGAATTATTTACTGAATTTAGCAATTTGCATTTGAATTATTCAAATTTGAATTTTAAATGTATTTGGAAAATTCAAAACAGTACACATTTGGAATAATTGGATAGAAAATTAAATTTGGAGCAATAAACATATACAACTTTTATTAATTGGACTTATAGATTAAAAGTTATTAAAGATTTGGTTTTAGTGTTTTATTCTGCCATTTAAAAGAAATAGAAAATAAAACAGATTCGTTTTAAACGTTTGTTACGGGCCAGCACCCTAGCCGCAGCCACTGCAGGGTGGGCCACGGGCCCTGGTGTGCTGGCGTGGCAAGGGAGAGGCTGACAGGGGGCCCTCCCTGTCAGCGCTCGGCTGCAAAAAGTTGGGATAAATCCCGGGGAAGCGCGGGGTCGAACTCGCGATCCCTCGCTGGCGTGCGCGTGTTCTGAACCAAAGCGGCTGCTGCGTTTGTTTGTCAGACTAAGGACGCGCAGAGAGGATAACGTTACACAGGTGCTACTGAACTTTCTGACGAACGCGTGCTTCCGCGACACTGACAGAAGATCATCAGCGGTGATCACCGTCGTGCGCGCAGCAGCTGGGGTGCAGAAACGGATGCAAACCCGTACGTAAACGTGCGCGCTACGGAGGGGAAACAGGAGGGGGAACAGCTGCGGCTCACCGGCGATCGTCGTGGAAGCAGCGGCTCGGGGAGGCTCCCGCGGCGGCGACGACGTGGATGGCGTCGTCGTTCCAGTCGATGGCGAGCCCCACGGAGGTGACCAAACAGAAGAGGAGGGAGTGGGTGGTCGATCTGGGTAGCTAGGTGGGGTGGAGGGACGTCATGGCGGTGACGGCGGCCGGAGTTTCAGAGCGAGTGGCCTCCGGCGAGGTAGAACAGAGAGGAGCACGGTGGCTGCGAGGTGAAATTGGCGGCGGAGAGGAGGCTAGAGGGCTAGGGCTCGGTCTGGCGGCGCTAGCTGTGCCCTAGGGGGTATAAATAGGGCGCGGCGGAGGTCCCTGGCTGTCGGGCGCCGCCGTACGCCGACGTGGCGTGCCCGGATGGCCGCCGTACCTCGAACAGAAGGGGCGCACGAAAATTGAAGCGGTACGCGCGCTGTAGGCGGGCTGGGCTGCGCGCTGGTTAGCTTAGGTGGGTTTGGGCTGGTTAGTTGCTGCGCGCGCGGCTGGTTTCCCTTCTTTTATTTTTTCTGCTTTCTGTTTTTTTGTAGCAATTAGAAAAGGAAGAAAAACATGAGGTTTTGGTTAGTAAAAATTCTAGGAAAAATTGGGTGTGCATGTTATGTTAATTTCAAACAGTTAACAAGTTTGGAGTTCAAAATGTTTAAATTTTTGTGCTGTTTGTTGAATAAACCAAATGTGAGTGATTTTTGAATATTAAAAGGATTATTAAAACCAACACTTTCATAAGGTGACCCAAATTGATTCAATTGGATACAAAGAATAAAAGAATGTTTTGGTTATCATTTTTATAGTTCCAAATTGGTTCTGTTTGGAATACATTTGGTTTGAATTTGAAAGTGATTTGAATTAATTAATTGAATTAATTGTTTGATTAAAACCAACAAGTTAATGAGTGATCAACATGGAATAAAATGGAACAATTTGGTTGTATTCATTTGTGATTTTTATTCCAAAAGTTGTAACAGAGCAAGTATGAAATAACCATTTGAATTTGTTTGAGTTTCATTATGAAAACAAGATAAAACAGATGCAAAACAAATAGTAACAAATGCAAACAAATAATTAAACATGATGACATGATGCAATACTTGAATTAAAGCAAGAAACAAAACATTCTAAGGGATATTTCATACTTGGGATGTTACAAAACGCCCCCCCTTGAAGGAATCGCGCCCCGAGATTCCTTACTGAGAAGTGAAAAGGTCCGGATACTTCTTGCGAAGATCCTCTTCGGTCTCCCACGTTGCCTATTTATCGGAATGATGCGACCACTGCACTTTCAAGAACTTTGTGCTCTTGTTGCGAGTCTTACGCTCGGTCTCATCGAGAATACGAACATGGTGCTCCTCATAAGATAGATCATCTTGCAGTTCAATGGAGTCATGATCAACTGCACGATCTGGATCTTTGAAACACTTCTTGAGCTGGGACACGTGGAACACATCGTGCACCTTGGATAGTTTTTCTGGAAGCTCAAGACGATAAGCATTTTCTGCCCGCCTTGAGAGAATGTTGAAAGGACCAATGTATCTTGGTGCAAGCTTTCCATTCACACCAAAACGATGAGTGCCTCTGAGGGGAGTTACACGGAGATATGCTTTATCACCAGGTGCATAGATCATATCCCTGTGCTTGCTATCATAATAGCTCTTCTGACGAGACTGAGCAATCCTAAGATTGTCACGAATGATACGAACTTTCTCCTCGGCTTCCTTAACAATGTCAGGGCCTAAGAGTGAACGTTCACCAGCTCCAGACCAATTGATTGGACTCCTGCATCTGCGGCCATACAATGCCTCAAATGGTGCCATGCCTAGGCTTGCCTGGTAGCTGTTGTTGTAGGAGAATTCAGCATATGGAAGGCATTCCTCCCATTTCATGCCAAAGGAGAGACCACATGCTCTGAGCATATCCTCGAGAATCTGATTGACTCTTTCGACTTGCCCCTGAGACTGAGGGTGATAAGCTGTGCTGAACAGAAGTTTGGTTCCCAATGCTTCTTGAAAGCTTTTCCAGAAATGAGAAGTGAAGATACTTCCACGGTCTGAGCTTATTTCCAATGGAACACCATGAAGAGGAACAACCTTTGCTGTGTAGAGCTCTGCTAACTGGCTAGCTGAGATAGTTTCCTTGACAGCAAAGAAGTGAGCTACTTTGGTGAGACGATCAATAACAACGAAGATTGCATCGTTGCCCTTTTTGGACTTTGGAAACCCAGTAACGAAGTCCATTTCAATCATGTCCCACTTCCACTCAGGAATTTTCAGAGGTTGGAGTAGACCTGCTGTTTTCTGATGGACTGCCTTAACACGTTGACAAACGTCGCATTCAGAAACGTACTGAGCAATTTCATGTTTCATGCCAGGCCACCAATACAGAGTCTTGAGATCCTGGTACATCTTTGTACTTCCAGGGTGGATGGAGAGAGGAGTTTCATGAGCCTCCTTGAGAATGATATCCTTGAGACTTTGAATCTGAGGAACTGCAATGCGTCCTTCGAAGAACACAGTTCCCTTGTCATCAATTGAGAAGGACTTGAATTTATCATTGCCTTCCTTGATGTGCTCTACAATCTTCTTGATTTCAGTATCACGAAGTTGTTCAGAACGAATCTTGTCCTCGAGAGTTGGACTGGCTGTCAAGCTAGCAAGGTATCCTTCAGGGACAAGACCAAGGTTCAGCTTGTGGAATTCTTCATGAAGTGGAGGTTGGCTTTCCATGATCATGAGATTATTGCAATAGGATTTGCGACCGAGAGCATCGGCCATAACATTAGCCTTGCCTGGAGTGTAAGAAATGGTGAGATCAAAGTCCTTAATCTTCTCAATCCATCTCCTTTGCCTGAGGTTCAGATCTGGCTGAGTGAAGATGTATTTCAGACTCTTATGATCGGAAAAGATTTCAGTTTTGGTACCCAACAAGTATTGTCTCCATTTCTTGAGGGCAAACACAACTGCTGCAAGTTCAAGATCATGTGTGGGATAGTTTTGCTCATGTGGGTTCAACTGACGTGAAGCATAAGCCACAACTTGACGTTCTTGCATAAGAACTGCACCTAGACCTTGGAGAGATGCATCGCAGAATATCTGGAAAGGTTTGGTAGTATCTGGGCCAACCAGAACTGGGGTGGAAGTGAGTTTAGTCTTCAGGAGATTGAAACTTTCATCACATTGTGGAGTCCAAACGAACTTTTTGTCCTTCTTTGTGAGATCAGTGAGAGGTTTGGCAATCTTGGAAAAGTTTTGGACGAAACGACGGCAATAGCTAGCCAAGCCAAGAAAACTTCTGACTTGCTTCACCGTCTTAGGGGGTTTCCAATCAACAATTGCCTTAACCTTTTCAGGATCAATGGCTATGCCCTTGGCAGAGATGATATGACCAAGGTAAGCAACTTCTGGAATCCAGAACTCACATTTAGAGAACTTGGCATATAGACGATGCTTGCGAAGTTTCATGAGAGTGAGACGAAGGTGTTCTCCATGCTCTTCCTCGGATTTTGAGTAGACTAGAATGTCATCGAGATATACCACAACGAACTTGTCGAGGTATTCATGGAAGACAGAATTCATGAGTCTTGAGAACGTTGCCGGTGCATTGGTGAGACCAAAGGACATGACGGTGTATTCATATAGACCGTAACGAGTGGTGAAAGCTGTTTTTGGAATATCTTCCTTTCTGATCTTTATCTGATGGTACCCCATCCTCAAGTCCAACTTTGAGAATATTGAGGCTCCAGCAAGTTGATCAAAAAGATCATCGATACGAGGAATTGGATACTTGTTCTTGATGGTTTTCTCGTTGAGAGGACGATAGTCAACCACGAGTCTTTTTGTTTGATCCTTCTTGGCAACAAACAGAGTTGGGCAACCCCAAGCGGAGGAACTAGGCTGAATATAACCTTTCTCCATGTACATATCGATTTGCTCCTTCAACAATTTCAGTTCAGGAGGAGCTATCTTGTATGGATGCTTAGAGATTGGAGCAGTACCTGGCTCAAGCTCGATCACGAACTCAACTGCTCTGTCCGGAGGCATCCCTGGCAATTCTTCTGGAAAGACGTCAGGGAATTCACAAACCACCGGAACATTCTCAATTGCAGGAAGGGGTTTTGCATCTAGGTTGAACAGCTGAACAGAACTTGATCCATACGGAGAATAGACTATCTGGCCTGAAGGGTGGGATAGAATTATTGACTTTTGAGCACAGTCAATTTTAGCTTTGTGGGTCTTCAACCAATCCATACCCAGAATGACATCAATGTCAGAATTTCCCAGCAGCATGAGTGAAGCAAGGAATACGCGACCTCCAATTAGGATTTGATTGTCCATGCTTATCTTGGATGTAATCATTTTAGTTCCCGGAGAGTGAACATAGATTTGATTGCTTAGTGGAACCAGAGCTAAATTGTACGTTGTAGCAAAGATCTTTGACACAAACAAATGCGATGCTCCGGTATCAAACGACACTTTAGCTGGAAAAGAGTTTACGGGTAATATACCGAGAACAACGTCAGCAGCTTCCTCAGCTTTGTCGGCCTTGATATGGTTCACCCTCGCGGTCCTCCCGACAGGCCTGTTGTTGGAGTTGAAGGCTTTAGCCGGGGGAGCACGAACCATTGCCTGGTTGGTGTTGGGGCGAGGAGGTGGAGGAGGTAGCTGCCTCTGAGTGCACTTATCAGCGTAGTGTCCAGTCTCCTTGCACTTGTAGCAAGTGACGACACGAGGAGGACCTGGCCTTGGCTGCCCCATTGGAACCCTCTGACCCTGCATCTGAGATGGGTTGGGTGGGCGGGGACCAAAGCCTGGAGAAGCTTGGGCATTTGGAGCCCGAGTGACAGCACCATTTGGCACCCAGATGCGGCGCTTCTGCGGAGGGGTGGTCATGTTGGAGGAGGAACCACCCTCACGCGAGTGCTTACGGGACTCCTCGAACGCCTTGCGCCCATTCTCCTCATTGAGCGCGGTGTTCACGAGCTCCACGAAGTCCTTGCACTTGATGTTGGTGAGAGCGTACTTCAGTTCCGGGTTAAAACCTCGGCGGAACCTTGCCATCTTCTTGGCTTCAGTGGACACCTCGTCACCAGCGTATCGAGCGAGACGATTGAACTCGTTCTGGTAGCCGAGGACGTCCAGCTTGCCCTGTTTGAGAGAGCAGAATTCCTCACGCATCCTTTCCATGAGACCATCTGGGATGTGGTGCTTCAGGAAGGCATCCTTGAAACATCCCCAGGTGATAGGATAGCCAGCTCTCATGGTCTGGTAGTTCTCCCACCAGGTAGCTGCCTGACCCTTCAGTAGGTAGGTGGCATACTTGACTTTATCCTCCTCAGCAACGTGAGCTATGTCTAGAGCCCTGTTCATCTCCCTGATCCAGTCATCAGCATCCAGAGGCTCACGTGTTGCCACGAAAGCTCTCGGCCCCATGCTCAGAAACTCTTTGATGCTGACTCGCGGAGCATTCTGGTTGTTGTGCTGGTTAGCCTGGATCTGGGCCATCTGAGCCACGACCTGAGTCATCTGAGTCAACAGCTCCGTGAGCGGAGGTGGTTCAGGCGGGTTGCTCCTTGTTGGCGGCATCCTGAATAGACATTCATTTTAGCACAACAATAGAAAAGGATAGACTTGGTAACCGAAAGATAGATTATTCCGACGCATGAATGGATAACCAACAGGTACATCATCACATGTTCAAATACATCATAATATCCAACAGACCAATACATGGTTCGAAAAACAAAGGATAACTAAACATAGCTAGGAATGGATACATCGGTACTCCCCTGCTCATCACGCAGGACGGCGGTGAGTAGTACGACGAGAGATACGGTGCGGAGGAATCCCCCGGAAGTAGGTATAACGACGATCCACGTAGATCGGGACTGCTCTGAGAGCAACTCTCGGTGTGGTGAAGTAGAAAGCGTCGTCTCCCTGTGCTCCAAAGCGTGGAATCCCAGTGTAACCAGCTCCGAGGTCGAGGAGTGGACCTCTGATCGGCTCGTAACCTCCAGCATCTGGTAAACTACGTCCAACTGTCTGCTGGAAACGTGCAAAGCGCTCATCTCCAACAAAGTCTGTGGTGTACGTAGCCAGACGAGTCAAAGCGAGGTAGAGCTGCTCCCTGACTGAGGCTAACTCCTGAGAAAGTGTGGAAGCAACTGCGTCACTGTGCCTCACAAACTGAGCAGTGGTGTGCAGCCTGGAGCTATCATCCTCGTAGGTATCCAGGTTGCCGTGGAGAGTGAAGTGAACTCCCGCCGACGTAATGTAACCACGGGGGATGTGACGATAGATAGAATCGTCAAACCCCCAGTAGTCAGCACGGAGGACGGTGAGACTCACGTAAGCTGCCTGCTGCACGGCCATATCCACTGTGGAACCTACTTCCTCGTAGCGGTGGACAACGCTCATGCCATCATCTGACAGAATGTAGACGATAGCCTGGTAGTAGGTCTGGTCAAACTCTCGCTGCTGCTCGTAGACCTGGTACTCTGGTGCCCAATGGAACCCCAGATAGGTAACCATGTCTCTCAGCATCTCCGGATAACCGGCGGTGCTCTCACAGCGAGTCATCCGAACCACCTGCGGGAAGAACCTGAGATCCATCTGCGGATGATCGGGGAAGTTTTGATTAGACGCCGGTAGAGAACTAATGTGGAAAGCAACAACAAGGTTCAACGGACGAAAAGGATGTTGAAAGGAACAGGATATTGAAGCAACATCGGGAAACACGAGACCAAAAACTCCTGAGGTACTACGGAGAACCCAAAACACGTGAAATCCTAACTTGAAAGTTTAGGTGAGAACAGAAAACAACGTTGCACTTCCTTACCAGAAAAGGGTGGGTGGGTGGGGAAAGAAGAAAAATGGCAGAATTCCTACTCTCACGTTTCATTTTTCCTATATAGCTACAAAATAGTTTCTAGACTCAACTGCGACCAGTAAAAAGGGATCCTACAGGCAGACAGGCTCTGATACCATTTGTCGCACCCGGACTTCTAGAGGATACTCACCGTACGAACTGAACAGTATTCTGATGGGATTACGGGGCTTACCGGCACCCGCGTCCTCTTACGAGTAGGCCAACACTTATGTGTGACAACCCATCGCTACTGTTCACCGTCGATGTAAACTATCCCGTAGAAATCAGGACACTACCATTGACGTACTTCATACCATACACACATGGTACGTCAATGGTTTTGAACAAAAGGATAACACAACATGCCTCTAAGACACAAAAGATTGAAATAAGGTGCAAATGGCCCTCACTAGGGCAGAGATAGCAAATACAATCATCCAGAGGACACATGTCCCAACATAGCATCATTACATCTCAGCGGAAGCATTCAAAGGGGTCTGAGTACAGACAAATCCAAATAGGCTTAAGAAGCCGGAAACTGAAATAAAGACGGAGCCCATCCACGATGTCTCGGATCCTGCCCGGGTCCGCTAACTACTCGTCAGCAGCCTCGTCAAACTCCACGTAGTAGCCGTCACCTGGATCCTCGTAATCGTAGTCTGTGGAAACCACAGCCCCAAAGGGGTCAGTACATAGACGTACTGGCAAGCAAGACTCACAGTTCACCAAAGTATAGCCCGTCAACACAAGCACAGATGACTTGGGTTCAACGGAGGGAAAAGGGTATATAAAAGATGCTGCAACTTGGTGCACTAACCAACTACAGAGATTCTATCACTTCCAACTATCAGAAAGGGGATAAGATCGAGTGTTGTAACCGACTGAAAGATAACTTCAAACAAACCCATCCTGGATCTCGCCCCTTATCCAAAGAAGCAATCCGAGGATAACTCACACAGTTGGATTAAGATGAAACAAGTTATGGTGACAATAATCCTATTACTAGTCAAATTGTTAATCATGGGGTGTGAGATTGTGAATCATTAGGTTTAAGTTGTCCTGAGTACTTGTTAGCCAGTACTTTCACCAAGTTAACCATAACCGCGGAAAACACGGCTTCTCGAGAAGATTTATCCCTGCAGGGTTGCACCAATTTGGCCGTACACGTATGAATAACCCGCCAGATGGGATGCCTCCCACCAAGCGGGGCACTCAACACAACTCAACTCTTCTTCGCATCAAGCCCAAAGCACCTTGGGCGCACGGCTAATCAAGCCCCGAAGAAAAGGGACCCTCATGGCACTCTAAGACCGTGTCCCCCTATATGCCGACTACGTAAGTTCCACCCTGCGCTGGGCTCGCAAAAACATGCATGCGGCAAATAGAAAGCACGAACTAAATGAGATGATTTGGACGAGATGCGAATCGAATCAAATTGAGGGGGGCGCCCATACTCGCTTCCCACATACGGGTAGTGCGCTCATCATGGATCAGTAGACAAGACCCTTTTCCTATTAGGTCGACACTAGCAGGCCTCAAAACCACACAGGGCCTCCTGCCGGTGCCTTATCATCAAATTATTATTAATTAATAACATTAGCATGATTGATTGATTGATTAAACATCGAGCCCCCAGACATAATGAAATATAGTAACTGAAAGTAACGGGTAACAGACTCGAGCAAAACAACCTAAGCATACTAGTAAGACACTGGCTCAATCAATAGGGTTGTAGGAGGGGTGGTGAGGCAATATCGGGGTTAAAGGATTCATGTGATAGGTTCGTAACAGAAACAACTACCACTAAGGCTAGCGGAAATAGACAACGGAAAGTATCGGTAACCAGGGTTGATAGGAACACAATGGTTCATGTGAGTGATAACTTGCCTGCGAACTCAGCAGCCTGGTACTGAGCTAGATCCTCAGAAGGGGTGTTGTAAAGATCGTCTGTCTCAACGTCGTCGTCTATTCGAGAAGAAGCAAACAAAAAAAACAGGAATGTAAACAATCATTATCAGGGCATTGTGCACAATCAAGATGATGCATGACAAGTTAATGGTTGCATCAAAATAAACTAGCTAACTTGATAACACAATTTAAATGGACCCCTATGCTATTTTGAGTGGCATATGGGAAAGGGTCCATAATTAAATGGAACAAATGGTTTACAACTAATTATTATGTGAAAGTTGTTAGCATGATGCATGCATGATGGTAACAACAAAATAACAACAACTAACAATAATAGATGCAAGTGATAAAAGGATTTAACAAGTTTTGGAAATCATTTATTAAGTTTGGAAAGTTTGGTTACTTAAACATGTCACACATACAATTATTGTTTTCATCAATTTAAAGTGTCCAAAGCAATTAACAAAATTTATAATTGAAAGGAACATCAAATTTTAGTTGGATTACATGTTTCAACTATTGAAATTTGAATTGGGATGAATTTATTATGAATTAAACAATATTAAACAAGTTTTAATTGAATTTAAAACAAGTTTGAATATTATTTGAATTTTATTTGTTCAAATCATAAATTCAAATTCACATTTGAAAAGTTCACACTTTGATGGATTGAAAACATATTTTGCATGTTCAAAAATATTTTATTTTGAGCAAGTTATGATTTTTATCAAATTTAAATGAATTAAACAAGTATTAAATTATTTAGGCAATTTAAATTATTCAAACAATGAAACAAATTTTATATTTGAATAGGATATTCAAAATGGTATGAAAAACATATTTTATTTGCCTTATTTGGAATTAGTATGAATTATTTACTGAATTTAGCAATTTGCATTTGAATTATTCAAATTTGAATTTTAAATGTATTTGGAAAATTCAAAACAGTACACATTTGGAATAATTGGATAGACAATTAAATTTGGAGCAATAAACATATACAACTTTTATTAATTGGACTTATAGATTAAAAGTTATTAAAGATTTGGTTTTAGTGTTTTATTCTGCCATTTAAAAGAAATAGAAAATAAAACAGATTCGTTTTAAACGTTTGTTACGGGCCAGCACCCTAGCCGCAGCCACTGCAGGGTGGGCCACGGGCCCTGGTGTGCTGGCGTGGCAAGGGAGAGGCTGACAGGGGGCCCTCCCTGTCAGCGCTCGGCTGCAAAAAGTTGGGATAAATCCCGGGGAAGCGCGGGGTCGAACCCGCGATCCCTCGCTGGTGTGCGCGTGTTCTGAACCAAAGCGGCTGCTGCGTTTGTTTGTCAGACTAAGGACGCGCAGAGAGGATAACGTTACACAGGTGCTACTGAACTTTCTGACGAACGCGTGCTTCCGCGACACTGACAGAAGATCATCGGCGGTGATCACCGTCGTGCGCGCAGCAGCTGGGGTGCAGAAACGGATGCAAACCCGTGCGTAAACGTGCACGCTACGGAGGGGAAACAGGAGGGGGAACAGCTGCGGCTCACCGGCGATCGTCGTGGAAGCAGCGGCTCGGGGAGGCTCCCGCGGCGGCGACAGCGTGGATGGCGTCGCCGTTCCAGTCGATGGCGAGCCCCACGGAGGTGACCAAACAGAAGAGGAGGGAGTGGGTGGTCGATCTGGGTAGCTAGGTGGGGTGGAGGGACGTCATGGTGGAGACGGCGGCCGGAGTTTCAGAGCGAGTGGCCTCCGGCGAGGTAGAACAGAGAGGAGCACGGTGGCTGTGAGGTGCAATTGGCGGCGGAGAGGAGGCTAGAGGGCTAGGGCTCGGTCTGGCGGCGCTAGCTGTGCCCTAGGGGGTATAAATAGGGCGCGGGGGAGGTCCCTGGCCGTCGGGCGCCGCCGTACGCCGACGTGGCGTGCCCGGATGGCCGCCGTACCTCGAACAGAAGGGGCGCACGAGAATTGAAGCGGTACGCGCGCTGTAGGCGGGCTGGGCTGCGCGCTGGTTAGCTTAGGTGGGTTTGGGCTGGTTAGTTGCTGCGCGCGCGGCTGTTTTCCCTTCTTTTATTTTTTCTGCTTTCTGTTTTTTTTTGTAGCAATTAGAAAAGGAAGAAAAACATGAGGTTTTGGTTAGTAAAAATTCTAGGAAAAATTGGGTGTGCATGTTATGTTAATTTCAAACAGTTAACAAGTTTGGAGTTCAAAATGTTTAAATTTTTGTGCTGTTTGTTGAATAAACCAAATGTGAGTGATTTTTGAATATTAAAAGGATTATTAAAACCAACACTTCCATAAGGTGACCCAAATTGATTCAATTGGATACAAAGAATAAAAGAATGTTTTGGTTATCATTTTTATAGTTCCAAATTGGTTCTGTTTGGAATACATTTGGTTTGAATTTGAAAGTGATTTGAATTAATTAATTGAATTAATTGTTTGATTAAAACCAACAAGTTAATGAGTGATCAACATGGAATAAAATGGAACAATTTGGTTGTATTCATTTGTGATTTTTATTCCAAAAGTTGTAACAGAGCAAGTATGAAATAACCATTTGAATTTGTTTGAGTTTCATTATGAAAACAAGATAAAACAGATGCAAAACAAATAGTAACAAATGCAAACAAATAATTAAACATGATGACATGATGCAATACTTGAATTAAAGCAAGAAACAAAACATTCTAAGGGATATTTCATACTTGGGATGTTACAGATGACTTCGTGTATGATGAAGGGTCCTTCCCGGGTTGGCTCGAGCTTGTGTCCTTCCTTCTGCTTGAGCCGCAGCACTAGATCTCCAACCGCGAATGCTCTGTGGCGCAGGCGGCGACTGTGATAATTTCGCAGTGATTGCTGATATACTGCTGATCTTGCGAGCGCGATGTCACGCATCTCGTCGAGTGCATCCATATCTTCCGCGAGTGCCTTGTTGGAGGTTTCTTCGCTGTAAGCCACAACTCGTGGGGCGCTGAATCTAACATCCTCGGGAAGGACTGCTTCTGCCCTGTATACCATGAAAAATAGTGTGTATTTTGTGGATCGGTTTGGAGTTCTGCGGAGGCTCCATAGTACGGAGGGTAGCTCTTCTGCCCAATGTCCTGCGGCGGGGTGTAGACGATCGAGTAGGCGTTTCTTGATGCCGGCCGAAACTAAGCCGTTTGATCTTTCGACTTGACCGTTCGTTTGCGGGTGGACAACTGAAGCAAACTTGAAGTTGATGCCCTTTTCCTCGCAGAACTGTTGCGTTTCCTTTGCTGTGAAGTTTGTACCATTGTCTCTAATGATGTCGTGTGGCACACCAAATTTGCATACGATGGAGTCGAGGAACTTCACGGCGCATTGGGCACTAGCCGAAGTTACTGGCATGGCCTCGATCCATTTGGTGAACTTGTCGACTGCGACCAGCAAGTGTGTATACCCACCCGGTGTGGACTTGCGTAGTGGTCCAACCATGTCCAGCCCCCATTGTGCGAAGGGCCAGGCAATGGGTATCATGTGCAATTCCGTAGCAGGTGCATGTGGTCTTGGTGCGAATCGCTGACAAGCATCGCATCGTTCGACCAGGTCCTTTGCGTCGGTAGCTGCTGTTAGCCAGTAGAATCCCGCTCGGAAAGCCTTTCCCATGATTGTTTTCCAGCTAGCGTGATGTCCGCAGTCTCCTTGGTGTATGTCCTGGAGTAATTCTTTGCCATCTTCGGGTGCGATGCAACGCTGAAGTATACCCGAGATGCTTTGCTTTTATAATTCTCCGTTGACTACCCGAAAGGATTTGCCTCGTCTCACTATTTGTCGAGCCTCGCGTGGATCGGCCGGGAGCTGTTTGTTGATCAGGTAGTCGAGATATTTCTGCGTCCAGACTGGCTCGACCAGAAAAACCTGTCGTGATATATTATGGGTAAGCTCGATAATGGCGACTTGCGGGTTGACCTCTGTTTCTGGCGCTGCGGGTGTTCCTGCAGCTTTCTTGACTTTGACTGATCGCTTGATCATCCGTTCGAAATATATTCCTGGTGGTATGGGTGTATTTGTGGAACCCATGTTTGCCAGCCTATCTGTTTCTTCATTGCTTGACCTTGCAATGTGCTTCAGCTCGCACCCTTTGAAACTTCCTTCGAGTAGATTGTACATGTCGCGGTACACGACCATGTTTTCAGCAATTGCATCAAATTCTTTCATTGTCTGCTGCACAATGAGATTGGAGTCGCCGTAAATCATTAATCGAGTAGCTCCACAGGCGACTGCCATCTTCATCCCATGCAGCAGGGCTTCATATTCTGTGTCGTTGTTCGATGCTGGGTCATCTGGTGGAAAGTCTAATCGCAGGACGTATTGCAGCTTGTCTCCCTGAGGCGATATGAGGACAATTCCAGCTCCTGCTCCTTCGTTTCTTTTGGACCCGTCAAATTACATTATCCAATTGCTCGTGTACTCAGGTGGTCCGGGCGTTTGTAGTTATGTCCATTCGCTTAGGAATTCCACGAGTACCTGAGATTTGACTGCGTTGCGCCCTGCATAGGTGATGTCCCAGGCGCCCAACTCGATGCTCCATTTGGCTATTCTTCCGGATGCCATGGGGTTGTTCATGATTGTCCCGAGTGACGCATCATTAACCACTATGATGGCGTGCTCCTGGAAGTAGTACTTGAGTTTTCGGGCTGTAAGAACAACTCCGTATGCGAGCTTCTGGTAATGAGGATATCGTTGCTTGCATGGCGAGAGTACTTCGCTAATGTAATAGATTGGTCGCTGAACTCCGTACGCTTTGCCTTCCTCAGGTCGTTCGACTATGATTGCTGTGCTGATGACCTGGTTTGTGGCGGCTAGGTACAAGTAGAGTGGCTCCCTTTCTTGCGGCGTTGCAAGAACTTGCCTACTTTGCAACGATCGCTTTAAGTCTGCGAATGCTTGCTTAGCTTCTGGTGTCCACTCGAATTTGTCTGTCTTCTTCAGCAGCTTGTAGAAGGGTAACGCTTGCTCTCCCAATCGTGCGATGAACCTGCTCAGGGCGGCCAATCGCCCTGCAAGCTGTTGGACTCCGCGTAGATTGGTTGGCTCCTTCATTGTCAAGATTGCTTGTATTTTCTCTGAGTTGGCTTCGATGCCTCTGGCGGATACCAGGTACCCGAGGAGTTTCCATGCTGGAACGCCGAAGACACATTTTGTTGGATTGAGCTTGATCCTGTATGCGTTGAGGGCATCGAATGTTTCTCTAATATCCTCGAGGAGTGTGCTCTCAACTCGAGTCTTGATGACTATGTCGTCAACGTACACTTGTACGTTCTTGCCGATGAGCTTGGCGAGGCATTTTTGCATGCAGCGCTGGTATGTTGCACCTGCGTTCTTGAGCCCGAAGGGCATTGTCGTGTAGCAGTAGACACCGTGAGGTGTGATGAATGATGTCTTTTCTTCGTCTTCTTTTTTCATCCGGATCTGATTATATCCCGAATAGGCGTCCAGGAAAGAGAGGCGTTGGTAGCCTGCCGTAGAGTCCACGATCTGGTCGATTCGCGGGAGGGGAAAGTTGTCCTTGGGGCAGTGCTTGTTTAACGACGTGTAGTCGATGCATACCCGAAGGATGTCCGTGTTCTTTTTGGGGACCAGCACCGGGTTTGCTAACCAAGTGGATATCTTGATCTCCCTGATGAATTTTGCTACTAGCAATCTGTTTACTTCTTCTCCAAGCGCCTTCTGCTTGGGTTATGAAAATCGTCGAGTAGTTTGTTTGATGGGTTTGGCATCTGGAAAGACTTCGAGTGAGTGCTCGGCAAACTCCCTGGGTATTCCTGGCATATCTGATGGCTGCCAGGAGAAAATTTCCCAGTACTCACGGAGGAGTTCGACGAGCGCGCTTTCCTATGCTTGCGGAAGGGTGGTGGAAACCAGCACTGTCTTCGCAGAATCTGTCGGGTGCACTTGATGCTTTCGAGTGTCGCTGTTAGCGCTGAACTCCAGTTCAGGCGCGTTTTTCTTCGTGAGGGGCATCACGGAGTGATCCGTGGTTTTTGCCAGCTCTTGAAGTTCTTCTTGCATCCCAAAAGATTTTGCGATCTCATTGAATTCAATGTCACATTTGTTGGATTTCTGAAAGTCTCCGTCGATGGTGATTACGCCATGTTCTCCAGGTAATTTGAGCTTCAGGTAGGCGTAATGCGGTACTGCCATGAATCTGGCGAACGCTGTTCGACCAAGAATGGCGTGGTACTGTGAAGGCCAATCGACAACTTCGAAGTCGAGGAATTCTCTTCTGTAATTGCTCTTGGTGCCCAGTACAACTTCTAGGTTGATTGTTCCGAGTGGACGGATTGCTTTTCCTGGAACTATCCCGTGGAAGGATGTTTCTGATTCCTGGAGGCCGTCCAAGTTCCTGTTCATCCGACGGAGTGTATCCGCGTAGATAATGTTGATGCCACTGCCACCATCCATGAATACGCGGGCCAAGTCATAATTGCCAATTTGTGCTTGGATGACAAGGGCGGCGTGTCCTGGTCGATAGACTCGTGGCGGGTGGTCTTTCATCGAGAATGTTATTGGCTGGTCTGCCATCTTCAAGTATTCTATTTTTGTTGGCGGTGTCTGCACGGCCATGCACAATTGCCTTGTGTTAGTCTTTTGAGCTCTGCGGGATGGACATACCTTCTAGATCATCGCGAGTTGCCCTGCTGGATTCGGGTACGCGTTGGCTCCGGAGTTTTGAGCTGGCGGTGCAGGTAGCGCGGCTAATGCCATGTTTGGATTTGCTGGTGGAGGTGGGGGTTGTGGCGGCTGGAATCTTTGGTGGCCTCCTCCTGGAAGCGGTGGGTAATTTTGTGTGTGTGCAACTCTTTTCCTTGCGAGTGCTTCTGAGATATCAATAAACTTTCGGCAATCCTTAAGAAGGTGCGTTGCCTTAGTTTTGCCCGTGCGTTTATCTGTAAATAGATGTAGCGAGCAGTATCCATCGAGGTCTTCCTCGGGTGATTTTTCTTCAGCTTTTGGTCTCCACTCGCGATTCCCACGGCGACCGAAGTCGCGGCCTCGCGTGAATTCCGCTGCGACCAACTCCTCTCTGTCTTCGTGATCGTAATATTTTCTCCTCTTCCTCCGACTATGACGGTCTTCATCATGCGCAGGTGATGATGCCCTCTCATTGCGCACCGCATCTTCTCCGTTAGCCCATTTTTCGGCTATGTTCATCAGCTCCCCAATAGTCTTGGGTGTGGCTCTGCCCAGTTCTTCTCTGAAAGCCGTTCTTCGGGCGCCTTTTGCGAAGGCTTCAATCGCTACTTCTTCTGAAATGGTTCCTGCGGTATTCCTGAGCGTAGTCCATCGCTGGATGTACTCGCGGGTGGATTCGCCACTTTTCTGCTTGCATGCTCGCAGTTCTTCAATGGTGGCTGGCCTCTTGTAAGTCGACTGGAAATTTTTGCAGAAATCGCGGTGCAAATCATCCCACGATGCGTAACAATATTTTGGTCGTCTCTCCAGCCAACTGCGGGCCGCGCCGGCGAGATGCAAATTGAGGTATTGCATAGCCGTGTTTTTATTCCCACGTTGGCATTTTACTGCCGTGAGGTAATCGCTTAGCCATTGAGAGGGCTCGAGTGAGCCGCCGTACTTCGTTACTTCCGTGCTAAGCTTGAATCTTTTGGGTAGGGGCGCCTCGCGGATACTGCGGGCAAAGCAGAGAGTGCCACAGGTTTCGTCATCCGAGGAGCCAGACGAGGAGCGCTCGCGATATCGCGAAGCCCTCGCCTTATCCACCCTTTTTTTGCGCGAGATCTGATCGCGCGTCGTACTCTAGCCGGTCGCGGTCAGTATCCTTCCTTGGCTCCTTGCTTCACTTTCGCGAGCGGCTTCTATGATGCCGCGAGCTCTTGTCTCTCGGACTGCCTTCGCTGCTACTTCGACTGTCATCACGGCGCCGTGCTTCTTTTCCTCGACCACGACGCGGTGACCTGTCCCTTCTTGGCGAAGAACTCCTGCGTTTGCGGGACGCTTCCCTATCCTTGTCTTTCTCCTTCTCCTGTTCCTTCTCCAGCTGCTCTGCGGCCTTCTTTCGATCATAAGCGGCAAGCCTTGCGGCCGCCACCCTAATCCCTTGCGCACTTGTTTATACTGTTCCGCCCGAGGATCACTTTCCGTCGGTTGGTTCATCTGCATGTAAGTTGATGCGGCTAGAACCGCGGCAGCAGGAGTTTGCGGGTAGACATTTCCATCGTCGTCGACTCGCATGAGAGAAGGAGTAATTGATCTGCTGGTTCCGGCTAGGGACTCATTGTTCCTGGATGTAGATGCGTGTCCCTTCCTCGCGGGTCGGGTTCCAACCGAGGGTGTTATGGCCAACCCGGCTCGCCTTTGGCTCGACTCGTCCGCCGCTCTTCGTCGGCGGGCCAGATCTATCCGAGCGTCCTTGATAGTCGTGGCTGCTCTCACTAGGTGATAGTGGTAGGCAACCATGTCTTCGTGTGAAGCCCCGGATGCGGGTGGCTTGCTCGTTTGCATAGCCTCCTTTGCTCGGTTCCAGGATTCCCGTGAGACGTCGATTATGTTGCGCTCTGCCGCGCTGTGTTCTGTTTCCGAGGCTTGTTCCGATCCTGCCATGTAGACTTGAGCCAGTCGAGGCTCGTGCGTCCTAGGCGTAGGTCGAAAGTTTCTTCGAATTCTTGATGGTTCCTCTGTCGAGATGGTATGGTAGTCGTTGGCGTTGAAGCGGATGGACTCGCCGCTTTTCTCCAGATGACGGTGTGAGTCGACAGCTCCAGATTCAGTTTTCGATTCATCCGAGAAGTGGAGGATTCCGTCCCGGTTGGTCACGAATTTTAGGCTCCCGAATGTCAAGGTGACGCTTTTCTCCAGATCCTCGAATACCGGGCGTGATTCCGGCGAGTGATGTGTGACCACGACAGATCCGATCCGTATAGGATTGTTCGGAGCCGTAGTCGATGGTTTCCAACGAGAGTGTGTTGTCGATGAAGCCGAAGATGCCGGTGATCCAGCGCCCGTCGTCCCCACGGTCGGCGCCAATTGTCGAATCTCTGACTCTACAAATCCCTTAGGTGACCCTATCGGGTTTCGACTAGGAGAAGTCATGAACGCTGGTGGAATCGTCGGCTAGACAGGAGGCGAGATTTACCCAGGTTCGGGGCCCTCGTAGAGGTAAAACCCTTACTCCTGCCTCTTGTCGATCTGTATTGACGGAAAGATCGGTTACAATGGTGGTGCTCGAATCGAGAGTAAGATCTCGAGTTCAAGGTTTCGATGGTGCTGTGTTGCTTGGTCCTCGGGTTCTCGGGTTGGCTTCATTAGCCGGCTCTTCGGCGGGCCGGGGATTGGTATTGCTCTCCGGGTCAACCGCCGTCGTGTCTTCGGCAGGGGTTTCAACCGGATTGCTGAGTGTGACCTTGGCTCTGAGGGAAGAAAAACAAGGTGTTTAGTGGTTGATAAAGGTGAAACATGCAAAGTATGTGGGATATAGTCAAGCAAGTTATGAAATTTACCCAGTATTCACGACGAAATCACTGGGAAGATCGTTGCTTGACCCGGAAGACACTGACAGAGAGTTGGAAATTGAGACTCGGAGTTTTCCGGCTAAGGGGTGACTCGGAGTTTGATATTTTCGAGGAACATAATTGTGATAAGATGAAGGAGTACCGGCTCGGCGAGAAGGCGATTAAAGCGGAAGTCCGGGGTTGAGGCCCTCGTCACCCGGTGAAGACCGAGTTGCCTGTCGCTTGGGTGGAGGAGATGCAACCTTATGAGATGATACAATGGTTAGATATTCATTAAGTTTGCACATACCAGCATATGAGTACGGCTCTGTGGTCATGGAGGAGTATGGCACCTTGAACGTGACCCCCCGGGTTTCCTTTTCTTGCTTAAGTCGGCCTCATGCTCGGGCTCGCTCTCTTCAGATTGAGAGTCGGCCTTTTCAGCCGGTGCTGGTGATTGTGGCGTAATGTTAGGAATGAAGGTGGGAGGAGAGTCTTGGTCTAGTAAGTCGACAAAATAGTTGTTTAGTAACTCGGAATCAACTTCATCGTTGTCATTCGGCTCTTCCTCTTCCAAGTTTTCCGAAGGAGGAGGGGATTCAATCTTCCACCAATCATCAGATTCCTGAGTAAGAACAACAAAGATAAAACTTAGTATACGCGTGTTTGAAAATTTAACGGGTACATAGGAGATTAGTCGGTTCTTACTGGTGGAGCCGGGTTTGTGCGGGTGAAGGGGGAGAGCCCAGAGATGCTCTTGATGACCTCCACCTTCTCAGCCAGAAAGTTCTTCATGGCCTTGTTGACGTCAGCAGCCGGATATGACTTCTCCGAGTATCGGAGAGAGTCGGTCAAGTGGCCCGAGTATTCGCAAAGAAGTTTCTTGCGAATACTATTGGGCTGGATCCTACAGCTGATCCAGGTCTTGATTAAATTCAACCCACGAAGACCGTGGGCTGTTAAGACAGAGAGTTTGAGAAGGAGGGGTTGGATGGCCTGTCTATCGGCCTCTGGAGCGAAGGTGCTCAGATTATCACTAAGAGAAAGGGTTTCAACAAAAAAACCCGGCATAGGCTTTTCGCCGGGTGATGAGGTGTCTTTGCAATAAAAGAAGGTTTTTTGCCAATGCTTCACATGGGTGTGAAGATTAAGAGTCGGCATCAAAGATTTTTTGCGTCTTTGGATGGCCACGCCTCCACAGACAAGGAGGGGTCCATCCGTATTTTCGCGGCAAGGTTTGCATTGGAAAAGGTCAAGGAATAATGCGAGATTGGGGACGATGTAGAGATACGATTCGCAAAGAACAATGAAATCAAAAATATTGAGAATCGAATTTGGGCCTATGTCAAAGACCCGGAGTTTGTAGTGGTGAAGAACCTCACAAAAGAAAGGATGACCCGGGGGACAGAAACCCCGAGTCACGTGCTCGAGAAAGACTATAACTTCACCTTCTTTAGGTGAAGGCCGACTCTCCTCTTCGGGAGCCCTCCATGAGATTTTCGGTTGAGGAGGGAGGACCGCAGACTCGGTCAGCTCTTCCAGCTTGTCTTGCGTGACAGTCGACCTGGCCCAGTTGGCCGTGATGGTCTGACCCGGCTTTTGCTTTACGGCAGTGGCCTTGGCCTTAGACTTGGGAGGGGCCTTGGGAGCCATGGGCAAATATCTAGTGGAGAACAAAAAGAAGTAAAATAAGAAGGAGATGAATGCGATGAACACGAAGAACTCAAGTTCAAGATCTGGAAATGGAAACTTAGATCTAGGAATGCATACCAGGAATTGGCGGCGGAGATGAGGTCTATTGAACACGGCGTGGCAGCGCGGGTCGGCGGGCCGGTTCTTGTGAGCAGCGGAGACGTGCGCGTGAAGTCCGGTGTCGGAGCTCCGAGCTTCGGTCTTGAGCTCCAATGGTGCGCCTGGAGGTTGAAGACGAAGTGGCTGTATTTATAGGCGCGGTGAAAACCCTAGAGTACAAACGGTAAAATGGAGAAAATCACAGGATAGGATACTCGGCCCGTTGATTACGGAAACAAGATCTTGGGAGTTATTTTCATGTAGCCGAGTTATAAATGACCTCCAAAAGAGCCGGTCTCGGAGTTATTGCTCGGACTAGCTTATGACGAACGTTAAAGCCGGGTTATGAAATGGTCGCTATGAAGAGCTGATTTGAGAATTGATATTCGGATTAGTACGATGATGGGGTTACTATATGGACCGCCGAAAGAGCCGGCCTAGCTATAGTTAAAGCAATCTAAACCGTAGCATTATTATATGTAAATGTTTATCGTTTTGCAGGGAATAGCATGCGCTTCGTGGTTGGCTCAAAGTTTGAAGCTACAAGAAGGGCGCGCCAACCAAGATGCCCAAGCTATTCTGGGGACTACTGTTGGGGGGATAATAACCCGGCAGGCCCATGCAGAGGAATAAAGACTCGGCTGGAGAAATTTTACACGAGACCTTGTAATATGATAATGGGCCGGGTGTCACTGATGGGCCAGCGGCCGTATGGGTAACTCGGCTTGTGGAAAGGAAGACTCTAGAAGGCCCGAAAGGCGGTGCAAACCATGGAATCCAAGACTTGGAGGTCACGGAGAGTAATTTAGGGTTGCGTGTAGACCCCGAGTAGGACTCTAGATGTATCTTGTAAGGAAAGCTAGGAAACCGGGTGTTATATAAACCGGCCTTTATGGCGTAGAAAGGGGGATTCGAGAGATTCGAGTTATTCTAGTGATACGAGAGCAAGTACTTGTAACCCTGGATTGGAGTCTCGGCGACATTGCAGTCCGAGCCTCTAGATCGCCAATCAATATGATCCTAGCTGGAAGTAAGCTATCATCTCCAATGGAGAGGCTGAACCAGGATAAATCTTGTGTCCCATCTGAACTAAACCCTCTCCCAAACACCAGAGTCAATTTACCCCAACCTAAGTTACCTCCGGTAACATCTGCCGTGACTTTCCCACGACGAGTGTCTCTCGCCGCGGCGGCACCATGGCCACCACAACCAAGGAAGCACCAGCAGTACCCATATCCTTGGACACCAGAGGGAGTGCACCAACCAGACCTGGCAAAATTTTCTTCTTCTGCTTGTTGATGTTCTTCTTCTTCTAGGGAGGCGCCGCCACGTTGTCTGCCATAGGGGGGCCGAACATCACGCGGGGGGGGGGGGAGGGGGAGAGACCACGACCCTCACGTCCCGCCCGCCACGGACCACCAGGATCACCCTCCCGCCACCACGGGCCACCTCGCGGGTGACCCCCTGATGCTGTTGGAGGAGGGCCGGTTCACGCGCCAAATCGGATGGGGACCCTCCCTATGGAGAAGTCCCACGCGACCTGCGACGTGGGCTCAGCCTCGATCTTCCATGGGAAACCGAGCGGCAAGGAGGAGAGCATCTCCCTGGGTGCACCACCGAGTCCATCGTTGCGTGGGAACCCGGCGACCTGCCTCTCGTAGACTGGCGGCCAGGGGGCCGATAGGGCAGAGGAACATGTCAGCGAGGCGGGGGGAGAGCGCGATGGCAGGGAAGTTCCTGTCCTCATCCCTAGTGCTTCTACACTTTCTCCCATTGAAGATGATGTTGTTCAAGAGAAACATGATGAAGTGAGAATTGGACCAATGACAAGATCAAGAACTAAGCTATTAGAACAACATGTGAATAATATGATGTTTGTTTTCATGAGAATTTTATACTACCTAAATCCATGCACTTATGTCTACTCGGGGTTGATGATAACACAAGCATGGATGGAGGAGCACATCAAGAGGAGCTGGAAAACAAGTATGACAAGGTGGAAAACAAACATATCAAGTGGGAAAACAAATGTACCATGGTGGAAAACAAGACTATACATGAAGAGGAGCAAGGGGGAGTTGTTTTCCACAAGGAGCATGAGAGAGGGGGCGCACAACACAATGTTGATGCACCTAAGAGAGAGTCCTATGATGAATAGGAGTGGGTCCTGCATGTCCCTATTAGCCGCACCCTTTCATGTGTCGGTTTGTATCCAATTGGTTTGAGTCCAAACTTAATTAAGTTGAGTCCTAGTCGGTTTGGGTGTGCTTGCGCAATGCCATTGTGGCCGCACCCCCTACCCCTCATAAAACCCTCCAACATGCGAGTTGAGAGATTAGACTACCTTTAAACATAAATGTAACACCCGGGGGATTTCCCTCAAATAGAATTGCTTGTTTTCTTTTTGCATGCATTGCCTCATGCATCATATGCACCTTTGTTTTCAGACCAATTTAAAACTTCAAACATGTCCCAAATGATTTCAATTAAAATTGCAAACACATCATTTTGGGAATTGGAAATAATTAAAAATGGTTGGTTTTCAAATTGGTATTAAATAAACCCCTAATTTGAATTCAAGTTTGCAAATTCAAATAATTTGTGAAATTGAAATTTTCAAAAAAAACAAACTTTTGTGTAACTGGGCTTTTGACTTGCTCGACCCACTAAAAATATTTTGGGAATTTAACCCTAACGCTTTCCTCTCTAAAATTCTTCTCCTTTCTATTTCTACAAAAAAAAATGATAAATGAAATAGAAAAGAAAACCAGGCCACCCCAACCCTCCAGCCCAGCCCATCTCCTCTCCACCCAGCCCACCTCTCGTCCCCTCTTTCCTCCGTACAGGATGTCGACATTCAGTGGAAAAGCACCACCACAACCACGGCACCAACCCTCCATGGTCCCCTCCTCCCCCTCCTTCTTATCTACCCGGGAGAGGATCCCCAAACCCTAGCCTCTCCCCTTCCCATATCCCCTCGCGCCGCCACACTACCTCTCCTCCTGGTTCGCGTTTCTCTATGTCTCTTGGTGTACGTATCTGAATTTTCTGCACCCATGGAGTAACACCGGTGGACCTCGCAAACGCCCCACCGCCATGGTCTCCGTCGAGCCAAGGGGCCAGCGGGAATGGAACCGCCTTGCCATCGTCGTCTGCTACGCGGAAGAACGGGGGCCGCGGCTGCCTAGGACGTTGCCGACATGGTCGTCTTCCTCCTCTCTCTCTTGTGCCATCAGCACCGCTTCCTCGACGATTCGGTGTGACTCCGACCATCTCCGGCCGCCCGCCGCCTTCCCCACGGTGAGGAACCCTCTGGGACTCGTTTCCCTTTTCCCCCTTGCTCTGGGAGCGGCGCCATCGAGCGTCGTCCGCTGCAGTAGGTCATCGTCATCGTTCTGTACCCGTTGTGCTCTCTGAAACTATGCTGTTCAGAAGTTCAGTTAACGTCGACCAGTTCAATCATCTATAAGCGGATCTGATATCCAACACACAGCCGTAGCTAGCCCAGTGGCCAAGGCCCATCATCCGCACCCCTGAGATCCCAGGTTCGAATCCCACCCGAGGCAGTAGCCTCCTTTTTTCCGATTTTATCCGCGCAACTCGCCCCACCTGTCGGTGACTCCGGAGGCCACCGTGTCTCCACCCCCGCCTCGTCAGCACCGCGTGGCAGCCGGGCCCGCCAGTCATCCTCTCTGTCTAGCCGACTGTTGGTGGAGAACTCCCAGATCCAGATCTGGATCTGGATAGTTCGCATCTGGCCCATGGATTTTCCCTTTTTTGCATCGAAGCCCTCCCACTCTCTGTTTCTCTCACATACAAGTCCCAGTTTTTACAGAAATCACCCCAATTTTCAAATGCCTATATCTTTTGTTTTACAATTCCAAATAATGCAAACTTTATGTCTATTTCGATCAGAAAAATGCAAGGAATCTTAATATGCCATCCATGCTCATGTTTGCATCTTGTATTGTGCATTTTAGCCTATGTTATGTCTGTCAACTAAATAACAACATATGGAATGTGTTGGGGTATTAACTAAATATTGCCCTATTCCATTTAATCTTGTTTAGCTCACCTACTTATAGTTTTTTCCATGTTAAACAACATTTAATGTGATGGTTAGATAAACAACTTAAACAACTTAAACCATAATTAAATTGTCTAAGTTGTAATTTTGCGTTACATCCCGCATGTCATGCATATAAAATAGGATCATGCTGGATCTTTTGCCGTAGAAGTAATTGCTGCATCCGTTGATTCTTTTAGTGCTTTGATTCTTCGCGGATAGGACGTTGAGATGATGTGAGCACCGACAAGTTCTTCGGATGTACCCTACTTGCTGGATTCCAGGCAAGTACACTCACTTGCTACCTATGTTGCCTTTCCTCACTTGTTACCGATTCTTTCCGTTGTCTTTATGCTAGCCTTATGATTCGATGCTTGTGTCTCGATCCTATCATATGTTTACCTTGCAACCATGATATAGCCTTCCTTCCACTTCCTATTAACTGTTGTATGTTTACTTTGTTGGCCCTCGTGTCGTAGTTGCATGCTTAGTGTTGTTTGCGCTCAAGTCTTGTTGTCCGTCTTATCACCTGTTTAGTTTGATAGTTGGGTTTCAACTTAATCAACAACATGTTAATGTTTGGGATAATCATAATTTGATGATAAGGCACCGGTAGGAGGCCCGGCGTGGTTTTGAGGCCTGCTAGTGTCGAACTTAATTAGGAAAAGGGTCTTGTCCTCCGATCCATGATGAGCGCGCTAACCGCATGTGGGAAGAGTGTATGGGCGCCCCCCGCAACTTTGATTCGATTCGCATCTTGTCCAAATCGCCACATTTAGTTCGGGTTTTCCATTTGCCGCATGCATATGCAGGTGCGAACCCTTGGCGCCAGTGTGGTAACTTTTGTAGTCGGCTTTAGGGAGACACGTTCTTAGAGTGCTATGAGGGTCCCCTTTTCTTCGTGGGGCTTGATTAGCCGTGCGCTCAATTGCACGTGGTTCTTTGGGCTTGATGCGAAGAAGAGTTGGGTTGTGTTGAGTGCCTCGCTTGGTGGAAGTGCATTTCCATCTGGCGGGTCATTCTTACGTGTACGGCCAAATTGGTGCATCCCTCCAGGGTTAATCTTCTCGAGAAGCCGTGTTGTCCGCGGTTATGGATGACTTGGTGAAAGTGCTGGCTAACAAGTACTCAGACAACTTACACTTAACGATGATAACTTGACTAGTAATATAGATTACCTGCACCATAATAAATGAATGTCACCTTAATCAACAGTGTGAGTTTCCTTGGGTTGCTTCCTTAGTAGGGGGTAACACTGGATGGGTATTGTTTGGTGAGTAGTTATAGTTGGTTTTGTCGCGCTCTCTTATCCCTCTCTAATAGTCGGGAGTTGTAGCGTGTCTCTCTAGTTGTTGCTGCTGCCCGCTGCCGCTTCTTTGCACTACCCCCTTCTCTTTCCGTTGTACCCAAAGTATTTGTATCTTGTGATGATTGGTTACGCTGGTATCTTGTGAGTATGGTTTATCCACTTGCAAGTACTTAATAGTACTGACCCACGAATCCATTTCGTGGCTGCATATTCCACATTGCAGTCAACAGGTTTGAAGTCTGACGACGTTAGCTTGGGAATCCCTCCGGCTTGGCCTGGGCAGGGATTGGACGCCATCGGTTATCTTCAGGACTCTTAGTCCAATTTGTATCTTGTCCGTAGTCGGACACTATGTTGCTTCTTCCGCTGTTATTTGGATCTCTGTATTGTATCAGTTGTATCCTTGACTCGTTTGAGTCGTCTTGTATATACCTCCTCTGTTGTTGTTGTGGATTATTCGTGAACTGTTGTAATGTTATCACAAGTGGCAACCTGAAATCAGTTATTATGCGGATTTGGGTGGAAATGCCAAAATCTGCATAGTGCCCGATCCCGGGGCGTCACAATAAACCCTAGAACTTCATTGTTGATTGATCGAAGCATTCATCAGGAATAATACATCTGCAAGTTTTGCGTGCTATCTGCTGTTCCACTGGGAATTAGTTGATACAGGACCACTAGTAGTCGGTGGCTACTCGTGCAAGTGTGTGGATTTTCGAATATCCAAGGGATTGATTGCTGCTGCAATTGGCATCAGGAATTAGCCGGAGAGTTCGTGGAGAGACACAATTTATCAAACCATTGTTATCGTGTGAGTTCACTGAGAAGATTGGGCCACCCCTTATCATCTTGGTATTAGATTTACAGGTTAACTCGGTGATCTATCTTTGATACATTAGATTCGAGTGTTTTTCTTTTACCTATCCAGAAAAATCCACAAAAAAACAGGTTTAGTTCGTGCCATGGCCATAGATCATCACCATTGTCGAGTCTTAGTTGTTGTTTTGTTTTGATTTTGTGTTTCTTTTCATCTTTGTGTCTTTCTAGTTCGGTATAGGGTTAGGGTTCTAAGTGTTTGTTGTTTTCTGTTCAAGATTCCACCAAAAATCCCACAAAAAATTTCCCATCAGGTGTTGTTTCCTTGTTGGTTTCGAGTTGGATTCAGTTTTCCTGCCGCGGTAGGGAAATCACCAATTCGCTGCCGTCATGTTGCTCCCTGCCGCGCTCTGTTTCTCTTCCGCACCGAGTCCCACCCGCACTCGGATTCGCTCGCGCGCGCTTACAAAACCAGTGCAAACGCTATTATGCGCCGCGATCGCAGCGTCCTCGCGCGCTGCCGCAGTACCGAATCGGCGCAAAACGCTGCCGTGGGCGCATATTCCTGCCGTGCGAGCACAAGCACTACACGTGCGCATCCATGTCGCGTCACATTTTTGAGCAAAACATTGCCGTGCATGCTCTCCCTTGCCATGATCACTCTAGCTGCTGTGTGCGCGCGCTGCCGCGGTACAAAAATGAGCCGTTTCGCTGCCGCCACGGCAGAAAACGTGCAATTCTCTCTCGTGACTCCTTAGTGCTAGTAGCTATTTTTTCGTTTGTTTTTCTTTCTCATTTCCTTTAGGGTTTCAAGTCCGATCCTTGTGAACTTTAGACACAGCCTATCTACAACAATAAACTAGGTGCGTTGCCCACAAGACTAGCTAATTTTGTTGCTCATTCCAGGCTGCTCATTTACATACATTGTGTCACATTGATCATATTGTGTTTATATTTTTGCTCCTAGTTATTTTCGGCCAGTCATAAAAGTATAAAAAAGGAAAGAAGAAAATATAAAAAGAGAAAAACAGAATTGAGAAAAAGCAAAAAGGCCTTGAGATACATTGCTATATATTTTTATTGGAGCTGTTTCATCACTACTATATTGACATTTTCTCATTGAGCAATCTTGTGCCTATGATATCATTGAGCGTAGCTAGTGTCTTTCGAGTGCATTGCAATATTCTCATCCATATAATTGCATTGCCACAATTGTCTCCACTTTGGTGTGTGTTTCCTAGGTGTTATTTTTATATCATCACATACAACATATAGGATTTGTTCATTGGTGATTGTTAGGTATCCATACCAAGCCCCGCCATATATCCTGTTTGCCTTGTGAGTGCTAAAATCCCTATTTATTCTCTTATTCACACCGAGACATAGTAGTGTTGTTTTACTTATAGTAAGTTTCTGCTATTCACTTTGGAGATGTAAGGTACACCATTATTTGATGTTTTTGAGTGAGTTGTGAGAGAGCACCACATCCCATGTTATTTTCTTTCACTAACACATTAATCCATGGAGTTTTCCGCTAGTGATGATGTGTAGGTGGATCAAATTGTTGGGAAACCTGCTGAGGCTTCTACTAAGAAGAATGTTGATGATATGCTCACATGGGGAGATTTATCCAAATTCCGAGATATGGTCACATACAGAATTGATAAGAAACTTGATGCTTATGATGATGTGGTAGCAACCAGAATTTAAAAGAAACTTGATGCTTATGATGAGAGCTTGAGGAGGGATTTTCAACAGATGGATATCAAAATTGAGAAAGCTGCTTCTCAAGAATGTGTTGATGTTATGCAAGAATCTCTCACAAATTTGACTAGGAAAATTGCTCAATTGTTTACTCAACTCTAACAAAGGGCAAATCAAGGGCATGATGATGATGATTGGGAGCAAGGCCGAGCCCATGCTCATAATGGCGGTGGAGGATTTGCTGCTAGGAGGGTACAAATTCATGATAATAATAGAGAAGATGATGGTTTGGGAAAGGCTAAATTTTCTATTCCTCCTTTCACCTTTGATAATGATGATGTAGAAGAGTATTTGATGTGGAAGCTGAAAATTGAGAAACTATGGAGATTGCATGATTACAATGAAGATAGGAAAATTAAATTGGCGTCTTCTAGTTTTGATGGTTATGCTCTCTTGTGGTAGGATAATATTACACAATTGAGGGCAGAAAATGGTGATCCAGAAATTGTTACTTGGGCTACTATGAAGCAACTCATGAGGAACATATTTGTGCCAAAGAATTATGTGAGAACACTATATGACAAATTGCATCAATTGAAGCAAGGTACATTGTCTGATGATTCTTATTATAGAGAGATGGAGTTGATTATTCAGAGGGCCAAAGTGAGAGAGGAACCAGAACATACTATGCAACATTTTCTCTTAGGTTTGCAATTTAAAATCAGAAGCATTCTGAGGAACCTTCAATATAATGATATGAATGAATTGTTAAATCAGAAGCCGAGGAGGCAAGGATAAGTGCTAGGAGGGTGTTCACCCCTCGAAATTCTGGTGTTTCATCACCATCACCACAACCAGCCCCTAGCCGTGGGGTTTTCACTAACAAACCCGAGAGCACCCCCTCTACTTATAAGAGGCAAGTGCAACCAGCAACAAGTTCTAGTGGATCAACTTCGTCTACAGCCCGAAATCGAGATATGTCATGTAACACGTGTGGAGGAAAAGGCCACTTTAAGAGAGAATGTCCCAAGAAAAATACCATGCTTGTTAATGAGGATAATGAGTATGATACTGGAGATGATGTTGATCCTAATGAGGAGGATGATTATGATGAGCAAGGAGGTCCCCTTGATGCTTATGCCACACATTACCCCACTATTGTTTGCTCACAAAATGTTGCTGCTTTGAGTGTTATTCCTTCTCCAGAAAACCAGAGGTGCAATATTTTCCAAACCAAAGCAATTGTAGGTCCTAAAATGGCTTGCAAAGTTATTATTGATGGAGGGAGTTGCAGAAATCTTGCTAGTAAAGAGCTATGTGCAAAGATGAAATTGAAATATATTCTACATCTTCATCCTTATTATATACAGTGGCTGAGTGATAAAGGAGAGATGAAGGTGAGCTACATGGTGAGAGTGGAGTTTAAAATTGGGCCATATTGTGATACTATTGAGTGTGATGTTGTGCCCATGTATGTTTGTCATATGTTGCTTGGAAGACCATGGCAGTTTGACAGGAATGTGATACGTCATAAACGTATCCCTAAAATCTGATGCTCCATGATCATATTATGCAAATTGCTACATGTTTTCTCCCTTCTTTATGTCGTTTTTATCGATTTTCAGGACTAATCTATGAACAAGATGCCACAGAGCCAGTTCCCTGTTTTCTGCTGTTTTTTAGTTTCAGAAAAGTTGTTTTGGAAATATTCTCGGAATTAAAAAAATTTGAAGCCCGGAAGTCATATTTTCCCCAGAAGCATCCAGAAGACCGAAGAGGAGCCGAAGAGGGGCAGCAGGGGGGCCACACCATAGGGTGGCACGACCCCCTGGCCGCGCCAGCTATGGGTGTGGGCCCCCCGGCCTCCACCACCTTCGCCCTTTCGCCTATTTAATCCCCTCGGATGGAAAACCCTAAACACCTGATCAAAATCCCCGAAAAAGTTCCGCAGCCGCTGCCACCATCAACCCCAGATCAGGGGGGTTCTGAAGCTGTTTCCGGCACCCTGCCGGAGAGGAGATCATCACCGGAGGCCTCTTCGTCACCATGCCTTCCTCCGGAGTGATGCGTGAGTAGTTCATCCTTAGACTACGGGTTCGTAGCTGTAGCTAGATGGATGTCTTCTCCTCATATGCCTCCATGTTTAAATCTCGTGAGCTGCCTATCATGATCGAGATTGATCTTATGTAATTCTCTATGCTGTGTTTGCTGGGATCCGATGAATATTGACCTTATTCCAAGTTGATTATAGTCTTTATTTGCATATGTTATTTGTGATCTTGCATGCTCTCCGTTGCTAGTGTTTATTCTGGCCAAGTAGTTTCTAGTGACTCCAAGCGGGAGTATTTATGCTCGATAGTGGGTTCATGCCTCCTTGTTGCCTTGCTCGAGTGACAGAAACGTGAAGGGGGAGGATGTGTTGTTGCCATTAGGGAGAAAACAGCGGTGAGAGTGCCCTCGTGCATAAGCATTGCTTACATTACACACTTTGTTTAATGCAATTATCTGTTGCTTGCAACTTGATACCTGAGGGGGTTCGGATGATAACCTGAGGGTGGATTATTAGTCATAGATGCAGATGGATGTCGGTCTATGTATCTTGTTGCAATGCCCGCACTAAATAGCATAGTAAGCTTCATGTCATATTGTGCACTATGGTGCAACCTTTATTTGTCAATTGCCCAGCTGTAATTTGTTCACCTAGCATGCTATCTTTTATGGAGAGACACCACTAGTGAAACTATGAACCCCGGTCCATTTTTCAACACTGTTAAACAAACCACAACAAGTTCATGCTTTCTTTACTTTCTGCAAGCATACACTGTTTTTCCACACTATACGTCGAATCTTTGTTTTCAGCAAGACCGGTGAGTTTGACAACCTCACTGTACCATTGGGGCAAAGTATTTTGGTTGTGTTGTGTGCAGGTTCCACGTTGTTGCTGACACCGGTGAAGCGCCAACACCACCGTCAGCGGCACTAACCTTCCGAATATTCTCTTTCTCCTACTGGATTGATAACATTGGTTCTTAACTAAGGGGAAAACTCCTATCGCTGTGCTCATCACACCTTCCTCTTGGGGTTCCCAACAACACAGAGAAACGATTTTACTCTGCCAGCAACAGAATGTTACACATAATGGGAGAGCTAACACATACCAGTTCAATTGGTATGGGATGGACATTGTTTTGAGATCTATGACACCACAAAAAATTGTAAATGAGTCTCGTTTGAAATCTGAAATAAATGTAGAGAAGGAGAGTGAGAAAACAGAAAAACAAGAGAGTACTCCTTCTATGAGTGATAGTAGTAAAAATAAGCTGAGTGGTAAAAATAAAAGTGAGGGAGTGAGCCTATTATGCATGTTAGCCACTGAAGAAGACTTGATAGAATTTCGAGAGGACCCTAGTATGCTTCCTATAGTGCTTACGCACAAGGGAGAAATATTGGTTTCTACTGACATGACCCCTATTCCTCTTGGTATTTCTCATGTTTTACATGAGTTTGATGATGTTTTTCCAGAGGAGGTACTGATACAGTCTCCAACGTACCTATAATTTCTGATGCTCCATGATAACATTATGCCAATTTCTACATGTTTTCTCCCTTCTTTATGTCATTTTTATCGATTTTCCAGATTAACCTATTGACAAGATGCCAAAGAGCCAGTTCCCTGTTTTCTGCTGTTTAGTTTCAGAAAATTTATTCAGAAATATTCTCGACATTGGACGATTCGAAAGCCAGAAGTCTTAGAAGCCCCGGAAGCATCCAGAAGTCCCGTAGAGCCACGGAGGGGGGCCACAGGGTGGCCACACCCCACCCCCTAGCCGCGCCAGCAGGTAGTGTGGGCCCCGTGGCCACCCCCTGGCATCACCCTTTATCCTATATATACTCCCCGATGGATAAACCCTAGAACAATGACCTTTTCCACAAAATACATCCGTAGCTCCGCCGCCGCTGCCGATAAGTTTCGGGGGACAGATCTCTGTTCTGGCACCCTGCCAGGACGGTGAAGTGCCCCTGGAAGCCATCTCCATCGACTCCACCGCCATCTCCATCGCCGTTGCTGTCTCCTATGATGAGGAGGGAGTAGTTCTCCCCCGAGGCTGAGGGCTCTACCGGTAGCTATGTGGTTCATCTCTCTCTCCCATGGTGTGATCTTTATGTGATCATGAGCTTTCTATCCAGTTGAATTAGTAGATGTTTCTCCTCATGTATTATGCTACTCAAGTGGTTTTGTTATGAGATCTTTGTAAACACTTTGATCACAGTGTAAAGGTGACAGTGTGTGCACCGTGTGGTTTAGCATGATATTTATATCTTGTGTTGGATGACCCTATGAAATTGTGGAGTTTGCTTAGTACCTTCTAGGGCGCTCATAGTGACAGCGTGGGGTTAACTAGACATGGGAATACAAACTTCAGGAGTGATGTGACAGCCCTACGCAATGAAGTGGTGTTTGTTATTCGACCGGAGAGTGGTTCGGAGTAGCATAGTGAAGGGAAGATATTTATGCATTCAATTATGTGATCATTGTTGAGAGTGTCCACTAGTGAAAGTAGGATCCCTAGGCCTTATTTCCAAGCATTGAAATACCATTTTCCGCCTGTTCTGCTACATGTTTGCTTGCTGCACTTTTTATTTCAGATTGCTATTATCACTTATTATCATCCATATTACTTGCATTTTACTCTCTCTTTGCCGAACTAGTGCACCTATATACCTTGACAAGTATATTGGGTGTGTTGGGGACACAAGAGACTTCTTGTATCTTGATTGCAGGGTTGCTTGAGAGGGATATCTTTGACCTCTACCTCCCTGAGTTCGATAAACCTTGGGTGATCCACTTAAGGGGAACTTGCTGCTGTTCTACAAACCTCTGCACTTGGAGGCCCAACACTTTCTACAAGAATAGAAGCGTGCGTAGACATCAAGCTCTTTTCTAGCGCCGTTGCCCGGGAGGTAAGGTAAAAGGTTCTCACATCCTCGGGTGTGAGTGTTCTAAGTTATTTCCTTTAGATTCTGCAATTATATCTTTTTGTTTCTTCTTTTTATTTTCACTAGTTAGGCTTAATGGAAAATAACAAAAATATGAGAGAGCTTTATAATATTTATCTTGAGTTAGGACATGAATTTTTTGAAGGGAAAATTAAAAAACCTATGGAACTTTATTTGCATGCTAATAGCAATGTTATTAGTATGAATTCTTTGAACACCATTATTGCTAATGCTATGGAAAAAATCTATTCTTGGGGAAGCTAGTTTTGATGAATATGATATTTTTAGTCCCCCAAGTTTTTAGGAGGAAATTTTCTTTGAGGATACTTTGCCTCCAATATATGATGATTATAATGATTGTGGTATTCTAGTTCCATCTACTATGAATGATAAATTTTATTGTGATCATGATATTATTCTTCCTATATATGATGATTACAATGATGCATATGCTATTTTCAGTCCACCTACTATTGAGGAGAAAATTTATTTTGATGATACTATGCCTCCTATATTTGATGATTGTGGTGATGAGAATAATAATGATAGCTATTTTGTTGAATTTGCTCCCACTACTATTAGTGAGAATGACTATGCTTATGTGGAGAGTATTAGTTCTTTTATGCATGTGGATCATGATAAGATTGTTTTATGTGATAGTTATATTGTTAATTTTATTCATGATGCTACTGAAAGTTATTATGAGAGAGGGAAACATAATTTTATGCATCTTAACAATATCAAGTTTCCCCTCTTTATGTTGAAAATTTTGATGTTGCACTTATTTTGTCTTCCTATGCAAGTCACTTTGTGCTTTGTTGACATTTTTTCTACAAGATTCTTGTTCATAGGAAGTGGGTTAGACTTAAATGTATTTTATATTTGACTCTTGATGCTCTCTTATTGTGCTTCAACTCTTATTCTTATGTGAGCATCTTTTACAAATCATTGTGCCTAGCTGAAAGGCGTTAAAGAAAAGCGCTACTAGGAGACAACCCGTTTTATTTCTCCGTCTTCAACCCGTTTTCCGTCATTTTCTTTTGTTTTCTTTGAACCTGGGTGTTTTATATTTCCTTAGCAACCCCTCTGTATCTTTTCTTTTGTGTCTTTGTTGAGCCAAGTAAAGCCTCCAGTGGAAAGTTGAGACTATATTTCGGATTTCTGCGCAGGAAACAGATTTCTTCTGTCCACTGTTAAAATCGTATAAAATCATTGAAAATTCAAAATGACCTGAGTTTTTTTTGTGCGTAATACTGGGGTGTATACGCAAATTTTCTTAGTTCACCACTTTTTGATTTGAGCAACAGAAGATTTTTCAAACAAAATCATCTTTACCCTGTTGTCCTGTTTTGACAGATTTCTGCCAATAACTGCATTTGCATCTTAATCGCTTTCTTTTGGTGTTCTTTTGAGAAAAAGAGTTTTAAAAGAAGTTGTGAAAGTAGCTAATGTGTTTTAAAGTGTTAGACATGTGTTGAAACTGAACCATGTGAATTTATTATTTCGATTGCACTAACGTTGCTAATGAAGATTGTGAGAAGTTTAGTGTGAAGGAAGTTTTCAAGGGTCAAGAGAAGAGCATGCTATAATGTGATCAAGAAGAGTGAAGAGCCTAAAATTGGGGATGCCCCGGTGGTACATCCCAGCAAATTCCAAGAAGACTCAAGCGTCTAAGCTTGGGGATGCCCAAGGCATCCCCTTCTTCATCAACAATTTATGAGGTCACTTCTAGTGAAACTATATTTTTATTCGGTCACATCTAATGTGCTTTACTTGGAGCGTATTTTATTTTTGTTTTCAGTTTATTTGGTTTCTTTTCTGTAGTTTATGGTTGGATCTTATGATACTTGTGTGGGAGAGAGACACGCTCCGTTTATATTGCTTAGAACACTCTAGTTTTCATTCTTATTGCTCTGTGAGTGTTCACTTTTTGCTAGTAATGCATTTAGCCTTTGTTTACATGCATCTCTTATCAGAGTTGTTAGTTTTAGTAGTGTTATGTGAGTACTCTCATGTTGTATTGCTGTATCATAAAGAGTGTTTTTTTAAACATATCTTGTATGGTGCTTGTTGTGAGAAAGAAACTGCTGCTTGAAGTAGAATTTATAACAGTGCAAGTAGAAGCTCGTATAGACTATTGCTAGAACTTTTTCATGCCATGCTAAATGTTATTTTAGTTCTAAAGCCTTATGATGTTGAGTATCATGAATAGCCTCAAATAGCTGAGAGTGTTTAATATATCATTGAAAGATTCATGAGTTGTTCTTGTCATAAGGAAGCATAAATTTATGGTATTCTTGTTCGAATGTTTTATTTGGTTGACTTGGCGCATGCTCACACCATGTTTATGACTATGAACCAGTCACGAATAGCCTCCATGACCACTTAGTTTTTAAACTATGATACCGCTTATGCTTTAATTAATGATGTTTATGTCGCTATGCATGATTATGGCTCTTATGCTCTCTTGATTTGTCGCTCCCAGTCTTTTGCTAGCCTCCACCTGTACTGAGTATGAGCTTGTACTCGTGCATCCAACTCCCTAAAAACCAAAGTTTTCCCCATCGTGTCCACCATACCTACCTACATGTGGTATTTAACTGCCACTCCAAGTAAATTGCTCATGTGTTACCTTTAAAACCTTCGAAATTACTCCTGCTTTATGTTCCTATTTTTGCTCATGAGGATGGAAATTGAGAATCTTTATCTCACTTGTTGATTGGATTTCACACCCTGGACTAGTGGCTTCGTCCGCTTATCCAAATGAAAGAAGAGATGGCAGCGGGGTGCCCAGCCCCAAATTAATACACACAAAATCTCTTCACTATTTTCGCCCCTGATTTATCAGTCAAACCATAATTCTGTAAACAAAAGAGAAAGAGGGAGGACCTTCTACCCAGATGCGTCCTTCACATGGGAGCCGCTCTTGTGAATCCAGTTGGCTTGTGACGTACTATATTTTCTATTTACCATTCGTTGACATTAGCATACATCTCTCAAAATATGGACACTCCTCCATGGCATGTGATTGTTGGCAGGCACCCGAGGATTCAGGTAGCCATGGTTTGTGAAAGATGGATGGGGGGAGTGTCAAAATTTTAATACCTCTGTTTAATAAAATAAAAAAGCTCTAGCACATGAGTGATCCCTGCTTCCCTCCACGAAGGGCCTTTCTTTTACTTTTATGTTGAGTCTCCATCTTCTAACTTTATGCACAGTTGAGAGAACACTTTTGCCATTCTGAGTTCTATGTGCATTTGTCCCATAAACATCAATAATTGCTTCATGATGTGATATTATTTGTTCTTAAATTATTTTCTCTAGTCTTCCTCATGAACTTTGAAGGTGTCCTGGCATTTATTTTTTGCCCCACTCTTAAGGACTAGCGAAATATCACTTTGTCATGCTTTCTCTATACCTGAACAAACGTTTATCTTTCTTTGCATTATTATTCGTGATCCTTTATTTGAGATACTCTTCATGATGAAAAGTGATTGATTTGCTTTATTATTAAAGTTCTATTTATCATGTTTGTGTTTGAAGTTCTATGATCTCAGCTTGCATATGCCTATACATTTTTATGATCAAGATTATGTTAGTAGCATGTCACCTGAGAAATTATTGGTTTATCGTTTACCTACTCGAGGACGAGTAGGAACTAAGCTTGGGGATGCTTGATACATCTCCAACGTATCTATAATTTCTGATGCTCCATGATAATATTATGCCAATTGCTACATGTTTTCTCCCTTCTTTATGTCATTTTTATCGATTTTCCCGACTAACCTATTGACAAGATGCCATAGAGCCAGTTCCCTGTTTTCTGCTGTTTAGTTTCAGAAAAGTTGTTCTGGAAATATTCTCGGAATTAGACGATTCGAAAGCCAGGAGTCTTAGAGTCTCGGAAGCATCCAGAAGTATCGAAGAGCCCCGGAGGGGGGCCACAGGGTGGCCACACCATAGGGTGGCGCCACCACCCCTGGCCGCACCACCAGGTGGTGTGGGCGCCCTGGCCACCCCTTGGCATCGCCCTTTTTCCTATATATACTCCCCGATGCATAAACCCTAGAACAATCGACCTTTTCCGCAAAATACATCCGTAGCTCCATTGCCGCTGCCGACAAGTTTAAGGATATGTTTGACCTCTACCTCCCTGAGTTCGATAAACCTTGGGTGATCCACTTAAGGGAAACTTGCTGCTGTTCTACAAACCTCTGCACTTGGAGGCCCAACACTGTCTACAAGAATAGAAGCGTGCGTAGACATCAGATACCAGCAGGGCTGCCACCATTGCGTGGCATGGAGCACCAAATTGATTTAATTCCTGGAGCTACATTACCAAACCGAGCCCCTTACAGGACCAATCCCCAAGAAACCAAGGAAATTCAGAAACAAGTCGAATTAGCTTATCTCCATGTGTTGTTCCTGTTATTTTAGTTCATAAGAAAGATGGTACTTGGCGCATGTGCGTAGATTGCAGAGCAATTAACAACATCACTATTCGTTATCGTCATCCAATACCTCGTTTGGAAGACATGTTAGATGAATTATGTGGTGTTGCTGTTTTCTCTAAAATTGATTTGCGTAGTGGTTATCATCAAATTAGGATGAAAGAGGGGGTGAATGGAAAACTTCTTTCAAAACAAAATTTGGTTTATATGAATGGTTAGTGATGCCTTTTGGTTTAACTAATGCACCTAGTACTTTCATGAGACTTATGAACCATGTTTTGAGAGAGTTTATTGGTAGATTTGTGGTAGTTTATTTTGATGATATTCTCATATATAGCCACAATGAACATGAACATGTTGATCATATTAGACAAGTCTTGCATGCGTTAAGAGCAAATAAATTGTATGGTAATCTTGCTAAGTGCACTCTTTGCAAAGATAAGGTCATATTTCTGGGATATGTTGTGTCTAGACATGGTATTGAAGTGGATGAATCTAAATTTGAAGCTATTAAAAATTGGCCTATTCCTATCAATGTTAGTCAAGTGAGAAGTTTTAATGGATTGGCTGGTATCTATAGAAGATTTGTCAAAGATTTTAGTACATTTGCTGCACCTTTGAATGAAGAAACTAAAAAGGGTGTTGAATTTGAAATGGGGGTTGAACAAGACATTGTTTTGATGAGATAAAGAACAAGTTGATTTCGACCCCATTGCTCAAATTGCCTAAATTTAATTAAAAAATCGAAATTGAGTGTGATGCAAGTGGTATTGGTATTGGTGGAGTGCTTATGCAAGAAAACAAACTTGTAGCTTATTTGTTTGAGAAATTGCATGGTGCTCAGTTGAACTATTCTTGTTTATGATAAAGAATTGTATGCACTTTTTAGAGTTCTTGAGGTTTGGAAACATTATTTGTGGCCAAAAGAATTTATCATACATTCTGATCATGAGGCATTGAAATTTTTAAAGAGCCAATCTAGCCTTAATAAAAGACATTCTAAGTGGGTTGAATTCATTGAATCTTTCCCATACATGATAAAATATAAGAAAGGCCAAGATAATGTAGTTGTTGATGCTCTCTCTAGGAAAAGTATGCTTTTAACTCGACTGGATGTGAAAATTCCTGGTTTGGAGAGTGTGAGAGATTTGTATGCTCAAGATAATGAATTTAAACATGCATATGCAAATTGTACTAATGTGAAAGCATGGGATAAATTTCATTTGCATGATGGATATTTGTTTAGAGCTAACAAATTATGTGTGCCCGAGTCGTCCTTGCGTTTGTTATTGTTGCAGGAATCACATAGTGGTGGATTGATGGGACACTTTGGGAGGGAGAAAACATTGCTGACGTTGGCTGGTCACTTTTATTGGCCACGATTGAGAACATATGTGGAAAGGTTTGTGAGACGTTGCATTACTTGCAAAAGGCTAAGTCTAAACTAAAACCTCATGGATTATATACTCCTCTTCGTGCACCTACTACACCTTTGCAAGACATTAGTATGGATTTTGTGTTAGGTTTCCCTAGGACTAAAAGAGGACATGATTCTATATTTGTGGTAGTGGATAGATTCTCCAAAATGTCACATTTTATTGCATGCCACAAGAGCGACGATGCGTCGCACATTGCTAATCTATTTTTCAGGGACATAGTGAGATTGCATGGAGTACCCAAGACTATTGTTTCTGATCGTGATGTCAAGTTCATGAGCTATTTCTGGAAGACACTATGGGGGAAGCTGGGGACAAAGCTGCTGTTTTCTACTACTTGTCACCCCAAACTGATGGACAAACGGAGGTGGTGAATCACACATTATCTACATTGTTGCGAGCCATGATAAAAAAGAACCTGCGGGAGTGGGAGGAGTGTTTGCCACATGTTGAGTTTGCATACAATAGGGTTGTACATTCTACTACTCAGCTATGCCCGTTAGAGGCGGTGTATGGTTTCAAGCCAATAACACCATTTGATTTGCTCCAACCTCCTGTACAAGAGAGAGTTAATATGGAGGCTTCAAAATGTGCTGATTTTGTGAGGAAGATCCATGAGAAGACCAAAGAAGCAATTGAGAGAACAGGAAGACATGTTTCTGAGAGAGTAAACAAGAAGAGGAAGGAGGTACTATTTCGGCCAGGAGATTTAGTGTGGGTGCATTTTCGAAAGGATAGGTTTCCCATATTGCGCAAGTCCAAGTTGATGCCACAGGGTGCTGGTCCATATAAAGTGCTTCACAAGATAAATGATAATGCCTATAAGATTGATCTTCCTAGTGACGAGTTTGGTGTGAGTAATTCCTTCAATGATGGTGATCTATCACCATACCATGGAGAGGACCTTGATGCGTCGAGGTCGACGCCTTTTCAAGGGGGGGGGAGGATGAGGAGGACATGCCTAGTGCTTCTACACTTTCTCCCGTTGAAGATGATGCTATTCAAGAGAAACATGAGAAGTGAGAATTGGATCAATGACAAGATCAGGAAAACTAAGCTATTAGAACAACAGGTGAATTCTCTCTTATTAGAATATGATGTTTGTTTTCATGAGAATTTTATACTACCTAAATCCATGCACTTGTGTATACTCAGGGTTGATGACAACACAAGCATGTATGGAGGAGCACATCAAGAGGAGCTAGAAAACAAGTATTACATGGTGGAAAACAAACATATCAGGTGGGAAAACAAATGTACCATGGTGGAAAACAAGACTATACATGAAGAGGAGCAAGAGGGAGTTGTTTTCCACAAGGAGCATGAGAGAGGGGGCGCACAACACATTGTTGATGTGCCTAATAGAGAGTCCTATGATGAATAGGAGTGGGTCCTTTGTGTCCCTATTGCCCGCACCCTTTCATGGGTCGGTTTGTATCCAATTGGTTCGAGTCCAAACTTAATTAAGTCAACTCCTAGTTGGTTTGGGTGTGCTTGCGCAATGCCATTGTGGCCGCACCCCCTACCCCTCATAAAACCCTCCAACCCGCGAGTTGAGAGGTTAGACTACCTTTAAACATAAACCCTAGAACTTCATTGTTGATTGCTCGAAGCATTCATCAGGAATAATACATCTGCAAGTTTTGCGTGCTATCTGCTGTTCTACTGGGAATTAGTTGATACAGGACCACTAGTAGTCGGTGCCTACTAGTGTAAGTGTGTGGATTTTTGAATATCCAAGGGATTGATTGCTGCTGCAATTGGCATCAGGAATTAGCCGGAGAGTTCGTGGAGAGACACAAGTTATCAAACCATTGTTATCGTGTGAGTTCACTGAGAAGATTGAGCCACCTCTTATCAGGTCCACGGCGCAGCGGAGAGCAGCCACGACGCGGCGGGGACCGGGCGTCTTGGCTCCGCTTCATGACGCTAGTGAGAGAGTCGACGTAGGAGTGAACGATGGGAGGGGAGGCGGGGTCAAGGTTTATTTTCGGGAGTTGGAGCCGAATCGATCTACCTGGCGGCTGGAGGCCGGGAACCCTAATGCTAGGGAGTCAGCTCCCTTCGGTAGCCAAAGAAAGGCCATGGTGGGTCGGTTGCATTGGTCCAAGGCCAGCCAGACGCCACGCGTAGGTCCTGGCTGCGCCACCCCACGAGGGGTTGGGCTGCTGGACCCAGCGACATGCGCCTAGGGCACTCACGCAGACCCGGCCCAGGCCCAAGCAGGGACGAGGCGTGGGCTTCCTCAAGGCCGCCAAGTTATAGCACGAATGACTGCCGCGCGCCGCCGCGCCACCAACCGCCGGAGGTGTCGAGGTAGAGGCTTCTGGGGTGGACCCAGATGCTCCCTTCCATCCACCACCACCAGCCAGGAGCCTCGGAGCCATCACCGCAACCTGGCCACCGCGAACCAGATGCGCCGCCATGGGGGACCTTCACGCCGGCCACCGGCAAGGGAGCTGACCGCCACCGCGAAGAACACGACAAGAGTCGGCGGAGCCGGAGGGGAACACCGATGTTTTGTCTCCAGGCGCTCCACCTCCTCCACGTCATCCTCCTCCGCCATGTCTGCCCAACTCCTCCCGCGGAGAGACATCGACGAAGGTGCCACCTCGGGCGCGACCACCAGCCTCGCGGCGGGGACTAACCCCACCATCGCCCACGGCAGGGAGGGAGCGAACCACGCCCTCGCCGGAAGCGCGAGACCATCACCGGGAACACACCGTTAACCATCACCAAGGAGTCACCTTTTCTCACACGCTTAATTAACTCACAACTAAACCAGAAGAAAATACATCTATAAATCACATAGCCAAAACCAAAAAAAAAACCACCTATATTTGTGTTACCAAATTGGTAGCAGTATAAAATATGTTTTCATCATATACCTATTAGGTTTTACAAAAAGGGAAAATGGTTCCTACACTTGACGTAACTACACCCACATCTTATATACTGTTGTATGGAAATATGTTAAATGTTTTGTCAAAATATTTTATCGGTTTGAGTATGCTCATATATTATGTAACATCCCTGATTTTTGGAGAAATTCAAAAAATCACAAAATTTTAAAACTTTTGTTTTCTACTAATGCAAGTCACCAAAAAAAAACACAACACAAAAAGAAATAATAAAGCTTTTCCAAATTATTGGAATTGCTAAATCCATTAGAGTCTCTATATCTTAAACCCTAAAAGTTCCTTCAAAGTAATTATTTTGCCAAGTACTTCAAATTATTTAAAAGCTAGGTCTATTGCATAAATAGGTCTCCTTTTCTAACTTTGTTTCAAAATGTTTTCCTCAAGATCATTTTGTAAGGAAATAATATGGTTTAAATTTCAATATTATAGCATATAGCAATTTTCCAAAATTGTGTTTATACCAAAAGGTATTTATAATGATTTTTAAATGCCTTATCAATACTTCAAATAACTTAAATGGTTTCAACAAGTTTTTTTGTAAAATTAATTGACAAGTGTTTTGTAAATGAAATATTATGAATTATAGTGTTACCCAATATATTATTTTGTCCAAAGAAAGATTCAATTAAACCCTATTTCAAAAAAAAGGTGTCCCTTTTGAATTAAAACCCTTTTGAAAATTCAAAAAAAAATTGTGTTGGAAACCACACAAAATGGATTTCATTTGAAAGGCTTTGATTTTACAAAACTATAGAAATTTGTTTGAGGCAATTTGGATTTATGAAATAAAAGATATGATTTAATAAAGAAAACAAAACATAGGAGAAACCGGCCAAGCTAGGCCAAAGTGGCCCAGCCCAGCAACCCAACCCGTTCTTCCTTTTTTTCTCGCCTGCGCGCGACAGAGAACCGCCTGTGGCCCAATAGCGCAGCCCAGTGGAAGACCCGCGCGCAACCCATCTTCTGTGCCTCTCTCTCTCTCTCTGACCGATGGGTCCCGCAGTGACACAACACTGACATTTCTCTCCTTCCTCCCATGCAAGAAATGGAGTCGATATCAAGGACGATCTTCCGCGCGCATTTTCTTGCAATCGAAGGCGCAAACCCTAGCCCTGTAACCCGTTATATACCCTCGTATCCCCTCTCTATTTTCCCTCTTCTGGATCGCTCGATTGCGCCTCCATGACCAAACAATTGCTCGCCGGAGATTCATCTGTTGTCGCTGTGTCCCCTCCATTTCCGGTGATACCGAAGAACTCCTCTGGCCCTATCTGGTTTTCTACTGTTTCCCTCTTTCATGTGCATGTATTGATGGCTTCCTTCGAATTTTGTTCGCAGCCAACCGTCCCAGCCATCGTTTTCTGAAGCTCGCCAGAGCCACGACACAGCAACCGAACGCTGCCATCAACAGAGGATCGCATGCAGGTCGCCATCACCACCATCGAGATCTCTATGACACGTCACGCCTCTAGGTCAACTTCCCGGAGCCACGGAGCTAGAAAACCACCGGAGACGCCCCACCGTCGAATTTCTGCAACTCTGGCCGACACGCCACCATTCTCCGGTGATCTAGGTCCAGCCCGCGGGTGAGCCGCCTCTCCAATTATTTTTAGCCGTGATCTGGACCTTAGGGACACGATTAGATTAGTATAAACAAAGGGGTAAGCCATAGTTGGATGTAGATCCAACGATCTAGATTCAAATTGACTTAGCCACCTCAGCTAGTCCACGTCATCGCCATGTCACCTGCCACGCAGCAGCACGTCAGATCCGCATCAGCAACATCAACCAATCATAATGCGCCACGTGTGTCTTCCTTTTTCTGTTTATTCTGGAATAAAATCAAATATGCAGTTTTGTAGAAAAGCCCCTCCATCTCAGATCTGTCATAACTTTTAAACCGTAGATCCAAACTGAGAAAACTTGGAATTTTTGAAATCAGCACAACATGAAGAATCTTTTAGCACCGTTCAAATTCCAATTTAAAAAACTTAAAATTGTCCAAATTCAAATATGTTTGTTTGATGATTTTTTAAATAACTTAAATTTATAATTCCAAAAAATGTAAATAAAATATTTTTGGAAACCCTAGGATGTGTACTATCATATGCTCTGTCCCAAAATAATTTTCGAACCAATTAAAATTAAATTTATAATTGTTTAGCCTTTTTGAGTGTTTTTTACTTAGTTTAAATTATGTAAATATTTTTAATATGTTTTCTTTAGCAATGTTGCTCTAAGTACTAACCTTAGATCAGAGATACCAAACCAAAGCCATTGGAGGCCTTGAAACCATGTCCGTGTAACTTTGTGCTAGTTGGACCTCCTAGTGATAAACCATTAAGTGAGAAGATGAGAAAATTATGAAGCGCAAGGAAGATGCTCTAATTTTCAACTTGGAGATTTTCAACATGAAGCTAGAAGACCAATGGAGGACTTAGCCAATAAAAAAAAACCCAGAAGAATCTCCAAGAAACATAAGCACTAAGAAGAAAATCAAGAGGAAACTTCATGAAGACCAACCCCATCTTACTCTCTAAGTCTTTCTTCCCTTTCTTTTATGTTCCCTTAAACCTATGGATAAGTTAGATCAAGACCAGCCTTAGTTTTTACGAAGAACATCAAGTGTTGGAGATTATATTGAAGTCACCACACAAAGGAGGAAGTTACAAAGGAGTCTGAAGATAATTCTTAAGAAGACCAACCAATGTGAAGACTTGGAGCTTGGAATTTGTTTTTCAAGACTTAGGATTTGTTTTCAAGATGATTAATGTGCTTTTCCCAAGACATAGAATTTGTTTTCCAACTGAGATGAGATTCTTTACCAAGACTTCAACAAGGAGCTTCTCATCAAGATGAACAACTATAACAAGAAGCTAACTTAATAAGAACACTCTCCCAGAGGATGAAGAAGAAGAAGAGAAGATTTTACAAGTCCTTTTTAAAGGAACTCTAACAATATCTACTACCTCTATTATTCTATATGACTAAGTCCCTAGACTCAATAAGGAAGACTACAAGCAAGGCCATTGAAGAACATGCAAAAGACTTAGTCATCAAAAGCAGCTCAAGGAAGCAAAAAAAGACAAAAAGAAACTAAGACAGAGATAGATTAGACCAAAACTTTTGTGTGATCTTTTTTACCAAAGACCAATCCCTAGTCATAAATGGAAAACACAAATTACAATTACTTAGTTTCTCTTTGTGTATTGAAGTAACTAGTTTTCCGTTTTCATGTTAGAGTAAATGTGACAACACTTAGTGAAAACTCTTGGAACTTCCTTTACAAGTATGATCAATTAACTTTGAAATTTTCAAACCCAATTCTTGACCAATCCTTAGCCATTTGCTAAACACTAAACACAATCACAATAATTTATTGTGTTAATTTTCTTGATTGTTATACTTTGTTTTTTGTTTGTGATTTCTTGTTTATTGTTGTTTACTTGTATTGTTTAGATTGTTACAGAGAGCAACATTATTTTGTGAAGAAAGTGGGTGAATCAACACCAACTTCAAAGAGATAAGTGACACAACATCAAATCTCCCCTATTTTACTATGCATTACTAGAGTTTTGAGTAGTATGCATGGTAGGGATTTTTTTACTATGTTATTATTATGCTATACAAAACCCATGTAGTGTGTACCCATCCTTAGCATTGTTATTTTGGATACTTAGTACTTAGTATATGCTTAGCCTTACTACAAATTTTTTTACACAATGTTGTGGAAAAATTCTAAGTATAAACTTCAATGAACCACCTGGGTGGATTTGGTTGCTTGGTTGATGAGAGTTGAGTGTCTGCCCAAGGGGTGTTCACTTCCGGATGGCCACCCAGGAACAAAGAGATTACCAAGTACCCTAAGTTTAGTAACTTCCCGTGCAACCTTTTGACAATATGGGCTCTGTCTTGATTAACTAAGTTGTGATAATTCATCCCGTGCTTGACAAGAAGTTGTAGCATAATTATAGGTGGAACGGGTCTTACTGGTGGGTTTGATGGAGGGATGATAACCCGGTAGGCTAACGCCAAGGAGTAACTCGGCCCAAAGGATGCTGCGCAAGACCCGTCTTAGGATAAAGGGGCTTCTAGAAGGCCCAGGAACATAGGCCTCGTAACCCGGATTGTGGGTTCCGGTAAGGAAGTTTAGGGTTTGTAAGCAGTGTCCGGGTAGGATTCAGAGTATGCCTTGGAGAGTAAGCCAAGGGGTCCGGATGTTATATAAGCCGACCTCTAGGTTAGGGTTAGACAAGTTGTATCGTGAGTAAGAACACAATCGCCGAATTGCGAGATATCGAGTATCCATTGTAACACGAGAGTTGAGATAATATATTCAGATCGGAGACTCGGCGACTTGATTGACGGCTACCAGATCGCATATCACCATGGTTTCCTTTGAGCTAAACCCTCTCCCAAACACCAGAGTCGATTTGCCCCAAGATAAGTTACCCCCGGTAACGTCTGCCGTGATTATCCCACGACAGTTGGCGCCCACCGTGGGGCCTACGTCCAGGGGTGTTTACATCACGGGAGAAGCTCGGGAGAACATGAAGAACCTTGTCATCGGCGAGATCTACACCAACCCCGAAGGAGAGAAGATGGTGGACGATTTTGGCTGGGGGCCGGAATCGGATCTGCTCGAAACCGGATCTGTCGTGACAATCGGCCGGATCAACGTCTTCATTGGCATGGTACGTACGTCCGGTTCGATCCCTGACGATTTTGGATTTGGTTCTGTGTCAGGGGAGGCCACCTGCGTTCAGTCTGATGGAGAGGAATCGGTAGGGACGATAGATCCGACAGAAGAGCCCACCACGAAGAGGGAACAGACGGAGGAGCCGGCATGGACCCCGCGTGGCCGGGTTACGAGAGAAGATGACACCGAGTCTATCTTGCACCTGCTGGAGGACTGGTACGAGGAAGATAGCGATGATGAAGAAGAATATGAATATGCACCAAGCATTGTGCGCCAGGTCGCGGTCTACACGGCCCCTGCAACCAATCTTAATCAGGGGAACGTGACCGCGGCCGCCGTTGGAGCAGCACAAGCATTGGCCCAGCAGCAAAATCCGGTTGACGGAAACCCGGTTTTTACCCGGGTTGACGGAGAATCGGCATCAGTTACCAGCCATGCGGCGGATAGTGAGTTGCAGGCAAACACGTTCGGATATCTGGCAAACCGGACGCCAGGGGCGGGTCCTTCGAATCCGCAACACCCGGCCCTGTTCAACAACAACCTGATCCTGGATCCCACCGTTCTAGCCACAGTCATAACCCCGGAGAACGCGGTGGAACGTGTTAGGGATCTGGATGTAGCCCGTCGTGCATTGGAGCAACAGAGAAGGCAAGTGGAAGCAGAAAAACAAGGGGTAGCTGCGCGCCAGCGCGATCTGGATGCATTGGAGAACCGGCTCCGAGAAGAGACAACCAGGGTGCGTCAAAGGCACCAGGCCAGATTACCGGCAACGGGTGGAGTCATAAACCCGACCACACTATTCATCACACCTCACGACCAGCCGATTCCAGCGGCGAACCAAGGAACTGTACATCAACCCGCAACTGGAGGAGCACAACCGGTAAACACACAGGCCGGGTTACCCATATTACAGACTGGAGTTACTACCGGCAATACATTACCACCACCACCACCATCACGATTTCGCACGCCAGCAGGTCATTACAACAACCCCATGGATAATGTGTACGCAGCAACACTCGCATTGAATCAAATCCCCGTAGGAGAGTCACCCCATGCGGAGCAGACCCGACGGGCGATCAATTTATTGCATACGGCAGTGGCGCAGCAAGTTAATTACCCGGACAACAGAAGTGGAATGCATGGGACACCATATATCAGCCAGCAACGAGGCAATACCGGTAATATTCAGACAAGTTCAGCGCGGCGGAGGGCAGAGCAGCAGCAAATGCCGCCTCCTCCCCGCGTTCAGTCCGTACTAGCAGCATCAGCGGCACAAGTTATTGTGGACAGTTCCAGAGCCAGGAGAGACGCGGCCGGGTCTGCGGTGCACGGGCCGGCGGCAGTGCCGCGTCCAGCCGTACCCCCTGCAGGATCGCACGTTTCCCGAGTAAGACCAGTTCCGATTAATCTCGCTGGGCCTAAGTGTCTGTCGGATAACATCAGGGCTGAGCCTTACCCGGATAAATTCAAGGAACCGGGTAAGGTAGTAAATTATGAGCCGACTATGGATCCAGAAACATGGTTGAGCAGCTATGAGATGGCTATGTCGATTCGCAACGCATCTGAAAATCTTCAAGTCAAGTTCATGTACTTAATGATGTCAGAGGGAGCAGCAAAGCTATGGTTCACTAATCTACCGGAAGGATCTATCAAGTCATGGGAGGAGTTGAAAACTGCGTTTATCAAGCACTTTCATGGGACGTGCAGAAAGCTATTTACGATTGATGACCTAGAACGGTGCGTCCAGAAGAAGGGAGAATCGGCGCGCAGCTGGGTGCGCCGAGTTATGGAGATACTTCACTCATCTACAGATATTCAACCCAAGGATGCGTTACAAGCTATGGCAAAGACGTGCAAGTACATACCTTTAGTGCAAAAGTTAACTCGCATGAAATCTAGTCGGAATGCTTCAGAGGTTACGATGGGAGAGCTAATGGACGCATGCAACAAACACGCGGCAACGGATACTACAGAAGAGGACGTCGATGACAAGAAAGCAAAAGCAAACACAAGTAACAATGGAAGAATCGGCAATGGATCAGCGCCGGGTAACAATGGAGGTAACAATGGGAACAACCAGAACAAGCGCCCGTTTGAGGGAAGCTCCGAGTTTGTCGCTAGCACAGAAGCCGGGTATTCGAGACCTAGGGCAGAAGGGAATTTCAATGGAGGAAACCAGAACGGAGGAAATTATCAAGGACCGCCAAGGCCGGGTAACAATTGGGATATCTTCAGAATGGCGTGCCCAAAGCACAGCAGGAACGGTAGGCCGGCTAATCACTCATTGGAGCAATGTGCAGACCTACAGAGATGGAAGAACGAGGAAGTAAACAAGGCCATGCGAGGTGCAGGTCGGGGAGGAGGACCGGGTCCGGGTGGAAACCCGGGCAACGGCCCACACCCAGCCGGTAACCCGGCAGGCGGAAATCCGGGTAATAACCAAGGGGGAGCTGGAGGTTTCCAAGCTAACCCCAAGCAATTGGGACAATACCACGTGCATACTACAGGAATTTCCAACAAGGATAAAAAGATACTGAAAAAGGCGGTAAACTCAGTTGCTTCGGCCGTTCCGAGATACCTGAGATGGTCGGAGCAGGATGTAACGTGGAGCAGAAGGGATCACCCGGAAAGGATAGAACACCCGGGAGTCTTAGCATTGGTGGTCGCACCACAGGTTAATGGTTATGAGCTGAAAAAGGTCTTAATGGACGGCGGTAGTAGCATCAACATCCTATATTGGGAAACCTTTCTACGCATGGGTCTCAAGGAGTCCCAGCTACAGAAGAGTTCAACAGTTTTTCACGGGATAGTACCGGGTCACTCAGCGTGCCCCGAGGGAAAAATCACATTGGAGGTAGCTTTTGGAGAATCGAAGGACAATTTCCGGGTTGAGTGGCTCACCTTCGAGGTGGTCAAGTTGCGCAACCCTTATAACGCGCTATTCGGAAGGCCGGCTTATGCTAAGTTCATGGTCAGGCCGTGTTATGTGTATCTACAGCTAAAAATCCCGGGTCCCAAGCAGACCATCACCATACATGGGAGCCGGGATATAGCGGCTGAGTGCGATGAAGGAGATGCGGCAATGGCTGAACAAGCCTGCAGAAAAGAGGAACTCAAGTATTACCGGTCTCAAGTAGATCCGGATGACAGAACAGCGTTAAAAAGGCCGAATACTGAAGATGAGAGAGCGAAGTTCAAGGCAGCTTAGGACACCAAGATGGTGTCTTTTGTCGAGGGTGATCCCTCTAAGCAATTTGCTATAGGATCTAACTTGGACAGCGAGCAGGAGAAAGCACTTGTGGAGTTCATTCGTTCGAATCAGGATGTGTTTGCCTGGACGCCCAGCGATATGCCGGGTATCCCTACAGAACTGGCAGAGCACAGTTTGCACGTTGATCCCAAGTCCAGGCCTATGAAACAGGGCCTGAGAAAAATGAATGAAGAAAGAAGGAAGGCTATAGGAGAAGAAATTGCACGGCTGCTTACAGCCGGCTTTATCATGGAAGTATTTCACCCGGACTGGTTAGCAAACCCGGTTCTCGTGATATGAAAAAGACCAATGAGTGGAGAATGTGCATTGATTATACAAGTCTCAACAAGCATTGCCCAAAGGATCCGTTTGCACTACCAAGGATAGATCAGATCATAGACGCAGTGGCTGGAAGCGACCTATTATGTTTCCTGGATGCATATTCCGGGTATCATCAGATCAAGCTCAAGAAGGAAGATTGGGAGAAAACATCGTTCATAACCCCTTTTGGGGCCTTTTGTTACAAGACCATGACATTTGGATTGAAGAACGCTGGCGCAACCTATCAGCGGTGCATTCAGAAGTGCTTTGAGGACCAAATCGGACGCAATGTTCACGCATACGTGGATGATGTGGTGATCAAGACCAGGAAAGCGGAGACATTTATTGATGATCTAAAGGAAACGTTCAAGAACCTGAGAAGGTACCAGATGAAACTTAACCCGACAAAGTGTGTCTTTGGAGTCCCAGCCGGGAAATTACTCGGCTTTATCGTTTCTGAGAGAGGAATTGAGGCAAATCCGGATAAAATCAAAGCTATCCAGAGTCTGAAAAAGCCGGAAAATTTGAAGCATGTTCAGAAGCTCACAGGGTGCATTGCAGCGCTTAGCCGGTTTATATCCAGACTCGGAGAGAAGGCAATACCCTTGTACCGGCTCTTGAAGAAATCTGATAAATTCGTATGGGACCAAGAGGGGGATGAGGCGTTCGAGGCACTAAAGAAGCAGCTATCTGAGGCACCAGTCCTAGCAGCCCCGGGCCCTAAAGAGCCCATGCTATTGTACGTTGCAGCCGGGCCCCGGGCGGTTAGCGCAGTAGTTGTTGTCGAGCGTAAGGAGGATGGGAAAGATCACCCGGTCCAGAGGCCGGTTTATTACGTCAGCGAGGTATTATCAGAGGCAAAACAGCGCTACCCACATTGGCAAAAGCTGGTTTTCAGGGTCTTCATGGCCAGCCGGAAACTGAAGCCGTATTTTCAGGAACACCCCATAACAGTGGTTAGTTCTATACCAATGTCGGATATCATCAGAAACTCGGACGCAACGGGTAGAATAGCCAAGTGGGCGATCGAGATGGGAGATTATCACATCAACTACGAGCCCAGATCAGCAATCAAATCTCAAGCTCTAGTTGATTTCATTAACGATTGGACTCACACAGGCATGCCCACCATGGCTCCAGACTCCGAGTCTTGGATAATGCACTTTGATGATTCCAAGCAATATGAGGGATCAGGAGCTGGAGTGGTGCTAACATCACCCAAAGGAGACAAGTTAAGTTACGTGTTGCAGATTCACTTTGATTGTTCCAATAATGTGGCCGAATATGAGGCCTTATTGCATGGATTAAAGGTAGCCAAGGAGATGAACATTAAGAGGATACGATGCTTTGGAGATTCGGACCTTGTGGTACAGCAGGTCTCGGGAACTTGGGATAGAAAAGATGCAACTATGGCAGCATACCGCAGAGAGGTGGACAGGGTTGCCGGATGTTTTTCCGGGTATGAGGTGGAGCACATAGGCAGAAGAAAAAACGAGGCAGCAGACGCACTCGCTAGAATCGGCTCGCGCAGAGAGCCGGTTCCACCTAATGTTTTCCTGGATGAGCGATGGCGACCATGAGTTAAAACCGAGTCTGAGGAAGAACTGGCAAATCAAGACCCGGATTTGGAGCTCGTGGCCACAATACGTGCTGTTCCCGAGTGGACAGAGCCGTTCCTGGCCTATCTATCACGGGGCGAGTTACCACAGCAGGAGGTATTGGCAAGACAAATTCTGAGGCGAGCAAAAGGATATTCTATCATCAATGGGGAGTTGTACAAAAGAAGCGCAGCAGGAGTCTTTTTGCGCTGTGTAGCACCAGAAGAAGGCCGATAGATCCTCGAGGAGATCCATGAAGGTGATTGTGGGCATCATGCATCCACAAGATCCCTCGTGGCCAAAGCTTATCGACATGGTTTCTTCTGGCTCACGGCCCTAGCAGACGCGGAGCGCTTGGTGGCAAGGTGTGACGGATGTCAAAGGTACGCTCGCCAAACCCATGTGCCGGCTATGGAATTGCGTACTATCCCGTTAACTTGGCCGTTCGCGGTTTGGGGTATGGATATGGTTGGCCCCTTCCACATGTCACCTTGCAAAAAGACACATCTCTTAGTGGCTGTTGATAAGTTTACCAAGTGGGTTGAGGTCATGCCAGTTACCAATTGTGAAGCAATTACATCAGTCAAGTTCCTGAAAAGGATTATCTATCGGTTCGGATATCCCCACAGCATAATTACCGACAATGGAACCAACATGTCCCTTGGCGAGATGGAAAAGTTCTGTGGAAACAATGGCATTCGTTTGGACATAGCCTCAGTGGCCCACCCACAGGCTAATGGACAAGTGGAAAGGGCAAATCAGGAGTTGCTTCGTGGGTTAAAGCCACAGTTACGAGTCCCGTGTACCAGGGCTGCTGGTGCATGGCTTGAAGAATTACCTTCAGTGGTTTGGGGTATCAACACCACACCTAACAGATCTACTCAGATGACACCGTTTTTTATGGTTTATGGCGCAGAAGCAGTATTACCGAGTGATATTATTCATGATTCGCCTCGAGTATCGGCTTATGTCGAGGTGGAGAACGAGAAGACCCGGCAAGACGCTGTGGATATGTTGTAAGAAGAAAGAGAACAAGCTTTGGAGAGATCAGCCATATATCAGCAGGATCTGCAAAGATATCATAGCCGGCGCGTGAAAACCCGGGTCTTCCAGGAAGGAGATCTGGTTCTGCGCCTGGTGCAATCAAAGGAGGGAAAACACAAGTTATCACCACCATGGGAAGGACCATTCATCATAACCTGGAATCTGCACAATGGATCATATTACTTGATAGATGCAAGGGAAGAGTCGGCTACGGTCAATGACACCGCTCATACCATTTCATCTATGCAAGAGAAAGAAAGACCATGGAACGTGGCTCAGCTACGTCCCTACTATACTTAGTACAGGCTAGATTCACAAAGTGGAATTACACGATGTAACAGGCAGCAGGTTTCAGACGCACTCTTTTCCTATCCAGGGTACCTAAGGGGACTGGAGGGTTTTTAATGAGGCGGCTTGCTGACCTAACTTTTCTCAATATCAATAAAGAGATGGTTGAACAATATATTATTTCCTTTCCATGTGTCTTTATCAACTTTTTATTTCTGTTATGTTTTTTATCCTTCTTCCAGGTAAGTATTATTTACTGTTTTTAGTACATTAGTTTCTTTAGCAGTTTGTATATATTTAGGTCTTGGGGGCTGATTGCTTGAATAGGACAGCTACAAACTCAAAGACCCGGCCACGATGCCTATGAGTTATCAGGGCCGATTACTTGCAAACGAGTACGGCTGCAAGCTTATAACCGGACAAAGGAGCCAAACTTTCTTGACTTTTCTTACTTAAGCTCGATGTGACTCGCACTAAAGTGGCATGATTTGCTCGCATATGATCACAATCAGTCATGTGCCCAATGGGACTTGCCTGACCCTGTCTTCGTATAGATGTAGCAACATGATTATCCACGCGAAAGCCGGCTTACAGTACAAGAGAGCCAAAAGGGTCATCTAAACCATAAGTTATGCAGAGTACAGGGTTAATAACCGGAAACTCACAGTTTATTAAGCATAACTTCAAAACCTATGTGAAACGGCTCTAGGTTTTGGGCTTAGCAAAAAAGATTTGTTCTCTTTGAAAGACCTAACACCCTAGACTCGGAAGTTCGAGCCTTGGGGACTGGGGAATTTGAAACAAGAAACAAATTATTTAGCTATTAAGCTCAAAAACCAAAAAATCCGAGTCTTGGGGACTTGGGGACTCAGAGAAAAGTCCACCTATCAAAACCCACGAAACCCTGACACGAAGTCTCACAGAAGGAACCATAAAGAAAGTCGGAATATCAAGAATAAATAAGCTCAAAAGAAGATAGATATCAAATTCATCCAAAGGCCAGAAGGGCCACGAAAGCTGTTAAGGTTTCAAAATGTATTACAAACCATGATAGTAGTATCAAAGGTGCACAGGCGCACCATCAAAAAATAACCGTTTAACAGGCCCATTGGCCGAATGACGCATCTGATGGCAGCGGATAGCAAAGATTACTCGGCATCTTGGGTTGAGGCATCCATGTTGTCCTTGCCCTTGCCAGCCGGGTCCTGTTCCTTGACTTGTTCTTCAGCAGTCTTGGTAGCAGCAGCATCCGGATTAGCAGTGGCACTGGCACGCGGAGGAGGAGGGACAACTGGCGTGGAGCTAGCAGGCGCAGTATTAGCTTCAGCTTTTTTCTTCGCAGCTTCTTCCCTCAGTTGGGCAGATTCCGCCTTCCACCGCGCCAGCATGTCAAAGGGCTTCGGAAGATCCGACTTAATTGCCCTATCTTGTGCATCATACGGCGGCACCATCCGGCTGACATCCAATTTGCCGGCAATCAGGCTGGCTGCGTGACGAACTTCTGTCTGAATGGCCTTGTAATGTTTAGGTAAAAACGGGGAGCCATCGTGGTTGAACTCTGGAAACCCGCCGACAAGCTTCGCCGGGTCAAGCTTGGGAAAGTATGCTTTCGCCAAGGCAAGACCCCGGGTCACCCCAACCTGGCAGGATGAATGCTTCCAGTGTTCAATCCACTCGGGCATGGTAGAACCCGCATCAAGCAGCGCGTTCAAACCACCATTCCCAGTGCTTGGACACCTGACAGCTTTCACGGCCCACTTAGTCCCAGCACAGAGCTGCCGGATGGTGCTCTTTACCTTCTTCAGCAGAACTCATTCATCCACATCCGGAATTTCCTCATCCGCCCCTGCAGAAAAGCAGAAACATCCAAAGTTAGGAACTCCGAGTATCCTCCAGAACATCCCGACAAATTTAAAGATCAGTCAGTCGAGAAATTTTACAAATCAGAGAACGATAAGTGTCGGCGATCTGGCTGACAGCTCGTTCACCCTATCCACTACAGCATTACATCTCTTCTTATACTTCTTTGCCTGCTTCCCGGCTTTCTTAGGTTCAGCTTCAGCCGATTCACGTAGCTTCGTTTCCGCCTTGAGAAGTTTATCGGCTCTAGCCAACTCCTTCTCAGAGTGCGTTACGTAGGCCTATACGAAAACACAAAGAAATGTCAGGCGGACAAAACAAAAGTATCAGTCGGCTATCTATGAAAGTTCCAAGAAAATTATGCATAAGTTCACTCGGAACTTGGGGACTATATGAGTACACAAGCAGTATTAGTACAGTTTACCTCGTGTTTAGCTATCAGGGCCTCCAGGATACCCTCTTCATCAGCTCTCAAAGTATGTAGAGCATCGAGCATCTCAGCAAAGCTCATGTCTTCGGGCTTGGTGCCGGAAGACCCGGCTGCCTGGTGACCCGGAGTAGGAGTTTGATCCGGCTTTGGAGACGATACCTGGGTGGCCTGGCCTCATCCTTGTACCCAAGACTCCCGCGTCCTCATCACCGGTTCTATCAACATGCTTTGGAGACCCGGCATCCTGCTTATCTGAGTCTGTTGGGGAATCTTGCCCCTTGACTTCTTCTTCTACAGGGCCGCCAGTCGCGGCGTGTACATCATCAACCGGGCCTTCAGTGTCCCGGGTATCTGTCTCCATGTTCTCCGGGTCACTGAGTGTGACTTGGGCGCTAAGGAAAAGAGAGAGAAATAGTTAGCGATAGTGAATGAAAATTATCAAATATACGAGGATATCATATAGCAAAAGCTCACCTGGTTTTCACGGCATAATCTGGTGGGAGCTCGCTGCTGGAAGCGGATGAAGCTGTCACAGGACCCGATAGAGGGACCCGGAACTGTCCGGCTAATGGACGGTTGGGGGAGGGGTGACATTGAGGTGAGTTGGAAGGTTGAGATGGAGGAGTACCGGCACGGCGAGCTGGTGGTGAGGAGATGCCCGGGTTGAGGGGATCGTCACCCGGGGAACTCCGGGTCACCCTGCGTTTGGCCGAAGGCGGGTCCTTCAAGTGTGATGGGTTGGATAGTTGTTGGTTAAGTTTACACATGTTAGCAAAAGAATAAGGTTCGGAGGATATGAGGGAGTAGGGCACCTTAGACATCACTCCTCTGGTTTTCCTCTTGGCCCCAACCGTTACATCTTGTTCAGTTTCGCTCTTATCGGACTCGGTAGCCTCCGGGTCCTCCTTGTCGTCCTTGTCCTCCAACCCTGAAAGCCGAGAATGTATAGTCAGAAAAATGAGATATGTGAAAGCAAAATGGTGCAAGTGAAGTTGATCGAAGACCCGGACAATATCTTCATCATTATCAACCGGTTCTTCATCTTCTTCCGGGTCTCCAGAGGAAGGGGAGGTCTCAATATTCCAAAAGACGTTATCAGCCTGAGATAAAAGCATGAAAATGGGAGTTAGTGGTTGTATCAAGTCAAAGTATGAGGATAAGTGTATAAGTATCGGATTTTACCGCTGGAGCCGGGTTATCCCGGGTAAACGGTGCTAACCCGGTGATGTTCTTGATCACCTCCAACTTTTCCGTCAAGAAACTCTTGATGGTCTTGTTGGTATCGCCAGCCGGATAATTCTTTGAGGAGTATCGGAGCGCGTCAGTGACGTGCCCCGAGTAGTCACACATCAGCTTGGCGCGAATAGAGTTGGGCTGGATCCGGAAGTCCACCCATGTCTTAACCAAATTAAGCCCGAGGAGGCCTTGGGCAGAAAGAACGGCTATTTTCGATAGAAGGGGCTGGATGGCTTCCCTGTCCGACTCAGGGGGGAAAGCATTGAAGGTATCGGAGAGATCTAAGAGACCCTCTGAGTAACCCGGCAGTTTCCTTTCGCCGGGTGGGGAGGTGTCTCGGCAATAGAAAAAAGAAAGTTGCCAATGCTTAACATGAGAATTAAGATTGAGAGTCGGCATGGGAGAGTTCTTACGGCGCTGGATGGAAACCGCGCCGCAAGCCAATAGCGCCCCGTCACCGCTTTCGCGGCACGGTTTGCACTGGAAAAGTTCTATAAAGAGAGCCAAATTTGGCGGAATGCACAAATAAGACTCGCAAAGGACTATGAAGTGGGTTATGTTCAACATAGAGTTAGGCCCTATGTCAAACACCCGGAGGCCGTAGTTGTTAAGGACCTCGCGGAAAAAGGAGTGACCCGGGGGGCGAAACCCCCGGATCACATGTTCGACGAAGCATATTACCTCGTCCGGATTAGGGGAAGGCCGGGTCTCGTCACCCGGCACCCTCCAGTGGATCTCCTCCTGAGGGGGGAGGACGCCCAACTCGGCCAGCTCCTCCAGCTTGGCCTTGGTCACAGAAGATTGCGCCCAGTTGGCGGATATGGATTGGGTCGCCCTTGGCTTAGCCGACTGCTTCCCTTTGGTCTTGGGAGCCATTGGTTCAGTCTGCAAAAGTACAAGGCAAAAGATATTAAGCATTAGACTCGGAAGTTATGGATTTACCGAGTATTGATAAACAATATGGAGATTACAAACTATCCGAGTATTGACAAGTAGTTCAGAAATTATGGGGTATCTACGTATAGACAAGAATTTATGGAAAAAGGTTAATTGCCTATGTATCTAGTGCAAGTAAAAGAACCGGGAGAGGTGGAATTCTCGGGTATCTATGAACAGCCGCGGAAATCTGAGTGGACTACATCTAGATTGGAAAATCTAGTATCGATTTCGTGGAGAAATTAATGACTACAAGTGGTAGGAGAGCGTTATGGGATCAATAATCAGGCAAATGGATGAGCTAGGATGGAGGTGTTCGACCTAATTCGGCGCGGGCCGAGAAATGGCCGCGGGTGGACCTAGATCTAATTTAGGTCAACCGAAGAAATTACCCATTGAGTCAAGGGGAATAGGAATCTTACCGGCGTGGATTGGAGGAGGATGCGACGGCGACAGATGGCGCAGTCGTGGTGCCCACGTGCGACTCCCGGCGGGCAGCTCGGGGGCGCGGCTACGGAGATTGACGGCGGCGCGGGGCGGACCGTGGAGGAACGCAGCTAGCGGCGGCACTGCTCCGGCGACGTGCGCGAGGTCTCCGTGGTGGCGCTCTGCGGGCTCGGATGGAGAAGCGCTGGTGAGGAGGAAGAAGATGGAAGGAATGGACCGTTGGAGTTAGGTCACCCCCTAGGTACCTATTTATAGGTACGGGTGGGTAAACCTAGGCCAACGGGCGGGAATCAGTAATTTCGGGATAAGGGATACCCGTCCTAATTTTCTGGGATATGCGTTAAGTGCTGAACGGGATATCTGGAATGGATAGGAAGCAAATCTCCTCCGCGATATTTGGGTCAATTAACGAGTGAAGTAAGCTGGGTCTTCTGCATCTTCCTTGGAACATTGACCCGGAAAATTAAAGATGGACTTAGAGAAAGCCGGGTTATTATATGGACCACCAATGGAGTTAGGCCTAGCTGTTTATTAAAGCAACCTAACCCGGCCTCTATGAACTTGTATGTTTATTATTTTTGCAGGGAATAGCGTACGCTTCAAGGAGGATCCCGTGAAGCCCAAGCTATTCTGGGGACTACTGATGGAGGGATGATAACCCGGTAGGCTAACGCCAAGGAGTAACTCGGCCCAAAGGACGCTGCGCAAGACCCGGCTTAGGATAAAGGGGCTTCTAGAAGGCCCAGGAACATAGGCCTCGTAACCCGGATTGTGGGTTCCGGTAAGGAAGTTTAGGGTTTGTAAGCAGTGTCCGGGTAGGATTCAGAGTACGCCTTGGAGAGTAAGCCAAGGGGTCCGGATGTTATATAAGCCGGCCTCTAGGTTAGGGTTAGACAAGTTGTATCGTGAGTAAGAACACAATCGCCAAATTGCGAGATATCGAGTATCCATTGTAACACGAGAGTTGAGATAATATATTCAGATCGGAGACTCGGCGACTTGATTGCCGGCTACCAGATCGCATATCACCATGGTTTCCTTTGAGCTAAACCCTCTCCCAAACACGAGAGTCGATTTGCCCCAAGACAAGTTACCCCCGGTAACGTCTGCCGTGATTATCCCACGACAGGGTTGGATTCTTACTTCTGAAAGATCTCTTCTAAATTCTCTCCTTTCCATGATGCACTCCAGGTGTATAGGATGTTTGGGCTAATTGAAGACAAAGGGTGAAAGTGCACAACCTCTATAGAGTTAGAAACTATGATCATGGTCGTGTCCCCGGTAATGGACGACTTCGAGCAATTGGACAAGGATGGACAGAAGAATCTTAACACCATTTTGAAGAGGTAAAATTTGGCTAAGGAAATATTAGTTGTGGTGCACATGGGATTTATCCCATGGTGCCAATCTTTGAAAATAAAACTCCTTTTATAAGTGTTAGGGAAAAACTTGCTTTTGCAAATAGCCTAAACTCCACCAAGCCAAATATGCATGTAGTTTAGACTTGCCATTGTATATCCACCATAGTGTCATTTGCTAGTACATTAAATTGTACCGACCTTGATGGAGGGATGATAACCCGGTAGGCTCACGCCAAGGAGTAACTCGGCCCAAAGGACGCTGCGCAAGACCCGGCTTAGGATAAAGGGGCTTCTAGAAGGCCCAGGAACATAGGCCTCGTAACCCGGATTGTGGGTTCCGGTAAGGAAGTTTAGGGTTTGTAAGCAGTGTCCGGGTAGGATTCAGAGTACGCCTTGGAGAGTAAGCCAAGGGGTCCGGATGTTATATAAGCCGGCCTCTAGGTTAGGGTTAGACAAGTTGTATCGTGAGTAAGAACACAATCGCCGAATTGCGAGATATCGAATATCCATTGTAACACGAGAGTTGAGATAATATATTCAGATCGGAGACTCGGCGACTTGATTGCCGGCTACCAGATCGCATATCACCATGGTTTCCTTTGAGCTAAACCCTCTCCCAAACACCAGAGTCGATTTGCCCCAAGACAAGTTACCCCCGATAACGTCTGCCGTGATTATCCCACGACAGTTGGCGCCCACCGTGGGGCCTACGTCCAAGGGTGTTTACATCAAGGGAGAAGCTCGGGAGAACATGAAGAACCTTGTCATCGGCGAGATCTACACCAACCCCGAAGGAGAGAAGATGGTGGACGATTTTGGCCGGGGGCCGGAATCGGATCTGCTCGAAACCGGATCTGTCGTGACAATCGGCCGGATCAACGTCTTCATTGGCATGGTACGTACGTCCGGTTCGATCCCTGACGATTTTGGATTTGATTCTGTGTCATAGGAGGCCACCTGCGTTCAGTCTGATGGAGAGGAATCGGTCGGGACGATAGATCCGACAGAAGAGCCCACCACGAAGAGGGAACAGCCGGAGGAGCCGGCATGGACCCCGCGTGGCCGGGTTACGAGAGAAGATGACACCGAGTCTATCTTGCACCTGCTGGAGGACCGGTACGAGGAAGATAGCGATGATGAAGAAGAATATGAATCTGCACCAAGCATTGTGCGCTAGGTCGCGGTCTACACGGCCCCTGCAACCAATCTTAATCAGGGGAACGTGACCGCGGCCGCCGTTGGAGCAGCACAAGCATTGGCCCAGCAGCAAAATCCGGTTGACGGAAACCCGGTTTTTACCCGGGTTGACGGAGAATCGGCATCAGTTACCAGCCATGCGGCGGATAGTGAGTTGCAGGCAAACACGTTCGGATATCTGGCAAACCGGACGCCAGGGGCGGGTCCTTCGAATCCGCAACACCCGGCCCTGTTCAACAACAACCTGATCCTGGATCCCACCATTCTAGCCACAGTCATAACCCCGGAGAACGCGGTGGAACGTGTTAGGGATCTGGATGTAGCCCGTCGTGCATTGGAGCAACAGAGAAGGCAAGTGGAAGCAGAAAAACAAGGGGTAGCTGCGCGCCAGCACGATCTGGATGCATTGGAGAACCGGCTCCGAGAAGAGACAACCAGGGTGCGTCAAAGGCACCAGACAGGATTACCGGCAACGGGTGGAGTCATAAACCCGGCCACACTATTCATCACACCTCAGGACCAGCCGATTCCAGCAGCGAACCAAGGAACTGTACATCAACCCGCAACTGGAGGAGCACAACCGGTAAACACACAGGCCGGGTTACCCATATTACAGACTGGAGTTACTACCGGCAATACATTACCACCACCACCACCATCACGATTTCGCACGCCAGCAGGTCATTACAACAACCCCATGGATAATGTGTACGCATCAACACTCGCATTGAATCAAATCTCCGTAGGAGAGTCACCCCATGCGGAGCAGACCCGACGGGCGATCGATTTATTGCATACGGCAGTGGCGCAGCAAGTTAATTACCTGGACAACAGAAGTGGAATGCATGGGACACCATATATCAGCCAGCAACGAGGCAATACCGGTAATATTCAGACAAGTTCAGCGCGGCGGAGGGCAGAGCAGCAGCAAATGCCGCCTCCTCCCCGCGTTCAGGCCGTACCAGTAGCATCAGTGGCACAAGCTATTGTGGACAGTTCCAGAGCCAGGAGAGCCGCGGCCGGGTCTGCGGTGCACGGGCCGGCGGCAGTGCCGCGTCCAGCCGTACCCCCCGCAGGATCGCACGTTTCCCGAGTAAGGCCAGTTCCGATTAATCTCGCTGGGAATAAGTGTATGTCGGATAACATCAGGGATGAGCCTTACCCGGATAAATTCAAGGAACCGGGTAAGGTAGTAAATTATGAGCCGACTATGGATCCAGAAACATGGTTGAGCAGCTATGAGATGGCTATGTCGATTCGCAACGCATCTGAAAATCTTCAAGCCAAGTTCATGTACTTAATGATGTCAGAGGGAGCAGCAAAGCTATGGTTCACTAATCTACCGGAAGGATCTATCAAGTCATGGGAGGAGTTGAAAACTGCGTTTATCAAGCACTTTCATGGGACGTGCAGAAAGCTATTTACTATTGATGACCTAGAACGGTGCGTCCAGAAGAAGGGAGAATTGGCGCGCAGCTGGGTGCGCTGAGTTATGGAGATACTTCACTCATCTACAGATATTCAACCCAAGGATGCGTTACAAGCTATGGCAAAGACGTGCAAGTACATACCTTTAGTGCAAAAGTTAACTCGCATGAAATCTAGTCGGAATGCTTCAGAGGTTACGATGGGAGAGGTAATGGACGCATGCAACAAACACGCGGCAACGGATACTACAGAAGAGGACGTCGATGACAAGAAAGCAAAAGCAAACACAAGTAACAATGGAAGAACCGGCAATGGATCAGCGCCGGGTAACAATGGAGGTAACAATGGGAACAACCAGAACAAGCGCCCGTTTGAGGGAAGCTCCGAGTTTGTGGCTAGCACAGAAGCCGGGTCTTCGAGACCTAGGGCAGAAGGGAATTTCAATGGAGGAAACCAGAACGGAGGAAATTATAAAGGACCGCCAAGGCCGGGTAACAATTGGGATATCTTCATAATGGCGTGCCCAAAGCACAGCAGGAACGGTAGGCCGGCTAATCACTCATTGGAGCAATGTGCAGACCTACAGAGATGGAAGAACGAGGAAGTAAACAAGGCCATGCGAGGTGCAGGTCGGGAAGGAGGACCGGGTCCGGGTGGAAACCCGGGCAACGGCCCACCCCCAGCCGGTAACCCGGCAGGTGGAAATCCGGGTAATAACCAAGGGGGAGTTGGAGGTTTCCAAGCTAACCCCAAGCAATTGGGACAATACCACGTGCATACTACAGGAATTTCCAACAAGGATAAAAAGATACTGAAAAAGGCGGTAAACTCAGTTGCTTCGGACGTTCTGAGATACCTGAGATGGTCGGAGCAGGATGTAACGTGGAGCAGAAGGGATCACCCGGAAAGGATAGAACACCCGAGAGTCTTAGCATTGGTGGTCGCACCACAGTTTAATGGTTATGAGCTGAAAAAGGTCTTAATGGACGGCGGTAGTAGCATCAACATCCTATATTGGGAAACCTTTCTACGCATGGGTCTCAAGGAGTCCCAGCTACAGAAGAGTTCAACAGTTTTTCACGGGATAGTACCGGGTCACTCAGCGTGCCCCGAGGGAAAAATCACATTGGAGGTAGCTTTTGGAGAATCGAAGGACAATTTCCGGGTTGAGTGGCTCACCTTCGAGGTGGTCAAGTTGTGCAACCCTTATCACGCGCTATTCGGAAGGCCGGCTTATGCTAAGTTCATGGTCAGGCCGTGTTATGTGTATCTACAGCTAAAAATCCCGGGTCCCAAGCAGACCATCACCATACATGGGAGACGGGATATAGCGGCTGAGTGCGATGAAGGAGATGCGCCAATGGCTGAACAAGCCTGCAGAAAAGAGGAACTCAAGTATTACCGGTCTCAAGTAGATCCGGCTGACAGAAAAACGTTAAAAAGGCCGTATACTGAAGATGAGAGAGTGAAGTTCAAGGCAGCGCAGGACACCAAGATGGTGGCTTTTGTCGAGGGTGATCCCTCTAAGCAATTTGCTATAGGATCTAACTTGGACAGCGAGCAGGAGAAAGCACTTGTGGAGTTCATTCGTTATAATCAGGATGTGTTTGCCTGGATGCCCAGCGATATGCCGGGTATCCCTACAGAACTGGCACAGCACAGTTTGCACGTTGATCCCAAGTCCAGGCCTGTGAAACAGGGCCTGAGAAAAATGAATGAAGAAAGAAGGAAGGCTATAGGGGAAGAAATTGCACGGCTGCTTACAGCCGGCTTTATCATGGAAGTATTTCACCCGGACTGGTTAGCAAACCCGGTTCTCGTGATGAAAAAGACCAATGAGTGGAGAATGTGCATTGATTATACAAGTCTCAACAAGCATTGCCCAAAGGATCCGTTTGCACTACCAAGGATAGATCAGATCATAGACGCAGTGGCTGGAAGCGACCTATTATGTTTCCTGGATGCATATTCCGGGTATCATCAGATCAAGCTCAAGAAGGAAGATTGGGAGAAAACATCGTTCATAACCCCTTTTGGGGCCTTTTGTTACAAGACCATGACATTTGGATTGAAGAACGCTGGCGCAACCTATCAGCGGTGCATTCAGAAGTGCTTTGAGGACCAAATCGGACGCAATGTTCACGCATACGTGGATGATGTGGTGATCAAGACCAGGAAAGCGGAGACATTTATTGATGATCTAAAGGAAACGTTCAAGAACCTGAGAAGGTACCAGATGAAACTTAACCCGACAAAGTGTGTCTTTGGAGTCCCAGCCGGGAAATTACTCGGCTTTATCGTTTCTGAGAGAGGAATTGAGGCAAATCCGGATAAAATCAAAGCTATCCAGAGTCTGAAAAAGCCGGAAAATTTGAAGCATGTTCAGAAGCTCACAGGGTGCGTAGCAGCGCTTAGCCGGTTTATATCCAGACTCGGAGAGAAGGCAATACCCTTGTACCGGCTCTTGAAGAAATCTGATAAATTCGTATGGGACCAAGAGGCGGATGAGGCGTTCGAGGCACTAAACAAGCAGCTATCTGAGGCACTAGTCCTAGCAGCCCCGGGCCCTAAAGAGCCCATGCTATTGTATGTTGCAGCCGGGCCCCGGGCGGTTAGCGCAGTAGTTGTTGTCGAGCGTAAGGAGGATGGGAAAGATCACCCGGTCCAGAGGTCGGTTTATTACGTCAGCGAGGTATTATCAGAGGCAAAACAGCGCTACCCACATTGGCAAAAGCTGGTTTTCGGGGTCTTCATGGCCAGCCAGAAACTGAAGCCGTATTTTCAGGAACACCCCATAACAGTGGTTAGTTCTATACCAATGTCGGATATCATCAGAAACTCGGACGCAACGGGTAGAATAGCCAAGTGGGCGATCGAGATGGGAGATTATCACATCAACTACGAGCCCAGATCAGCAATCAAATCTCAAGCTCTAGTTGATTTCATTAACGATTGGACTCACACAGGCATGCCCACCATGGCTCCAGACTCCGAGTCTTGGATAATGCACTTTGATGGTTCCAAGCAATACGAGGGATCAGGAGCTGGAGTGGTGCTAACATCTCCCAAAGGAGACAAGTTAAGTTACGTGTTGCAGATTCACTTTGGTTGTTCCAATAATGTGGCCGAGTATGAGGCCTTATTGCATGGCTTAAAGGTAGCCAAGGAGATGAACATTAAGAGGATACGATGCTTTGGAGATTCGGACCTTGTGGTACAGCAGGTCTCAGGAACTTGGGATAGAAAAGATGCAACTATGGCAGCATTACCGCAGAGAGGTGGACAGGGTTGCCGGATGTTTTTCCGGGTATGAGGTGGAGCACATAGACAGAAGAAAAAACGAGGCAGCAGACGCACTCGCCAGACTCGGCTCGCGCAGAGAGCCGGTTCCACCTAATGTTTTCCTGGATGAGCTATGGCGACCATCAGTTAAAACCGAGTCTGAGGAAGAACTGGCAAATCAAGACCCGGATTTGGAGCTCGTGGCCACAGTACGTGCTGTTCCCGAGTGGACAGAGCCCGTTCCTGGCCTATCTATCACGGGGCGAGTTACCACAGCAGGAGGTATTGGCAAGACAAATTCTGAGGCGAGCAAAAGGATATTCTATCATCAATGGGGAGTTGTACAAAAGAAGCGCAGCAGGAGTCTTTTTGCGCTGTGTAGCACCAGAAGAAGGCCGATAGATCCTCAAGGAGATCCATGAAGGTGATTGTGGGCATCATGCATCCACAAGATCCCTCGTGGCCAAAGCTTATCGACATGGTTTCTTCTGGCTCATGGCCCTAGCAGACGCGGAGCGCTTGGTGGCAAGGTGTGACGGATGTCAAATGTACGCTCGCCAAACCCATGTGCCGGCTATGGAATTGCGGACTATCCCGTTAACTTGGTCGTTCGCGGTTTGGGGTATGGATATGGTTGGCCCCTTCCACATGTCATCTTGCAAAAAGACACATCTCTTAGTGGTTGTTGATAAGTTTACAAAGTGGGTTGAGGTCATGCCAGTTACCAATTGTGAAGCAATTATAGCAGTCAAGTTCCTGAAAAGGATTATCTATCGGTTCGGATATACCCACAGCATAATTACCGACAATGGAACCAACATGTCCCTTGGCGAGATGGAAAAGTTCTGTGGAAACAATGGCATCCGTTTGGACATAGCCTCAGTGGCCCACCCACAGGCTAATGGACAAGTGGAAAGGGAAAATCAGTAGTTGCTTCGTGGGTTAAAGCCACGGTTACGAGTCCCGTGTACCAGGGCTGCTGGTGCATGGGTTGAAGAATTACCTTCAGTGGTTTGGGGTATCAACACCACACCTAACAGATCTACTCAGATGACACCATTTTTTATGGTTTATGGCGCAGAAGCAGTATTACCGAGTGATATTATTCATGATTCGCCTCGAGTATCGGCTTATGTCGAGGTGGAGAACGAGAAGACCCGGCAAGACGCCGTGGATATGCTGGAAGAAGAAAGAGAACAAGCTTTGGAGAGATCAGCCATATATCAGCAGGATCTGCGAAGATATCATAGCCGGCGCGTGAAAACCCGGGTCTTCCAGGAAGGAGATCTGGTTCTGCGCCTGGTGCAATCAAAGGAGGGAAAACACAAGTTATCACCACCATGGGAAGGACCATTCATCATAACCTGGAATCTTCACAATGGATCATATTACTTGATAGATGTAAGGGAAGAGTCGGCTACGGTCAATGACACCGCTCATACCACTTCATGTATGCAAGAGAAAGAAAGACCATGGAACGTGGCTCAGCTACGTCCCTACTATACTTAGTACAGGCTAGATTCACAAAGTGGAATTACACGATGTAACAGGCAGCAGGTTTCAGACGCACTCTTTTCCTATCCAGGGTACCTAAGGGGACTGGAGGGTTTTTAATGAGGCGGCTTGCTGACCTAACTTTTCTCAATATCAATAAAGAGATGGTTGAACAATATATTATTTCCTTTCCATGTGTCTTTATCAACTTTTTATTTCTGTTATGTTTTTTATCCTTCTTCCAGGTAAGTATTATTTACTGTTTTTAGTACATTAGTTTCTTTAGCAGTTTGTATATATTTAGGTCTTGGGGGCTGATTGCTTGAATAGCACAGCTACAAACTCAAAGACCCGGCCACGATGCCTATGAGTTATAAGGGCCGATTACTTGCAAACGAGTACGGCTGCAAGCTTATAACCGGACAAAGGAGCCAAACTTTCTTGACTTTTCTTACTTAAGCTTGATGTGACTCGCACTAAAGTGGCATGATTTGCTCGCATATGATCACAATCAGTCATGATGCCCAATGGGACTTGCCTGACCCTGTCTTCGTATAGATGTAGCAACTATATTATCCACGCGAAAGCCGGCTTACAGTACAAGAGAGCCAAAAGGGTCATCTAAACAAAAAGTTATGCGGAGTACAGGGTTAATAACCGGAAACTCACAGTTTATTAAGCATAACTTCAAAACCTATGTGAAATGGCTCTAGGTTTTGGGCTTAGCAAAAAAGATTTGTTCTCTTGGAAAGACCTAACACCCTAGACTCGGAAGTTCGGGCCTTGGGGACTGGGGAATTTGAAACAAGAAACAAATTATTTAGCTATTAAGCTCAAAAACCCAAAAATCCGAGTCTTGGGGACTTGGGGACTCAGAGAAAAGTCCACCTGTCAAAACCCACGAAACCCGGAAACCGAGTCCCAGAAGGAACCATAAAGAAAGTCGGAATATCAAGAATAAATAAGCTCAAAAGAAGATAGATATCAAATTCATACAAAGGCCAGAAGGGCCATGAAAGTTGTTAAGGTTTCAAAATGTATTACAAACCATGATAGTAGTATCAAAGGTGCACAGGCGCACCATCAAAAAATAACCGTTTAACAGGCCCATTGGCCGAATGACGCATCTGATGACAGCGGATAGCAAAGATTAATCGGCATCTTGGGTTGAGGCATCCATCTTGTCCTTGCCCTTGCCAGCCGGGTCCTGTTCCTTGACTTGTTCTTCAGCAGTCTTGGTAGCAGCAGCATCCGGATTAGCAGTGGCACTGGAACGCAGAGGAGGAGGGACAACTGGCGTGGAGCTAGCAGGCACAGTATTGGCTTCAGCTTTTTTCTTCGCAGCTTCTTCCCTCGGTTGGGCAGATTCCGCCTTCCACCGCGCCAGCATGTCAAAGGGCTTCGGAAGATCCGACTTAATTGCCCTATCTTGTGCATCATACGGCGGCACCATCCGGCTGACATCCAATTTGCCGGCAATCAGGCTGGCTGCGTGACGAACTTCTGTCTGAATGGCCTTGTAATGGTTAGGTAAAAACGGGGACCCTTCGTGGTTGAACTCTGGAAACCCGCCAACAAGCTTCGCCGGGTCAAGCTTGGGAAAGTATGCTTTCGCCAAGGCAAGACCCCGGGTCACCCCAACCTGGCAGGATGAACGCTTCCAGTGTTCAATCCACTCGGGGATGGTAGAACACGCATCAAGCAGCGCGTTCAAACCACCATTCCCAGTGCTTGGACACTTGACAGCTTTCACGGCCCACTTAGTCCCAGCACAGAGCTGCCGGATGGTGCTCTTTACCTTCTTCAGCAGAACTACTTCATCCACATCCGGAATTTCCTCATCCGCCCCTGCAGAAAAGCAGAAACATCCAAAGTTAGGAACTCCGAGTATCCTCTAGAACATCCAGACAAATTTAAAGATCAGTCAGTCGAGAAATTTTACATAAAAGAGAACGATAAGTGTCGGTGATCTAGCCTGACAGCTCGTTCACCCTATCCACTACAGCATTGCATCTCTTCTTATACTTCTTTGCCTGCTTCCCGGCTTTCTTAGCTTCAGCTTCAGCCGATTCACGTAGCTTCGTTTCCGCCTTGAGAAGTTTATCGGCTCTAGCCAACTCCTTCTCAGAGTGCGTTACGTAGGCCTATACGAAAACACAAAGAAATGTCAGGCGGACAAAACAAAAGTATCAGTCGGCTATCTATGAAAGTTCCAAGCAAATTATGCATAAGTTCACTCGGAACTTGGGGACTATATGAGTACACAAGGAGTATTAGTACAGTTTACCTCGTGTTTACCTATCAGGGCCTCCAGGATACCCTCTTCATCAGCTCTCAAAGTATGTAGAGCATCGAGCATCTCAGCAAAGCTCATGTCTTCGGGCTTGGTGTCGGAAGACCCGGCTGCCTGGTGACCCGGAGTAGGAGTTTGATCCGGCTTTAGAGACGATACCTGGGTGGCCTGGGGGTCAGGGGTGGGGGTACTCATCCTTGTACCCAAGACTCCCGCGTCCTCATCACCGGTTCCATCAACATGCTTTGGAGACCCGGCATCCTGCTTGTCCGAGTCTGTTGGGCAATTTTGCCCCTTGACTTCTTCTTCTTCAGGGCCGCCAGTCGCGGCGTGTACATCATCAACCGGGCCTTCAGTGTCCCGGGTATCTGTCTCCATGTTCTCCGGGTCACTGAGTGTGACTTGGGCGCTAAGGAAAAGAGAGAGAAATAGTTAGCGATAGTGAATGAAAATTATCAAATATACGAGGATATCATATAGCAAAAGCTCACCTAGTGTTCACGGCATAATCTGGTGGGAGCTCGCTGCTGGAAGCGGATGAAGCTGTCACAGGACCCGATAGAGGGACCCGGAACTGTCCGGCTAATGGATGGTTGGGGGAGGGGTTACGTTGAGGTGAGTTGGAAGGTTGAGATGGAGGAGTACCGGCACGGCGAGCTGGTGGTGAGGAGATGCCCGGGTTGAGGGGATCGTCACCCGGGGAACTCCGGGTCACCCTGCGTTTGGCCGAAGGCGGGTCCTTCAAGTGTGATGGGTTGGATAGTTGTTGGTTAAGTTTACACATGTTAGCAAAAGAATAAGGTTCGGAGGATATGAGGGAGTAGGGAACCTTAGACACCACTCCTCTGGTTTTCCTCTTGGCCCCAACCGTTACATCTTGTTCAGTTTCGCTCTTATCGGACTCGGTAGCCTCCGGGTCCTCCTTGTCGTCCTTGTCCTCCAACCCTGAAAGCCGAGAATGTATAGTCGGAAAAAGTGAGATATGTGAAAGCAAAATGGTGCAAGTGAAGTTGATTGAAGACCCGGACAATACCTTCGTCATTATCAACCGGTTCTTCATCTTCTTCCGGGTCTCCGGAGGAAGGGGAGGTCTCAATATTCCAAAAGACGTTATCAGCCTGAGATAAAAGCATGAAAATGGGAGTTAGTGGTTGTATCAAGTCAAAGTATGAGGATAAGTGTATAAGTATCGGATTTTACCGCTGGAGCCGGGTTATCCCGGGTAAACGGTGCTAACCCGGTGATGTTCTTGATCACCTCCAACTTTTCCGTCAAGAAACTCTTGATGGTCTTGTTGGTATCGCCAGCCGGATAATTCTTTGAGGAGTATCGGAGCGCGTCAGTGACGTGCCCCGAGTAGTCACACAACAGCTTGGCGCGAATAGAGTTGGGCTGGATCCGGAAGTCCACCCATCACTTAACCAAATTAAGCCCGAGGAGGCCTTGGGCAGAAAGAATGGCTATTTTCGATAGAAGGGGCTGGATGGCTTCCCTGTTCGACTCAAAGGGGAAAGCATTGAAGGTATCGGAGAGATCTAAGAGACCCTCCGAGTAACCCGGCAGTTTCCTTTCGCCGGGTGGGGAGGTGTCTCGGCAATAGAAAAAGGAAAGTTGCCAATGCTTAACATCAGAATTAAGATTGAGAGTCAGCATGGGAGAGTTCTTACGGCGCTGGATGGAAACCCCGCCGCAAGCCAAGAGCGCCCCGTCACCGCTTTCGCGGCACGGTTTGCACTGGAAAAGTTCTATAAAGAGAGCCAAATTTGGCGGAATGCACAAATAAGACTCGCAAAGGACTATGAAGTGGGTTATGTTCAACATAGAGTTAGGCCCTATGTCGAACACCCAGAGGCCGTAGTGGTTAAGGACCTCGCGGAAAAAGGAGTGACCCGGGGGGCGAAACCCCCGGATCACATGTTCGACGAAGCATATTACCTCGTCCGGATTAGGGGAAGGCCGGGTCTCGTCACCCGGCACCCTCCAGTGGATCTCCTCCTGAGGGGGGAGGACGCCCAACTCGGCCAGCTCCTCCAGCTTGGCCTTGGTCACAGAAGATTGCGCCCAGTTGGCGGATATGGATTGGGTCGCCCTTGGCTTAGCCGACTGCTTCCCTTTGGTCTTGGGAGCCATTGGTTCAGTCTGCAAAAGTACAAGGCAAAAGATATTAAGCATTAGACTCGGAAGTTATGGATTTACCGAGTATTGATAAACAGTATGGAGATTACAAACTATCCGAGTATTGACAAGTAGTTCAGAAATTATGGGGTATCTACGTATAGACAAGCATTTATGGAAAAAGGTTAATTGCCTATGTATCTAGTGCAAGTAAAAGAACCGGGAGAGGTGGAATTCCCGGGTATCTATGAAAAGCCGCGGAAATCTGAGTGGACTACATCTAGATTGGAAAATCTACTATCGATTTCGTGGAGAAATTAATGACTACAAGTGGTAGGAGAGCGTTATGGGATCAATAATCAGGCAATTGGATGTGCTAGGATGGAGGTGTTCGACCTAATTCAGCGCGGGCCGACAAATGGCCGCGGGTAGACCTAGATCTAATTTAGGTCAACCGAAGAAATTACCCATTGAGTCAAGGGGAATAGGAATCTTACCGGCGTGGATTGGAGGAGGATGCGATGGCGACAGATGGCGCAGTCGTGGTGCCCACGTGCGACTCCCGGCGGGCAGCTCGGGGGCGCGGCGACGGAGATTGACGGCGGCGCGGGGCGGACCGTGGAGGAACGCAGCTGGCGGCGGCACTGCTCCGGCGATGTGCACGAGGTCTTCGTGGTGGCGCTCTGCGGGCTCGGATGGAGAAGCGCTGGTGAGGAGGAAGAAGATGGAAGGAATGGACCGTTGGAGTTAGGTCACCCCCTAGGTACCTATCTATAGGTACGGGTGGGTAAACCTAGGCCAACGGGCGGGAATCGGAAATTTCGGGATAAGGGATACCCGTCCTGATTTTCTGGGATATGCGTTAAGTGCTGAACGGGATATCCGGAATGGATAGGAAGCAAATCTCCTCCGCGATATTTGGGTCAATTAACGAGTGAAGTAAGGTGGGTCTTCTGCATCTTCCTTGGAACATTGACCCGGAAAATTAAAGATGGACTTAGAGAAAGCCGGGTTATTATATGGACCACCAATGGAGTTAGGCCTAGCTGTTTATTAAAGCAACCTAACCCGGCCTCTATGAACTTGTATGTTTATTATTTTTGCAGGGAATAGCGTACGCTTCAAGGAGGATCCCGTGAAGCCCAAGCTATTCTGGGGACTACTGATGGAGGGATGATAACCCGGTAGGCTAACGCCAAGGAGTAACTCGGCCCAAAGGACGCTGCGCAAGACCCGGCTTAGGATAAAGGGGCTTCTAGAAGGCCCAGGAACATAGGCCTCGTAACCCGGATTGTGGGTTCTGGTAAGGAAGTTTAGGGTTTGTAAGCAGTGTCCGGGTAGGATTCAGAGTACGCCTTGGAGAGTAAGCCAAGGGGTCCGGATGTTATATAAGCCGGCCTCTAGGTTAGGGTTAGACAAGTTGTATCGTGAGTAAGAACACAATCGCCGAATTGCGAGATATCGAGTATCCATTGTAACACGAGAGTTGAGATAATATATTCAGATCGGAGACTCGGCGACTTGATTGCCGGCTACCAGATCGCATATCACCATGGTTTCCTTTGAGCTAAACCCTCTCCCAAACACCAGAGTCGATTTGCCCCAAGACAAGTTACCCCCGGTAACGTCTGCCGTGATTATCCCACGACAGACCTCCTTCGGGGGCTGCATATTCCAACGTGAAGAAAAGTCTGATTATGAAGTTTGATCAAGTGATTGGACTTGAGTCTACACCAAACATGTAATGCCTGTGGCGCATGATTGAAGATGGAGGATCATTGCTACCTTTATTTCTGTTGTTTTACTCTGAGTTTTGCTAGTCTTTCAAGACTATGTACTTTGTAATAAAGCTATACTTGGCTATTTTGGATCTTTTGTAATAGATTTGATACTTTTGCAATGATATCCTTAAGTTTTATTCTGTGGTGCTAGCATTGATCCAGGGACTAGCACTTAACCTAGTAGTTCTTGCATTATTAAAGGTGAGGAAGGTACAAAATGGTATTATAACATTGTGTTGCCTGTAGGATTCGAGACCCTAAGTTTGGAAAAGACACTAGGATTGAAAATCTACCTTTTTCAAACTTTCTATAAACAAAACATCCCATCTTAGTCTTTCTCATATTCTCTCATCTATTATTCAACTTCAAAATCTTATTCTCTCATTTTAGATGAGCTATCTCTTTCTTTCCATCAAGACAAGGTTGGTTAAAATCATACCATGAAGTGATAGGAATAGTTTTCACATGACCTTTTGATTTCGACATGAAGATATACACTTAAGACAACTGAAGAAAACTTGGAGACCAGACTTCACAACAATCAGAAACATCTCAAAGTACAAAGAGAAGGACTTGAAGATATAGATGATACCACCAATCTATTTACTTTGTTAGAACAACGTTATCGTGTTAGTATATTGATCATGCCAATAAGTGTGGTATGGCAATATTAGTTAGTTTTCTAAAACCTTGTTGTTTGGTGTGAAAATTGCTTGTTAGTTATTGTTTGTAAGATGAGTTTCCTTGATCTGATGTGTTGAGATGGGAACCTTTATCTTTCTAAATCTCTACTCATCTATGCTAAACCCAACCAGATACCTAGCTAGAATTCCAACAACCATGAGAAGACAACAACAAGATGGAAGATGGCCAAAGACATGAAAAGACCAAGCTGAGAGTGACCCAAGGACTTTTGATTTACCAAAAGAGTGACCCTTAGTGTCAAAATGAAGTTCAATAAGCACCAGCTACTCTGCCGCCGTACTGCGAAGGAAAGTTCTACTTAATACATCTGAAGACAAGATACACAATCAAGCCACGAGATTAGTATACCCACAAAGTTTCTTTTAAGGGTGGTAGCCACCCAGTTGCAATGAATCCAAGTAACCCAAATCCATCTTTTTCTTTCTTGTCTTCCCAAATTATGGGACGAGATTTCTTTTAAGGGTGGTAGTCTGTAACATCCCTGATTTTTGAAGAAATTCAAAAATCACAAAAGATTAAAACTTTTGTTTTCTACTAATGCAAGTCACCTAAAACAAATAAAACACACCACAAAAAAAAATAGAGATTTTGCAAATTATTGGAATTGCTAAATCCATTTGAGTCTCTATATCTTAAACCCTCAAAATTGCTTCAAAGTAATTATTTTTCCATGTACTTCAAATTATTGAAAAGCTAGGTCTATTGCATAAATAGGTCTCCTTTTCTAACTTTGTTTCAAAATGTTTTCCTCAAGGCCATTTTGTAAGGAAATAATATGGTTTAAAGTTCAATATTATAGCATATAGTAATTTTCCAAAATTTTGTTTATACGAAAAGGTATTTATAATGATTTTTAAATGCCTTATCAATACTTCAAATAACTTAAATGGTTTCAATAAGTTTTTTTGTAAAATAATTTTCAAGCCTTTTGTAAATAAAATATTATGAATTATAGTGTTACCCAATATATTATTTTGGCCAAAGAAAGATTCAATTAAACCCTATTTAAAAAAAACATAAAGTGTCCTTTTGAATTTAAACCCTTTTGAAAATTAAAAAAAATGTTGTTGGAAACCACACAAAATGGATTTCATTTGACAGGCTTTGATTTTACAAAACTATAGAAATTTGTTTAACGCAATTTGGATTGATGAAATAAAAGATATGATTTAATAAAGAAAACCAGACAAAAAAACGAAAACAATCCGGCCGAGCTAGGCCAAAGTGGCCCAGCCCAGCAGCCCAACCCCTGCCTCCTTTTTTTCTCACTTGCGCGCGGTAGAGAACCGCCTATTGCCCAATAGCGCAACCAAGTGGGAGACCCACACGCATTCCATCTTTTGTGCCCTTCTCTCTGACCGATAGGTCCCGCGGTGACACAACACTAACGTCACCTCTCCTTCCTCCCGTGAAAGAAATGGAGTCCATCTCGGGGACGATCTTCCACGCGAATTTTCTTGCGATCGAAGGCAAAAAAAAACCTTCCCTGTGACCCCGTCTATATACCCCCACACCCCTATCTATTTTCCTTCTTCTGGCTGGATCGATTGCGCCTCCACGACCAAGAAATGGCTCGCTGGAGATTCGTCTGCTGCCGCCGTGTCCCCTCCGTTTCCGGCAATACCAAAGAACTCCTCCACCCCTATCTGGTTTTATCCTGTTTCCCTCTTCGGTGCGCACGTATTGATGCCCTCCTTCGAATTTTGTTCGCAGCCAACCGTCCCCGCCATCATTTTCCGAAAATCGCGGGAGCCGTGACACAGCAACCGGACGACGCCATCGACAGAGTATCCCGTGTAGGTTGCCGTCACCACCATCGAGATCTCCGTGACACGTCACGCCTCTAGGTCGACTTCCAGGAGCCAGACAACCATCAGAGACGCCCCACCGTCGAGTTTCTACAACTCCGGCCGCCACGCCACCATTCTCTGGTGACCAAGGTCCAGCTCGTCGGTGAGCCCCCTCTCCAATTATTTTTAGCCGTCTGATCTGGATTTTAGGGCCACGATTAGATTAGTATAATCGAAGGGGTAAGCCACTGTTGGATCTGGATCCAACGATCCAGATTCAAATTGACTTAGCCACCTCAGCTAGTGCACGTCATCACCATGTCACCTGCCACGCACCAGCACAGTCAGATCCACGTCAGCAACATAAAAAAATCACAACGCGCCACGTGTTCCTTCCTTTTTTCTATTTGTTCCGGAATAAAATCAAATAGGCAGTTTTGCAGAAAAGCCCCTTCGTCTAAGATCTATCATAACTTTTTGACCGTAGATCGAAATTGAGCAAACTTGTACTTTTTGAAATCAGCACAACATGTAGAATCTCTTAGCATTGTTGAAATTCCATTTTTACAAACTTAAAATTGTTCAAATTCAAATATGCTTGTTTGATGATTTTTGACATAACTTAAATTTTATAATTCCAAAAAATTTAGTTAAAATATTTTTGGAAATCCTAGGATGTGTACTTTCATATGTTGTGTCCCAAAATAATTTTTGAACCAATTAAAATTGAATTTAGAACCGTTTGGCCTTTTTTGAGTGTTTTTTACTTATTTTAAATTCTGTAAATATTTTCAATATATTTTCTTTAGCAATGTTGCTCTAAGTACTAACCTTAGATTAGAGAGACCAAAACCTAAGCCATTGGATGCCTTGAAACCATGTCCATGTAAATTTTTGCTAGTTGGCCCTCCTAGTGAAAAACCACTAAGTGAGAAGATGAGAAAATTATGAAGTGCAAGGAAGATGCTCCAATTTTCAACTTGAAGTTTTTCAACATGAAGATAGAAGACCAATGGAGGACTTAGCAAAGAAAACAAACTTCAGAAGCATCTCCAAGAGGTAGAAGCACTTAGAAGAAAATCAAGAGCTAACTTCATGAAGACCAACCCCGTCTTTTTCTCTAAGTCTTTCTTCCCTTTTTTTCCTGTTCCCTTAGACCTATGGCTAAGTTAGATCAAGACCAGCCTTAGTTTTCATCAAGAACATCAAGTGTTGGAGATTATATTGAAGTCACCAGACCAAGGAGGAAGTTACAAAGGAGTCTGAAGATGATTCTTAAGAAGAACAACCAATGTGAAGACTTAGAGCTTGGAATTTGTTTTTCAAGACTTAGGATTAGTTTTCAAGATGGTTAATGTGATTTTCCCAAGACATAGAATTTGTTTTCCAACTGAGATGAGAGTCTTTACCAAGACTTCAACAAGGAGCTTCTCGTCAAGAAGAACAACTTCAGCAAGAAGCTAACTTAATAAGAACACTCTCCCAGAAGATGAATAAGAAGAGAAGATTTTACAAGTCCTTTTTAAAGGAACTCTAACAATATATACTATCTCTATTATTCTATATGACTAAGTCCCTAGACTCAATAAGGAAGACTACAAGCAAGGCCATCGAAGAACATGCAAAAGACTTGGTCATCAAAAGAAACTCAAGGAAGCAAAAGAAGACTTGAAGAAACTAAGACAAAGATAGACTAGACCAAGACTTCTGTGTGAATTTTTTTTATCAAAGACCAATCCCTAGTCATAAATGGAAAACCCCAACTACAATTACTTAGTTTCTCTTTGTGTATTTAAGTAACAAGTTTTCCTTTTTCATGTTAGAGTAAATGTGATAATACTTAGTGAAAACTCTTGGAACTTCCTTTACAAGTATGATCAATTAACTTTGAACTTTTCAAACCCAATCCTTGACCAATCCTTAGCCATTTCCTAAACACTAAACCCAATCACAATAATTTATTGTGTTAATTTTCTTGATTGTTATACTTTGTTTCTTTGTTTGTGATTGCTTGTTTATTGTTGTTTACTTGTATTGTTTAGATTGTTAAAGAGAGCAACATTATTTTGTGAAGAAAGTGGGTGAATCAACACCAACTTCAAAGAGGGAGCTGACACACCATCAAATCTCCCCTATTTTACTATTCAATACTAGAGTTTTAAGTAGTATGCATGGTAAGATTTTTTTACTAATTTATTATTATGCTATACAAAACCCAAGTAGTGTGTAGCTATCCTCAGCATTGTTATTTTTGATACTTAGTACTTAGTATATGCTTAGCCTTTCTACAAATTTGTTTTACTCAATGTTGTGGAAAAACTCTAAGTATAAACTTTAATGAACCACCTGGGAGGATTTGGTTGTTTGGTTGATGAGAGTTGAGTGTCTCCCCGAGGGGTGTTAACTTGTGGATGGTCACGCAGGAACAAAGATATTACGAAGTCCTCTAAGTTTAGTAGCTTTCCGTGCAACCTTTTGACAATATGGGCTTTGTCTTGATCAACTAAGTTGTGAGAATTCAGCACATGCTTGACAAGCAGATGTAGCATAATTATAGGTGGAACGGGTCTTGCTGGTGGGTTGGATTCTTGTGAAAGATCTCGTATCAATTCTCTCATTTCCATGATGCACTCCGGGTGTATAGGATGTTTGGGACTAATTGAAGACAAAGGGTAAAATTGCACAACCTCTGCAGAGTTAGAAACTATGATCATAGTCGTGTCCCCGGTAATGGACGACTTCGAGCAACTGGACAAGGATGGACAGAAAAATCTCAACACCGTTTTGAAGAAGTAAAATTTGTCTAAGGAAATATTAGTTGTGTTGCACATGGGCTTTATCCCATGGTGCCAATCTTTGAAAAGAAAACTCTTTTTCAAAAGTGTTAGGGAAAAACTTGCTTTTGCAAATAGCCTAAACTCCACCAACCCAAATATGCATGTAGTTTAGACTTGCCATTGTATATCCACCATAGTTTCATTTGCCAGTACATTAAATTGTGCTGACCTGCCTTCGGGGGCTGCATATTCCAACGTGCAGAAAATTCTGATTATGAAGTTTGATCAAGTGCTTGGACTCGAGTCTACACCCAACATGTAATGCCTGTGGCGCATGATTGAAGATGGAGGCTCATTGCTACCTTTATTTCTGCTGTTTTACTTTGAGTTCTGCTAGTCTTTCAAGACTATGCACTTTGTAATAAAGCTATACTTGGCTATTCTGGATCTTTTGTAATAGATTTGATACTTATGCAATGATATCCTTAAGTTCTGGTATGCAGTGCTAGCATTGATCCAGGGACTAGCATTGATGGGTAAGGTCGTCATTCTTTACCTCCAGAGAGTGAAAAAGCGATATTATTCCGGATGAAAATGACACCAGTTGGACATCTGCTGGAAGATGGAGGAGGAAGTCCAAAGAAGAATGGTTTGGATAATTCATGCATATAGCCATCTTTGTCGAAAGCCTCTTCCTTTACTTGAATTGCATTTCGAAGGAGGGCAAGTCTATTTCTTCCTATTTTGGGACAAAAGACGCTTTCTATTTTGCAGGTGGCTCTGCCCTTTCCCACGCATCTGCCATGCGTGCATCAGGCTGGTTGGGCTGGCTCTGACTTTGAATACCTTTTTCTTTGGGAGGTATGTAATCCACGTCCATTATAATGACGACGGGGGTATATGGAGCAATTGTCGGAGAGGACCTGCATTCCCGATGAGGAAGTACCTTCCTTTCCTTATTTCCCTTCAAAGGGATGGGGTTGAGGCTGAAAAGGATAAAAACCGGGTTGTTAGCCAAAGAAATTATCCTAGCAATGGAAGAGCAAAGTAAATTAGAACATACGAGGATGTAGCAACAGGAAGACCATCCAGGTCGATCACCGGTTTGGATGCTTCCACCTACTTTTGCTTTCTACCGCCTTGGGCAAGGGCGGTGGCTTCTTCGGCTCTTCATTTATTCTTGGTGGCAATTTCTTCTTTGGACACTAGTACGTCCTCCGATAGATCATCAAACTGCAAGATGAAAAAGTATTACACAAAAGTCTGCACTTGCAACGAAAACTTTCATTTAAAATGATGCATACCTTGTGATGTAGACTATGTATGGGACTTGTGGGATTTGGCCTGATGTTCAGGGATTGACAAGGGAGTGGGAGAACACAAAAACAAAAACACGATACAAGGATCATTTCCCTCAACGGTCGATCCAAACCGGCCCAATAAAATTACGAAAGGAGAGAAGTATCCCTACCTGGAAGATTGGCGACTGCATGCACAAGATGGGTCCTTGGTACTTTCCGATAGATGAACTATGGAGTAGTCTTGATATGATCCTAGATACACTTCATAGGAATAGCCATGAATCCCATGGGAGATCTCCACAAGGGAGGGGTATGAGCAACATGATCAATCTCAGTCTCATGTTAGTCTAACCCTATATCTAAACCCCAGGGGTCCTATTTATAGTCTAAGGGGAAAAGGGGTTAGGTGGGGAGAATTACAGGGAATATTTCCTTTTCCACGCAAGGAAGACGGCCTGGCCGGGCTGGAGGCCGGGTAGGTAGCAGAGTTGGCTAGCCTGGGGCTCGCTTGGGAGCTGGCCTAGGACAGGCAGGCACCCGGGCCAGCCGACCTTGAGGTCACAAGAAAGCAGGCCTGGGTCGGGCAGGCACCCAAGGGCTCCGGCCTAGGGGTCTGAAGTCCGGCCTAGGGGCTGGGCTAGGCTTGGTTTTGTGTTGTCTCTCTCTTCTTCTCCTTCTTGGGCACCATCTTGGCCATCTTCTTGGCAGTCTTCTCTCCTCCTCGTCCTCCATGCAAACACCACGGATGGCCTTGAGTCACAGGCTTCCTCGACATCTCCCGACACACTTGTACTTGTCGGCTCATACCTATCAATGCAAAGGGGCGGATGCTCAAGTAGTATAAGATCCAAAGGCGTGCAATATGAGGGATTGAGTTCACCTTTTAAGTACATGGTGACTTGACGTATAATTGAGTGCGAGACATGCCCATTTGTATGGGTCGGGCTACATCACTCCTTCCCCCTCCCCCCCCCCCCCCCCCGGAAAAGGTCAGCCTCGGCCTTAACTCTTAATCGACTCATCGAGGAGATAGATGGGTAGCTACTGACGTGGAAGTCACCATGGTGGGATGAATCCACTCATTCCATCTCATCCAAAGGTAGAACCTACCCACCAAAGACCATGCAAACCATGTGTATGCATGATAGAGGAGCACATCATTCATGAAATGTCCATTGTTGTTCATAAAACCATTAGCACAAAACAAGTATAGAAAGTATAGTGCATATGCAAGGTCAATGTGCACGCAACTCATTTGAAAATATTCATGGGTGCAAGCAAAGCATAGGAAAGAGCAATTTTTGACATTTTTTTTGTAACACATGGAAAATGTATTAGAGTCGGGATCAATCCGAACACAAATTTATTATGCTCTCAAGAGCTTGTTTGTCTACTCATGCTCAATTGAGGTTGACATTATCATGTGGGTACTTGAAAAAACAAAAGAGAAAATGAAGAAATTGTATTTGTGGTAAATGAAGACGTCATCCATCATGACACGTCTCTTCATGTGCATGTCACAAAAAGGTCCAAACAAATATGGAAAGTTTGAAATATGGAATTTGTTAACATGCAACTTGAAGGATGGAAAATTCTCAACATGGTAACAACAAAAATCTCCAAAATTTGAGGATGCTATGGGGGAAAACTCATTTGAAAGCATGGCAGCATTATTGAAAACCAAGCATTTGAAAGAACAATTGTTCAACATTTTGGATGAAAGAATGGGAGAGAAATGTAAACACTTGGGGCAAAGTATGTCAATAGCAATATCATCACAAATAGGGTCATCATAACATGCAATCAATCACAAGTCAACATGTCCACTAGTGGGAGCATGGCATCATCAACACATATATGTGTACCTTTGTCATCCCGCTCATGTGATGTAGGTGTTGTTGTGTAGGGGCCTTCAAGTGGCTGACTTCGTCATCAAAATGTAGACATGGGGTAGCATCACCTTCATAATCCATGTAACCTAGCACATCATGAGGAAACACACTAGAGGTATAGGGTAAGTTGTTAGAATTCAAAATGGACTCACGTGACCTATCAACTACCTCTCTCAACTCATGTGGTGTATCACTCATACCCTCAAAGTGTATGCACTCAATCTCACCTATGGTGGAGTCACTCAGCTCACTCTCACTCAAGTGAGCTAACTAGCACTCATTCTCACATTGGATTGGTACCATATCATCACTCATGCACATAGGGATATGCTCGGTTTCCTCAAGTCCATACGCCTCATCAACCCTTCCGCCTCCTTGGCAATCCCACATCACATGGCCATATCCTTTGCATATTGGGCATAAGAGGTATTCATCTTGATGTGCAAGGGTAAGTAGGCTCATATCATTGTCGAGAGCGGTCCTCGAACCAATGTCATCATCGTATATGGGGCCTTCTCTTCCTTTATCTTGAACTGGTTGCTCGTTGTAGATGTAAATTGAAGTTCTTGCCATATGTGCCAATGTGGTGGGGGCACTAGAAGCAAACACCATAACATGAGAAGTGTGGGTGTCCTTGTTGGAGCTTGAGCTTGCCATTGGCACCATTATGGTGGTGGCTGCACGTGTGTGATCATGTTTCTTGTGGCTCCTTCTTGAGCTTGATTGATGCTTGTATAGGTTGCCGATGTCGTCCTTAATCTTGGCAAGGATATAACATATTTCCTCACCAATACTTGATAGTCTCCTAATGGGTCTTATGGTCGCCAAGATGATAGATGTAGAAGTAGCATGATGGCGAGGCTTGTAGCTCGATTACTTTGTGTGTTGATGTTGAAGCTCTTGCTTGGACGGGTGCTATCGAAGGTCCTTCGGATGCCTTGGTGACATTTTCTTGGAAGCTCCTTGATGATCTAGATGAGGGATGCGGAATCTTAATGGGTGTGTCGACCTTGGCATAGGTAGGATCCATCTTGGTGTCCTTGTTGTGGCGATGATGATTATCTTTGGTGTGCGGAGATGGAAACTCATGTGTATGGGCACTTGGAGTGTGGCACCATCTTGAATGTAACGTAGATCCACTTGGCTTTGATAGATTGGGGATGTCATTCTCATGGCTCCATCTTGAGGTCGATGAAAAGGGTCGATGCGTGGCGGTCTTGTGGATGGCCTTCTCATGGTTTCTTGATGATCTAGATGGGCCTCCATCATAGTACGTTCCTCCGAGCTTGTTGGTGGCCCTCTTGTATATGGTCGGAGCATAGTCCTCCTTCTCTTGCATGACGAAGGCGTAGTTGGTGTTGTGGTACTATTCCATCTTGTCCTTCATGCTTGAGGATTCATTGTCGGTGTAGTGCTCCTCCATGTCGATGATGCTTGGGAGTCAATGTCGGTGTAGGGATCCCCAAAGTCCTCCATGCTTTATGGCTCATAGTCTTGGTAGCTCATCGTGTCCTCATCATCATGGCCTCCATAGGATGCTCTTCTCTCACTAGACATGGTGACTCGCAAGAACAAGTGTATATATTGAGTGGCAAGAAACTCGCAAGAACACAAACCTATCACCTTTGTAGATAGTATTGGACGTCCTGGACAACAGAGGGAAACAATCACAAAGTAAAATACTTGTGCTCAAGTGTCAAAAAACAAACTCCAAAACACACACGGCTTATGGGTGGATGGGTAAGGCAAGTGGAGAGCAAATGGAAACAATTGGAGATCAAGAATTGTAATGGAAAGTATAGAACCACGATGATCACAAACAATTTGCAAGTAAATCTCCCAAAATGTATGGAAATTCACACATAGAGATAAATGGGACTCCTGTAGCCAAATGTGAGCTAAAGAACCAAATTATCCTAGCAGGACTATAGAGATCATGTTGCACAACTACAAGGAGAGTCGCTAACTCGATTGCAGTTTATTTGTGGGCTACAAGATTTATACAATATGGACCCCATACAAGTTTTTCTTCGAGCTTGCGTGCTTCCTACAAATGATATGCCAAGTGGTGGGTTCCTTTTTATTTTATTATTTATTTTGATTTTTCTCACACACTTCTTTGTGCCAATGTATGAAACTCTATGAACTAGCGCATATAATTGTTGCTCGGAAACTACATGGTACAACTTTGCAAAGCCCAACAAATCATAGATGAACTAGCATCAATAGGTGATGTAGCCCACCCAACTCCACCAAGTGCACCGATGACAAGATCACGCGCAAAGGCCATCCAGGATAAGGTGAACTCGCTCCTCTCGTTCTATACTTTCGGTCATGTGGAGGATGGTGCGCTACCTCATGGTTCCACACTTTGCGTGCTCAGGTTCAAACCCACCACGGAGGCCCCGGAAAGCACCCAAAACGATGCGCAAGAAGATACGAAGGAGGGCGGAAGAAACAGCATCGCAATCGGAGTCCCGGCGGAGAAGATAGGGGGAAAAGAGCCCCCCCCCCCCGGCCTCGGGAGCCGGCCAGGTCGGCCTCCTTCCCCCCCTCCCAGGCCGGACCCCCCACGGAAGGGGACGGCCTCATGGACGGCCTACCTCCTCCCCACCCCGGCCCCAGGCCAGGCACCCAACAGAAGGGGCCGGCCTGCCTCCTCCCCACCCCGGCCCCAGGCCGCCTCCTGAGCCCACCCTGGCCCCAGGTCGGGCTCCAGGCCGGCCAGGTCGGCCCCCAGGCCGGGGTGGACCCTAAATGCACGCAAATGACGCCTTTTCGACCCTGTTTTCACCTGCTTCGACCCCCGTCTATATAAGGACGACCCCGAGCTAGATCTAGGGTTTTAGCGTTGAATTTAGAACATTTGGAGCTCAGCTCTCTTGTATCCCTCTTTGAGGAACTACTCCTCCGGTGTGTACCGAGGACCGTATCAAGGCTACTCCTCCGACTTCGTCGAGGATCGTATCAAGGCACATCCCAACTACTTTTCCTCTCCCTATCAGGTTTCGGTCAAGAGTTGTCCAATCTTCCTCTCGTTATCTTGAGGTTCTATTGGCGTAGTGGTACCGGCTACGGGTGTGAGACGGCTTGTATCAAGGCGAGTTCAGTTGGATCGATTGTTCCGTAGGCGGCCCTCGGGGCTTAGTTGACGGGAAGTTGGATCTTTCGGTTCTTCTGATTTATCCTGATTTGTGTGTTGAACCGCGTTCCCCCACGTTTCCCCTCGATTCCCCATCTCGTGTTCTTACCGTTCTTCGTGTTCTTCGTTCGTTCTTCGTCGATACGTGAAGATCTGGCCAATCTAGGAGTCCAACTCCATATCATCTGGTATCCAGAGCTAGATTGACACGAATCCGACAGCCCATCCCCTCCCCTACCACCAATTTTTCTTCTATCCACCATAAATTCGAAAAATTCACAAAAATAGCCACAAAGGGATTTCGACCGATCTGTTGATTCGTTGAGTTTTTCGTGGTTTTGCTTCACAGATTTGTTGCCAAATACCATTCCCCATCTTTCCATTCAGCCACTTTTCCCAAATTCGCCCAAAAAATTTCTTGATTTTGAAGGAATTTCGAATTTGAGCCAAAATCTCAGAAAATCTCAGCTCTTCGATTTCCCGACAGATTTTGAAAATTGTTTTTCTTTGTCGTTTTTATCCGAATTGAGTGCAACAAAGTGCTACGCGACGCCCACGACATCACCTACGCTTCCACATCAACGGATCACCACGACATCGACTCCCCCACGGCCGCAAGTCCGTGATCATCAATAAGAGAGGTATAACTTGCTTCCGCTTGAACCACCCCACCCCATTGTGTTACTTACCTATTCGGACTAGTTCTTTTTACACTGCTTGGCATAGCATTTGTGGCATCGAGAGTGCGAGGTTAGCGCTAGTGAGAGATTAGCTACCGAGTAGGCATTGGCACTTTGGAATCCATCAAAAAGAGAAAATAAAAAAAAAAGAGAAAAAGAGAAAATAGAAAAAGAAGCAAAAGGATCGGTGCCAATTGCTTTCCATTGTAGGAACGTGTAGCATTGCGTCGCAAAAGAGAAAGAGTGACCGATTGCCACGGTGCGAATCTTGTTGCCTTTTTCAAATTTGCGGTTTGAGCTAGCGTCCTCTTTGACTTAGTGTGGCATTGAGCATTAGTCTACGTTAGGTCCATTTCGTTCTTCGCTCGTCCATTGGTCGCACTAACCCCATTTTTCCGTTGCGTGTGTGTGTTCCACCATATTTCCATCCTATAGGTTTGGTTTTTGTGCTAACTTTCCTTTGAATTTTCTCCACGATTGACAATAAACTTTTCTTCGGTTTTGTCGATTTTTCCTCGCCACTTTCCTAACCTATTTGCCTTCCATATAAAGTGTGTGTGTTGTCGTTTGCGGTTTCTTTCGATCTTTTTGGATTCGCTCTTGACATACCTCCCTACACCTAGGCTCTTCCACTAGCCTCAATACGACAAAGAAAGGTAACGTTGGGTAAGTGAGGCGTCCATTTCTTCAATATCACCCTTGTGTGTGTTTTTGAAATGGCTAGGGAAGGAGTATTCACAAGTCCGAGCTCGGAAGACGAAGGCAATCCATTCTACAACGACAATGCTTACGCCAACTTCGTCACCCACAATGACCACTTCCAACTCCGCGAACTCATCAAGGACGGGTTGCAACGCTATGAGCGTCGACTCCAAGAGCAAGAGGCTCGATTGAATGATCAAATGACGCGCATCAACATCAACTTGGCTAATCTTGCCAATCGCCGTCATTCATCATCGTCCTCAAGGTCTCGTCGCTCAAGCCACCGCAATCAAGATCCTCACCAACCTCGTCGCCATGATCGCCACGATCGCCATGATCGCCACAACATGGAGGAGGGTGGACAACCTTAACAACCACCACCACCTCCTCCACAACCTCAACAACCTCCGCGACGCAATTGGTATGAGGACAGCTCGCCATCACCACCACCTCGACATCGCCAAGGCCGTGGTGACCCTCTTCAACAACCGCAACGCCCATACCTTCGACAACACCATCATCCTCCACCTCCACAAGGCCACACTCAAGACTATGGCCACAATGATTTCGTGGAAGATGCTCGTCAACATCGAAGGCCACCTAGGCGCCATGCGCGTCCCAACAACAATGACCGCCAAGAACATGATCATCCTCAACACCCTCGAGATGAACAAGTGCTTCCGCAACACCCTCGCCAAGAACAAGAACGTCCTCGACAACATCACAATGGCCATGATGATAGTGAACGCCGTGAAGCTAGGCTCCGTCACCACCAACAACCACCACCTAATGACCACCAGCGTCATCCTCCCCATCATGATCGCCACCGCCAAGACAATGAGGATTACCCCTATGATGATTCACCTCCCATTTATGACGAAGACCCCCATGAGCGCCCACATGAGCGTCCCCATCGTCCCGAAGAGGACAACAACATGAGTGCTCTTCGTTTCAATGTCCCCAAGTTCAATGGTGAGAATGATCCCGAAGAATATCTTGCTTGGGCTCTCAAAGTTGACAAGATCTTCGGCATTCACAACTTCACCGACAAGAAGATGGTTGCTCTAGCATCTTTGGAATTCGAAGGCTATGCACTCTTATGGTGGGATCGTCTACAAGCTGAACGAGTCCGCAGTCGCATTGCTCCTATTGCCACTTGGAATGAGATGAAGCAATTCATGCATGCTAGATTCGTTCCTCCTCACTACAAGCGTGACCTCTTCAAGAAGCTCCAAGAACTTCGTCAAGGTGTGAAGTCCGTTGATGAGTACTACAAGGAAATGGAGACATCTTTGATTCGAGCTCATGTGATAGAATCTCAAGAGCAAACAATGGCCCACTTCCTCAATGGCCTCAACTATCCTATAAGTAAGATCGTCGAGTATCAACTGTATGACAACATTGTGGCCCTTGTCCACCAAGCTCTCAAGGCGGAACGCCAAATTGCGGAAGATCTCAAGTATAGCAAGCAAAAGGCTTTCTTCAACTCAAGACCATCATCCTCATCTCCAATGACACAAGTTCCTCCTCCAACTACCACCAAGAGCAACACTCGAGCCTCTAGTGCTCCCAACAAGTCTTCCCAACCATTCAAGAAGCAAGTGCCTCCCACCTCATCCTCAAGTGCTCCTCAAGTCAAGTCAAGCACTATTACTTGCTTCAAGTGTGGTGGTAGCGGACACAAGTCCTTTGAATGTTCCAACAAGATGATCATGATTGTCAACCAAGACGGTGAACGTGATTATATGAGTGAAGGCGAATACTATGCCTTGCATCAAGTTGCTCTCAACTCTTTGGACGTCCCCAACGATGATGAAGAAAGTGTGTATTGCGATGAGGACAAGAATCCATCGCTAGTGGTAACAAGAGTCATCACTACTTCTCCTCAAGATGAGCATGATCAACGGTGCAATCTCTTTCAAACAAGAGCCAGTATTGATGGCAAGTCAATCAAGGTCATCATCGATGGTGGAAGTTGCCACAACTTGGCTAGCAAAGAGCTTTGCGACAAACTCAAATTACCTTACAAGCAACATCCTCATCCATACCATGTCCAATGGCTTAGTGACTCCGGCACCTTCAAGATTCAACACATGGTCTCCGTGAATTTCAAGATTGGTCCCTATGAAGACACGGTAGATTGTGACGTTGTTCCTATGATCGTGTGTCATCTTCTTCTTGGTCGACCTTGGCAATACGAAAAGAGTGATATCCATGATGGGCGTACAAATCACTATAGCTTCAAGTGGAATAACAAGACATTTGTGCTTCGTCCCATGTCTCCTAGCCAAGTGATCGCCGACAACGCTAAGACTCTTGCACGTAAACAAGAAGAGCTCAAGTCTCGTGAGATGAGTGGTGAGAGAGTGATCCACCTAAATGAGAGTGAGAGCCACAAGCCAAACATGAGTGGAAAAATTCCGAGTGTTGCCAAAGGCCTTGCCTTACTTGCCACCAAAAGAGACATGCGAGAGCTACGAGATGACCCAACCATACTTCACTTTGTCCTAGTGTGAAAAGGGGATGCACTTGCAACTAACGACATGACAAATTTTCCTCCATCTTTGTTGCCTTTGTTGCAGGAATTCGAAGACGTCTTTCCCGATGAGCTCCCTCCGGGCCTTCCTCCTGTACGCGGAATCGAGCACCGCATTGACCTCATTCCGGGCGCGCCCCTTCCAAACCGCGCTCCTTACCGCACCAACGCCGAGGAGACTAAGGAGATTGAGCGCCAAATCCAAGAACTACTAGAAAAAGGTTTTATTTGCGAATCCCTTAGCCCTTGTGCCGTGCCGGTTATCCTTGTTCCAAAGCAAGATTCTACTTCCCGCATGTGTATGGATTGTCGCCCTATCAAGCTATCACCGTTAGATATAGACATCCTATTCCTAGGCTCGATGACATGCTTGATGAATTGAGTGGTGCTACTATCTTTTCCAAAATTGATCTTAAAAGTGGTTACCATCAAATTCGTATGAGTATAGGTGATGAATGGAAAACGGCTTTCAAAACAAAACTTGGTTTGTATGAATGGCTTGTTATGCCCTTTGGTCTTTCGAATGCCCCATCTACCTTCATGCATCTCATGAATGAAGTTCTACGTCCTTTCATTGGCAAATTTGTTGTGGTTTACTTCGACGACATTCTCATTTATAGCAAATCTTTGGAAGATCACCTTGATCATGTTTCACAAGTATTGTTGGCTCTTCGCAACGCAAAACTTTTCGCCAATCTTTCCAAATGAAATTTTTGCACCAACAAGCTTGTTTTCTTGGGTTTTGTGATCTCTTACAATGGTATTGAAGTAGATAACAAGAAGATTGATGTGACGCCCCGAGATCGGGCACTATGCAGATTTCAGCATTCCCGCCAAATCCGCATAATAACCGATTCCAGTTTGCCATTTATGATAACATTACAATAGTTCACGAATATTCCACAATTACAACAGCAACCGATAGATACAAGATGACTCGAACGAGCCAGGGCTTACAACTGATACAATACAAAGATCCAAATAACAGCGGAAGAGACAAACGTCCGTCTACGGACAAGACCCAAATTGGACTAAGAGTCCTGAAGATAACCGAAGGCGTCCAATCCCTGCCCAGGCCAAGCCGGAGGGATTCCCAAGCTAACGTCGTCAGACTTCAAACCTGTTGACTGCAATTTGGAATTTGCAGCCACGAAGAGATTCGTGGGTCAGTACGGTTAAGTACTGGCAAGGGGGATAAAACCCATACTCACAAATTACCGGCGTAGCCAGTCATCACAAGATACAGATACTTTAGGATCAACGGAAAGGAAGGGGGTTATTGCAAATAAGCGACAACAGGCTGCACTAACCAACTACAGAGATTCTATTACTTCCAATTAACAGAAAAGGGATAAGATCGAGGATTGTAACCAACTGAAAGTAATCCAAACAAACCCATCCTGGACCTCGCCCCTTTAGCCAAAGAAGCGATCCGAGGATAACTCACACAGTTGTATTAAGATGAATCAAGTTATTGTGTGAATAACCTATTACTAGTCAAGTTATTAATCATTGGGTGAAACATGATTGATCATTAGATTTAAGTTGTCCTGAGTACTTGTTAGCCAGTACTTTCACCAAGTAATCCATAACCGCGGAAAACACGGCTTCTCGAGAAGATTATCCCTGCAGGGTTGCACCATAGTAACCGACACTCATGAATATCCCGCCAGAGGGAGCGGCCACTCCACCAAGCGGGGCACTCAACACAATCCAACCCTTCTTCGCATCAAGCCCAAAGCACCTTGGGCGCACGGCTACTCGGGCCCAGAAGAAAATGGACCCTCATAGCACTCTAAGACCGTGTCCCCCTATATGCCGACTACGAAAGTTCCACCCGGGATCCAAGGGCTCGCAAAATCATGCATGCAGCAAATGGAAAACCCGAACTAAATGAGGCGATTTGGACGAGATGCGAATCGGGTCAAACTGAGGGGGAGCCCATACTCCCCAAATGCGGGTAGTGCGCTCATCATGGATCAGTAGACAAGACCCTTTTCCTATTAGGGTCGACACTAGCAGGCCTCAAAACCACAAAGGGCCTCCTGCCGGTGCCTTATCATCAAATTTATTATTAATAGCAACATTAGCATGATTGATTGATTGATTAAACATCGAGCCCCCAGAACGTAATAGAGTAATAACAGAAAGTAACGGATAACAGACTCGAGCAAAACAACCCTAAGCATGCTAGATAAGAACAGGCACAAACAAAGGCTGTAGGTATGGAGGTGAGGCAATATCAAGGTTAAGGGATTCATGTGATGGGTTCGTAACAGAAACAACTACCACTAAGGCTAGCAGAAAAGAATCAACGGAAAGAATCGGTAACAAGTGATGAAAGGCAGCCATATGGCATGCAAGTGAGTATACTTGCCTGAGATCCCGCAAGGTAGCAGAACTTGTCGTTGCTCACATCATCTCAACGTCCTATCCGGGAAGAAGCAACGAACCTCGAACAAACACCGGATGCAACAATTACTACTACGGCAAAAGATCCAGCATGATCAAGATATGGATGCATGTCATGTTTAATAGATGCACCAAAGTAAGCTAGTGGATAAGATACACAAGTTTAAATGGATTCCATATGCAAAGATTGCATATGGCAAACCCATGCCTTATAGTTGAATTAATTGTTCTAACACTAAGCATCATGTGTAAGTGAGTTAGAATGATGCATGCATGATGAAGAACAGGAAGATAACAATATTAAATGCAATTGGAAGGATGGTTAACAATTTTAGAAAACAGTTATCAAGTTTGGAAATTATTGGTACTTAATGAGGTTGAACAAGTAGTGGTTGTTATCAACAAGTTAAAAGGTGCAAAACAAATAACAAAGTTGATATTTGAAAAGGTTATCAAATTTTAGTTGGATTACATGTTTCACATTTTGAAATTGGACTTTGGATTATTTAATTATGAATTAAACAATATTAAACAAGTTTTAATTGAATTAAACAAGATTTAAAATGTTTAGGCAATTTAAATTGTTCAAACCAGGAAACAAATTTTATATTTGAATAGGATATTCAAAAAGGTGTGAAAAACATATTTTATTTGAATTATTTGAAAACAGTATGAAATAGTTATGAATTATTACAAATGGCATTTGAATTATTTGGATTTGAATTTAAATTGCATTTTGAAAATTCAAAACAGAACACAAATAAGTTATTTGGAAAGTTTGTTAAATTTTGAGCAGAAAACATGTACAAGTTTTATTTATTAGACTTATGGTTTAAAAGATATTGAATTTTGAAGTTTTTGTTCTATTCTGCCAATTAGAAAACAAAACAGAAATGTTGTTATTCTTTTGGCACATCCACGGGGTCTAACCACAGCCACTGCCCCGTGGGACCGTGGCCAACGTGGCGAAGACGCACACGCGTGGCTGCCACAGTGGCTGACGGGTGGCCCCTTCACCCTGCGCTGAAAGCAAAAAGTTGGGGTTTTTCCCCGGTGCGGAGCCAGGGCTCGAACCTGGGATCTCCCTTTGCGCGCACCAAGGCTGTACCAGCTGAGCTGCACTGCGTTGCTTGACAGTAAGGGTGTTGGCGACAGGTTAAGGCGTGACAAGGTTAACTGAATGTTCTGAAGATCAAAACCTTCCTCGACTGGCTGAAGATGAACGACGACGATGATCGCAGTGGCGTTGCGACGCCGTGGAAGCGAGTGGATCTGTTGTGCTGGACGCGAGCGCAACATGCAGATGCAACAGAGGAAAGGAGGAGGAGGAGCTGGCTCACCACGGCTGTAGTCGGAAGCAGAGGTTCGATGGAGCGTCCGCGGCAGCGACGGCGTGGATGACGGCGATGATCCACGTCGTCCACGGGCCCTCGGTGGTGTCCAACAGCTCCAGCGCGTCGCGGCGAAGCGATCCCCGTGGCCAGCGCGGAAGAAGAGGCACGGAGGAGGACGCGGCCGTGGAAGCTTCAGAGGGCGGCTCTCCGGTGGCAGTGCAGCTGCCGGAGTTGGCGAGGACGGCGGCGGGCGTGCGTGTCTTCTCGGGCCCCAACGAATGGTCGAGGAGGTAGGTGGAAGTGAGGGCTCCCCGTTCCCGTTGTTGGTGCAGAGAGACGATCACGGCAGCGATGGCGGCGTGCCAAAGTTCAGAGTAGCACGCCGCGGTGGTCGGCGGTGGAAGTTCAGAGGTACAGAGGGTGGAGGTGGAGGCGATGGCGGCTGCGGCGGAGCTCGAGGGGTGGAGTTAGGGTTGCGGCAGAAAGGAGGAGGAGGCCGCGGTGTTTTATGGAGCGGGTGGAGGCGTACGGCGGCCATCGGGAGGCTCAGGGGAAGGATCAACGGAGGAGGGGAAATCGTACGCATGACGTCAGGCGGGGAGGAGAACGACAGCGACGTGGGAGGGGGGTGTTATCGGGCCAAGGTAACGGGCTGGGCTGGGGGTTTTAGTTGCTGCTGCCCTTTTTCTCCTTTGCCATTTTTTTTCTTTTGATTTTTTTTTTTGCAAAGGAATGAAAGGGGAAGATAGAAAGGGTTTGGGGATTTTGGGGTGGTTTGTTTCATTAAATAATTTTATTACTTTTCCAAAACAGTAAAAAGAAAGCAATGTTAGCTTTATTTTCACAAGGTGGAAAATTTAATTGAATTAAAGTTGTTTAGTTGAAAATTTCCAAAATAGGGTTTGAGGTTTGCATTTTTTATAATTAATTTTATTAGGTTGCAAAACAATAAACAAAGCAAAGGTTAGTTAATGATTTCAAAATTGGTATATTAGTTTGAATTTAAAGGGTTAGTTGGATTTTTCAAATAGGGTTTGGGTTGGGATTTTGGGAAATAAACAGATTGTATTTAATAAGTTCAATTAATTATACAAACATTATGGAATTTAATTGGTTTGCAAAATTTCAATAGTTAAACCCATATTGAAAAAGGATAATTAAGATTGATTTGATTTGAAGTTTTGAATTTGCCACTAGGGTTTTTAACAAAAGGGAAGAAATTTTATTAACAGGCAATTGATTAAAACAAGTTCAACCATTGAAAAAAACAATGGAGGGGTTTAGTTTGCAAGTTTGGAATTAGAAGTTTTGAGCAAGGGTGAAAGTTTAAATTGTTTTGAAATTTTCAGTTGTGATGCAAACATGGTGCAATGCAATGTGATGCATATGATGCAAGCAACAAACAGGTAACACCCCAGGTGTTACAGACGACACCACTAACAAGGGATTGCGCCCTCGCAATCCACCTGCTAACCCGGGAGGGGAAAGAAGTTCGACTATCGATTCTTCATGCTTCCAGCTGATCTCCTCGACACCACTAACAAGGGATTCTTGCTCGGAGTGACGACGATGTTCTTCCACCAGGAACCTTCCGATGATCGAACCTATTAGGTTAAGGGCTCAGAAAACGTCCACCCACGTAGGATCCTAACACTTTGAAAGATTAGGTACGAGAGTAGACTCCGAAACAAATAAGATGGGAGGGGAAATAGAATAGGGATAAGGAGAAAACAAGAATCCTATTGAGAGGTTTTTCCAAAATAGTTTAGCAGAAATAGTGTCTGACACTCTAGAAACAACGACCGTTAGCGAGGTTATCCTACAGGCTTTGCGGACCCGTTGCTTCGATAACCATTCGTATCGAAACAATCTCGGGAATCGGAACCAAGGCTCTGATACCATTTGTGACGCCCCGAGATCGGACACTATGCAGATTTCAGCATTCCCGCCAAATCCGCATAATAACCGATTCCAGTTTGCCATTTATGATAACATTACAATAGTTCACGAATATTCCACAATTACAACAGCAACCGATAGATACAAGATGACTCGAACGAGCCAGGGCTTACAACTGATACAATACAAAGATCCAAATAACAGCGGAAGAGACAAACGTCCGTCTACGGACAAGACCCAAATTGGACTAAGAGTCCTGAAGATAACCGAAGGCGTCCAATCCCTGCCCAGGCCAAGCCGGAGGGATTCCCAAGCTAACGTCGTCAGACTTCAAACCTGTTGACTGCAATTTGGAATTTGCAGCCACGAAGAGATTCGTGGGTCAGTACGGTTAAGTACTGGCAAGGGGGATAAAACCCATACTCACAAATTACCGGCGTAGCCAGTCATCACAAGATACAGATACTTTAGGATCAACGGAAAGGAAGGGGGTTATTGCAAATAAGCGACAACAGGCTGCACTAACCAACTACAGAGATTCTATTACTTCCAATTAACAGAAAAGGGATAAGATCGAGGATTGTAACCAACTGAAAGTAATCCAAACAAACCCATCCTGGACCTCGCCCCTTTAGCCAAAGAAGCGATCCGAGGATAACTCACACAGTTGTATTAAGATGAATCAAGTTATTGTGTGAATAACCTATTACTAGTCAAGTTATTAATCATTGGGTGAAACATGATTGATCATTAGATTTAAGTTGTCCTGAGTACTTGTTAGCCAGTACTTTCACCAAGTAATCCATAACCGCGGAAAACACGGCTTCTCGAGAAGATTATCCCTGCAGGGTTGCACCATAGTAACCGACACTCATGAATATCCCGCCAGAGGGAGCGGCCACTCCACCAAGCGGGGCACTCAACACAATCCAACCCTTCTTCGCATCAAGCCCAAAGCACCTTGGGCGCACGGCTACTCGGGCCCAGAAGAAAATGGACCCTCATAGCACTCTAAGACCGTGTCCCCCTATATGCCGACTACGAAAGTTCCACCCGGGATCCAAGGGCTCGCAAAATCATGCATGCAGCAAATGGAAAACCCGAACTAAATGAGGCGATTTGGACGAGATGCGAATCGGGTCAAACTGAGGGGGAGCCCATACTCCCCAAATGCGGGTAGTGCGCTCATCATGGATCAGTAGACAAGACCCTTTTCCTATTAGGGTCGACACTAGCAGGCCTCAAAACCACAAAGGGCCTCCTGCCGGTGCCTTATCATCAAATTTATTATTAATAGCAACATTAGCATGATTGATTGATTGATTAAACATCGAGCCCCCAGAACGTAATAGAGTAATAACAGAAAGTAACGGATAACAGACTCGAGCAAAACAACCCTAAGCATGCTAGATAAGAACAGGCACAAACAAAGGCTGTAGGTATGGAGGTGAGGCAATATCAAGGTTAAGGGATTCATGTGATGGGTTCGTAACAGAAACAACTACCACTAAGGCTAGCAGAAAAGAATCAACGGAAAGAATCGGTAACAAGTGATGAAAGGCAGCCATATGGCATGCAAGTGAGTATACTTGCCTGAGATCCCGCAAGGTAGCAGAACTTGTCGTTGCTCACATCATCTCAACGTCCTATCCGGGAAGAAGCAACGAACCTCGAACAAACACCGGATGCAACAATTACTACTACGGCAAAAGATCCAGCATGATCAAGATATGGATGCATGTCATGTTTAATAGATGCACCAAAGTAAGCTAGTGGATAAGATACACAAGTTTAAATGGATTCCATATGCAAAGATTGCATATGGCAAACCCATGCCTTATAGTTGAATTAATTGTTCTAACACTAAGCATCATGTGTAAGTGAGTTAGAATGATGCATGCATGATGAAGAACAGGAAGATAACAATATTAAATGCAATTGGAAGGATGGTTAACAATTTTAGAAAACAGTTATCAAGTTTGGAAATTATTGGTACTTAATGAGGTTGAACAAGTAGTGGTTGTTATCAACAAGTTAAAGGGTGCAAAACAAATAACAAAGTTGATATTTGAAAAGGTTATCAAATTTTAGTTGGATTACATGTTTCACATTTTGAAATTGGACTTTGGATTATTTAATTATGAATTAAACAATATTAAACAAGTTTTAATTGAATTAAACAAGATTTAAAATGTTTAGGCAATTTAAATTGTTCAAACCAGGAAACAAATTTTATATTTGAATAGGATATTCAAAAAGGTGTGAAAAACATATTTTATTTGAATTATTTGAAAACAGTATGAAATAGTTATGAATTATTACAAATGGCATTTGAATTATTTGGATTTGAATTTAAATTGCATTTTGAAAATTCAAAACAGAACACAAATAAGTTATTTGGAAAGTTTGTTAAATTTTGAGCAGAAAACATGTACAAGTTTTATTTATTAGACTTATGGTTTAAAAGATATTGAATTTTGAAGTTTTTGTTCTATTCTGCCAATTAGAAAACAAAACAGAAATGTTGTTATTCTTTTGGCACATCCACGGGGTCTAACCACAGCCACTGCCCCGTGGGACCGTGGCCAACGTGGCGAAGACGCACACGCGTGGCTGCCACAGTGGCTGACGGGTGGCCCCTTCACCCTGCGCTGAAAGCAAAAAGTTGGGGTTTTTCCCCGGTGCGGAGCCAGGGCTCGAACCTGGGATCTCCCTTTGCGCGCACCAAGGCTGTACCAGCTGAGCTGCACTGCGTTGCTTGACAGTAAGGGTGTTGGCGACAGGTTAAGGCGTGACAAGGTTAACTGAATGTTCTGAAGATCAAAACCTTCCTCGACTGGCTGAAGATGAACGACGACGATGATCGCAGTGGCGTTGCGACGCCGTGGAAGCGAGTGGATCTGTTGTGCTGGACGCGAGCGCAACATGCAGATGCAACAGAGGAAAGGAGGAGGAGGAGCTGGCTCACCACGGCTGTAGTCGGAAGCAGAGGTTCGATGGAGCGTCCGCGGCGGCGACGGCGTGGATGACGGCGATGATCCACGTCGTCCACGGGCCCTCGGTGGTGTCCAACAGCTCCAGCGCGTCGCGGCGAAGCGATCCCCGTGGCCAGCGCGGAAGAAGAGGCACGGAGGAGGACGCGACCGTGGAAGCTTCAGAGGGCGGCTCTCCGGTGGCAGTGCAGCTGCCGGAGTTGGCGAGGACGGCGGCGGGCGTGCGTGTCTTCTCGGGCCCCAACGAATGGTCGAGGAGGTAGGTGGAAGTGAGGGCTCCCCGTTCCCGTTGTTGGTGCAGAGAGACGATCACGGCAGCGATGGCGGCGTGCCAAAGTTCAGAGTAGCACGCCGCGGTGGTCGGCGGTGGAAGTTCAGAGGTACAGAGGGTGGAGGTGGAGGCGATGGCGGCTGCGGCGGAGCTCGAGGGGTGGAGTTAGGGTTGCGGCAGAAAGGAGGAGGAGGCCGCGGTGCTTTATGGAGCGGGTGGAGGCGTACGGCGGCCATTGGGAGGCTCAGGGGAAGGATCAACGGAGGAGGGGAAATCGTACGCATGACGTCAGGCGGGGAGGAGAACGACAGCGACGTGGGAGGGGGCTGTTATCGGGCCAAGGTAACGGGCTGGGCTGGGGGTTTTAGTTGCTGCTGCCCTTTTTCTCCTTTGCCATTTTTTTTCTTTTGATTTTTTTTTTTTTTGCAAAGGAATGAAAGGGGAAGATAGAAAGGGTTTGGGGATTTTGGGGTGGTTTGTTTCATTAAATAATTTTATTACTTTTCCAAAACAGTAAAAAGAAAGCAATGTTAGCTTTATTTTCACAAGGTGGAAAATTTAATTGAATTAAAGTTGTTTAGTTGAAAATTACCAAAATAGGGTTTGAGGTTTGCATTTTTTATAATTAATTTTATTAGGTTGCAAAACAATAAACAAAGCAAAGGTTAGTTAATGATTTCAAAATTGGTATATTAGTTTGAATTTAAAGGGTTAGTTGGATTTTTCAAATAGGGTTTGGGTTGGGATTTTGGGAAATAAACAGATTGTATTTAATAAGTTCAATTAATTATACAAACATTATGGAATTTAATTGGTTTGCAAAATTTCAATAGTTAAACCCATATTGAAAAAGGATAATTAAGATTGATTTGATTTGAAGTTTTGAATTTGCCACTAGGGTTTTTAACAAAAGGGAAGAAATTTTATTAACATGCAATTGATTAAAACAAGTTCAACCATTGAAAAAAACAATGGAGGGGTTTAGTTTGCAAGGTTGGAATTAGAAGTTTTGAGCAAGGGTGAAAGTTTAAATTGTTTTGAAATTTTCAGTTGTGATGCAAACATGGTGCAATGCAATGTGATGCATATGATGCAAGCAACAAACAGGTAACACCCCAGGTGTTACAATTGAGGCAATTAGGAATTGGCCCAACCCTACCTCCGTGGGTGAGATAAGGCGCTTTCATGGCCTTGCCGGTTTCTATCGCCGCTTTGTCAAAGATTTTTCAACTATTGCTTGCCCTTTGAATGAACTTACCAAAAAGAATGTACCTTTTGTTTGGGGCAATGCGCAAAAAAAAGCTTTCGACACACTTAAGAAATGCTTAACCGAAGCTCCTTTGCTTGTCTTACCGGATTTTGAGAAAACTTTTGAGATTGAATGTGATGCTAGTGGTATAGGAATTGGTGGCGTTCTCATGCAAAACGGACGCCCCGTTGCTTACCATAGTGAAAAACTTGATGGCGCTAAACTAAATTACCCAATCTATGATAAGGAACTTTTTGCTTTGGTTAGAGTGCTAGAAGTTTGGCAACACTACCTTTGGCCAAAAGAATTTGTCATTCATTCCGATCACGAATCATTGAAATACTTGAAAAGCCAAACCAATTTGAACAAGAGGCATGCTAAGTGGGTAGAATTCATTGAATCTTTTCCTTATGTCATTAAGTACAAGAAAGGTAAAGAGAATGTGGTAGCCGATGCCTTGTGTAGGAAAGAGTGCCTTCTTACACGTCTTGACATCAATGTGATTGGTTTGGATGAGATCAAAGACTTATATGCTTCCGATACTTTCTTTGGTCCTATATTTGAGAAATGCTTGCCTAACCGAGGTTTTGATGATTACTATCTTCACAAAGGGTTTTTGTTTAAGGCTACCAAATTGTGTATCCCCGAGTCCTCTCTTCGTTTGTTGTTATTGAAGGAATCACATGAAGGAGGTCTCATGGGACACTTTGGACGCGACAAGACCTATGCCATGCTCTCCACCAACTACTATTGGCCCAAGATGAAGCATCAAGTTGAGAGACACGTCAAGAGATGTTCTACATGCCTCCGAGCTAAGTCCACTTCCGACCCCCATGGTCTTTACATGCCATTACCTATCCCACATGCACCTTGGAGTGATATTAGCATGGATTTTGTGCTAGGCCTCCCACGAACTAAAACCAACATGGATTCAATCTTTGTAGTTGTGGATCGTTTCTCTAAGATGGCACATTTCATTCCTTGCAACCGAATCGACGATGCTTTACATGTTGCTACTTTGTTTTTCAGGGAAATTGTGTGTTTACATGGTGTACCTACTTCCATTGTCTCGGACCGCGACGTCAAGTTCACCTCCTGCTTTTGGAAGACATTGATGGCCAAGCTCGGCGTCAAGCTACTCTTCTCCACCGCCTATCACCCACAAACGGATGGACAAACCGAGGTCGTCAACCGCACACTCTCTTCACTACTTCGAGCATTGATCAAGCCCAACTTGAAGAATTGGGAGGAATGCATCCCACACGCCGAGTTCGCCTACAACCGTGCCCTCCATCAAGCTACCAAGAAGAGCCCCTTCGAGATCGTCTACGGCTTCAACCCCAACACCGCCCTCGACATACTCCCTTTGCCTCTACGTGAGCGAGCAAACATGGACATCGACAAGCGCACCGACTACGTCAAGAAGCTACACGACTCCACAAGAGCTACGCTTGAGAAGCATTCCGAGCACCGAGCCGCTATCATGAACAAGCACAAGAAACCCATGGTGTTCCAAGAAGGTGACCTCATGTGGCTACACTTGCGCAAGGACCGTTTTCCCGAAGAGCGCAACTCCAAGCTCAAGCCAAGAGGCGACGGCCCCTTCAAGTTCATCAAACGCATCAACAACAACGCCTACAAGCTCGACTTACCGCAATCCAAGTACCTCGTCCACAACTCCTTCAATGTCAAGGACCTCTCTCCCTTCCATGGATACCCAAGTGATGAAGACGACGCTGAGTCGAGGTCGACTCTTTTTCAAGGGGGGGAGATGATGTAGCCCACCCAACTCCACCAAGTGCACCGATGACAAGATCACGCGCAAAGGCCATCCAGGATAAGGTGAACTCGCTCCTCTCGTTCTATACTTTCGGTCATGTGGAGGATGGTGCGCTACCTCATGGTTCCACACTTTGCGTGCTCAGGTTCAAACCCACCACGGAGGCCCCGGAAAGCACCCAAAACGATGCGCAAGAAGATACGAAGGAGGGCGGAAGAAACGGCATCGCAATCGGAGTCCCGGCGGAGAAGATAGGGGGAAAGGAGCCCCCCCCCCCCCGGCCTCGGGAGCCGGCCAGGCCGGCCTGTAACATCCCAAGTGTGAAAAACAACCATTAGAATGTTTGCTTCTTGTTAATTTATGTTTTGCATCATGTCATCATAAGCATTGCATTGTTTTCCCTTGTTTTTCCATTTGAATTTCAAACCAAATTTCAAAATCCTTGTTCATACTTGTTCTGTTACAATTTTCAAATTAAACTATTCAAATCAAAACATCAAATTGTTTCCAACAAACTTAAAAGTTCAAACTATTAACTTGCTTCTTTCAATAATTCAAATTAATACCAATTGCACTCAAATTCATTTGAATTTTCAAACAGCAACCAAACTTTAAATTTTTGAAAAACAAAAAGTTGCACAGATGGGCTTTGGTAATAAATAACCTATAAAATTTATCACCAAATTTTTAAAACCCCAAGAGCCCCTCTATTTCTCTCCTTTCTTCCCTTTTCTTTTTCTGCAAAAAAAAACCAGAAGCAGAAAACAGAAAAACAAAAAAAAGAGAAGGGGGCAGGCCAGCCAAGTGGGCTGAGCCCACCAGCCCACGGCCTGCGTACCCCTTCATCCCCTACCTCTGTACGGCGGGGCATCGACGATGCCCACGTCGGCAGGCAGGGGATGGGACGGCCAGCAGCGCCTCCTCCTCCTCCTTATAACCATGCCCGAGGGCTCCTCCTCACTGCCCTAGCTTCCCTCCTCCCTTTCTCCTCGCGCCGCCGCCGTTTTCCCCTCCTCCTTCCTCCGTTTCTCCTCTGTTCTCTCTCTGCTTCTGAACCACCGCGCGCCACCGCAACAAAACCCGACGATCGCCGCCGCCATGGTCACCTTCCGGCCTGGTTAGCTGCGGGAATCGTTTCCCCGTACTTCCGCCTCCCTCCTCGACAACGCATCGGTGGCTGAGAGCCCCCGGATCGCCGCCGCCGTCCCTGTCCACGTCGCCGGCCACCGCACCGAGCTCCTCCTCTTCTTCTACCCCCTCCCGGTGAGCACCACGTCCTCCTCCTTCCTCTCTGCATCCTCGACATCACGCGCACGTACACCTCCCCGCATACGCACACGGGCACGCAGCAGCACAGCGAACGGCTCGCCGCCGGTGACCACCGTTCCGTCGCTGTCGGGCAGGTTCAGTTAACTGAACTTTCGTCAGTTCAGTTAACTGACGAATATGAACCTCATACCCCCCCAAGCCCCTAACCTGTCAAGAAACGCTCATCAGCCCAGTGGCAGCGCACTACGCACGCGCACCCGAGGGCGAGGGTTCGAGTCCCCCCCTCGCGGAATAAAATCCAACATTTTACTACGCGCGCTGACAGGTGGGGCCCCCTGTCAGCGACCACACACGCCACGCGAGCGCCACGGTGGCCAGGGCCCCCCTTGTCAGTGGCCTAGGCTAGGGGTCACTGCGAGGTGAATTAATTTCTGGCCCTTTTTTCTTTTTAAAATCCAGTCCCTGTAATTTACAGAATGGTCCCTGGTTTTCAAACCATCATAGATCCCTCAATTCAAATTCAAATTCAACATATTAAATATGTTTTCCATCCCAAATTTAATTATCTACATGTTTAAATCATTTGTTTACTGTTTTGAACAGTTCAAATGTTTTCAAAAATTCAAATTCAAACTACTATTTCAAATTTGGTCAAGTTCATAACTAATTCAAATTTAATTCAAATGGCCCATATAAAATATGTTTTCCATGCAAAATTGAACAAGCTTTCCAAATATAAACTTTGTTTCCTGTTTTGAATAATTAAAATTGGTTAAATAATTCAAGTCTTGTTTAAGTCATTTAAAATTGCTAAATTCATAACTTGGTAAAATTAAATTCTTTTTGAACATATAAAATATGTTTTCAAACCAGAAAAATATAATCTTTTCAAATATGAATTTTATTTAATGTTTTGAACAACTAAAAATTCAAATAAATTTCATACTTGAATTAAATTCATTTAAATCTTGTTCAAACTTGTTTAATTCATAATTAATTCATTTTAAATCCATTGTCAACAAATGAAACATGTATTCCACCTAAAATTTTGTGTTCTTTCCAAATATGAATTTTGTTATCTATTTTGAACATTTAAAATTGGTGAAAACAACAAATGCTTGTGTAACTCATTTAAGAAGCCAAATTTCATAACTTATAAATAAAATTTCCAAACTTGGTAAACTTCATTTCAAATTGAAGCTATTGTTGTTTTCTTATTGTTTTCTCCATACATGCATCATTCTAATCAACTTCCACATGATGGTTATTTGTAGCTCATTTAAGTCAACTTTAATTCATGGGCTTTTCATATGCAATTCAAATTGCATATAGGCCCATTTAATTATGTTACCATGTCAACTAGCTTATCTTTGATGCATCAATTAAATTGTCATGCATCATCCCATGTTTGTGCATTATGCCATGTTATTGATTGTTTGTCTCTCTGCATTGTTTGTTTGCTTCTTCTCGAATTGACGACGACGTTGAGACAGACGAGGTTTACGACACTACTTCTGAGGAGTTAGCCCAGTACCATGCTACTGAGTTTGCAGGCAAGTATTCACTCACATGAACCATTGTGTCCTTTCCACACTGGATATCGATACTTTCCGTTTTCTATCCTGCTAGCCTTAAGATTCATTGCTTGTTTTCCGATCCTATCACATGTTTTCCTGTAACCCTGATATAGCCTCACCTCCACACCTATACCCTGTTGCTTGTTGCATGTGTCCTACTAGCAAGCTTAGGGTTGTTTATGCTCGAGTCTGATGTCCGTTATTTCTTTTACCATATTTATTATGTTCTGGGGGCTCGATGTTTAAACAACAACCTGTTAATGTTTGAGGTAATGCTAATTTGATGATAAGGCACCGGCAGGAGGCCGGGTATGGTTTTGAGGCCTGCTAGTGTCGAACTCAGGAAAATTTCTTGTCCTCTAGATCCATGATGAGCGCGCTAACCGCATGTGGGAAGCGTGTATGGCGCCCCCCTCAACTTTGATTCGATTTGCATCTCGTCCAAATCGCCTCATTTAGTTCGGGTTTTCCATTTGCCGCATGCATATGAAGGTGCGAACCCGAGGCCAGGGTGGTAACTTTTGTAGTCGGCATTTAGAGAGACACGTTCTTAGAGTGCTATGAGGGTCCCCTTTTCTTCGTGGGGCTTGATTAGCCGTGCGCTCAACTGCACGGGGTTCTTTGGGCTTGATGCGAAGAAGAGTTGGGTTGTGTTGAGTGTCTCGCTTGGTGGGTTTGATCCCCGTATGGCGGGATATTCTTACGTGTACGGCCAAATTGGTGCATCCATGCAGGGTTAAATCTTCTCGAGAAGCCGTGTTGTCCGCGGTTATGGATGACTTGGTGATAGGGCTGGCTAACAAGGATTAGACAACTTACACCTAAATAATGATAACTTGACTAGTAATAGTCTTATTGACACAATAACTTGAACCTTCACTAATCCAACTGTGTGAGTTATCCTCGGATTGCTTCTTTGGATAAGGGGCGAGATCCAGGATGGGTTTGTTTGAGGTTAGTGGTAGTTGGTTCCGATACGCTATCTTATCCCCTTCTTTTAGCCGGATGTTGTAGCGTGTCTCTGTAGTTGGTTAGGCAGCCCGCTGCCGCACTTTTGTATCACCTATCTTCCGTTGAACCCAAAGCATCTGTACTTGGTGTTGCCGGGTACACTTTGGTATCTTGTGCGTCTTGCTTGCCAGTACTCGTCTGTACTGACCCCTTTGGGGCTGCGTGTTCTGCAGACTACGTTTCCGAGGATCCCAATGGTGGCTACTACGTGGAGTATGACGAGGCTGCTGACGAGTAGATAGCGGACCCGGGCAGGATCCGAGATATCGTGGATGGGCTCCGTCTTTTCGTTTCCAGCCTCTTAGGCCTATTTGGATCTTGTATGTACTCAGACCCTTTGGATGCTTCCGCTGTGATGTAATGATGACTTGTTGGGACATGTGTCCTCTGGATGATTGTATTTGCTATCTCTGCTCTAGTGAGAGCTATTTGCCACTTATTTCTATTTCTTTGTGTCTTAGAGATTTGTTGTGATATCACTTGTTCAAATGCCGTTGACGTACCATGTGTGTATGTTATGAAGTACGTCAATGGAAGTAGTCGGATTTCTATGGGATGGTTTACGCAGACGATGAATAGTAGAGGTTGGTTGTCACACGTTTACGTGTTGGCCTACTCATATTGAGATGCGGGTGCCGGTAAGCCCCGTAAGCCAATTACCTACTGTTTAGTGGGCTGTGAGTATCCTCTAGAAGTCCGGGTGCGACACGGCCTCCTTCCCCCCCCCCCCAGGCCGGACCCCCCACAGAAGGGGCCGGCCTCATGGCCGGCCTACCTCCTCCCCACCCCGGCCCCAGGCAGGGCACCCAACAGAAGGGGCCGGCCTGGAGGCCGGCCTCCCCCTCCAGGCCGCCTCCTGCGCCCACCCTGGCCCCAGGCCGGGCTCCAGGCCGGCCCCCAGGCCGGGATGGACCCGAAATGCACGCAAATGACGCCTTTTCGACCCCGTTTTCACCTTCTTAGACCCCCGGCTATATAAGGACGACCCCGAGCCAGATCTAGGGTTTTAGAGTTGAATTTAGAACATTTGGAGCTCAGCTCTCTTGTATCCCTCTTTGAGGAACTACTCCTCCGGTGTGTACCGAGGACCGTATCAAGGCTACTCCTCCGACTTCGTCGAGGATCGTATCAAGGCACATCCCAACTACTTGTCCTCTCCCTATCGGGTTTCAGTCAAGAGTTGTCCAATCTTCCTCTCGTTATCTTGAGGTTCTATTGGCGTAGTGGTACCGACTACGGGTGTGAGACGGTTTGTATCAAGGTGAGTTCAGTTGGATCGATTGTTCCGTAGGCGGCCCTCGGGGCTTAGTTGATGGGAAGTTGGATGTTTCGGTTCTTGCGATTTATCCCGATTTGTGTGTTGCCCCGCGTTCCCCCACGTTTCCCCTCGATTCCCCATCTCGTGTTCTTACCGTTCTTCGTGTTCTTCATTCGTTCTTCGTCGATTCGTGAAGATCGGGCCAATCTAGGATTCCAACTCCATATCAATAGGTAAGGTAATCACAAGGTAGATTGGCTCACAAAGGAATAGCAAGAGGGAAAAGTTTTGGGGTGTTTATACCTTTCTCCGATGATCTTCATCCTTTATGCTAGAAACTTCCATGTTTTCGCGCGAATTTTTCTTAAATAGATGATGTATCTCCTGCAATGGTGATGTACATGACGTTTGTGGCTTCGAAACGAGCCAAAGATCACTCAAAACAGAGTCCGGAATCAAAAGTTATGGCCAAACCGATGAAGGAGTAACGCGGTTTTCTCCGAGGACGAGCTGGAGGCCGAGCGGTTCTGTTACCTAGCCGGCCTGGGAGGCCGGCCTAGCTGGGCTTGACCCGTCCTAGGCTGGGATTCCTTGGCACTCAAAATTTCACGATTTTGGGCTTTTTGGGGCGGAAAATGCATCTGAAATCACCAAACTGAAGGGGAAATATGTGGAATTATGCCATAGAAACGCAAAGGGAGGTAGATCAACAAGTTAAGCAATAGATCCATGGATCAAAACCTAGAAAACACACACTCAAATCACAGATCGATCCAAGAACTCATGAGCCTATTTTTGGTAGAAATTTTGAATTTAGGCAAGAACAAGAAAAAATTTGGGGAAAAAGGGTGTTGAATCCGTGGCAACCTTGCTCTGGATACCAATTGATGTATCCCTATGTATGTGACTTGCGGGATTTGGCCTGATGTTCACGGATTGACGAGGTAGTGGGCGAATGCACACGAAGAATATTAGGAAGAATGAAGAACACAAGAACACAAACATGATACAAGGATCATTTCTCTCACCGGTCGATCCAAACCATCCCAATAGAATATCGAAGGGAGAGAAGTATCCCTACGCGAAAGATTGGCGAGCGCATGCACAACAAGGGGTCTTGACACTTTCCAATGGATGAAATATGGAGTAGCGTTGATATGGTCCTATATACACATCATTAGAGTAGCCATGAATCCCATGGGGGCTCTCCAAAACGGAGGGGTATGACCAACATGCTCTATCTCAATCTCATCTTAGTCGAACCCTAGATCAGAACCTCGGGGGTCTTATTTATAGTTTAAGGGGAAAATGGGGGGAGGTGGGTAGAATTAAAGGGAATGTTCCCTTTTCCATGCAGGGAAGTCAGCCTGGGCCGGGCTGGAGGCTGGGCAGGCACCCGAGCGGTCCAGCCTGGGCCGGGCTGGAGGCTGGGCAGGCACCCGAGCGGTCCCGCCTGGGGGGCGGCCTAGTCCGGGTTTCTTGGTGGCCCTCACTTCTTCTCCTTCTCGTTCTCGGTCACCATCTTGGTCATCTTCTTGGGCATCTTCTCTCTTCCTTCTCCTCTTCCATGCATACACCTTGGATGGCCTTGAGTCTCGGGTTTCCTCGACATATCCTCGCACGCTCGTACTCGTTGGGTCATACCTATCAATGCAAAGGGGTGGATGCTCAAGTAGTATACCATCCAAAGGCGTGCAATATGAGGTCTCGTAGAGGATTGAATTCACCTTCGAAGTCCATGGTGACTTGATGTATGATGGAGTGCGAGACATGCCAAGTTGGATGGGTAGGGCTGCATCACTGATGATGACGTGATCACACGCTCGTTGGGAGACCCCAAGTGGAAGGTATGTTGTAGTCTAGAGTAAGTTTTCCCCTAGTATAGAACCAGAGTTATCAAACCAGTAGGACTTCGTAGTCCTGAAGAAGGTTTCTGTTGGGGGAATAGGTAAGGGGGAGCCTTACCGGCCTCTGACATGAACCAGGAATCACCTCATCCGGTTCATGGTGAGTAACCCGGGTTCTGCTAGGCAGAGCCGGGTTAAGCTAGGAAGAGCCAAGTTACGGTGAACGTGACCCGGCAGAATGAAGAACCGGCCCAAGGCCCAGGTCAGGCGACGCGGAAGACCAGGAGCCCGGAGAATAGTTCTTGGCCGGCCCAGGAGTAGAAGAGCCGGACCAAGATGATCAGGAACCGCAGGGCGATAGGACTCCGAAGACGGGCGGGACCCGGACTCCCTTGTAACCCGGAGGTCTCGTCCACTATATAAGGCGAGACCCCGGGACGTAGAAAGAAAAGTTCTAAGTCGATAGCAAAGTAACTCGAGACATCGAGAGCCGGAATCGCCCTTTGTAATCGAGACTTGGTTCCTTGATAGTAAGAAAGAAGGAGTAGGTTTTACCCTCAATCGAGGGGCCGAACCTGGGTAAACTCGTGTCTGTCGTTTCCACCTCAACCCTTTCGAAGTTTCGCTTAGTAGAAATGGCCTCGCAATCTAGTTCTCGCATGAGGAAACTTGCCGTGACAAAACCACGACAGTTGGCGCCCACCGTGGGGCCTGCTCGCGGAAGCGTCATATTTTCGGAAGGAGCGCTACCTGGGATCGAGAAGATCGCGATAGGCCGGCTCAGAAGGAGCCGGCGCGGAAACTATTACAATCATGACACGTGGGGCCCCGAGTTCGCCTCCGTGGATTCAGGACTTCACGTCCCCTTCGGAAAGATCCATGTCTTCATTGGATACGTTGGGACAGCAGCTTCAGAACCGGACCAACTTTCAGATTCGGTGTCTGAGAAAACCATGGCAGTGGACTCCGATGGCGAGTCCTCGGTTGGGAACAATGACGATCACGATGACACAGCCTCGATCCACCAGCTTTTTGGAGACCGATTAGGAGGAGACCTGAAATTAGACGCGCCAGGTTTCGATGAGACAACTCACCACGCTGTCGTTTACATGGCTGGTCCCATGCGGCCAACCGAGCCCAGGTATGACTCGGAAGGAAACATAATTACTAACGAGGCTTCGACCTCAAATCCGGTTCTTGGAGCACCAGGTGTTACAGTCACAACACCAACTGGACCAGCGTCTACCCCAGGAGCACCAGAGATGACGCCCTCGATAGGACCTGGAGCAACAAGACCCGGGGAAGCCGTGATTGACTTGACCGGGCCTGCGTCGTACAACCTGAGACCGGAGCTGATGTCTGCAATGGATTCTTTAAACAAAATCCTGGCAACACCGATCACCCCGGAGAACCTGGAGCAACGTAACACGGAGATAGCGTGACTCCGGCAGGAAATAACTCACGCTCGTCAAGAGATTGAGAAAGAAGCCACTTGCATAAACAAAGCCCGGTTAGAATTTCTAGAAGAGGCCACACGTCTTGAGAGGGAAGGAATTCACCTGACCTTCAAGCAAAGAGAGCTAGCGTCAATACAGAACAGACGTCGTCATACTCGCCTGAATAATGAGTTCGGGATAGGACTCGATCCTACTAATCTACACAATTTGTTTACATCTCCGATAGGAAACCCCGCAGCTCATAAACCGGCGTGTCCAGGTTATAATACGAACCCGCCGGTTATCCCTGCTCCAGTCTTTCCAGCACGTTTCCAGCCACCCGTTCAACCGCTTGGGAGCCCAAATCCAGTACCAGCCCCAGCACAGCCTGTGCAAGAAAGGTTTTATACGCCGCCGGGTCACTTCAATAATCCGATCGATAACATTTGGGCAGCAACCACCAGTCTGGCATAGATTCCGGTTGACCCTAATAACCCTATGGCGGTTGAAGCTCGAAGGGCCATTGAGATGCTACAAACAGCGGTGGTTCATCAGTTAAACTACAGTAACCAGGACATCATACACTCAACACCTTATCATAGCAGGACAGCTTTGCCCCGGAGTAATCATGGAAATTCTCCAGCCCCAGCAGGATCCAGCAGCGCTAACCGACATACCAACCCACCCAGGAAAGCAGTATCGTATGCACCTGGAGTTTTAAATACAGGACATAGAACCGCAGAACCTGAAAACAGGAATCCAGGTCATGTCCAGAACCCAGTGCAAGCCACGGTCTCAAACCCGGCTCAAGCCAGGTCTCGTAGAATTGGAATCCAGTGCCTCAGTCCTGCAATTACGAACGAGAGAATACAAGCTGATTTTAAAGGACCTCGCAGAGTTGTGAATTATACGCCTGACATGGAGCCTGCAGACTAGATAGAGGGTTATGAAATGGCCATGGAAATATTGGAAGTAAGTGACGTGGTGTGCGCATGCTACTTAAGCATGATGTTAGAAGGGCCAGCAAAGTCTTGGTTAAAGAACTTACCCGCCAATTCAATCAACAGCTGGCAGGAGTTGAAGGACCAGTTTATCAAGAATTTTCAGGGCACATGTAAACGGCCAACGACGATCACAGACCTAGAAAATTGTTTTTAGAAAGAAGGGGTGTCCGCTCAACATTGGTCTCGGCGGGTGGCAGAGATCATCCACTCGTCTGTTGGACTCACCGCACAACAAGCCGCGATAGCACTAGAAAGAAATTGCAGGTTTGACCCTTTGAAGCATAAGCTGGGATGCATTAAGAGGTACGTAAGTGACATGAGCGAGCTGATGGATGCCATGACCAAGTATGCGGAGTCTGACAAAACCAAAGATGCAGACTCAGATGACGAGAAGTCCGCCAAAGGAAAGAAAACTGGAACTAAGGGTAGTCAGAACCCGAGTCAGAGCAACAACAATCCTCAGAACCAGAACAATAACAAACGGAAAAACAAAGAGGGGACTTCATATTTGATGGCTAACACAAATACAGGTTACAGAAACCAAAGTCAGGGCAACAACTTCAGGGGAAATCAAAATTTCAGACCAAACAGCTTTGCACAAGCTCAGCAAGCCCTGAAAGGTCCGTGCCCCCGATATAGTAAAAACGGAAAGGTAGAAAATCATTCTTGGGAAGATTGCTTCATCATGCAGGGCTTCAGACCTAGTGGAAATAAAAATTACGGACCAGGAAACGGTGGAGGCGGCAACCCAGGAAATATGGGAGGTGGACATCCGGGACCTGGTAGCTCGGGACCCGGCAATCATA